>OZ023155.1:21592880-22206005 GCA_963678695.2 Diplodus puntazzo
CCTCTGTTTTGCACGTTCATACCTAAGTGCAGTGTGTCCCAATTCTTGTTGGGATAGAGGCTTAGGGCGAAGTGTTAGGGCTATATGATAATAATAACAATAATGATAACATTAACAAAAACTTTATTTATATAGCACTTTCAGTTTCAGTTACCATATTAAAAGCAAAATTTAAAAAAGGAAGTTAGCAATTCAGGAGAAAGCCATTCTAAAAAAAAAAAAGTGTTTTTAAGAAGAAACTGAGCTAGCTTGCCTGATCTCTTCTGGCAGTTTGTGCCAAAGTTGAGGGGCCAAGGGGAGACCAAAAGCTCGGTTTCCCTTGGTTTTTGGCCTTGACCTTGGAATTACCAACCGTCCTCTGCAGGAGGACCTCAGGCTGCATTCAGGCTCTCAAGGGGTTATTAAGTGGGAGATATAATCAGGGTCCAACCCCAAACGTGCTTTAAAAGTAATCATTAAAATGGCCTCCAAACAGAGGCAATCTTCAAACTGACTGACATTAGAATCCTGTTGTTTCAGTGTATTATGGTCCTTTTCTTTATTATAAACATGAAATGATTGCTACTAGTTTGCTGATGTCTCAGCAGTTTGGTAGCTAGCTAGCTGACATTACATGGTAATCGCTGATTTGTGCTTGACATTCCTGTACGGGTTACTAATGTCAACCTACTAAGTAACGCTAGTGGCCAGGTATTGAAGCAGCGCTTTTATTTTTTTGATGACCTGAATGATCGCGTGAAGTTGTGAACAAATCGCAAGTGTCCATACTTTTTCTATCTACATCAGATAAATGGCAAATGCCATTGTGATAATAAAAGGATTGCCATAGTAACGCAAGAGGAGTCAGCACCAGCTGAAGAGAGCATACTGAAAATTGACAGTTGCGTCTGTTTGCAACTATTGATGGCACATGAGGAGCTTGAATAGTTGTCCCATTTGATTGGGGGAGATTTCAAACACTGCCCCTTGTAACTCTGTTCTGAGGGGCAAAAGGGGTCCCTGAAAACTGGGGGTAGGGGTTAAAATTGGTAATGGGATAATGTCTTTATTTTCTCAAGGAAACAAGAAACAGACAGCAATAAAGAAGCTTCAGTGATTTGTAATCTTTTGGTGTTTAGATCAAATACTTTTGATTTATTGTTTTAATCAAACAAATGTCTTATGACTGCAGTTCTTGGGGCTCTTACTTGTGTAAGAGCCCCAAAGATATTGTCAGAGAAACTTCAGAGGCAGTGAGAGAGACACAGACAGAGACTGATGGAAGAAGGTGAATTTATGATAAGTGCCTCTCTGAACTGAGGATGTAAATTCTCATCTGCAATGATACTTCCTTAATATTCAACTGTTTTGAACCACAGGGTCAAACAAGCAAAGTCGAAAGAATAAATATCACTGAAGCCAGTTTTGTTTCAGTAACACATAAATCCGGAAAACAAGGCTTGCAAATGCCCTTCATGTCTTATAAATGGTTGAAAAGGTAAAATTCCTTCAGAGGCAAACAAATACCTCTCAGCTCGTGTTATGTCAACCATAATCTCAATAACGGTAAAGCAATTTATGTTTTAAAGACAAATATCTGACCATGATCGCTCTTAAAATATTTCATGGCACCAATTTGTGATAAGAGTATTAAATCCAGGACCTTTCTTGTCCTCCTACTGTCATTCAGACCCTAGTAGCTTCTTTTTCAAATCATTTTGCTACATTTAAGCACTGTGCTTCTTGTAAAGACATTTCAGTATCCTGACAATTTAAACAAAGGTGTTGTTTCATATCGACAGGGTTTGTATGTTTGCTGCCAAGCAAGGCAGCATTAATCAAAAATAATTAGACTTTATCTCTCTAGACGGGGCTGCTCTCTCACAGAGATGCTTGACCTTCATAAGGAACAGTATAGGATACAGCCTACATACTCTCATTAATTGCTAGTATCCTACATGAAATACAAGACTGCCCCCAGCTAAGAGGTCTGACGCACAACCCACTTTAAAACAATAAAAGGTTGTTTTAACACTGTGGTTTTTTAACTGATTAAACAAATTACATTTAATGTGTTAATTAATGAGATTTAGAGGTGCTGGTAGGGAGCTTTGTTATCTTTGGACAGAGTCAGGCTGGCTTTTTCCCTCGCTTCAAGTCTTTATGCTAAGCTAAGCTAACCAGCTGCTGGCAGTGTGTTCATTATATATAATACAGACATGAAAATGGTATCAATTGTCTCTTGTTCTCTCCACAAAAAAAGTAAATAAGCACATTTTCATATCTAAAATGTATTCATTTAAAATTATTTTTTCGGGGGGCTGTATGAGGAACTTATCCATAGTAAATATATAACATATAGCTTGGTAAATTGTCATCAGCACACCCTGAGTTTGGAGAAGCAGGAGTACCGTTGTTGGAAGCTAGTAATTTACTGCTTGAGACAGGGTAAGCAGTAAAATGTTTTTTTTTTCTACCTAAACACAGGCCCACCTTAATAAAAGTATATCAGTTTAAATGTACGCTATATTTAGAATATATTCAACGCTTGACATTGCTGAAAGACACCAATTTCCTGTGACATTACATTTTTTCTCAACTCCCTCTACAGCAGTACATTGTTAACTTCCTGCACTGGTATCTGTGCTGCTTTATCAAACTACTGAGGCTATGCTGGCCACCATCTACTGTATGTCATGCACTGTATCTCACTGAACCCCACTTCAAAATTATCCCAAACTATCCCTTTAAGAATCTAACTAGAGCTGAGGGAATCATGAGAGCTGAATGTAAGTGGGTCAAAGACGAATAAGGATTTCAATTTTGAAAATGAATGAAAGTGTCAAAAAATGTAAATTCAAACACTTTCTATCTTTATTAGAGTGTTCTGTATACAGTACAACAACAGGAATTGAATTTAAGAATGCAGTTACACATTTTCTGATGAATCATATGATTTATCCCATGAAAAAAGACCTTCCTGGGTAACGGGATGGATTTTAAAATTATTTCAATGTCTACCATTTGTTGCATATAGAAGTTTATACATATCCATAGTTAGAGCTCACCAAACAATCATTGCTCAGAAAACTAGATTTTTATCGCAATTAATGTGATATATTTGGGTATTTATGCTGAAATGGGCTCATTAGTTTCTCTTCATCACACAATATTCCATGTCAAAAATTTCTTAAAATGCTTTACAATAAAGGTAAAAAGGTTTTTATTGTATCCTCAACTCAGGAAAACATGATTGTGTAATATAAAGTGAAAATCTTGGTTAAATTTCTTGACTGTTGGACTGTTACTCGGACTGACATGCTGTTTGCCAGGAATGGCATACTGCAAATATTTCTCTAATGCATCAATCAACTCTATCAACAGTGATACATACAATAAAAATAAAGAGACACTGACAACTGTTAATGATTTGAAAAATGATTTTTTTTTTATCTTTAATTTCATGCAACACCAACAGTGTAACTTTTCAAGTCCTGTATGTAACACACATAACACAGAATCACAGGGTAAAACTATACAGGCATTTAATAAGTTCATTGACATTTCATTTTTAGTGAAACATTTAAAAAACTAAAAACTGATTTGAAAAGAGGTGGTTTCTCCGCATTTATTTTTTGTGCTGCTACCACATGCTTTGGAATGCTTCCCAGTCCTGGACACATAACTTTGATGAGCGGTTTGTTAGCGGCTCTGGCTCTGACAGGGGGGCTTGCATATCTGATGCATAGTAGAAGAGCACGTCTGCGGTTGTCGGCCACACAAATGAGTTTTTCCCCATTACCTGCCTCATGCAGCTCACTTGGACTTCAGTATCCACCACACTAAAACTATTAAAACGAAATAACAACACAAATACATATTATGTTATAATTATTATATAACAATATTAACTCAATGCTTATAAAGTGACAAATACTAATAAATAAGGTATTTTCATTCAATCGCCATTTCGGATAACAGAGGACATGTCCTGGGTAACAGAAGATCTTCGTTATCAAGGAAGGACATCCTGTTATCCAGGAAGGACAAAAACACAATTTTCCCGCCAAAACTCGGTCAAACATGGTCTACTTGGCTAAAACATAGCTTTGTCCTCAACACATTAACGCCACATTCCAGATGAAATAGGCAGTTTTTAAAAATAAAAACATCATATAGGTTTTATTAGCGTTATCCAGAAAGACACATGATTTTAGGGCACAGTGCACCAGTGACCGAAAAGGCAAAATATCAAAAAGTTTAAGAGAGAATTACTGACCTTTCCAGATGTCTTGGGGTCCTCCAGAATCTTCTTTATGATGCAATATCCTGTTATATGACTATGCATATGCATTATGGGTAATGTAGGCATTTGAATGTGTGTTACCCAGGAAGGACATCAGGAAAATCCAAAAGTGTAGACAAAAGTATTTCTTGCATAAAATTTTAAATAAGCAAAGTATTGTTACTATATTTATAGGTATCATTGCAAACATGAACACAATTATGCCCAAGTAGATAATTAATGATTTTATTCGGGGGTTTTTTAAATGTTCATGTCTTACAATAAATATTCATATAAGTGAGTACAGAGAGGAGAGTTGAGTTATATAATGTGTGTTTTAAAATGAATATTTATTTTTTACATTATGAATATGCTTTGAACATCAGAATTGACATGCCACGTCTTTGAGTACACACATCTGTCCTCAGCACCCACAGTCCCCTCACTCTCTATGTGAGACTGGTACCTGGCCCAAGCCATTCTCAATCCTTTTATGGAGAGAAAAATGTAATTCCCTTACTCACTTTTTACACTTCAGTTACTTATTTTTTATGTTATTGCACTGTTCATTTTACAGAATATCAGGAGATTACGCAGTACCGTGTCCACTGTATCCTGCAGTCACTAGTTTGCAGCTAAGCGACTTTATCTTCAAGCTAAATGAGGGTGAAAGTTGGAGTGACTGGCATTGCTGTGACAGGAACCATCTTCTTAAAACTGGAACAAGTACATTTGTAACTGGGCGGAATTCATATCTTATCTTGAACCTTTTGCCATGGCACCTTGCCATTACACAGCGACCTGTGGTCACTAAACTTTCTCAAAATCTGATATGGAACCTGGCACACTAAATCCCCTCAGCTGTTGAAAAATGGTAGGGAGAATTTCTTAAAATGCTCCATTTTATCTTTTAGTGAAAACGTAGACCACTAGTGTATTGTTTTTTTTATTTTTGTGGAGTTTTTTTCCACTGGAGAAAACATGTAATTAAAAGAGTTAAGTACATCAGTTTGGATTGCTGACAAACCCAGTTATTCATGATAGTTAAGTTCATACTGTGTTCAGTGCAGGGTTTAACAGTGCAGCCATTTGGGAAGAGGACAGTTATCAACCCTGACACCACAGTGAGGGATGGAAGGATGATAGACAGGTGATATTGCCGGCTGTACACTACAACGAATGCATGGTTGTGTTTGTGTTACTTTGCCAGATAAGGTAGTCAGCGAATAGCTTGGTAGAATAAAATGGATTTAATGAGGGAGATACTTACTGCTAACCATCCACCGAGACAGGCTGATGGCACTTGCACCAAATATCTTACACTGATTGCACTTAACTTTTTCTGCAGTTTGTGGCTGTTTATCCATGAATTCCTCCATTACATGCCCATATCTGATACTTTATCACTCTAAAGATTAGTAATGCTGCAACTAATGATTATTTTCACTTATTTTCATTTGATTTATTTTTCACGAAAAATCTAAATATTATCAAAAAATGAACTAAGAAATGTTTCATACTCCTGCTTGAAAAATGAAAAATGAAGTAAAATTAAAAATCTTACTGTCAAAATGTAAAATAACCACTACTGTAGTACTGTACTGTACTGTACTTAGGTAGAATTTTGAGTTTCTTTTATTTAGTGTTGATAGGCTATTACTTGTGGTATGTAACCAGCGAGACAGGGTTGTCAGTAAGATGTTAGCCCTTTTCACACAGAGATTCTTTATCACCACAAAGAAGGCTTGCCTTTTTCACTTCCTTTGTATGTTAACAATGAACCAAGCAGCTCCAGCGTAAAGCCATTCCAGTGTGTCATTTCATATAGCATGCAGGCATTGCGGTACATATTCCTTTGATATTGGTGTGTTTTTTTAAAATGTTTTTCCCCTTGTTTCCACCTGTTAATCTAAACATGTATCCACCGACTATTTAAATCACTTAGATGCTGTTTTAATGTGTTTCAATTGCGACTCTGACCGACAATGCATTGCAGAGAGTGACAAAGTTATGTTTTTACTCTAAATGACATCATATACTGTTATTGCCGTCAGTAAATAGCGGATCCTGTTTGGCTCTCACTTGGAAGGTGGGATGCTGTTTTCTTGGGGAAAATTCACTGAAGTCTCGATCTGGAGAGCTCACAGAACCATGATTTTTTTCAAAACAAGTTGCCACAGACAGTTACTACAACAACACAATAGCGGAAGGTGACAAAGACATGATGAGTTAAAGTTTTTTTGCTCTGAATCGTGTCACAAAATCACTGCCCTTCAACTGCAGGAGCCGCCTGGCCCTGACAACTGGGGACAAATGCTGTTTTTCTGGTAGAAATGTAACAAAGAGTCAGTTGGATAGACAGGATGACAGACACTTTTCCACGTATGGATGCTGTGTTTTTTTTCCTCATATAAGATGCAACCCGCTACCACATTAGTATTCTTTGGTCCTGTAACGTTGCTTTGTGGGTTGAAGTGTGGGACATTTCTCTTTTAATTGATGAGTAAAGGATCTGTTTAACTGTCAGACTGTGGACGCCATCAGACCGACACACTCCTATGCCGCACTGCCAGCTTTTCCATTTCACTCAGAATGGAAAAGCTTCGCTGCAAAAAAGCTCTGCTGCATTACCTCCAATGAGAGATCAATGGCGGAACAAAACGGTCCCCCCATTCCAGCTCTGTAACTTTTACACAGAGCTACGCAGAATATTGGTGCATGATTCCCGTGAGACCACAGAGGTGTGACTACAGACAAAGAGAAGATGCTGCGTAAGAGCCAAAGTAATGCTTTATAAAATGTATTTATTTTATCCACAAGTGGACCCAAAATCACAGATACCGATAAATGAAGACATGCTGAATATCAGGCCCAGTAATTGGCCAGGAGGACAATCGGTCAATCCCCAGTTTTTACAGAATCTCTATCTATAGATCAAGCCACAACATCAACACCTCCATATATCAACTCTGTCAAACTATGTGTTGACATAAGAGGATCTTATTTCAAGAGTCTAATTTTACTCTACAAACTTTGGAAAGTAGACAAAACTTTAAAAAAAAAATGCCTGAGCTTAAATACAATGCTCAAACTGCTCCCTTTGGCTATGTTGCCTTGATGTTATTCAGTGCATGGCATGATGTCTGCTATACTCTGAGCCATAGCATTATTTGACAGAATACATTTAAAACTTAAGCTAAGGAAATGTAGGGAAATGAAATTTACCGGTTTATGTTTACTCAGGGACTCATTCAAGTGCTCCAGCAGGTAATATCTTGGCTCGATAGCTGCTGTGGCTGAATCAGTAAGCCTTATTTTTGACAACCTGGAAATGTTTATTTTATGTGTAACATTACTTTATATGTTTATGGTGTTTATTTATATGTATGACTATTGTGTCTACACACGAAGCTCTGAGGTCCTCATCCTGCTGTGGCTCTCAAAATGATGAGACCGAATTCATTTTTATAGCTGCTGCTGCTACAGACCTCTGCTGCTTTACTGCTCTGTGAGCAGTGGCGTTGCAGGCTTTACCTTTGAACACGGATGCATCTGTGAGACTGTGAACAACAACATTTTCCAGTTTCTGTTTCTCGTGTCATTTGTTTGATGGTATGAAATGTTTTAGCGAGAACACTTGTAAGTGTATGGAAATGAATTACACGTGTGCCGTCGCCTGTTCCTGATATGTCATTTCAGGTTGGCTGTTGTGTTGATGATCAACAGTAGCCTATTATAGGTTTAGTGTTAAAATACCAAAGATGATCTTGTGCATTTACTGTGACTATGAAAACATGGGATATCTTTACTCTGATGCGCAGCTACAAATCTTTACTTAGGACTGTTAGGTTTTACAGTATTTTCAGAAATATAATCCACGGACATAATTTGGGCACCTGCATGTGCTCAGTGTCTTGTGCAATTTAAATTCAAATTCAAATAATCAAAAGAGTCAGAGAATTTCCTCCACTGCTGAACTGATCTGTTCACCAGTCTGTCACCCAACCCCTGGTATAAAGAGCACAAAAGCTTTTAACCTTGCAGAAATGGTAATATAAGATATATACGCTTTGGATAGCTGAGCAACCACGCAGGCAGATCCTAAACTTAGGGCCAACATCCCTGTCCCCGAGTTGAAAGTAAACTGCCTAAAATCCTTTTCAGTACCCTTCCCAGTGATGTGCTGACTTTGAGCATGAAAAGTGATTTCCAAACAGAAAAACATCTCCTCAGATTCAAAGGGTAGAACTATCTAGGAAGTGTAGGAAGAGCATCAGCTTCGACCTTGTGTGGCATCAAAAAGCCCATAAATATTTAAAAAAGTCTGTGTCGGATCCTTTGCCCTCGACACTGCTGGGAAAGGTCACAGCCCAATCGAGTCTAAATCTGTTTTCTAACACCAAAAATGACACCTTGTGTATAGTGTGCAGGGTCTCTGCTTGAGGAATGTTATCATCATCATCATAACTCTGTATCACAACAACCCAGGTTGCACAGCTGCATTCAAAACCATCAAAAGTACGATTTGTAAAATAATACAAAATAAATATTGAGTAATATTTATTTAGAGATTCTGTTCATGTCAAGTGTTGTGCATAATATATTATTATGAAAACTGGGAGGCTAGAAGAAAAGAAAAGGAGACTACCATGCAGAACATCAACTTAATGGCTATACAAATCTGTATTGCAGGGATTGCCCCATAAATCACAATTGTTTGTCATTTGTTGTCATGACACGTACACATAAATCCTCCTCTTTTATATCACAACAAGTATTTTTTTCTGTTAAGACATTTGTGTATTCTAATCCAACACTAGCGTGTGGCACTCGGACACATGCAGAGAGAGAGAAGAGAGGAAACAAATATTACAAAATGCTGAAGCATCTAAGTACATTGTCAAAACCAGTAAGAGCTAATCGGAATTGATCCTCATGTAGCAGCACCACTCAGAAAATCCATCCATTGATAAACACTTTCTTGAGAAAGTCACGCTGTGGCTCCAGCAGTGGTGTTTCGTTTCCATTTGTGAAAATGAGCCAGCAATTTATTTCTAATCCAAAAAATGGTAGCAATGGGCTAAACACAATAGTGTCTGCATTGCTCTCTCACTATGATTTATGGGACAGAATCTCTGTATATTTCTTTGGCGATAATAAGAAAATACAGCAATAAATCTGGAAATGTCAGGCAATTTTGTTATCACCTTGTTGGAATATCTGAATACATTATCTCCTGAGAGGAGAGGAGAGGAGAGGAGAGGAGAGGAGAGGAGAGGAGGAAACATGTGAGAGACAGGATTGATGGCATGAGCAGTTGCAAAATTGCTCGCCGTACTACTGTTGTACTGTAGAGACTAGACTGTGTGGAGTCTTCATGACATACTGTACATTTGGTTATTTGACCCTTTCAAATCACAGTTTTGCTGCTTTTATATCATTGTGCACCGGTTTATCCAATTTTGGTCTTGATATTTGTTTCATACTAAGCAACTAGTGTACTACTGACAGCTTACTGGACTCATCGTACGGTCACAGTTGGGTTACGATTAGAATACTGCTTTTTCGGAAAAGGACGTTTGCTGGGGTAAGAAAACTATATCAATAATGCGACTTCAGTGACATATCTAACTTAACTTGCACTATGTACGTGAGGCAATTTCACCAGTTAGTAAGTTGAAATAATTCACCATTGACTTTTGCTTTCACCCTGGACTTGAATATCTACAAACCGTGGTGAAAATCATGTGCTTAAAATTTAAAAGGAAGTAGCAAAAAACAAAAAAAACAGTATGAGCCCAGACTTTGCATTTGCAAAAAAGACTTCACCTTAAGCTATGAAAAATCTTGATTGGCATTAAATGACTAATCAATGAATATCCAATATAATCTACAACATATATGGTTGAACAATTGAAATAACCATGAGTTGCATTCTGTTGTGTTGTTGATTTGACAGATTTCAAACGGACACCATAACAGAATCTGTTCCTTTGTGTAGTATACCATTATGTAATTACGTCTAATCATTGTGTAATTATATAATTATGGTTCCTGCTGCAGTTGCAAATGCTCGCCGCAGAATTTCTTGAAGAATTGAATTTCTACAGCGTTTACGAGCTCCCCATCCTATGCCGCAGGGATCAGTAATCACTTGGGATAAATAAAGCCCACATGCACAGTCTTGTTCCTGGACATGCTTGTCATCATTGCAAAGGTCATTGAAGCCCCCACCCTGCCATCCCAACGCCGCCCCTCTGTCACTCGCTCACTCACACACACACACAAGGAGAACAGAGCACACAAGGAAAGAGGCTGGTATGGAGATCACTAGCTCATTTGTCTCTTTATCAGACTGTGTCTCGCTCTCTCCAGAGGAGGTGTCTGTTTGAAGAATGTGCCACGGTTGGGAGGATGAATTTGCATGATGAACTTGGAATTTATTTATTTATTTTTCCATCAGGCAGCACCCCACCACCATCCCCATTCCTAAAACTGATTTCCATTATACGCAGGGCAGCTACAGTTTCTTTGTCAGTTAAAGGCAATGTCTTAGATAATGATTGTGCCCCTTAAGCTGTCACACACAGGAAAGCAAAGATTTGTTACACTTCTACAGAAAACTCAAACATAAATTCTCAGCGTAGCATTGTAAAGTATTGCAGCTTTAGAGGCAGTGCACATTAGATTGGCTATCCACTGCACACAATATCCATAAAACGGAGAAGAACATCTGAAGAATACGATATGACCGGTGCGCTAAGCGAGTGAGATACAATCCGATTACAGCGATCACACTTTGTTTCACTTTGTCATGTGATAAATGTGTAAAACGCTGACTTCTAAGCTGAGCATCTCTTACATAGAAAACGGATACTGAAGATGGAGAAGTGCTACTTGCGGGGAATTCATTTTCACAGATGGTGCACCGTTTCAGCAACGCTCAAGCCTCTTCTTCAAACGTGGGATGATAGCTGTAAGAGCCGTAAGATAATCTAAAAACAAGGACTTACGTTGTCACCACAACCACAACTATAAATTCAGTCAGACGGACAACTACAGCTATACTTAGAGGCGGTCTCAGACTGAGGCTTCCAGCAGTAAAGATTACAACCACTAAAATTGTGTTTAGTTGGCGGCATGTCCGTGTGTGTGCCCTGCGGAGGGATAAAAGCGGGAGAAACAGTCAGACTTTCATAAGGTTGGGGCACCCATTTGATGAGCACATTGATTAAAGTTGCACAGACAAGCTTGACGAAGTGACAACTGCCTGCCACTTTCTACTGTTTTATGGCAGTCAGTGATGGCAGCGGGACAAAAATGGTGAAATTCCTCTTAAGTTTCTGTAATACCCCATACATAACTGCCAATTCCTGCTTGTCAAACAAATTCCTACATGTGATAAATCAGAAAGCCAGCATCAGCCGTGACGTGATCATACCACTTGTCGTTGCAGCCTACCTCACTTCTGTCTCGTGTGCACGCTGCTTCAGAGTGGCATGGTTTGAACCACTGGGTCACGCTAGCTTGAGGATTATAAGCTAAAGTAATTTAGTTTCCTTGACAACAATGTGGAAGATGAGCAAAACTGGCGACAGTGCTGGATTTCTTGTGCTGGAAGGAGACAACCTTTTTTTCTTCTTCTTCTTCTTCTTCTTCTTTCTTTTTATTTGCTTTTGATTCGCTTTTGTTTAACGTACATGAAATTTGATGTCGCGTTCCACAGCACTGGTTTTTTCGGCTCACTGACTTGTTTACTTCTGCAAACTTTTAATCGTCAAACTAAGGGTTCAGTTGCATGTGCAGCATATGAGAAAGTGTGACAGACACATCATCACACTGAAGCAGAAAGTGTCAACATTAACTTTCATCTATTCATCTGAGCACTGTTTGTTTTTTTCCTGTCAGCAGCGGCAATTACATATTGATTCATGAAGGTTAGGAGTTTGTCCAAACACAGATCCAGGCAGACATGAGGGAAAATACACGCTCAAATTGCATCATTAATGATTAATCGTCTTACATGTGCAATCCACCTGCATGTATGTATTTGCATGTGCATGTATGCCTTTCCCTTTCCATCTGTGCAGCAGCTACGTCCCACGAGACCTTATTTACAAAACTTGTGTTTGCTGTAAAAAATACAAATCCAGATGGCTATTTCTATGCGTTAGGAAGGATTAGAATTTGCTGGACGTGATCTTTTAATGTATACAGGCAAGAGAACATTTTATATGTATGAAGCGAGCGAGTGCATATGTGGTATGGTAAGAAACAGCATAACGAGAAAGGACAGTGCTCAAAACCATTAGAAAGTGCAATAAACTTAATTGAACATGAAATTAATTGAGTCCATCTCTCTTGCCTTAATCGCAGGATAGTCACATGCATTTTTTATGGGATATGACTTACAGTATCTATGTATAATGTTTCTAGTCATCTGCAGCTCCAGGAACCAGATCCTAAAGATGACGGTTACTCTACTGTGGCCTCTTTGTTTTCCTTTAAATTTTGAAGCTTTCGAATGATTAAAACTCGTGTCAGAAACAACATATATTTTGCAATGACTCTTTTTAGTAAACCTCTAGCCCCTCAACTGAGTGGATCAGCTAAGGGGCCAGTGTTAAAAGAGTGCACTAACGATCGTGTTTGAAGGAACATGAGCTCCCAACAACAGCTTTTATTTAGTTTTTCTCTTTCCTTACTTTGAACGTAACTCTTGTTTTATGAGTATGATACATCTCTAAAGTAGCCGAGCCGATGAGAGATTTATACTGCTCAATTAGAGTTTGTATAATGGCGCTGGTGCATTATGTTGTCATAGCCTTTTCTAATGTGGCTGCAATTTAGAATAAACAAAACACATCAAACTTGTGGGTATTTGCACAAAAGTAGGTTATAGTTGGATTGCACAGTGTGTGACTTCAAGTAAATAGCTAGTACAATGACTTATGTAAATGATCTGTTTTATGCAAATGTGCCTTGCTGCTGTTCATTCTCACAGCTGTGGTTGTAATGACGTATAGTGTTCTCTGTTCTACTTTCTGCAGTGGACTTGACTAAAAACTAATCCTAGTAGTTATATTCTCTTCCTTTTCACAGATAATCTGATGTTACTTTTCATTGATTAGATTAAAAAATACACATAGAAATTCACCACTATACCATATTCCTTTATACTTTTATTGACAGTTGAATTTACTGTACTAAGTCTGATAATTGCCCATTTATAGAAATCTGTCATTTCATCAATTGTTCAAATCCATGGCCACACAGCTGAGCAGATCCATACATAACTATTGCCTATTGTTACTGTGACTGCCTCCCTCTGTGCGACGCAGCTGTCCCTTTTTCAGTCGAACACCTTGTTATCTTGATTGTGTGAACCTGCCCCTAGCTGAAGTCAGCTAAAACATTAATTGGACACAGAGAAAAGTTCACATTCCTTCCAGCCATTCGCTGCGCACCTTTCCATTATTTATGTTCCCTGATGTGAGGAATTCCCTTTGATAGAACCAATCAATGAGTACTTTGAACACTTTCTACCCAAGGAAAGATGGCAAAGACGCAATTGAAAGAGCAAGAGAATAGGCAGTCCGAAACTCTGTTTGGCCGATGGTACCAGTGCAGGCAAATTGAAGAAAAAACCTCAGTGTACGTGTTGACTTTGATCCCTGCTGAGTTACCTGCAACCCCGGACTCTCTCAGTGTGGGGCAACTTTACAGAACTCCACTTAAAGCAGGCCCATCCTCCAGAGTTTCTCACAGTAATGCGCAGCACCATAAATAAATTTCACCATCGAGCTAATAAGATGTTTTATATATATATATATATATATTGAATACCATCCGAGTTATACACGTGAAATCTGCCCTAACCTCGAGAAATACAGTATAAATCTCACAGCAGGATGTTTCCTGGGAAGAAGAGTGCACCAGCTGCTAAAGTAGGAGCACCACATAACATCCAGCCCTGGTGAAATGGCACTTTACTTTGTCTCTCTCCTCATGTGTTCCATCTAATGAAGGCAAAATGCAGCAAAAAAAATAATCCGAAAAAATAGAAACAAAACAATTCCCAATCCTCAGTCAGCATCATTAGAAAATACTCAGAAATATTTCTCTGTTTTGATGAATTCTTGGGCTTGAAAAGCTTTATTTACTTGAAAGCAATTCACAGCCCTCAATACTGTGTTATGTGGACTGTGCTAACTGAGGATCCAGACTCTCAGTAGCCTGTTGTGTGAGCGCAGCCATCAAAAATTCTCTTTTAATATCCTTTGCAAATAAAACATTGTTTTTGGTTAGTTTTTGAAGATCTCCAAGTCTCTGTCTCTCTCCTTCTAGTGCTCTCCAACTGATGCAGCCCGCACTTATTGATCATCTCACTAAAGCATTCCCTCTCGAAGCACAGCAAGGACAAGAGCTCATGATTTAAGAATAAGAACTCAGTTTTAGTTCCAACACATGTTTCTTTTCACAGCTTTTTATTTTCCCAGAAAGCACTGTCATGGACTGATTCAATAAGATTTCTGTGTGATGGCTGTCCATGAACACATACCAGACACGTGAGAGATCTGCACGAGTAGCTCAATCATGAAAAAAAGTGCAAAATAAAGAAATAAAAAAACAGTTGCATCGTAAGTACTTTTCAGTACTGAATATTCAAGCATTTAAAAGAAGCATTACATTCCTGTAAAGGATCAGTCTTTCTTATTACAAGTTAGTTTTCATAGATTTGCCATCGGTTTTTGATGACATTGTATTTACTGTTGAGATTTTGGAATAAAGTGACTCAATGAGCAGTCAGATAATCATTTTGCACACAAGCTCAGAGTTTAACGCAGAGCGTAATATCTACTGTGAGGGTCTCTCAGTCAAAACAAGAACAAAAGACAGTTCGATGATGTTGTGAAGTAGCATGGGATCATGGGAGGTGATGTCTTTACTGTTTAACAAGAACTTTCCTTGTGTGGCAGATGGATGCCAGAGATCGTGTTGTGGTTGAACTGATCAGTATCCTTGCAAGGAGCTACTGGCAGCTAGAGATGGCAGCTACGGGCGTGGTTTAGGTGTGATGCCCAGCGGAAGAATTGCAAACCAGGGAATGTTATCAAGTCTGGTTCATGTTTTGTTCAGTCATGTTTGCCAGCTTTCTCCTTCACTTTATCGTGTTACATCAAGTGGTCCAGTGTTTTCCTGAAAGTAACAGCAACTAGAAGGATAAAGGGGATATTATATCTTTTACAGGAGATAACATGAAACGCTCCATTATCTTAGTTTGATCACTACTGGATACATTTTGGATAAGAATACAGCTCAACAATATACATAAGGACCTTTAGGACAGATTATCTAAACCACCTTATTTGGAGGTAAAACTCAAAGTGACAACAATTATAATCCCACATTGCACAGGAAATCAGTAAAGTGTGTTGGACATTTAGAAGTGGCAGGTGAAATACCTTTTACTGTTGGCCCAAGTTTTCTCTTCCAAATAGGTAAACCTAGAGGTTTATATAAACACTGTCTGATCCTCTCTGTGTTTGTTTGTTTGTTGCTCTGCAAGGCTTCTTTTTTAGAGCTCCAGAGGGGTGCTATGTTATTATTACCAATGGAAAGATGCCTAAACAAGAAAGAGACGACCCAAGTTGTGATAAAATGGAATTAATATTTAATGATCCTTTTTGTACATAAAGTAATGCCTTTTCACCAGCCTGTCCTCATCAGAAAAACAAACATATAGGTCAACTATGAAGGCGCATTATATGAAAACCTAACCAAACTGTGACTGTCCAGCAAAGGTTCCGTACGCCTGTCGCTGGTATGCTACAACGGTCATGTTGTTATGGGAACAGTGATGTCGTGTTTGGAGTGACTACGGTCATCCCATCCAGCTGTTTAGGTATCAAGATGTGTTGTTCTTCACATACAAAGAGTACATACAGATGTAATTCACATAACTAAACTACTTATTTTATAGGTTGGCCTATATTAACGTCCGATATTGACTCTTCACAGATATTTTGGTATTGCCATGCATGTTGTTTGATACATGAAATTCAATTTGTCGTGAATTTGGCAGGAGATAAAAAGTTGATGCATTGTTAGCCTTCTTCCAAATATTCAATTTTATGATGGATTGGAATACTGTCCAGTCTGAATATCAACTGTCCACTGGTCTATTATCAAATAAAAGATATTTCACTACTCACCCAAAACGCTTTGTTAGAGACTTCTGTTGGCTTGTGGAAAGTGGCTGTAATGTTTCAGGGTTTTTTTTTTAAACGTAATTATAAAGTCCAGGTGTTCCAACAAAGACATTGGTTCTGTTCTCATCAGTGTAGCCTCTGGTTTCCATCTAACATTACTGGAAGTGTTCACTGGTTGAACTTCTGTGTGGGCTTAAACCAAAATAACACACATTTTTCAGTGAAACTACATACATGGTCATGAAGAGCAAACCACACTGGTTTGAGTCTGCAGACTGGGACTACAGCTGCGTATAGATACAGTCATAATCGGACTGGCGATTGACTGATGACTGATCTGGAGCGACGGGAGAAATCTCTGGTGGGCCAGTCGCACTGTTAACAACTCGAGCAGCCCATTATACAAAAACAAGAGCAAGAGTGATATGTCGGGACCCCACTTTGATTATTCTAGCCCTCGACCCTCCCCCATTCTTAGCAGACAGGGGACAGGAGTGCGTTAACAGGTGGATTCATTGCGGGCTGGTTGTCGTTAGCTGGTCTTGGTGAAAATGTCCTGGGCCCTCTTTTTTTTCAATTCCAGTCACTGGCTTCCCACCTGTGCAGGAGAGAAACACCTGGACACATCTCTACCACAGTAATAGATGTATAAATCTGCATTTGTGTGTCCTTGCTTTCACATACAGAGATGAAATTGCTAAACAAGAAACTATCTGAGAGATACTTAAAACGGACGTGACAATAAGACTTAATTTGTCGCTAAAATAAATCATATGTCAAGTTAATAAAATCGTAATGAAAAAGCAGGAGCAAATTGTAATAACCTGTTCAATTAGATGTGAAAGGTTATTATGTTACACGCTGAACATTTTTTATTATATCATGGAAAGGTTATTACTTTTAGGATTTGTAGGATTTATATTTCATCATATGATGCTTCCACATCAGATGCAGTTCTTATAGTACAGTATAGTAGTATATATAGAAAGAAAACAGGAAACAGGTGTTATCTCTGCAGTGTTGCAAACGCTTCCCCAACGTCTCTCACCACTACATTCTATGTCTCATGTTTAGAAGCAGATCCGAGAGGACTTCAGGTGGCTTTGCCGTTGTAATCCGCATATTAGTGACACTTCATTTGAGCCCCTCTCACTAATCTCAGGTAGCGGTTACACTTAATGATTCTCCGGTGCCCTCATTCTGCTTAAGTAAATGGGAAAAGGGGAATGAGACAGACAAAGAGTCAGAGAGACAGAGGAGAGAAAAAGGAAGAGAGAGAGAAAGAGAGAGAGAGAGAGAGAGAGAGAGAGAGAGAGAGGGTGGTGTTTCACTGAGCAGGGAAACAGTGCCATCTGTTGATACCAGTGAGGGACGATACAATGCAGCAAAGACACAGATTTAAGGACAACTTTTTTTTTTTTTGCATGTGTATACCTGAAACACACCTTTTTCATACATTTTTACAAAATCGCAACTGACGCTCATTTATTCTAAGGCCTCTTCTATGAAAACAAATTTGAAAGGAATACATAGGAGTCACATTCGTCAGCTATAATGGAGCAAAGCAAAAAAAAAGAGCTGCATATGGCAGAATGGAAATGAGTCACCAGTGAATCTTTTTTAATTGATCAGTCTCTTAGCAAAGCAAAGGCAGAGGGGGGAAGGAAAACAAACACTCCAGAAATGTTGATTTGGAACAGACACTTCAGAGAACAGATTAGACTATCTAATTATCATCTTTGCCTTCAGATGACGCCTTTGATGTGAATGTGACTGCAGAGCCTTTCCCTTCACTCTGTAAATAATGAGAATTCTAATTAAGGGATGGAATAATCGGGGGGCTCATGGCCTTGGTTTGCTTGTTATTAGGGCCGCTTAAATCCTGGGGGATGGACGGCGGGCATTTAGAAGGGCAATGTGGAGGGATGTTTGTTGTGTTTTTTCAAGGAATTAGAAGTGTTGGCCGATTTACTGGCAGGCTGGCTTTTATGTTGTCAGTTGCTATGGAAAGGAATGTCAATCATCTTAGCTATTGAATAAAAAGGATGTTGCTGTAGATTTTCAGCAAGTAGATTATGGCTGTGTAGGAGTGCTGTTTGCACTGGTTTTAAACCAGGGTGATGGGAACTTTGCAGCAGAGTATTTTACCCTGATCTCACCTCTATTCCAAATGATTAGTGTGTCTCATTAAGATGTGCTTAAGTATTATCAATGTAGAGAAATCCAAAGACTGAGATGTCATATTTGAAAAATACTTTTTATGGGTAAAAGTTAATTTGTCGTGAATTAAGCAGGAGAAAACATTTCATTTCACCGCGCCCCCCCCCCCCCCCAAAAAAAAAAGTTGATGCACTGTTAGCCTTCTTCCAAATATGCAATTTTATGATGATGGATTGAAATACTGTGTAGCTGAATATCAACTATCCACTGGTCTATTATCAAATAAAAGATATTTCACTGCTCATCCAAAAACGCTTCATTAGTGACTTCTGTTGGCTCGTGGTGAGTCTCAGGTATTTAATGGTTCTATAGAGCAGATTTTAACATTAATAAATCAGCAAGCCACTATTTGCTATGTCAAGATGAAGTGGGTTACGGCATCCTGAGCAGAGGCTTTAGTCATACCCGTGTGTGTTGTGATCCAAGCTTCTCTGTTTTTTGTTTTGGTTGCCGGTCTGGCACAGGCATGTATGCACCCATATGTCAATACCCCTAACCAGCTGGTTTTCTACTCAATGCTTTAGTAACTTGATGGGTATGGGATGTTACAGGCTAGAGTCGGCATGATAGCTAATCAGCTGTTACCAATATTAAGACTTTGTTGTGCAAATGTTGCATCCGCTAGGTGTCGCTGAATATATAGCACCTTTAAACCTCTGTGGGTCGTATGCAGCCTGATTTTGCATGATGGCAAGGGTGGAAAGTAACTCAATACATCCACTTGAGTACTATACCGAAGTACTATTTTCTGGTACTTATGCTTTAATTGAGTATTTATGTATATGTTACTTTGAAATACTACTCCGCAACATTTGTAAACAAATGTAGTCAGTGTGTAGATAAAGATTTCAGATTAAAGATAGTGCCTGACTGATATTGTGTATCTGGAGCTAATTCCAATACTGCTATTAAGAACAAAGAAATTCTAATATCGATACATTGGCTGATATACAGTACACACATTTTTTTGAAGTGATTACTCAAATGTGGTGATCAAACCCTTGAAATCAATGTGTAATTGAGGTCGAATAGTGTACAGTTCACAATACAATCAGTCAACAGAAACAGTAAACTTAATGTGAAATAGAATAATTATAGATCACCCCAAGCATTGTTTTCTGCACGTTGTTAAAACTATACGGCCAGAAAGTTTTCATATTGGCAAATGTTGGCAACTTATACACTGTTACTGATAAATCTGTGATAGGTCAATATAGGTGGATAGTATCTCATTTAATTAGATAATAATTTTGATTATTAATGTTATAATTTAAAACGTATGACCAGTTTCTAAAATTTGATCATTTTTATACCTTAAACTACTGAACTGTACATGAGGTTGTCTAAATAGTGTGGGCGACTATAAGATTCACCTTGATTTCTGAAATGTTTAAACATCAGTGGGGAAGGTGATGAGTAAAAAACCTTCTTTCACTATAATTTATATCGTGGTATTGACTCTATGTTGAGTCTCCCTTGGAAAAACATGAATAAAATGTGCAGATCGGGGGAAATCATTTTCACTGGCAATCCAGCAAATAAAATGTGCGATTGATCAAGGTACCTCATCTCATCACCGAGAAAGAAAATCCTGTAAATTCACTACAGTATTGGCATGCAGTTCTCCTGAATAATAATAATATGATGTGTAATAATGAAACACTGTCAGGGACCATACTGCTGCATAATGAGTACTTTTAATACTTAAAGGCCATTTAGTTTCCTTTCAGTACTTCCGTAGCTTAATTAAAGTGTTGAATACAGGGCTTAAATCTCTCTTTTATCTTAAGTAAAGGGTCTTCCACTGCTGCATGGTGGTGGTTGTCAAAGTCACACGGTGGTCAAGTGAGAGCTGTTTGAGTCACATGCGTAAGTGGATGACCTAAACTAAACGAATTACCCTTAAATCAATTACCCCAGGACCTCATCGACCCTCTCATGAGACACCTACATGTACACATACAGCCTCTTAATTATTAAGCATCTTGAATGAATCAAGAAAACAACAGCTCAATAGATACAGCACTCTAATTTCAACTGGGCAGTGTCATGTTGACACTTAACCAAACAGATAGAATGGCATGCCACTGTTTAAATTAGATGAGTTGACTTTAATCAGCAGTCAGATAGAGGAGAACAAAATGTTTACGCTGTGAATGAGCCAGCACAGAAATCACCGGTTTTCATCCCTCGTGTCTGTTATAGTCAGTTCTGTTTTTGTTCGTGCAAATGTTTCCAAAATCTAGAAATAGCGATTTCAGGCCAAACCTGTGATGCCATCAGCATTTAAAGCCTCAGGCTGCTAATTTGCATCTCTTTGCATAAGAGGAAGATGCCAGTGATTTTGCAAGCCCATCACATTTTTTGACTTTGAACAAACATAAGCATTATTTTATAGAAGTGTTATGAGTCACAAAGTGGGCTCTTGTTCCAATGATGTCAGCCTCTCTGGCACATTATCCACTGACTTTAATGATAACAATTACAGGTTTATGGTACTATTCTAGGTTTGTGTGAGGTTCTTTATAACCACACATCTAAAATTTAAACAGACTGGACTTCAGAACAAATGTTGGAGACAATGTGGGCACTTAATGGCAGACCTGATGCACATCTTTTGGTCTCGTCCCATTCAGCCTGTTCGAGCCAACGTACTAGGATTCAATATTGAGTTTACTTGTCTCTCCCTGCTCAAGGAACATACCGAAGGAACTGGATGTCAGAGTCAAATATTTACTCTAAATCTCTCTCATGTTGGCAAGCAAGAAGCCAAATAAAATGTGTTGCCTCACAAAAGAACCTCTGACCCTGCAACAGTGGATACGTATGGCATTCAGTTTAGGATTACCGAGAGAAAAGTGTATTGGTAAATGTATTTGTGAAACTGAAGTGAATGTGAATGAGAGCATACCATGTTTTAACTAACAACTCTTGTGTGTATCTTCCAATGAAATCATTATAAGGAAATGTTATTAAACATTTTTTGGTGAGTTGCAGTTATCATGATCAGATATACAGATGCCTCAAATAACAGAAAATGTGTCAGCACTTTTGTTTAATCGTTATTGTTGTTTTAACTGCCAATATAACGTTACATTAAGCCTTGAAATGCATAAGACTCAGCGATGCTGGGCATCTGCATAACTTGACTCAATCAATACATGAGGAAGCTCAGATCTGGATAACTGAGAATTCGTTATGAAAAGAAATTGTCGTGAAATATTTATTCATGACAAAGATTTTGTTGCGGTTGCCCTGTCATTTGGATCTCACTATGTAGAATTAATTATTCTTCTGTACGAATTACATTACATTCATTTTGGAACATTTCTCGTACGAACACAGATAATTAATAAAGGCTTCCACATTCATGTCAGCTCTGTGATACAGAAACATAATCCGTATGCATGTAACAGCATATTCTGTGTTGTGCTGTGTGCTATTTTTTTAAAGCTTCCTCACACACCACTGTGTTTTATTCATGAACTCTCGTTGGTCATCGCTCATTACACAAGTGATCAACAGTGCCTGTTGTTCATGTACTGCTGTACTTAACAAGTTGTCTATTTGTTTTACTCCGGATTTAACAACAATGCCTGTTGTTTAAAGATACTGCTTCTGAATTAAAACGAGGTGGACTCTCGTTCCTGTAAACAGCATTCTGAAATCAATCTTGTGCTAAAGGAATGGGTAGAAACAATGGAAACAGATGCTTGCCCTGATTTTCACTGACTCTGCTACTGAGATGATTATTAATGTACACTTTATGGATGTAAAAAAATATTTGTATTTTGACTTTACACTTACAATTTAGTTATATATGATGAATAAAATGTGTAAGAAGGGAAAAGAAAATCATTAGCAATTTAAAAGTGGCTTATAACTAAAAAAAATATAATAGTTACCCTCAGCACTGAAAAGCTTTATGTTTTTTAACTTGTTGTTTTGCTTTAACGACCTGCAACTTCACTGTTTGGTTCACTCTCCCAGCTCTCATTATCGTCATTTCCAGCTGCAGCAGGCAGCTGCTTTCTGAAAACTGTCTGATAAAACCACTGTAGACTACCTGCCCAGCACCAAATGGCAGACAGACAAAGTTTGCAAACTAGCTGGTAAAGAACCAGACATTTCTCTCAGGAGTAGGTGGAGACATACACCTACAAGGAGAGTGAGTGTTAAATTTACACTTCATCTGAAGTATGAATATGATTGGATCCGTAAATAGGCAATAGTTTTCTAAAATGTACAGCATATCAGCTATATAAGGTGTTATTATATCACAGTTGTGAACCGCCCCCAAGTTGCTAAAAAAGTATCATTCCAGGTTTTACAGTGGAAAGCAAAATGAGCCTCACAGTTAATTTTACTGTTGTGTTCTGTTGAATCCCAAACAGAATCTGCATAGAATTCACACTGCCTTAACTGAACCCCGAGGGTCACCCTGAGTCATCATTGCTGCAAAAAACTATGCCGGAGTTCAACTGGCAGCCCTCATTTTTCTGAGAAAAACAAACAAAAAACTTAAACCCACACAACCCGATCTGTTTGTTACATTCAGCCACAAGTGTGTTTGAAAACAGAGGTCTTTGGCAGCTGCTTTCACCAAACTGCACTAATGTGGTTTAGGCTTACCGATCTGAGCTGGGTCTAGCTACAGACTTGTAGCAGTACAAACCACAGCCATTACCATGACGCTACCACTGATGCCTCGGTTTGTTAATGAAGACAACCAGGTTTACATACATTTTAAGATGAGACTACCTAGTATATCAAGCCATCTTAAGAGGTTCAAACTCAAAAATAATACTTGAGAATTGCTTTGCTTTTCTTTTCTTCCATTTCTGTAAACAAGCAGACAAAACACTACTAAATATAGGTACAGTGTAAGTGGTATGTAGGTGCAACTTACAACCCTCAGCGACATCTACATTTTTTGGTCCCTCCTAACCCAAACCAGTCTGTGAAGCCTGCACATACGTTGGTTAGTAGTTCATCTTTCTTCAGTTTGTTTTTCATATTGGCGCTGTGGCTGCAGCTGTTTTTACTGAAAACATAAGACAGACACCAGCATCCTTACAACTTCCTATTTGATAGTTCAAGCTAAACATGTTTTGTATTTTATGCTGAAGAAAAGGCTCCAGTTTCAAGGCTTCATTTAGTTTCATCTAATTTTGTGCTTGCCGCTGCTGGTGTAAAATATATATCAATGAACAATTTAGAGTTGCTTTTAATGATTATTTTGTATATTTTATGAGATCAAAAATAGAAGCAATATTAATATTAAAAATAACATTACCAATTCAGCCAAGCTTTTTACCAACCACCCGAGTGCTTTTTAATGCAGCTTCCTCTGAATCCTACAAATGTCTGAAACTCTGCCTGGAAGATGTTGTACTCGTGTTCCACAAGCTATTATATTTGGTGTGGTGCTATGTGGTAGTGGAAAACAATTTAGAAAGCCACAGACAAGTGTGTGCTGCGAGTGTTCATTTGGGCTGAGATGGCAATTGAAACAACCACCACATATGGGCTGTCACTCTAACGTTCTTCAAACAATCCAGTGACAACTCATCCTCTCGGGCAGTTGTCACCTTTGAAGTGGCTCCTCATCAAGACAGAATTTGTCCTCCTGGAATGAAGGTTGTCACTTACAACGGCTTTACTGCTTATTACTGAGTAGGAAGTCTGTGACGCCTGTCAAAATACAGGGTGAAGAGGTGGACATGGTGCCATTCCACAAATACCTGGGGGTGCATATCCTCAACAGCCGGGACAGGACTAATAAAACATATTGTGCAAGAGGATATTGTTCTTTACAACCAACACTTCTATAAGCAGTGGCCAGCACACTGTTTTTGGGAAGGAAACTGCACAGGAATGATGCTTGCAGGATCTCAACCAAACTTAAGGAAAATAAATAAAGTTTTTATTGTCTGAGACGCTGGAGATGCAGGAGAGACAAACACTAAACCAAATTCCATCCTCAATAAAATTTCCCACCCCCTCTATGGTGATATTCTGCATCTGATTCAACACCCAAGCGTGCAGCATGAAGGTCTCTTGGTGCTCATTCGTTCCACCCACCAACAGAATGTTTCATTTCTAAATGGCCCTTTAGTCTGCAAATGGGAAGGTGTTGAAGCAGGCCGTCTGTACTGACCTGTAATAACCAGATATCCTGGATAGTCCTCTGCACCAACAGGCTCTTGACTAATCAATATAATGCATTTTTTTTCCACTGGACATATTTCTGAATAGTAGACAGCAGAAATTACAAGCGGCAATCCAAAGATCCAAACACAACCCAATCGCCTGAATGAATGTTGGCAAATGTTGAAACCCTATATATCTTCATGTTACAAAATTGCGTTTTTATAGGATGTTGTGATAAGCTGTTTACATGGTCTTAGACTTGAAAACATTGTGGTTTAGGTTAGGAAAAAGGTCATGTTTCAGCTGAAAATGCCTGCTTTGGTGACTACAAACACCACAGGACATGTCTAAAGTCTTGTGTAAACAACTGTTTGGTTGTTTTTTTTGCCACAAACATGGCTGGAGGTGGCCCCATCTTCTCGTCACAACTATCAGTCCTTTTGTTGCGACAAACACAGCTGAAAATTGTTCCAAGGTCTCCTTAAAAATATCCAGTGATGTCACACTTACAAATCTTGAAATAACGTCTTCAACTGCAGTCAGTGGCTTAGTTGCCTCGTTGCCTTAACGTCACTACAATCCCTTCCGTGCAACAAATGGTAAATTGGTAAATGGACTGTCTTTATATAGTGCTTTTCTACTCTTAGTGGCCACTCAATGCACTTTACAACACAAGCTAGCATTCACCCATTCACACACACACACTGGTGAAAGAGGCTTCTCCTGCTCATCAGGAGTGAAAACCATTCATAGGCACGCACACACCAATGGAAGACCCACCAGAATATACCACTACAGAATAATGCCTTAAACAGTTAGCAGTCCAAAAAGATGCCTCAATTTCAAGTAATTCAAATAGCACCGAATACATTCAGTTCACCTGTCACCACTGCGAAGTGAATGCAAACCACAGCAAAAACAACAGAAAGAGCATATATTACAATTGTATTTGTATTCCCATTTTTTTAAGTAGTAGTCGACATGATATATGTCTTTGTAAAACTCTATATTGCAATCATGTATATCGTCCTCCACTGTGTTTGTTTTTGACATCTGTTCATATAGACCCCTCACACCTGTCTGTATTGTATTTGGGTCTCTAAGCCTGTTCTGTTTCTGATAAATCCTATTATTTTTGCTGCTGCCAGGTTCCAAATTCCCCATGGGGTTGAGTAAAGTTTCATCCCAAACAATGATAATGAAGCCTTTCAACCATTTTCAGTATATTTAAAAAAATGTGTTTTTGTCTCTCATTTATAATAGTCTTTTTAAATCATGTTTCCTTACTGAGCAATACAGGATTTAAGGAGATTTGAGCAAAATTTCCACTTGTCTGTCTTAATTAAAACAATTCCAATTTTTTGGAGACAGCAGTGATTTTGAAACACCCCTGTGGAGACACATGACAGCCTCTACCAGCCACTTATACTGCATTCCATGGTTTGCCCTCAGGTCAGAGCTTTGTTTCTTGTGGCAGATGGGGAAATGAACTAAATAGCAGTTGAGAGATTTCTTTAAACCCACATCATTCGTCTGATGAAAAAGCAACTGTACAGCTCCCATGAGAAGCCCCCAGACTGTTTGTCAGCACTGTACTATTAGTTCAAATTGAGATGCTGTTGAATGTCTTTGTTAAGTCCATGTCACTTAATAAAATTGCATCCAGACCTGAGTCAAGAGTCATATGTTAAATGTGTTTCATAATTTATATTCTGTTGGCTCTAAACTATTATTTCTGCTCGGATTGATGAAGTTATATTATTAATAATACAAGTATAAAAACCAAAGTCTGGCAATTTCAGCATAGCTGAATATAGCTCCAGCATGAATCCCACATGGCCAGCCAGTCACACAACTCCAAATGTGGCTCACCGCAGTGAACTGGGGTTCATTGCAAATCCATTAGCTTTACAGGAGAATGACTTTAGATCGGAGACAATAATTTAGTAAAACTGCAATAATGCTGATATATTTGTACTATTTGAAAAGTAAGTAGAACAAAGTAAAATTAAGTAGAAGTACATGAGCTGGAAATTTGAAACAAAATATTCTATTAAATGACTGAGCTATTTCCCAGAAACGCTCCTGCAACGGAAGTGATGCAGTTTTTATGAGAATTGTGGCAGTCAGGAAAGAAACTGTCCTTCACCTATTGTGTGTATTTTTTCCATGCCTGTGACATATTCTACAGATACAGACTGTAAATTAAAACTGTAGTGAAATGCTGGTATGATGTCCATATGGCTGTTTACAGGTTGTTTTCAGGCCGATTTTTGCTGAGAACCATGCGTACGTCATGGTAGAAATGGCAAGACTTCGAATCTCTAGATGATGCGACGTATAGTGAACATGTTTGACACACAGTCAACCCTGTTAACATGAAATGAAAAGGAAGAGGTAAGGCCATGCAACAACACATATCCAGTGTGCCCAGCCTGTTACTCTCTGTAATGTTACTGTAAAGAAGCACTATCAGGTGCTGGAATTTGGCAAGGATTAATTTAATGTACATTGGTATGTACCAACATAATGCGGTCAATACCATTAAAAGTACACAACCCAACCCTGCTTGTATCGGGTAACTTGCATCTCTGACAGCAGTTTGATAAACTGTAAGCTGATGACAAATGTCTCTAACTCCAAACTCAAAGTACTTCAACCTCCAAACTGTAAACTTGTTGTGTCTTCACATTAAACGGTACATTCCTCTGAACAGAGACACTCAGTCAGCTGTTAGTTGTTAGCTATTTACTTCGTTAGCTGTTAGCTCCCTTAGCCAAACACACTGCAGATCTCTGCTGCTCACCGGCTGCTATCAGGTAACTAACTGTACTTCTTGCCTCTTAATCAGTGCTAAATATATGAGATGTCAGGCCAATAAGCTGTTTCTGACTAGGGGGTTAAAAGGATCTTCATATATTGTTTAAGTCTTGCGCTGAGTAGTCGGCGCATGCTTCAGGTAGATCCAGTCTGGATATTCTCCCTAGCTCTCATCAAAATATGGTTAGTTCTTGCCTAAACAAGCCAAGATGGCAATGGCTGTAATGCTAAAATCAAAACTGCAGTCCATAAGCCAATGGGTGACATCATGGTGGGTTTAAATTTGGTCAACATGATTCAATGATGCTACAAAGTACTAAACCTAAAACAGGACTAAATTGCCAATATACCCTTTGAACAAAATAATTTAAGCAAGTCGTAAGCAGAGTAAAGGTCTGAAATAACTGAAGCGGAGCTGCAGACTGGTATGAGATCACTAAGGGACCGGTACATTTTAAAAGACACAGTAAGTAATTTTAGCAGGAATTCCTAATTGCATTTTGAAGACGGTGACTACATCCTTGATAGAATTAGCCATCAAACCCTCAAAAGATTCATCCATCTTTCTGTCAGCCATCCTCTAGGACATCAGGACCATGATTGGATAAAGGGGGGAAAAATGTAACCCGCCCTGTTGTCATTACCAATCCAACACTGGCAGGTCTATTTTTACTTCAAATAATGAGGAAGGAAGTTGGGTAATTCTGCCTTGATCCCTCTTGAAAGCCTAGTGGGGGTTTGAGCCTGTGTAAAGAGGAAGGGGGACGTCTAATGGTTTCTTTAATGTGAAGTTTAAATATATCTCTTTCAGTGAGACCTTTAAGAAAAAAAATGTACTGATGAACAAGTGTGAATATCATTCCGCCCATTTTTCAAAGTCTTACCACGTACTTGTATGTACTTAAGAGGCTTTGTGTGTGCTTGCCTGGATGACATTTTTTGGCACAGAAACTGTTGATAGTTCTAATACAGTGTACCCAAAGTGTCATATTTTGTGTCTCTATGTGTGTGTGTGTGTGTGTTTGTGTGTGTGTGTGCGTGCGTGCGTGCGTGCGTGTGTGTGTGCTCATGTGCATTCTTTGAGATTACAATATGCAGTTTATCACCATGCGGAATTTCTAAAGAAAGTAACCAGCAATGACAGCAATAATGTTTTCAAGCAAATTATACCTGACAGATCAAGATGCTTCATCACACTGATACGAGAATTTAATTTTGCTGTAAGCAGTCAGCAGTGCTTCATTTACAAAACAGCAAACAATAGCCCAAAACTCCCAGGAAACAGGATATTGCCAAATTTGTCAAATTTGTGATCTCAACATTATCATATTGTACACCACTATCCTCAAGGAGACGCCTATAATGTGTTCTGTTGTTGTTTGTTTAATGTGTTTGTCTGTTTATTGTGTCATCTTAGCTTAGCATGTGAGCCTGTGAGGGCTGGCCAGAATTCTTGGACGTTTCTACCGTCGCCATGGTAATTGATGTCTAAATCACCCTGGGACGTTGGACGTTTTATCAGGTGCACCGAGCTTGACCCTCACTGACGCTGGCAACTTCTCAACACTCACTCGCTCATCAAGTTGACTTAAGTGAAGTTGAAGGTGGGGACAGTGGTTGATGTCTCCCCTCCTGTCCTTAAAAGATAAATAATAATTCACTAGAAAAGTGCTCTATATATAAGACAGCTCTATATCCTTCTAACGTTTGCTTATTAGTATTGAATTAGAACTGGACAAATAAACATTTTGACCTGATGATGACTTTAATTAAAAGTCATGGGATCTGCCACAGTATTTGAATGTATTAAACTATGGGTGACATGAATCTCTACCCAAATTAATTGCCATTTCATTCAGTAGTTGTGGAGACATTTGACTCCGAAGCAAAAAAATTAAACTTCATGGCGGCAGGAGAAGTAAAGTCAGGGTAATGCCCAAATCATTAGGATTCCTTCTCGAGGGATCCATACAGTATTTAAGGGAAACTGATCCTATAATCTTAAATCTAGACCGGAGCGGTGGACTGACTGGCTAACGTTGCCCCACCTAGAGCCATGCCGCGAGCGTGGCTTTAAAAACATCTTCACGTTTCCCCGTGATAACTATTCACTTTGCCCTCCACACGCTCCTAATTGCTACCTCAGTTTTAATGTTTGTTGTGATGCGTTGGGAAAAGGAACATAAAACCCCGCAGAGAGAGAGACTTGCGAGACAAACAGAGTGAGATGGAGTTTATGCGTGATGTCTCCACCCTGCAGGGCGGTAAAGCATATCGAGGGCTGGCTCGACTGCACTGGGCAGCTGCTGTGGCGTAAAGATGTGCCACAAAGCCAGACACACAGATGTAGAGTAATGAGTCATTGTGTACTGGAATTTTGTCAAAAGCCTTCATCTCTGTTTTTCTCCCTTGTTCCCTGTCTGCCTCTCCCTCACCTTCTTCCTCTTCCTGCATCTCTCCGTGTAATGTGTCCCACTCCTTAACTAGACTTGAATTTGACTTTAATGAGTGTCGCCCCGTGACTCCATCGGTTTCTATTTGAAGAATGGCACTGACATGGTGTTCAGATGAGCACTTGACTCTCACTTGTGAACACATGGTATGAAATAAAGTTTAATAAGGTCAGATTACACAAAGCAGCAGCAAAGGGCAACATTTGTAAAGGTCACAGGCAGGGGTAGAAAGGTCTCAGCATGCATCTCAGTAGGGAGAAAATGCAGAACAATATGACAGTGGGTAACAATGAAGGACAAGAAAACAAAGTCTCTGAAAATGCTGCATTCATTTTAAATTCTATCCTTCCCTCGGGCCCTCAAAAACTATTTGATTCAGAGACCAAAGTCTGTCTTTTGCTAAAATAAGTAAGGTTTATAGAACCAATCATAATATTTGCTTACACTGACTTCCAGGGTAGTAAATCCCTGCATCACATAGCTTACATAAAATTGAATTGCATGTTTGATTTTTTTTCATATAATAACCACATTGCCACTAACAGTCATGGACATAAATTACCCGTTGGACCACAGGCTAAAGAAAATTTCAATTGATGTTGAAATGTCATTGTTGGATATATTTAATTTATCAAAGAAGCTAGCAGGCACTGTAAATGAAATAAGCACAGCAGCAAAGTCACATCTCCAATTCTTGCTGAACAGAAGTGTACAGTGACTGCAGCGTAGCACTGATGACGTCATTTAGAGCCAGATGCTGGGCAGCAGGATCAAGGTCCTGCCCAAACACTGGCCTGACTCAGTTGCAAACAAGGATCAGCTGTCAATCATGCTGATTTCACCCACTTTTTATCAGTAACTGTTAAAAACAAACGCATCTGAAAAATGAAAACGTGAACACCCAGCAGCCTGTTAAGAACAACCAAAAATAGCAGAAACAAGCTCACATTCACATCTGTGCATTCAGTGTGCTATATGCCATATTGAAATTTCTACATTACATGTCATGTCAGGTTCATATGACAAGTTTGTGACCTGACTTTCACACGTGGGGCGGAGGGGATGGTGGGGGAGTTACAGGCAAGAAGGATGTATTCATTTATTCAGGTGATTGACCTCCGGGGGCCAGTCTAGATGTTTTGGTTTCACTCTTGAGAAGCTGACGAGTTGTCTATCTTTATATATCTCACTAGTCAGACCACCTGTTTAACTAATATCTTTAATATCTTTAAACGTTAATGTGATAGCCAAACATTAAAACAGAAATGAACAAGTCTGCTGCAAGTCAATCAGTAGTTGTCTACCCAGAATTGACTGTTGTCGGCAGCACCGCATCACAGCAATTCAGTATATTAACTTGTTTCATGCAGAAAAATGAATCATTATAAAAAAGATATAAAAAAGAATACCATGTGGGTTGAACGTGTGGTGGAATACTTGTTACCATAAAACTACCACAAAGGCACTCAGAGAGCACAGGCCAGCAGTCGAGGCCAAGGCCAACAGAACACTCTGAAATGTATGAAGTCTGCAAGCACGACCACTACATACAGTATGTCTACATTTACGTACTACTGTGGTGATGTTACAATTGAAGTGTTTGAAACCACTGTCCCGAGTGCTCCGTAATGACTCCCTTCTGTTTAAAGTTGCATTCAGGCTACCCCAGAGGATTACTGGTACCCGAGAGTGTGGATTGCGATATAAAGATATTGTATTTCTTCACTTGACCGTGTTTTTTCAGTGTTGACCTTTACTACCGCCTATTGGATTTTAAGATGTGTGGCATTTATTTTTCCAAGGCCAAATGCCTTATCTTGCAATTTTATGAAAAAGGGGTTCATTTGTGTTTACGTCCTCTGATTTGCTCCAGTATTCAATGGGTTCTTCCCCGGGCTATGCTATATCCTTCCACCAAATGTAATGAAAGTCAGGCGAGTGTGTTTTTTGTCCCCTAATCCTGCTGACAAACAGAAGAAACGAACCAAACAAATTGAACCAAAAACATTACACCCTTGGCGAAAGTACAGAAAAATGACATGCAATTAATGAATAAACACACACTCAATCTAATCAAAAGTATAATTGCATCTTTTCTATAATCAAGCAAACAGTAAAACATGATGGATGTATCGTATGGTCAATCAGTGCCGAGTAAAGAATTAAATTCCATTCATTTGTACAATAATTCAACAGTGTGTCGGCTGTGCACATTACTCTGTTAAAATGCCATTCATCCATGTAAGCAAACAGAACCTTTGGTCTCTCTTGTGCAGTGGGTGGATGAATTTGGGCCTCTAGTCACTGACTGAATTCATAATATCTCAGCTGCCGGGGCTGTCAGTCAATAAGGAAACGTATTCAGTATACAGAGGAAAACGGTTATGATCTAGACTAAGATAGATTTTGGGCTAAAAAAGCAATTTAAGCAAGTCTTTGTGTGTGCCAAAAAAAAGAAAAAACTACTGAATTTCCCCAATTATTAGGTCTCTTTGAAGTTCGAAGTGATCAGGTTTTACATCACGAGCAGAGTTTGTGCAGATGAGAGGGGGGAAAAAAGAAAATCACTCAAATTCTGGCGGAGATATTTTGACTGCAATTTTCAAAGAAGCGCACAGATTTCATTTTAGCTGAAACTTAATTAAACTTGATTAAACTCATCCACACAATATTACTTTCAACTGTTTTCATAGTCAGTTAATCATTTAAGTCATTTGTTAAACACTGAAGTCCAGACATTCGCTTGTCTCTTTTGTGCGTTTTGAATCACTGTGTTTTGAATATCTTTGGGTTTTGGACTGTCGGTTGAGGCATTTGTCAATATTTTGACATTTTAATTAAAATTGAAAAAAAGATCAATTGATTAAAATAAAAATGCATAAAACAAAAGACAATAAAATTCATCATTAGTTCCAGCCTGACATTTTCTAAGGATTAAGCAGCGCAAACTCTATGGAAATAACAAATGTTTTATTTAGCCCCACAGTTGTTCGTTTTATCCATAACGCCACATACCTCTTCCCACCCAACAGCAGCTTTAGTTGGAGTTGCAACACAAGTCTGCAGCCAAACATGTTCCAAACTCAGAGACAATGCAGTGCGTTATCACCAGCGACAGTGCCATCCGCTGGCTGGCTGGGCCGATGTGTGGACCCAGAGTGGCTGGATGTGGAGGAGAGATAGGGCCCTCTGATAGAGCCCAGGGCTAAAGAAGAGCATTGTGTGCTGCTAAACCACAGGCCCACCGTGTTGTCTTAGTTATGCATCAGAGAACTGGATGAGTCTTCTTCACTCGCCCAATTTCTGCTCTCGAATTCCCTCACTGTCTCTCACATCCTGCCAGTTCCCTTATTTAGTCAAACGTGCAAAGCTATGTATGCAGGCTTAAATAATGAAGACTGGTGGTTGCTGTCCTGCATCCTAAACACTGTTTTTTGCTTTCTTTTAGGCGCCCTGATGTGAAAAGTTGGAGACCTAATGGACCGGATGCTCGAGCAATGTGGGAAACGGTTGATTGCTGGTAAAGTTCAAGTGAGGAAATGTTTGAGACTAAATGACACAAAAGATTTTTAAGGGGTTGCAATAAGTCAGGGATGAAATAGGGAACGACAAAGAGGCTTGCATTGATTGGATTACTCAGCAAATCGCAGAAAGAAAGCGGAAATGGCTCAGAGATCTTAGTTTAATAGTATTCTTTCAGACAGGCACGAGCTAATCATTGGAGAGTGTGACCGACTTTGAGTTATCACCCCTTTTATTGTATCAAAATTGATCACATTATCTCCCACCCGTCTCTGTACATTCATCTCTGGTGAAAGTGGTTGTCCAAAGCACATAATGGACAGATTAGAAGAAAACCTCTGTTCTGGCAACACTCAATATTTCCCCATTAGTGTGGTGGCCTCTGGGATTAGACCTTTGCCACACATTAAAGATGTCAATACTGCTAATATTGTTTTTGGAGGTCCCCCACCTTCTTAGAGCTGCAGCTTGTGTAACCAGATCTGTTTGATAAGATCTGCTGAACGGCTCGGAGACTGGCAGGAGGGAGACCTATAGTTCTTACCTTCTTTTTGGGAATGAAACCCTGCGGGATTAAATGGCCAGGGATTATTTTGCCTGTACTCGTGATGTACTACCACAGAGTATTGATTCCAAGTGCATGTCAGTATCTGATTTAATACACACAAATGAATACAATACACACTGGAATGAGAGATTGAATTTCACCAATATTTCATAGGAGTATTTCTGCAAAATGATTGATCATGTAATTAATTTGTACAGTTAGGACAGAGCCAGGGTGTATTTTAAATCCATGTTACAGATCGAGTCTTGAGTATGCGCTCATATAAGAAAACACAATATACTAAACAGCAGGCAGACAAAAACAACAGATTTTTGAGTGCGCTGTGGGAGGACGCTGGTGTTCTCCCACAATGCAGTGCACAAAGGAAATGTAAATGCACACACCATTGAGGGTGGTGGTAAAATTGCTTTATGCACATCCTATAAAACAAAGCATAACCATTATAGTCTTCAAAGAGCATTTTATTGCCGATTTGTGTGATTTTAATTGGCAGTGACATTCAAAAGATGCAGTTTAATTGACCTGCATCATCGCATATATCTTCTCTGTTGATATAATGCATTTAATTGGTATATGTTGATTTATTGATTTATTTTTTATTTTTTATTTTTTAGAAGAGTAAGCAAGGTAAATAGTATTTTACTCATGGTTTGGTCTGATTACTTTGAAATGTCGTCAGTTACTAAGTAGAAATGACATGGCATTTTTTATAATGGATGCAGCCACAAAAATATTATTTTATTTATCATTAAATAAATTGCCTTTCATTGCATTTGCATTCAGCCGAATAGAATTACCCTTACAAGACAGCATCGGCAAAAACTGCTACAGAAATACTCACCACATCCCACAGTAATTGGGATGCTGTTTTAAAAATGTCAGATTTTAAAGATGTAAACAAGTAATCTTCGACAATGTAACTATAAATTGTGGATTGTAATACTTATTGGATTGCAGAAAATCCCAGTTTCATGTATTCTGTTACCTGGCTTGGGGAGTAACTGAATACATATAACAGGATTACGTAATGAAGATATTAAATATGAATATATAGAAAAGGTAAATGTATTCCGGTAGAGTTACTGAAACTGAAATAAGATGTAATTAGATTTCAGCTTCATTCAATTAAAAAAGAGGATTACTGACAGGATTGTAATTTTAAAATAAAGAATGATATATTAGTCTGTAACCATGCACATGAGTGAAACTAAATACACACATATGTATTCCTTACGAAATACACACTCTCTCCTATTGCATGTCTCTCCTTTTTTTTATTCTCACTGTGCAACAGGACGTGAAATCCTCCATTTTCACGATCCAAAGTGTTGAGGGTCAAAGTTCGTGAAGAAATAACAACGTGGATACATGTGCTCGTTGAAAACTCTTGTGTCGGTAATACTTGTGCTACATTATTAAGATTTTAAAAAGTAATATAATTGAGATATCTTTAATTGAGAACTTAAATCAAGTTTTTAGTTGCATGAGGTAATGCAAAAGTAACGAAAGTTATGAAGTTACATTACTTTAATATTTTAATACTGGGTAATTAGTTACTGTGTCAGAATACATTTTTAAAGTAACCCTACTAACCTTGTCTGTTACTACCCACCCCTGCACATACTGTATACAAAAGCAGGTTTTGATAACAGAAAAGTAACGAAGTACATTCAAAACAGGGGATATAGAGCATCACAGCTGGAGAATAAAACCATTTTTAAATTGTGGGTCTTGGTGAAAAAACACACAAAATCATGGAAACAAAAAATAAGTATACTTTTGTGATGTGTGCTTGCACGGTGGATGGTAGACTGTATAGAGTTATTAAGTACTGTAGTATGGGTTTGTGACCCATGAGCAATGATGCCTTTTCACCACAAGAGAGCACCATTGCACTTCCTCAGAGCATAAATCCAACACTCCTGACTCACAATGTGTTCATGGTGTGGGCAATATATCACAACATGACCTAAATTGGATTCAACTAAAGTACTGTATCTACTGTAAATTAATGTCTGATTAGAAATGAATGAATTTAAATAACTTGTTAAGTAGGAAACATGTCAAACACGGTTTTAATACACAAACCAAAATGTTAAAAATGGCCTCCGTTGCCTGTTAGCTTGGTTTGATAGTTCGGTGTTGTTTATCAGTGCAGATTTTGAGAAAAGTCTGTAAAAAAGAATTATAAGAAGAACAGCAGTGTATGCTTTCGGCATGAATTTCCCACATTATAGCCACCCTAAGACCATTTTCTTACAGTGCTGGCTCACTGGTAACTGTAGACTGAAGCACAGCACTCAGCGCCATCCTGTATATAATTTCAGTGGTAAATGAAAACATACACTCCTGCTTGTGTGAAAACGTCCTCTCGGTGCGGCAGTGCTGAGGTCATATCCATTGGGATGGCCTGGCGTTGTGTGGACAGGATGAGCAATAGAGCCCTACTTTCTGAGTTAGATAAATACCTCCATCCGCCTTACTAGAGCATTCACCGGGGACAACACAAAGACCAAAATCAGCAATACATAAGCATCAATAATTAAGCAGCCACACACAGAGTGAGAGCATGAAGGGAGGGTGGGGTCCTGGACGGTGCACAAGGTTGGCTCTGAAGTGATCCTAAACGCTGCTAATGTCTCTGAAGCTCGTCACAGAGGACAAAATGGAACAGGATGCATTTTCTCTTAACTAAAGGACACAGTTTTAATGCACTGCGGTGTCTTTTCCTTTGTCTTTGTTTTAGTTTTGAATTCTGTCATCCATCCCTGCAGTCGCTCTCTTTCTCTCACTTGTTTTCTCTTGTTTCTGTTTGCTGCTAGTTCTTATAGATTTCTCTCAGACGACTAGACGTACTTGGGTCAGACCTATCCTATGAACACCCCATGACCCAACCTGGCTCAGCCTGCGCCTTATCATTTATTAATGAGAGCCACTATCAGCGCAATGCCGAACAAACCAACAGTGATGTCATTGCTTTCATTTCTTTCAGTTTGTTGACTGAATGAAACGATCATCTTGGCCGACGGTAACAGGAGCTTGGGCAATTCAAATTGGAATAATAATTAAAACCTTGAAAAGTTTAAAAACCTTTCTCAAGGATTCTATATATATCTATATATTGTATATATGCATATATATATATATGTATGTATATTTGCTTCCTGGTTGTACACCCAATGAACAAAATCTAGCCAGGAAAGGTTGAAAAGTTCTCAACAAACACACACACACACACACACACGTGGTGTTATTGTTGCAAGTCCTCGACGAGTCTGCAGGCAGTTTTATTTTGGAAGGAAAAGGGGCTTTGGTGTTATGTTCCTGTAAGGGCTCTGGGACAAGTGGAGGTCTAGGATTTCTTCCAGTGTCACTTTGTCCTTGTGGAGTTTTCTATCCCTCGCTGATTTCTTCTTTTTTTTTTCTCCCCCTATCTTTTGTACGTCTCAGTAGCCTACCAACAGGAATGGCAATTACTTTTGTGGACTGCATAGACGATGAGTTTGTGCTGTGTTGGTGTCCCAAGTTTTCCGTCGTGTCATTTATGATCAGGCCACTAGGGGGAGAGGTAGCGCTGACACAGGAGATGTGAAACAAAAGTGAAGGGTGGAGAAGGGAGTGATGAGGGGAATGGGAACACCTGAAAGAGAGCGAGTGGAGGGGGGGAGACGGCTTAACTGAGACTGAGAGCATGTCTGAGACATAGAGACAGACCTGATGTAGCAGATAAGGAGCGAAATGTGAGAACTGTAGTGGGAAGAGCGTAGACAGACATAAACAGCAGCAACAAGAGACACAAAGTAAGAAAAATTGTTTGTCCCTAGTTTGATGCCAGTGTGAGTAACCTGTGTTCCCTCCCCGTCTCTTCTGGCGTCCCGCTCAGCAGTGTGTTTCCATTCAACAGGGCATGGAGAGAGTAGTGACCTAAGGGAGACCCTGTAATTATCCTCTGTGTCTGTGACAGGCCCGGATAATCAGTCTCACTGGGAATACTGGCAGAGATCTGTGGACGAGTGATTCTGAAAGAGCCTAATCCTCAATGAAGCTCACTCGCAGCTCTCACACTGGTAGCTGGAGTGCTCTCACAAGACGCCTTTTCTTGACACACTCACAGGTCACCGTGTATGCAATCCCTCACGTATTATTTTTAAGTCTCTCTTTATATTGTATTTCCTAGTCCTGATTCCTCAGGAGCAGATGTTTTCAGCACATTGTATTGTTTTGGGGTTTTTTTCTCCAGCAGAGGTTATGGCCATGGAATTGTACTGGAGCAACAGGGTGAAAAGCTGCCTAAAATTGTCATTTCTAGTGTTGAAATGAAATCGATATATATTTGTTTAAATGTTATATTTTTATGGTTATGAATATAATGACACTATTTATATCAAAACTTTCCCAAACTTCTCTTTCCAGCTGTGTATTTTGCAGCACCAACACGCAGTGCTCAAAGCCATTTAGTTTTTTTTGGAGAATAAAAGTTAACTGGTATGGATGTTTAGACCTTTTTTTCATAAAAACCCAAATTATCATGACATTTCAAGTCCTAACACCATAAGTCGGCATCTATTTTGTTCACTTCATAGGGAAATATTTGATGTTTAAGGCCTACAGAGGATGCAGTTTGATAGCAGATACCATGAGCAGATAATAAGCTATGAGTCACATTACATTGAGTGTTGGGGCTTCAGGTAGAAAGCGAAAAAACAGTAAAGGTTAACATGCACACTTATGCTTTGAAGTAAGCAAACACACACACACACACATCAGGGTGTGCACACACAGACACAATGGTTCAACATCTCATAAATCTTTCAAAGAGGCTTTAGAAAGAAGTCAGTGATTCGGCACAAGCCACAAATGCACACAAACACACATACACACACACACGCATCACATAAAAAACACTTTCCAAAATCAAATAATTTGCCAAAATGTATGCATGCACACATTTATGTCGACATTTATGTGTAGAACACACGTCTCCCTATTTTCCATTCTCACTGTGCAACACATCCAAAGTCTAGAGGGTCAGAGTTCGCAGAGATATAATGACGTGGGTACATGTGCTTGTTGAAAATTCTCATGTCGTGGATACTTGTGCTGCTGCGCCATGCAAGATGAGGGGAGCAGCATTCCCACAGGGGGGGCCTGGGAATCAATTACCTCTCTCCCGAGGCAGTGGATTGGCTACCAGGGAAGGACAACATGCCAGACAGCCGCGCGGTCAGGCTGTCATCGTTTGATTTACACATAATCAACTCCTAATTGTATCACATTGGGCTGCAGGTACATGTAATTTGGAAAAAAAAAAAAAAAAAGTGTGAATTCACAGGGGTTTTGGAAGGCAGAGCTATTGTGTCCCTCTGGTAAAAAAAAAAAAAAAAGGAGAGGCGAGTGCTTTAATGCGGTTGGCCCCTGGTAGTCCTGCGCTGCTCACCGCGCGCAGTCATGGGGGCTGTGGAACCACACGCTTGTGCTTTGACAGTTTGATCGACAGCTGACATGAGTGGCTCAGGAGTTGCCAGTCAATCCGCAGCTGAAAGAAGCCCCATTGCAAGTGTCTGCCGATCAAGAGGAAGTTGAAAGGATTTTTTATTTTATTTTTTTCATACCTGTATAGTCTTGTTGTCTTCTCGCTCTCTCTCTCTCCCTCTGCTGAGAGTGATCAACTCCATGTTGCAACAGTATCCTCTGGACACGGCCAAGTTTGTGGAACTACTCTTTGCAAAGTTTTACAGCGAGAGAAGCGGTGTCCAGGTTTCTGCTCCGCTAGCAGTGATGCCAGATTACCGGGCAACTTAAATGACGGATTTAATTACGTGACACTCATAAATCATCTCTGCCTTATGAGGCAACAGACAGTGTAATTCAGCCTCTTTCTTCAGCGTCGTCTAAACGCGCTTCGTGCTGCATCCATGACGTCAGAGAGATGGCAGCAGACTCCCCTGAGCATTAACAAGCAGACAGACCGAGAAAGAAAAAAAAATAATCACATGACTGCTCTATTAATCTACTGTATTATGGGCTGTGATCAATATATAGTTTGCTCTTGTTCAACAAAAACCATTCATCAAGTCAGCCTCACTCTGCAGAGGATAACCTTTTAAGATGTCAGGAGGAAAAAGGGAATCCTGTTTAATATACAGCCCTAAAACATTTATATCAGTAAAATACACGTTGAGGAATTACTTAGGTTGTAACTCTGAATGACAGTTCTCCCTGTTGAGAGTTAAACAAGTTGGATACATCGGGTATTTTACGCTGAGCTGCATTTATTTAACTGAGATGTAGCCAACAAAAGGAGAGAAAAAGCAGACCTCAAAATGATTTAGGCCCTGACAAACCTGGAGGAAACACCTGCTCTTACCCAGTCTTGGCTTTTTAAGGTTCAGTTTGAAAAGAAATATGTTTTTAGATTGGCAGAAAACATTACTTTGATCTTCTTAAATATGAGATTTAGTTAATGGAATTCCTCCAACAGAAAGACGGCACGAGGAGCTATTGTTGCCCTACATTCTGTTCACAGGTGGTGCCCATGATATGTGTTGCTTTGTGTAGCACCGACCCACCTTTATATCTGCTATTGCACATTTGATTTTGTTTTTATTCACCTTTTATTCACAACATGGTTTAGAACTTTTTTTCTCATGGCTGAAATGTGAATGTGGCTCAGTTCCGCTCACGCATCATTGGAAATATTACCAGCAACCAAGAGCTGTGGGTAATTCACACAGCTCTAAATTGTCAATCATTTCATTGGAAAATAAAAGCCATACAGTAAGTCTCACATTCTAGCAGACTTGCTAGCATTTAGACTATGGCTACAGTCTATAAATTCAAAATGTTTTTTCCAGGCTTTTACAGCACCCTGTAGGTTTTCCCACAAAGTCCTTTTCTCACAAACGTGGCTGCATTTTATGCATTTGCAGACTGAGGAGACTCTATAGAAATGTTCTTGGAAATAGTAGAAGATATAAAGCTACAGTGTATGCATTTTTGACAATTCAATTATATCTTTTTTTCATCATAAAATAATGGAGGACTATAAGTTTTGTTTATGGTTTAAACAACATCTGAACACAACGAAATTTACTTGAATTTGAGATGATGGTAATAGGTATCAATCCACTTGAGCATTTCGAACACATTGAAATCGGAAGAGAAAATGCGTCCTGCTGAGGGTTTCGATGTTTCTCATGTGGCCTGCAGCCTTCATCTGACCGCTTTGTGCTTTATAAATCACAACAGAGCCACAATGGAGAGCAGAACATGGGCAGGCACCTCGGCTAACATGATCTATGACAGCGAATTAATGAATTAATAAAGAAGTGTTTTTAAAAAATCAAATTCTACACAAAAATTTCAATGCAGGTTACACCCCCCTGCAACATGAGCTGCACAGCTTCTTGGTACAAAGACACATCATAAAAATCATATTAGTACTAGAGGTGAGAAGTAATAAAGCTTCCTTGTTTCGTTTTGATATTATTTCATAAATAAAAAGCCATTAATTCACCTTTCATTTTGTGTGGCCTGTAAGTCAAAACATTTATTTGTTGTTTTCCAGCTCAGGCATAAGATGCGTGTGGCCTTCAATTAAAAGAAGTAATCAGATGAGTTAAATTTAAACAACTTGTGTATTTGTATTGTTCTTAACATTTGAAGCACAAACACACGCACTTGAACGCACAGCATCCCACACACACAAAACACAAAGTCACGGCAGCCAATGGCAGCTCTGAAGCCAAAGGCCATGGCAGCTACAGGTACACCTCATTCTTTACCGGCTGACTGAGATGGATCTCAGCAATTTCTGGTGCTAGCGTTGCACTAAGTTGAATCTAAATAATTCAAGACCTGGAACGATTTTCAAATTGCTTTTATTTTGAGCAGAATACAAAACAGACAATGAAAAAAAAAAACAACCCCGCCTGTTTCCCCCTTTTCTGTGAGTGCAGAAAGATTTCCTTGTCACAGAAGAAAGCATGGGAAAACACTGCGTGGTAAATGATTTCATACATCTCTTCTCATTTCTGTAATATACTACACACTGTGGATTCAGACTTTCACTGAATGCATGCCATTTTTTTCTGAACGCGGCCTTTATTGCAGCCTCTTTTTTTTTTTCTCTCTCTCTCTCTGTTTCAAAGAACGGTGCAGCAGCTTCGACATTAGTCAGCATTTGTACGGTCCATGGCTGCAGCTTCTGAGGAACAAATTTACAAAGCAAGCTTTTTCGCACACACTCACTCACACGCATACACACAACTCCTCCACTTAACTACTCTCCCCCTCTCTGCGTTTCTTTCTCCTGTGTTTTTTTTTTTTTTGCAAAGTAAACAAACATCATTTTCGAGTGATTCCTCACAATCCAGCCCTCTGCCTCTGTAGTGTGCTTGAGCCTGCCTCGCTGTGCTTGTCAGAAGAGCCCCTTTAATCGCTCAGTGCAGGCATGTGATGTTCAAGGCTCGCTCCTCCTCCCAGCCATCTCCTCTCTTTATCTGTCAATCATGCGAGCTTGAAAAAATAAAGCCCCGATGCCTTTATTTCAAGAGGTGCCTGATCAATATCATCAATCCATCCACCACCCCTGCTCGCACTCCCCACATGTTCTTTCTCTTCATCTCTCCCCCATCGTTCTCTTTCTTTACTTCTCTCGCTCCCCCCCCCCCCCCCCCCCCCCCTCTCTCTCTCTCTCTCGGTTGCTGCAGCTGTATCCATTTCCTCCTGGCAAAAAGGGACTTTATGAATAAATGATACTGAATTGCTGAAGGTTCAGATACTAAATAATGAATTTCACCACCAAAAACACAACAACTTCTCCAATCATAAAATAGCTCTCCCCTTCCATATTGATTGTGCTTGTGCAACCAGATGCAGAGAGCACAGTCTGCATCCGTGCAAGGTGGAAGACCATACAAGAGAAAATGTATAAAATGATAGGGAGCCACCTGCTTTTTTGAAGCCATAGATATCTGATAAGAGAGGCTAACAGCTCGGGGTGCCTATGGCGGCTACACTTTCTCTAGGCTCCTCTTTGCCGAGGCACTGAGAGCGGAGTAGGTCTGAGGGAGGCGGAGGAGAGAAGAAAAAAATCTGAAAACTTTCCTTCACGGGACATTTAAAGTAAGTGCGGTCATCTATTCTGTGCTACGGCAACGGGCGATGGTGTGTGTTGCTGTGCAAGTGTGTGTATTCGTGCGTATGTGTGTGTCTGTGTGTGTGTGTGTGTGCGTGTGTGTGTGTATGTGTGTATGGGTGTGTGTGAGCTGGCTTGAAGGAGAAAGAGTATTGGCTGGTGAGGCCATGATTTTTTTTTTTTCCTTTCCTCGGGTCATAGTTGGTTGAGGTGCAGCTGTTGTAGTGAGAGTTGCTTGGCGCCGCCGAAATTATATTTTGATTAGTCATCTCATTGTTTCCCCACAATAATAACTATACGGCGAAAGAGCAGCTCACAGGGGCAACAGCGTGTAAACGGGAATGTGTCTCGGGGGGGTAATGGGGTTATTGTATGGGAGGCTCTCGAATATTGTGTCCTATTCTTACCTTTGCATGCGCTCTAATGCCTCCTAATATACACACAGGTATATTACATGCGAGAGGAGAGCAATTCAGTTGAAAGGAGGTGTGTTTGTGTGTGTGTGTGTGTGTGTGTGTGTGTGTGTGTGTGTGTGTGTGCATGCACAGATGAGCAAACACATTAAAATGTACAATCTGGTGAAAGTGATCTGGAAAGATCATGGGAATTTTAATTACCTTTCTATTCCCTACCATTCTTCATCTATGTTGAACTCATTCTAAACTGATTTATTTAATGTGAATCAGTCAAAGTTTATTTTATTTATTTTGGTCAGTGGAAAAAAACTAAACCATATATTTTTGCTATAAAATTGCTCAAAATGATGTACATTTTTGGGGGTGAGATTAACAAATATCAGCGGGATTAAAATATACAAAAAGAACAAAATTCAAATCAATGCATCTTTATTTCTTCTATATTTTTATTATTGTCTTATTATTATTATTATTTTTTTTTTACAATATCCTGGTGCTGTTATTTGGTATTATTACATATAGATTTATTCCACTTATCCAATGTTTTATTCAGTGAAATGCGTATGCCGGTATGTTATACTGTATGGAGGCACATAGTAATGCAGCCAGTCATTGTGCCGAGGAATAAATAATTGATATCTCAATGAATATGCAAATGAGAAACAGGGAGCGAGTCAGAGAGGAAGGAGTGTGGCATGTTGCTGGTGCACGGCGCTAAACAAAAGGCCCGTGTGATTTCCATCATCCAATTAAGAAATATTACAGCCACCATGTTGGGACTGCGACCGTTTAGAGTTGTTTGGGGTCCTGCGTTCGTGTAGCTTCGCCTTGTGCTTTTGGGGAGGCCTTTGAAGTAATTGTGTTCTATATTTCCCCAGATAGGGTTTTTTTTATTTTTACACAGTGAGATACAGTGTAAGTCAATAGACAATAAATCAGGGACGGATGGGAATTTTTATTTTAATGAAGTCGGGTCTATTAGTATGTAACAGATGGATATTGTATTCACAAATGCACAATTCATTTAAATGGCATCTAGTCATCGAGAACATGCGTGTTTGAGCGTGGAAATATTTTCCGCATCCTCTCTGTCGCTGTTTCACACAGGCAAACACACACACACGCATGCACACACGTCATATCGTGTTGCTCTCCCTGGTTTGCATTAGCCCTATAACCTACAAACGCAGGGAGACGAGAGCTTGTGCAGCAGGAGCATAACAGCCTTTCAGAGCCCAACTCTGAGAGAAAAATTAAAATTTGATGATAATCAAGCAGGCTGAGAGCTGGAGATGACAGGTGCTTTCTACTCTACTTAGCCCAGTCTCTTTCCATTTGGCATCACCACCGAGCTCCGACTCAAAGTTGCCCTTTTTAGCCCCGTCAAATGGAACTTGCCAATCAGTCATTTCATGTTTTAGCAGCATTTATGGTTTTGACCAAAGTGCATGACTGTGACTGATTCTGGCCCCCCTGAATAATTAAACTGATTAATGAGAAAGGCTGCAAGAGGAAAATGCAAGCTGTGGATTTTCGTGAGCCACTGACATGGAAAATGTCCAAAATCGGTCGGGTGTACATAGCGTACGGATAATTTAAACGTGTTTCCTGATTATTATTTCTGTAGATGTGACAATGATGGACATAAATATTCATGCATCCACGTGGGCGACATGTCAGACCTATGAATCTATGTTCTCTAACTTTATTTCCCTTATCCACTGGACCCTTATCTTCAGATTATGGGGTCACACACACACACACAACTACACATACACACACAACCACACACACACATACACACTCATATCACCCCCAGGGACACGGCTCTCAGACAGGAGTCACAAGGTTGAGTCGGTCATTATGGAGGTCCTTGACTAAGGCTCAACACAAACGTACAATCCCTAACATTGGCCTCTGACAATCCCCAGTGGATGATACATGGAAACAAAACGTGTGCGTGTGAATGTGTGTGTGCGTGCGTGTGCGCATGTCAGTTCTACCTGCCCTGTCAAATCAAATATGACCAGCATGTTGTTCTCATCGCTAACTACAATACAACCTCAATAAAACGAGAAGCAATTTCCTCAGAGCTCCATCACGCTGTAATCCATACTGTCTGAACTTCCCCGTGCGTTTGTCAGTGATTCATAATGACTGATTACCAGACCAGAAAAAGCTTTAAAAGATGGAGCTCGCTGCATTTTAGAGCCATTTTAAATCTTATTTCCCTGCTTCCTGGGCAAGATCTGAAAGAGAAAAAAAAGATTTCTCCTCCACTCTGTCGAGCCCCTGAATTATTAGGGGCATCAATATCTTTAGCATATTGCCAAGGGCTTCCAGACAGTATCTGCTTTCATTATTAGTGTCAGCTCAATTATAGCTCACACCCAACTGTTTCTCAACATCTAATAGCATCAATCGACAGGGATGGTTGACGAGCCAGCAGTCGCACGCACGCACACACACACACATATTCGTGCGCGCGGGCTCGATACGCGTGCACGTGCATTCACACCTCCTCATCCGCCCGTGTGTTCCGTTGCGTTCTGTCATCTTGCTAATGTACGCGGCCGAGAGGAAGCACGGGGCTCATAATGGAGGCCATGTTCTTAGTGGCGATGAGCAGCTGATGCAGCCTGGCCCATTTTCATCAAATATTAATGGCATGGAAAAATACACCCGGACTGAGGCCTCGTCCACAGCCAAACTGGAGAGGCTGGGGGAAAAGAGCAATGGGGAGAAAGTGCAGTGAGTGTGTTTAGAAGTACTGTCTGATGGCCATAATTAGGGCCGCGCCAATTAAAAATTCAAAAGCCCCAGTTTATTTGAGCGCATGAATCTTCCACTCACTGCAGCATTTATTTCCCCTTTACAAAGTATTTTATTTTACAACGTCAATTGAACTGGGCTCTACTCTCCCCTCTGCACTCCTTCGTCTTGTCTCGTGCTTTTCGATTTCTCGCTCACCGCCTCTTAAGTCAGAGAGAAGTGTAAAAAAAAAAAAAGAAGAAGAAGAATAAAAAACAAAGCAGCATTTTAAACGTGCTCAGCTCATTTTTCAGGAAACTCAGCCATTAAAAAAGAAAAGAGACAATAGAGTCGGCGATAACGACTGCTGTACTTGACTCACCCCAGATAGGCTTAATCCTGAACATAACAACAAAAATACGACAATGAAAATGTATTCACAGAGCGAGTTTTTCAAGCAGGTCAGAGTTTTGACTGGCTCAAACCCAGATTATTCACGATGACAACCGTTTCCCTCTCTTTCTTCTCTTCATTGCTGCTCCGTTTAAGCATAAAAACCGTCACTGACAGCACTCAGAACCACCTTTGGCACGGAACAAAGCCGATAAAGTGGGAGATTTCTGGCCTGTGCTTTGTTTGATTATACAAACAATCGCTTCACCTTTTGTGTCAGCATCACAAGGAGGTACGAGCGATGAAGAGCTCTGTGAAAAGAGCTAGGCTTTGGGGAAACATCCACTTCCTTCCTTTTTTCTGCCGCGCTCCCCTATTTGCTCCCTGTGCCCTCCTTTTCTTCCCTCTCTATCACCCCCGCTCTCACTATCTTTCTCTATTATCTCTCCGTCTTCTCTCTCCCGCTTTCCTCTCCTCCTCGCTCATTTTTCTTCCTCCGCTCTCTGGGTCTCAGACTCGGCGCGCGCACGCAAACATGACACGCATGTGAGCAGTCTATTCCTCTTTTGAATAACACCTCTTTTATTAGTTTGCGTCTTTTCTCTCTTGCCCGCTTTAAACAGAGAGGGGAGATGGGATTCTAAAGAGCTGCCAGGGGCTCAGTTTGCACAGCGCTTTGATGTCATTGAGATGCTGTGAGTGCAAACACACACACACACACACACACACACACACACACACACACACACACACACACACACACACACACACTCACTAGACACCTCTACATAAGCAGACAGCATGAAAACCCCCTCTCGTATACACACATATAAACATTCATACAGTGCGGATGCGCTTGTGGCTGCAGCAGTCTTTCTGACCCATGACAACACAGCTTCCTTAATCCTTTCTCATAAGGAAGGTATGCTATCTGAGTTAAGTCTCCAACCCCACCGATGCCTAATAATGTAGTCATCATGCTGAAAACACCCCGTCACAATTTTTGGATTTTCTGGTAGGAGAGTAAATTGGCACAACTTAGCTCGGGATACACACTGATTCCCATCTATTATCCCAATAGGTTAAGGATATTCCATTTATCTTCTCACAGAGAGGTCAAGAGCTCTGGGAAATGAAGGGAATAATCAGTCGAGGGCCATGTCTTCATTATGTCCAAATGAGGTTGGGAGAGATTGGACAAATACGACACGTGTGCATTTGGCACTTCATATTCATGACCCTATTAAAGTGGTCCGGAGTCATTTTCAGAGCAAATTTGATCAGATCTACCCAAGGCATCAACGCTGATAAGTGTTATTTGAACTCGGGACAAAATGAAAGAGGTTGCGGAAATTAACACGTGTGGTGTAACGTGCTCAAAGTGACAGACACAGTGATTTTTTTTTTTTTTTCATAAAAGCAAACCGTGCGGCCTCTGTGGCTGTGCTTCTTTAACTAAGTGTTATATAACCCAGAGTCTGCCTCATTCCTCTCTAAGTAACATTGTGAGAGGCAGATCTTCATTTTGTGTGGCTTGTGTGTGTGCATGGGTCGCAGAGCCTCCAACCAACCTTGACTAACAAGCATATGTTAATTATGGAGGAGATCACAGGCAGGTCACCCAGCACTCTGCCACTAAAAAAAGGAGAAAGATGCATTACTGGAGGGCATATCCGGGGCTGGGGATGGGTATAACACCATCCTACACCACCACCTCTCTCTCTTTACCCAGCCTCCTCCTTTACTCAACACCACCCCTCTCTCCCTCATCATCATCTTTTTCATTTGTTGTGCCTTTAAAGACTTCCTCCAAAATGTTCCCCTTCTTCAAAGTTTTTCATTTCGTTAATGATGTCCACTGTCCTCCTCTGACATCAAATAAAACCGCAGGAAGGATTTTTATGTTTCAACCCTCAGATTTTTACATTAGGAATGGAATTAAAGCGTCTTTCTAGTGAGTCTGTCTTATTTTCATCCTCAAAGTTTTGCGTGTTATTGCCGTTAGTTTACTGTATGAATTCCGGTCAACATGTCAGATAATCAATGAACAGACAAGCTTAATCGAATTATTAGTGCACTTTACTTTGAGGTTAAACCGAGTGCACTCAACATTTTGGTAACACAAGGAAAGCTGGTGTGCACACAACCATGATAAAGATGGAGGACGTCTCAATGCCAAAATTGACTGAAAGGGCTTATGTACTGTGTGTTGAGATGAGTTTAGTTTGCTTGACATTTGAAAATCTTAATATTGATCCAATCACGGTTTGTCTACACAGAGGTAACAGAAGAAAGAAATGCAGCTGGCTGATGTGTTGAGTTATTATCTGCCGTTTCCCTTTTTGTGCTGTACGTAGACAAGCTAGCAAGGCCACTGAACTCTTTCAGTCACGCGTCGTGCGAACCACTGCTATCCCTGCTAGGACCAGCCCTGCGCAGCCTCAGTGGAAATACAAATGTTAGAATAAAATAAAAAAAACCATGTAAGGGAAGATCATACAGAAATTAACATGTAAATAGATTTTAAAAAGATACAAAAATAATACATTAACAAATAAAATTGTAATTAAGTGGGAACATAGATAGAGAATTAATACTAATGTAAATAACTGCAAAATCAAATTAAAGGAAGTTATGTACCATGTTGTGAATGTATTAATGCCCACATTTATTTTTAATATTGATGCCATAGATTAATATCATTAAGCCATTTATAAATGTACACATTTTCTATTTTGGCTGTTTCAGTCCTCCACAGTTGGCCTCTTCAAAAGACTCCCATGGTTGTGCACCATTTTGGTTAATCATCTATGCTCCCTCATCCTCTCCTCTCTTCCAATAAGTTTGACTGTGGTGTGATGATATTAATCATTGGACTAAGCTCAGCCAAGCTTTTGCACCGAGATACCACAGTCTCCAAATGGCCCAAACTATGAACACAAGACTAATGTTGTAATAAACCAGATTTATCTTTGAACAAGCCTCCAGCAAGCAGTAAACCTTAGTCACGCCATGATTCTTGATTTTGGTTTGTGAACCCCACCCCACCTACCCCCTTATGGCTTCTTCCTGACTCCCCTGCTGGTCCCTCCCGTCTCCCTCTCCCCCTCTCCCTCACACACACACACACACCCATCTCCCTCATACCCCCTACCTCCTACCCCACCCCCAGGCCTTGCCCCAGAGCACATTGATTCTGCTGTATACCTAATTACTGCTCATAATCTATTCATTTCACCACCGCCAAAGAGGGCAGCAGCTGTCACACAACACACTACCAGGGGACTGGAGGAGGGATACTGGGATACTGGGGCAGGAAACCCGTGATGAGGGTGAGGATTAAAACTTGAAGGAAAGACTGACGGCTTGATGGCAGCAGCGATAACAATCACTCCTCAGAGGGCTTCGGGCTGAACATGTTTTGCTCAAATTCTAAAAAAAAAAAAAACATATATAAATTTTGATGTGTGATGGAGATGTTTTTTTTGTTTTTTTTTTTCCTGGATTTTGCAGCTCAGGGTTGCACTTCAACTCTCAGGCTGCCACTGAGCAGAAGTATTCTGGTGGAAGTAACGTGTGTTGTTTTGGAAGTCAGAGGCAAAAGGGCAAACACACTCAGAGTTTTCCCTCGCTGTTTGTCACAGTGAGATTGTTGAAACTTAATAACTCAGTCAGACCCTGCAGTGTGCTGTTGCTGCCATTAAGCCTTTGATTTTCAAGTGCTTCAGTCACATGTGCAGGTTATGACTTTGTGCATGTCAATTATATAAAACAGAAAAACCACAAAATATTATGCAGATGAGAGGGGGCTCATGATGTACACTGGTGAGGTGAAAATCTGGTCGCCTTTTCTACTGTGTCTATCACTGTATTAGTGGTTCAGATTTGAATCTGAAGTGGTGAATGACTTGCAGAATGTACAAGTGTTTGTTCAGATGTGTTTAATTTAGCAGTTCCCAATTAAACAACAGATGACTCACACATTCTGTATTGGTATGAATCCCACAACCCAATTAGCAGAAAAAATGTTGGCAACTGTTGTGCAAACTTTACATTTCATTTACATGAAAACCACTTCCTTAGAAAAAGACCATGTTTCGGCATTAAAATTCTGTGCAGGTTTTGGTCGCCGAAGCGTGGGTCCAGGGCCTCATCTAAACCTTCTGGTTTTGTCACCTCAAACATTTCCCGCGGTCGCCTTAAACATTTCCAATTGGTTCCTCATTCACGCCATGGTCCCTTGTCAAAAATATTCAGTGGTTTGACACTTATGAATGTTGACATGCAGGCTCAAATCACGATCATTGGCTTGGCAGCCTTCTCACCGGTAACTCCACCACTGTCCCGTCCACCTCCTGATATCAGGCAGGCCATAGACATGTAATGTGAAATGTTTTGTGCCTATGTCTAATCTCTATCTAATCTAACAAATAAAATCATCTCGGAAGAAGTGAGGTGAAAACAATAAAAAGATGTTAGCTTATTCCACAGTTCCTTGTTTTTGTATGTCTTACAAATGAAACTGAGTCTGAAAAGTTTTATTGATGCATGCATGAAGTCCTTAAACATTCAGGATTTGTTTTTTCATGTGAATAAGAAACTTTTTGTAAAAATAAAGAGAGTTTGAAAGACATTTATTTTCTCCAGGTATGTAATATCATTGGTAGGCATCATACAGCTAGAAAATCTGAAAAACTGTAACCCTGGTGCAACAAGTTCACAACCATATCTTGAGGTTGATGAGAAGCATTCTGGGAAATAACAGGCAATCTTCACTAGAATAGGAGCAACATCTGGCTGGAAAAACGGGCACAAAAATGAAAATGAATTGAAACATTTCATCACAAAAGACTGAATTAAACATAAGAGATTGATAGCAGAAGATAACAGCTTGTGTTTGCAGAAAGAAACTTGAAGGTTTGGGGAGTTGTGAATTTCTTTCTGCCTTTAACAGCTCAGCAGACGGCCTGTGTTTGAGTTCACTGTCTAATAATCCTCAGTTAAGAGGGCAGAGATGACTGCACCACCATTGCATTAGAAAATTCCTCTCCCTTGTTTTCTCTCTCTCTCTCTCTCTCTCTCTCACACGCTCACAATCTCTCCCCCCAAGTACTTTTGCCATATATATCAAATTTATGTGTAAAATAATCTCCCTACAGAAAGAGTCACTTATTTTTGCTGTGACTGTGAGTCATGTGGTCTCGACAGGTGTGCAGTATCTAACAGTTTGCGCAAAACCCCTAAAAAAAGTGCCGCTGCATCATGCGTGTCACTGTGTTAGACCTGGAATGGTGAAGGCTGTGTGGCGGGGCATACCCAGAGAAATGCACCTCTCAGCCCGCCCAGGGGTAATCAGCATCTGTTTGTTTAATCTGCTTAATCTGCTGGTGAGCTCCGCTGGGCGTGCCTAATTAGCAAAATTAATTTGTTAAGACATTAGCGTCGTTAGAGATGGCCAAATGAAGCTGCACTGTTTTATGCAAATTGGGGGCTGTGGATTTGGCTGGCTGTGTTACCTCAATTAGACCCTTCTTTGATATCTGCCTCTTTTTCTCTCGTTCTGTGTCCCTTCTCTTTTCTCCCCTTTCATCTTTCCTTTCTCCTCATTACTACTGTCAGATTTTGCTAATCATGAAATACCGCTATTGTATGACAGCAGAGATGGGGCGCGGAGGGGAGGGGCAGGGAACAAGGCTCTGAAACTGCTAATCATAACAGAAAAAAAAAAAAAAAAAAGAACAGGGGATCTGGGTTTTTCAATTAAGGGGAGCATCCACCACCAGCACCACCACCATCACCATCACCATCACCATCGCTGTTATCATCACCACTACCGGCGCTGTGTGTGCGGTGTGTGTTTGTGTTTGTGTGTCGGGTGCAGGAGCGTTTTTTTTTCACTTCAAGTGTGTCGGAGGGGTAATTAGTCTCCCGTACATCGCACCCCTCACAAGCCTGTTTAAGGGTTAATGAGGCCCCAGCAGCTTCTCAGCATGGGATGGGGGGGTTATGTATGTGGGTCGGGGTTGGTGCAGGCCCAGCTTCAATAAGAAACCACCCATAGGACTTCCCTTTGAAGTGTCAGAGGGTCCCCCCTTGTTCCGGGTGGCTCCGGTTTCATTTGTCTGAGTGGCGGCATAAAATATAGATGAGGTGCCAGACGACACAATCTATGCACCCCTCCGCCAAAAAAGAAACCCCTCCTTCACACATTACTCCACCCTCACCCCCTGACATTATTCACAGATTAACCAACGCCTCCCCGTCACCCAATAATGACCTCCCTTTCTCCTCCTAATCTAGCACTGGGTGGGTGACAGTAAAATTAGACACACTAAGCTTTATTTGTGATTTCTTTAGCCTTGCAGTAACAATAAATGGAGCTATTGCCACCAGAGGATGAGATTTTGTATAAGATAATGTGGCCACGGACAAAGTTTGCGCTATTTATTTGCTAGTTTTGCCCCGAGGTGGGTTTTTGTAATGAGTGGTAATGTAATAGAGGTGCAAGTGATACTGCGGCCTTGGGGATTTGTAGTTGCCGACTCCATTGTGGCCCCACTGTATTTCATCTTTTCTGATCCCAGTGGGATGTCCGGTGGTCCATTTGAACACCAGCCGTCTCTGGTGAGGAGAGAGCCTCCGTCAGCTGCGTCCACGGAGAATACGAGCCATAAAGCTCTGTTGGGGAATTATAAAAGAGACACCTGACAAAAGAGGCTGTCGTTAATAGCTGTCGTCTCATTGTTTAGAATAACTCACCCAAAGCTTAAAAATGTTTACCCTCAACTTCTATAGCATGTCATCAGAGGTTCAAGTTCATTGTATATTTGGATCCCCATCAGTGGTTGCCTTGGCAACAAGTACAGGGTTTACATTTGAGTAAAAGGTAGAGTATGATCAACTAATGTTTACAATATCATGATTTTTAATATGACAGTGATTAATCTTATTTGCATATCCACACTGACATTGAGGTTTGATTGAGAAACTGTTGGTAATGTTTTTAATGTGTTTTTGCTGGACAAAACAATATAATTTCCACTTTAAAATCCTTTAAGCAGCACCTACATGTTAAAAATTCCAGAATATACAAATATATGACTATATGATTTCCATATTATTTGCGATGAAACCAAAATGCTTGTAGGCCCGCTTCTTAAAATCATATTTTTAAGCACAGAGCACAGAGAAACTTTACACTTTCAGCAGTGAGTGTGACAGCCTTCTAGTGTCAAACTCTGAACACACATCATTCTACAAACATTCAGCTGTAGAAACAAGAAGAAAAAACTTATTTTTGAGTTTAGATGGAACAAATAACAGTAAAACGTGTGTTAACGACACCGGAGTACTGACTGTGAGGATTCTTATTTTGCTCATTTGTTTTACAGGCCTGTTGTCAAATGATGTCTTTCATGGCCTCCTAAAGCTCTTTGATTCTTGAGCTATGAGATATATCAGACTACTTCTTTGAGGTATGGCTCTGTACATAGCCACTTTCTCCACTGCAAATCTTAATGACGTAAATGATTTGTCCGCATAACCGAAAAGTGCAGCCGCTGATAGTTCTGGGAGTCCGAATAGTATATGGTCTCACAAAGAAAAGTCCTTGGAGATTTTGAGAATGGTTAAAATGAGAAATTGCGTCTCTAACTTTTGAACATTATGACCCGATGACAAGCCATCATGAATCTTTCAGTTACTGACATTACAAATGTCGCCAACAAGTTGATGAAGTTTAAAGCATGCAATTTAATATGTATTACTGAACTCAAGGTCCATTTAAGCCGTTCACCATATCTAATATGCATCTAAAACCAGTTTGTGTATATAATGTTACAAATCTCATTGTAGCTGTTCATATCATATTTCATATCTTTAAATGAATTGCACAGCACTATCCAGCCGGAGTCCCTTGATGTTAATGTTTTTGCTTGTCTTTATTTCCAAAGCCTGCATCAATCAAGAGAAAGTTAGAGAAGAGCATTAATATGTCCTCATGATGACAAAATGCATTAGAGTCGAGAGGCACCACATTTCATTACAGACTACAGGGACCTCTAATTTCATTCCAGTCCACTTTGTGGAAACGACAGAATGTTATTACGTTCAGCGGGTGTATCCAACATTACATAGCCACTATTTATTTTCACTCTATTTGCTTAAGTAACACAGGGGCATCTGCAGGTAATTGGTTTAAGGCTTGAGTGAGTCTCTGTACATGAAAAATCATCTTTTTCTCCTCTGATCTCCCGGGAACCTTGACACTGGCCAACTTTAAATGGTTTCTTTGGAACAACTCCACTTTTCTTTGCAGTCACTTTGTAAAACTTTCTCGTCCCAATTATTTTTTTTTTGTTGGAGCAGGCTATTAGAGCAGCAGGGAGATTGCTTTGACCTCTGTCTTACTTCACATGTTTGCTTCAAAAGTGGGAATAGATAACTGAGTGGCCCGCCTGTCGACAAGGTCCGTTCTAATTACGGGATGCGTTCTTTATGTGAAACGGGAAAATGGTACTATACAAGATTAAAGACAGCATATAAATATTAGAAATTTAAATAATCATCCCGGAGAAACAGCATTTGCTTTGTTCTGTATCATTTATGACAGCTTTCTTAAAGCATCAGGTAGATCTTATGTAGTCTGAGTATGAACTGATATAATAAGCGGTCTGAAATTGAATAAGAATAATTGGAAATTGCTGCTATGAAGAATAGAAATTAGTCTCGATAAATCTGGCTTATCTCTGTTTGACACATTTTCAGGAAATAGAGATAGACTGAGGCCACACAGAAGCCAATCGAGCGGCAATTACAAACAAGATAACAATTTTGCTTCGGTGCTTGAACTTCGAGGAGGGTATAAGAGCTGACACGAGGGCTGAGGATGAGAATGATAAGGAGGCGGAGGAGGGGGAGGCGGCATTTTAATCTGAAAATTATTATATCTGGACTAGTGACTCCTCAAGGTTTATCAGATTGCTTTTCCTAATCATTGCACCCTGAGTATGTTTGATCTCCATGATGAACAGATGATTAGTTTTTCATGAAACCATTCAAGCAAAACGCTCCGACATGAGCTGTGGCGAGACGCTGTTGATTTAGCTGTTAGAGAGGCAGCAGGCCCCTCCGTCTACCGCACACCAGCCTGAGCGGGGAGCCCACATGGGAGTAGGGAGGGGTCAGTCAGGGTCAAGTCTATGGGTAATGATATATCACCTGCCATATATTTAAGGTTTTGCTAATTCTCCTCTCAATTATGACCATTCCTTTGACCTGTTGGCCTCGGAGGCAATGAAGCGACACAATCAATTTGAGCAGGGGTATACATTTTTGGCAGGGAAATGACACCGTCCGGATGCTGCAAATCACAGGCGGGCAGCACAGATGATCCCCTCAGTGTTGACTTGCATGCGTGATGATGTGATTGTGTGACAGGGGAAGGACATAATGTGAAAACTCTCCCAAAGTGACAAAGACATATAGGGAAAAAAAAAATATACATTTAAATGAAACATATGGTTGTTTTCCATGTAAATTCCTGAGAAAATGTAAATCTTCTGTTGGCTGATCCAAACTGACACTATTATTATGAAGAAAACTGGAAGACTGCGACAATGTTACTCAATCCAGTCAAATGGCCTGCCAATAAATAATGGCTTCAAATGGTCAGTATTTAATAAGACTACTACTTTATTTGTTTGTACATCGGCTCAAGCAATTATATATTTATCTAACCAGTATTTTTTATGAGGAATTATTTGCATGAATGGTTTGGTGCACAGACCTATGTGACGTAGTGTACCAAATGAACTTTTAAGAGACACAAAACTCAACAGTAACATACATGTAGAGCAACACAAGAAACAAATAAATTAGTAAATCAGTGGCTTAGTTGACTGACACGAATTAAACAGCAACTTTATCGTTCCTTAGTTTTGCTTCTCAGTTGTGAGGATTTGCTGCTTTTCTATGTCCCTTGTGATTATACATTTATTTATTTACGTTTGTTTTGGACTAAAATACGTCAGGGCTTATTTTACAGATATAAAGATTGACCCAGGAAATAATCTGTAAATTGAGTGATGATGAAGCCCGATAGAGTGTTAATAATTATTAATGTTTACATTTCATGTTTTAAAGGCTGCGATTTGTTAAAATCAGAGGAATTACAGTATAATCCAGTCCAACACAACAGCGTTACCACCTCAAAAAATGGCCATCAATTTGACACAGTGCAACCCAATCACCAGAATAAATGTTAGCAAAGTACGTTTCTGCATGTTGCAACTTCAGGGTTCTTGAGGTCAAATTTGTAATTGAGTTTTAAGTTTGTTATGGTAGGTTATGGCGCATAAAACACTCGGTCAGGGTTAGAAAAATGTAATGTTTTAACTTAAAATACCTGTTTTAGTCGACACAAACACAGCTGCCAAAGGCTCAACTCACCATCAAAAATATCCTCCCCCCCACGTCATGAAAGTCAAGTACTAAACATGTATGGACGTGATATTACTGTACATGTTTTGTAGCCATGTCAAAATGGCAGATAGCCAAATCTGAACGTATATTTGGTTTGTAGAGACTTTGACTGCCAACATTTTATCCAGGCGACTGTGCTGCACAGGGTATAAGCTTTGATAAATGACATGTTTCACAAAGGTAGTTGTTACTATAGGAATGTTTTATTATATTGCATCAAAATGTACAGGTTATATATTTGTGAAAACCCTCAAATCGGCAATAACAGTGAAACAGTGTCATGATAGCGAGCTTGTATCATATCGCTGCATGTTAAAGCATTCTTGAGAAGACATAGCATGCCATAACAAGATTTCCTAGAGCATGGGAAATTTCCAATAGACAGTTGGGAACAAGCTCAGTGTTTTTTTTAATATCTGTTGCGCAACACTTGAACGACATAAAGCAGGAACTCTCCTCAGATAAACCCCTGTAACCTCTGTACGCACAGCTCCAGCATTCAGCATCTCGCAATAATAGGATGACAGCTCATGTGAGCGGAGCGAGGGGGATGAAAAGAAGGTGAAATGGATTATTTAACCGACAGAGAGTAAGGAACTGCAGGGGGGTTCAGTTCTCCATCAGTAACTTTGTTCTGCTTGGATAAAGTAGAGAGGAGACAGGAAGTCGTTTGCTCACCCCAGACCGGTGTGGTACAGGCCACACAGCAGGTAGGCCACACATCAAGGCTGCGTCCCGTTTAGGTTTTGAACTGATTAAGTTCTTAGATACACAAACTGCAGATGCAGCATTTCATTCAGTCTTCAGTCAGTTCATGCGAGGAGAATAGTCTGTATAAACCTTATAGTCTGCTCCAGGCCTTGGTTAAAGCGAAACTCTCGCCAAAATGCAACCTAGGCTTTTTTTGTGAATGTACCCGAGTCAAACCTTCGTGTAAACGCATAATTACGTCGAAAGAGGCACTTTTAAGATTTACCGTATTTTCGTTTTCGGGTCAAACTCATTTTCAATGGGAGTGCTACGGGCACTTTTACGATAGCATCAAAATCGCTATTTTTAAAACACTAAGAAGAGTCGCCACAACATGAAACTTTGCTCGTAGTATCACCAGGGTCTCTACACATGAACACGAGCATTGAGAACATTGTTTGTGTGCACAGAGTTTACTAAAAAGAAAGTTTTTGAACAACTCACCTTAGCAGTAGCTTGTTCTGCTTACAGTCGCCATGGCATCAAAATCGCTATTTTTAAAACACTAAGAAGGCTCGACACAACATGAAACTTTGCTCGTAGTTTCACTGAGAACATTGTTTGTGTACAAAGAGATTGCTAAAAGGAAAGTTTTTGAACAACTCACGTTAGCAGATGCTTGTTACGCTCGCCGCCGTCCTGCCAAGTGTCTATTTCCAAATGCGACGTAACTTGGAGGAGAGTTAAGGTGGAACGCTCCTAAAGCTTAGTTTCATATAAATGCACAGATAATTTGTTGCTTTGTCTGTCGTTAGCAAAAAACAAAAGGAGCCTCATATAAGAAACAATACTAAAATCAAAAGCTAGAAAAGTCACGTGAGATATCGCGTGGATAGTTGTTGCCGGAAGACAGTAGCGGTCCACCTTAACTCTCCTCCAGGTTAAGTCGCATTCTTAGATCGATACTTCTCGGTTGCCATGGCGACTGTAAGCGGAACAAGCTACTGCTAAGGTGAGTTGTTCAAAAACTTTCTTTTTAGTAAACTCTGTGCACACAAACAATGTTCTCAATGCTCATGTTTATGTGTAGAGACCCTGGTGATACTACGAGCAAAGTTTCATGTTGTGTCGAGCCTTCTTAGTGTTTTAAAAACTGCGATTTTGATGCTATTGTAAAAGTGCCCGTAGCACTTGTGTGACCCAAAAACGAAAATACGGGAAATCTTAAAAGTGTCTCTTTCCTCGTAAATATGCTTTTACACGAAGGTTTGACTCATATACATTCACAAAAAAAGCCTAGGTTGCATTTTGGCAAGAGTTTCTCTTTAAGTGATATTATATTTACTTTTTTCAGTTACTTGGTATGTTTCATTACTGAACCCAACTTTAAATACATGAATAAATAATTTATGGGCATTTGGTAATCAATACTGATATTTTACAGAGGATCTTTAACTGGAAGGATAGTTTCTTAGAAAAGGTCTTAAAATGATTCAGCAATACCCTGAGCTTTATTTTTACTGCAGACAACTTACTGGCAAAGAGACTTCATAAGAGCTTTAGGGACTGTGCCACAATTATTAGGTGGGGAGAGGAGGTCAATAAAGGGCGAGGGTTTTGTATTTTTTCTCTGTGCTGAAGGGAGGCTAATCTGAAGTTTTTAGATGAGCAAGGAAGGTTTGTTTAAATTTGTCTCACCCCAAATGTACTTTCTGTTTCAGCTGCGCAGAGCTCCTAGTTCGATAACAAAGTGGCCAGAATGTTTGGTAGACGAGACACAGTTTTATATTTTTGCCATGTTTGGTGGATATTGTGAAAAGGATTGTTCCATTAAGCAGTGATACACCATTTTACATTCTTTATGTTTTGGTGTCTCCCTAATTCGTAGATAAAGCTTCAACAGATGCAGTTTGTCATATTGTTCTCCCCTGTGGACAAGAAGGGGAAAAAAACTGTCATCGCGATATTTTGGTTTTCTGCAGTATGATAGAATACAGAAGTTTCCTCCCAATAACCTGAATAGCTCTATTTGAAAAGAATCAATCATTTATGGATGAATGAACCAAAGCCGGCCCTGTTCCGTTTGATAAATCCATCAAGAATGATCAGAATGATTGTGGTTCGCTGTGTATGCAGAGCCTGCATGTCAATCGCATGAGACAAATGTATCCAAGATCCAAGACAAATACCTGCTGGTGATAAAAGCAGTTTGTTGGGAGACAGTATTATGCCTCTCTGTATTCCGATTCAAGTAGCATTTCCTCATTTGTTCAGTTTTCTTGCTGTGAATTTGTGCTTAATCTGTACTAGGTCTTTTGGGTTCAGAGATCACAGAGAAAATACAATGTGTTGTTTCAGCCGCCCTTTTCATATCTGTTGTACTTTATTGCTGTTGTTTCTTAAATTGCAACATGTTGTTTTGTATTCTGAGTTGTGTTTGTTTGACTGGTTAGCTTTTGCATTATTGCGATGGTACACATTATTGTGTCTGTCTGAGCTTCTGACTGAGAATCATGAGGTCCGTCAAACAAACTGAAAGTAAATTCTAACAACAAAGTCATGTAGCCCCGTGTGGCTTTGAATCATTTTCAGTGGAGGTGCTCCGAAGGACATTTACTGAGAAGTAAGATATAGAGTGTTTTTCTCTACAGGTGAGCACCTGTGGAGTTGCAATTGATTGCATCATTGCAAACACAGACTTGAAGAATACACAGTGTCTGTCAGTACTCGAATAGCAAGTACTCAAGAATCAGCCTGAAATACACATAATGGCATAGATAGATGTATTTTCAATGCGCCCTGCAGTTCTCTAAGAGGTAGTGTTCTTTTAATGACAATGAGTTTATTATCTGGGTTTATGTGCTGCTCTTTATTATTGCTGCTATAGTGATGTATGGCAAAAATAAAGCCATTATTTCTTCGCAGCACTGCATTAGACACGTATGTTTCCTGTCTCCAAATTTCTGTCTTACATTGTGTAGGATTCTGAATTTTCAAGCAGCAGTTACATATAATATATTCACCTAGAATGTATTGTTTCTATTTTTTTTATTTGTTTGTTTGTTTGTATGATGGCCTCGTATCCACCGGCATTTTTCAATATATCGCTTTTTCTTGTGGTATTCCACCTTTCTGGGAGTCGAGAGGCTCTCCAGCTTATTGTTTTCATAGGAACTCTACCAGGATGAGAAAAAAACTAACAAGCACTTGTCAGTTCTCAGCCATCACTCTCCTGACAAGCCACTCTGGTGGACTTCTCCTCTTATCTTCCCTCTCTCTCACCTTGCAGTCATCTGAGAGAGCACATTTCATTGCATTTGTATGTGCGTACAAGTGGGAATGTGCACATTTGTGTGTACCTGAGTGTGTGTGTGTGTGTGTGTGTGTGTGTGTGTGTGCGTGTGTGCGTGTGTGCGTGCATGTGTGCGTGTGTGTGTGTGTGTGTACATGCTCACCTGCATGCATGTGTCTGTGTGTATACGTGTGCGCTTACATGTGTCAGAAACTCGACATGATCTTGTCTCCGGTGAAGGCCTTGGATCACCCTGCCCTGCTCACTCCAGACCTGACAGTGCAGCTGAACTAATCAATATCTCTCTGCAGTCAAAGGTGGGTTCTGCCACGAGGCCGCAGGGGTGCACTAATTGATGGAAACTCACCGCCGGCTAGCTCCATGCCCTGCGGCGCTGGAAGATGGAGAGCTAGGGCCTTCCTCCGGAATAGAAGGGGAAATAGAGGACAGGAAAGGCCTAGATCATAATCAGGAGGAAGGAAGCTGTTTAGTTTCTGTCACTTTTGTCTGTTTACATGTGTGGCACAGTGTGATTTTACATACATGAGACACGCTGCTCGTTGGTTGACATATTTTGCTTCTTTTTCTGAAGGGCAATAATGTTCAACATAACTAAGGGCATTTGTTATACAGGTATCTAACCTGTGGTGGAGCTGAAGTTATAATACATATTATAATTTTTAGTGAATCAATTCAGTAGGTCAAGTAGCCTTAAAGAAATGGAACCATAAAATATGTACCCATGAAAAGTAGTAGTACTGCTTTAAAATATTTTTTTTATTGTTAAAACTTTAAACAATGAATTGCTATTGTTAATTGCTATCTAATCATCAGTTGCGTTCGATTTTACAATGAATAGTAAAAAATAGATTACATAAAGGGCGGTCATTGATGTCAGTATTTGTTGTTTGAACCATGTTTTAATGTTGTCTTTTTCACCTGATCTCTTGTGAAAGAGATATTTTGATTTCATCGGGACCTTTATCTCATGAGATAAAGTAAAACATTGGCAAGTCTTTATACTCAAGTCACAAATCATGTGATTATGTAATAGTTAACTAATGCATGACTCATAAGGATTTAATGCGTGAATCAATGCAGGATGTATTATGAATTCTGTTGCTCACCATTAACACATTATCTACTGTGACCCCATGTATTTACTCAGCCTCACTAAAAGTATTAACAGAAACATTTTTTAATAACTATCATTTATGAATAATCAGTTTAAAGTTAATTATAACTTACGTTGATAGTTATTTCACTGTTAACAAACAATAAAGGTCTTCTAAACCAAGCAACTAATTGTTATAAGGTTGCAACTAATGTTTATAAACCTTTACTGTTACTTAATAAAATAAAAATGCAAGGATTGAGCATTTAAATCAAATCTCATTCATTTTTACCGAAAACCTCGTCATAGATACTGTAACAATAGTGTAAGGATGACTTTTCTATCTTAACACAATTAGATTCTGATCAATAATCATAAGTAATGTGGATATAATAAGTAATGTGTGTAATCACTTTATACTGTGATGCAGCCTTTAAAACCAGGAAAAGACAACACTGATGATTTACCGTGATATAACAATAGTATATAGTCTCATATCAAGATAACGATATATATCATATATATATTTCCCAGCCCTACTTTTAACTGAAGTTTAATTATCTTTAAATTTACCATTTATACATTATGGCTATTATGATGTGTTACCATTTATATTCTAAAAGATTAAAAATATGCAACACAAACGTAGATGAATTGATTGTAGACTTACTAAGGAATTTATAGCTTGTTTGACAGGAAACACCAAACATGTTATTTATTTATAATGTACTGAGATGATAAGTTTATTCTTTATCTTCACAATCAGTTGAGCATAGTCCTCTGAGAGCATCCTTATAAAAACGACCTTAAGAATGTCCCAGACATGAACCTTCTGTTCTGGTATTATTAAAGTGTTAGACAGTTTTTTCTTTCTTTCTTACTTTTCCAAGTGACTCTGCAGCCACCTAAATGATCACATGTAGAAGAATCACCACAATCAGAGTTTTCAGTCAGGAGGGAAAAAAACCCAAAGAGCGTCCCATTAGAAATAAATGATAATTTGAGAGAATGCCCACTGACTTGCTTCTTGTTAAGAATATATTGTTATGGTGCAGACTAAGCACGCCATGATAATTACCATCAATAATTGAGTAAGGGGAAATGGTGGAGAGAGCAGCATTTGATGCTCGCTAAATGTGCCTGAGAGATGCTGAGATGGACAGTCTGGCTAGCTAGCTAATTTGGCTCCTTTTTATGTGGCACTGAAGATTATCTTTATGTTTCCACCCGCTTAGCTTTGGCTCCTATGAAACCTGCAATGAGAGCACGTAGTGTTTCCTGTCATTGCTATTTATCAGTTGTTTGGTGGTACATATTGATCCCAAAGAGCATCAAAACAACATAAAGTGAAATGCACGTCTCTTCCTGTAGCAGGGCATACTAAACTCATTCATGAATGAGAGCCTTTGACTTTATTATATAAAAGGATGCTAATACAAGTGTACAGGTAATTGATACCATCATCATAGAAAGTTTACAGGAATAAAGCAGGCCTTATTTCATAGTTAACATTGGAAATGTAAATGAGATTCTTTTTTACAGATATTAATTCCTGTAGTACATTTACATTCACTTTTGTAGCAGGCCATGTCTCTAGATGCAAACGTCAAGATCAAGCAAATGTTGCTTCTTCTTTACTTCTGTGTATATTATGCTGACGATTACCTTTCTAGAAATCTTGAAGCGGAGATAACCTTAACGCAGAGTTAGCTGGAGGGCAGTTGTTGGCAAGAGCTGTTGCTCATGTCTTCGGAGGAGGGAGCGCACCTCTGAAATAGGCCAGAGATCTGTTGCAGTCCAATCATGCCCATGAATAATGTGATCAGCAAAAAAAAAAAAAAAAAAAAACTGGAGTGAACCTACTGAGGGAAAGCTAACCTTTAAACCTCCTGCTTTATGGAACCGAAGCAACCTGAGATATGTTGTAATGCAAAATCCTTTGAAGCAGTCATTTATACATTTATATTTTTCCAAATAAACCATCACCAATCATGCAGTTTACACAACATACATCTTTGGATTTGGACATGGGTTTTCAGCAACACACGAGCAGTCAATAAATTGTGAAGCAGCCATAATGCGGCCTCTGTGCAAAGGACTAGAGAGTCTTCCACAACAAAGAAAGTTCAGAGTCAGTATTGACTGAAAACGATAGGCGAACCCCACGGGAGTAAGGTGCACTTTCCAAAATGTAAATCAGGCCTTACCTGAGACACACAGGCCTCTGCCTCCCCTGCTGCTCAGAAAGCTTTTCTATTCACCTTTAAACAGCAGAACAATAATCAATGGAGCATTATTAATGCTGAGATCATTCATGTGCACTCCTGTGTTACCCTACTGAGTGTAAAGCCACTGTAGTCATGCAGCCCCATACAGTGGATTGCATTATATATACTGCACTACATGGAAGGATTGTACACCTATCATAGCCACATGTACTGACCTGAGATCTATATTTATCCAAAATTCATCACAGGACTTGTGTTAAAAACAGGATTTTTGTGTTTAATCACCCAGAGACCTTATTGTTTGTGCTGATCATGAACTATTAACATAGAACAGATCCTCCTGAGGCCCTCGACTCCCCTTTACTATCTTCTCTCTCCACATTCCTCTTAGTCCCTAAGGTTTTTGGGCATCGGTATCAAGAATCTCAGTCTTGAGACAGAAAAGAATTGCGGCTTCAATCTTTAATAAGCCATGTTTCCTCACCGTGTTACACACCAGCCCTTACTCCATCCCTCAAAGACCGTGGTGTGAATTTTTCACAAGCTATGTCTCTGCTTCTTGTTCATGAGCCGCCTCAATACACAGAGGCCTATTCCTTTCACGGAGCACTGCCCTGCGTATTTATCGGACATTAGAAGCAGCGGTGCCAGGCAGGAGGAAGTGGGAAGGAATGAGTGCTCTCCTTCATTACAGGGGCCAGATATAAATCAAACTAATTATGGAGCCACTACAGTATCGAACCCATGGAGAGGAAATGAATTGATCGGAGGCAGGTCGCAGCTCAACACAGAGCGAGTTAATGAAAATATTAATTACCTGATGATATACTGGGAATCTGGAGTCCCCCCCCTCCCCCCCCCACCCCCCACCCCCCTACCTCCACCTCCCACACATCTCTCTCGCTCTCAGAGCCCCTACCACAGAGAGCATTTGTTTTAATTGAGTCATAATAAGACTGCTACATTTGGCTGAGTCACTTGATTTGAATGGGTAATTGACCAATAAAGGCCCATGATAGCCAATTATGAAATCCAGTGTAGCGCAAATTAGTTAGCAACTCTTAAGCGTCTGACTAACACCGAGAACATTACACTTCACCGCAGCTGGTTATTTTAAAAGTCATAAAATGAAAAGCCAAGTGAGTTCCCAGAGTGAGTTTGATCAGCATGACAGACACTAAATTAGTTGCCGGAGTAACACTCTCTCACACACACACACACACACACACACACACACACACACACACACACACACACACACACACACACACATGCGCTACCTCCCACCTAACATTATGGTGTAATTTGCTGCTAATATCAGATTTTGGCCTCATGATCGATTTCCTCTGTGTTTTCATTCTGAATTATTCAGTGGTACACTTTATCTCCTCACCTTCCCCATCTCCCCAGACTGCAACCCACCAGCCACCCCCCTCTCACCATACCATTTGTCACATTGGTCAATAAGTGGGTGAAATTTGGATCCTGACTGCGCGGGACAGGGTGACTTGTAGGGTGTAGATGTGAGGGCGGGGGGACCCAGACAGATAATATTGCACAACAGTCACAGTCACAGTCAACAATCACTGTAATTAGAGGAGGTATCAACAGTAGTCTGGTCCGCTGAGGTTTGAGGTAAAGGATGTGTTGAAGTTTGTGCTATTCTTAGGATCTCTTCATTTATTGTCTCGAATGAATGAGGGAGCTATTCTTCAGACTTGTGCTGAAGATTTTTTAACACATTTATGTCGAAATGAAATTGCAAAAACAAATCTTTAAAATGTTTAATTTAATGTATTTGTAGCAAGAGTCATTTGATTACTGCATCTGATTGTCAGGTTGGAAAGTTCTGTTTCAAATACAAATTAATCAATCCATCAATCAGACATTATTTGCACTTTTCATACAGCAAAAGTAACACAAAGTGCCTCACACAATGAAAACAAATAAAACACAGACATTTAGAAAATACAGGAATAAAACACTGTCATTGATTAAATAATTGAATAAAACACTGTAATTAATAAAATACATACAGTAGGGACAAAAAGTCAGAGTCCACAAACCAACACCTCTAACATGCCGTCGTCCCAACACCTCCGACTCCACTGCAAAAGAAAAGCACAGGCCCAACAATCCGAGCTGAAAGTCAAATCCTCCCAAAAATGCACATGAATATCAGCATATCCCCCTCTTGTTCAAATAACAGGACACACCCAATCTGGCACACCAAAAGATTCCAACAAAGCTACAGAAGGTATGGAACTCATCAGGGCTCCGTCAATCTCCCTGTTTTGTTTTGTGTTTTCGATTGATCAATTAGTGGTATTAGAGCAGAAAATGGTGTCTTTGAATGTCTTGTTCGGTGCAATCAGCAGTCCAAAACCCCAGATGTTCAGTTCAATACATCAATACTTCAATAAATCAACGATCAAAATGATTTCACAAATTTTTTTCTATTTGTTCTGGACCATGATCGTTGATCAAAGTTTTTCTGCAAAATCAAAGATAAGGTGAACCTTTACATTACTTTATGTTACAACTCTAGGTTTGTTTAGGTTCAGTTTTCAGTTTCTCCCCTGTCACAGCACTGTGCTTATGCTCTGGTTTGGTTTAGGCACAAAAACCTCTTTGTTAGGGTTTGGAAAAGATCAAGTTTTGGCTTAAAATGCCTCTTTTGGTCAGTACAAACATGGCTGGAGATGGCCTGACATCCACAAACAAAGTTAGAAATGATCCCAAGATTTCCTTAAATGTATCCTGTGGTGTCACACTTACAAAAATTGAAACACTGGTTTAGCCCTGTGGCCTTCATAACCATCCTCCACCTCCGGACATGAGAGTGAGATAATAAACATGTGACGTGAACCTGATATCACACGTTTTGTGGATATGTCAGTAATTTATGTAAACCTATCTGTGGTTTGAAGACACATTAACTGCTAAAGTTTTATGCTGCCAACTAGGCTGCTTTTATAACAAAACAAAAAAAAGCAGTAAATCACCCAGAGTTATCAGACATTATGCGGCACCAAATATGATGCCAGAAAAGTGCATTAACTTAAATATATGATTCAGTTTGTAGCACTTTGCAAGGTGAAGGTTTTCTGATCAAATTCACATTGTTAATTAATCTAGATAATTACAACCTATTAATTCATTAACTGGCAAGTAAATTACCAAAATGACACCAAAACCATGCTCTCAAACACTCGCGCAGATGCGTCGACGCGAGCGGCGCTTATTACTCAAGCATAATTACTCATCTCAATTTATCCGGCTCCGCGAGGTGACGCATTCAGTCGGCTATCTGTCTGGCTCACAGGCAGTCAATGAATGAATTTTAACTTAGTTTTGAGTGACAGGCTAATCAGTGCTTTGTCAAAGTCGACTGCAGCTCCACCTGTCAAAGCTAACAATCTTCTGTGGGGCCGACGACGTCCCCCGAGTAATAAAGCGGAGAGCTGATTTCACACCGTGTCACCCGCGAGGTACGAAGTCAGGACACCGAGGACACAACAATCAATGTCAGAGCATGTGGTATTGATGAAAGATGTCAGAAATGGCTGGAACTTAGCATTGGATCCTGCAGGCACTCGGCGGGTGTCTCTTGGGCGTGATCATGATTAATACAGAATGTTTTTCGAGTGGTATCACGGTGATGTAAGGCAGCTGTAGTGGGATCTGTTGGCTGCAGCAGAGACTGTCCCAGTCACCAAGAAGTCCCGGGATCTCGGTGAAGTGCCCTTGAGGAAAAAAAAAAAATCAAACTTTTACCTGCTCGCTTCTATCCTGTTAAACTCTCTCACTTTATACTACGTCGAGGCAGGAGGCTTTCTTTCTTTTTTTTTGCAGAAACATGAAAATCACCCAATGGTGCAGCACTTGTCATCTTTATCGTGTGTCGGCTGGTTGATCGGTGACACCAGTTGAGGTGCTGATCTAACAACTGAGTCGGATATTCCAGTAAGGGGATCTGCAGGATGATATTCCAGTCTGAGTAACAAGAGGCTAATAAGATCACAGAGAGACGATCAATGGCCAGTAAGCTGAGCCCTCTTTTTGTCTCCCTCTCCCTCTCTCTCAGACACTTGTTTCCTCTTGCTGTTGAATGCTGTCTGATTTTGCATCGCTCTCATAAACGTCCTCTACAATTCCCCGAACATGCCGCAGACGCTTTAGGTCTGTTTTTAAATTCTGGTAGTACTACATGCCATAAAAAAAGACTCGGTGTTCAGATGCGGGAACGTGTTGAGCACATGCTGTTGCACTCGCGTCTTTGTGGGACTGGTTTTTGATTGAGGTCATTCAGAGTTATTTTTGGGTGATGTATCAAGTGAAGGGCTTTGGTCACATGGGTGTAAATCTATTAGGCTTTGAAATTAAGCTCGGGCTCGGGGAGAAGTACGAGGATTCAGAGCTCAAACATTCAGCGACGTTTACTTGATTGACAGGAAATTAATTGGCAACTATTTTGATAATTGATTAATCTTTTGATTCATTTTGCAGCTGAGTTTTCTCACCGCTCCTCTCCTGTGAGGATTTTCTTTCTTTTTTTTTGAGATCCAACAGAATACGATTGATGAAGACGTCAAATTGGACTCATTGACTTTTGTTATTTGCAACTTGACATTATCTTACATTTTGAAGACCATAAAACACATTGATTGATTGAGACAATTAACATTTGGCATTATTGTTAACATAATGAAAATAATAATAATTTGCAGCCTTACAGTGATTAAAGTGTAAGGTTATTTCTTTTTTTAGGGCCTATAGGTTAAGTTCTACATTAAGCTAACGGTAATTGTGAGCGTTTGGGTTTGCATTAGGAGAAAGATGAAGGTTCAGGTTTTCATCCCTAAAGGTGGCATTACTATACCAAATTTGATCACTTAATATCGTTCTAATTGTGAATTGGTTTGGGGTTTGTATCAGGGATGTCACAATCTCACAACATTCACTATATCATTATATGAACAAATTGAATGTTGATATACTGTTAACAGTAGAAATGATAATACCTTGTGAATAATCCAGCTAAGATGTTCGGCCTTGTGCATCTTTTGTTTTATTCATCCATCTGGTTGCATTGTCATTAACAATTAAGTGCAGTTATTCCTTTTTTATACATATTTTGACAGTTATGGTCACAGACTCTCTCCGATAAACATTTGCAACGGAAATTAAAAATCTTCGTGTCCAAATTTGGAATTACCAGCGACTGAATTTAACTTCTTAAATTATTGTATCTGCAGTCAGACAGAGAAAACACAGATGCTGATAAATGGATAAATGCTGAATCTAAGTTGCATTGTTTGAGTGTGTTTAGAAGCAGGAGGGAGTAAGAAAATTGTGATGTATTTTTGTCCCCTGTCATGGGAGCAGAAAAATCAAATTGCCATCAATCATCCAATTAGACTTCTGTTGTCTTGCTAAATGAGCCGTGGGACTTTGAAGTAGCACAGCTCAGTGGAGTTTGCATCTTTAGAGGGAGGGGGAGCCGGGGGGAGGCGAGAGACTGGTACGTGACAAACAGGCCGATATATGCTATTATTGTACTACTATGTGAATCGTCACTGACATTTAGGGGGATATCTATTCAACCAATACTGTGTGTGTGTGTGTGAGGTGTGTGTGTGTGTGTGTGTGTGTGTGTGTGTGTGTGTGTGTGTGTGTGTGTGTGTGTGTGTGTGTGTGTGTGTTGTGTGTGTGTGTGTGTGTGCATGTCTGTGTGTGTGTGCAGGACCACATCAACATTTGTTCCCCTGCATGCTTCTCAGCCTGAGTTCAGCAAATGAGTTGAACCAACCTTCCTGGGCACTCTTTTCTCTCTACTCCAACCACTCATGAAATATTTAACGTGCCTCTCAGTAGCCCCCCTCCCACACACACATACACACACATACACACACATCTCTCTCTCTCTCTCTCTCTCTCTCTCTCTCTCTCCTTCTCTTTCACAGTTTTCTTTCCACCATTCTGGCTGATGGTCACTGGATGGAAACATTAATGTCCGCTTAATCCCCACTAGATTTTTTTACAGTGCATGTAATACTGTATCGAACCACCCGCACACACACACACACACACATATATATGCACACACTTGGTGAACCTCCGCTCCACGGTGCTGTATCATTTCGTGGAGGATTTTAGTCCCATTTCATTGTATTCAGGCTGGGTGTGCACAGAGGTAAAGCTGGATACAAATTTGACACCCGGCCGATCGGCAGCTGCCGGCTGTTTAATCAACAGTGATGAATATTTGATGGCGTGGCGGCGGGCAAACGGTGGCCGACACTCTCCTCATTATCGAAGTCCATGTGTACAGAGGGAGATATTCAATATCTACCGATGGGAGACTGGCCTCTCTCATCCGCATGAAATGCCCCCACAGCTCCTGAGCGGAGAAAAACTAGATGTTATATATGTGGTGCTGGAGAAATGTTTCATTCATGGGGAAGCAATCATTCACACTTCAGTAAAATAAGCAATAACAGAATATACTGTAGGCATAATGTCATTTATAGGAAGTAGACCCAACTTTAAGAATTCAGAATTTAAATAAAGTCAAATCGTAGTTTTTGTTGGTGATGGTGCGACCTGTGCTAACATTTAACTTGAGATTAATCATCTAATTTCTAAACTACGCACTTGATTAAATGAATGAATCCTAACAAACCATAAACTTTAAAGCACTAAACCTTCTGAAGAATGCCACCCTTTCCCCTCCATTTCCATCTTTAGAATAATCTACAGCGGTCGGGACGAGAAGACCAGTCAGGGTTGCTCCGTTGATGGACCACCGCACAGTGGAGCAGAGTGATGTTCAGCACCACGGTCAGCGACGCGGACCAGCACTCAGGCCTGCAGGGTTTTCCTCCGTTGCCATTCGTCTGTTACATGCACCGTTGCATAAGTCCCATACGTTTCTCCTCAGCGGTTCTCAAAGCTGAATACTCAGCGCAGTGGAACATCAGCTGAACCACCTGCGCTTCATGTAGAAGGAGTTCAGCCTGTCCTCACGGGCTCATTGAAGTTGCAAGCGATTTACCAATCCTCTTATGAGTGTGCAGTGTCAGAAGCACACGATGACGAGCTAAGAAGCCAATTTCAATGTGGAGCCAGAGAACAGAACTAGAGAACATCTTTCTGCTCTATAATGGATAAATGTGCAGGAGAGGGGATCTGATATGCGCTCATTTTTACAACTTTGGTTGGTCTCAGTTTTTCTAGTGTGCGTTTAAGAGAGTGGGTTTAAATTGTCTGGCATAACAGCAACTAATAATGGAATACAGTGACGAGATATGACAAAACATTGTATTTTCTAGATTTCACATTAAATTGCAGCAATACTGTATATTTGTCGACTCACTTAAATGGGCTTGTGTTGCCTGAATTGATTGTTTTGTTTAATGATCTAATTAATGTTTATTAGGGACAAGTATGTAGTATTGTTGTGACAATATTTAATTTTTCTTACTTCGATATCATACCGTGAAAAATGATGACGTTAAATACCGTGGTGGAAAATAACATTTCAGATATTTATGAATGAGTAAACTGATGCCACGCTAGGGCTGCACAAAAAATCGTTAAAAAATCGCGATCTCGATTCACACATACACGTGATCTCATTTCTACACACGGCGATTCTGAAGCATTTTATATCTCGAGCTGAATCACAAACAAATGTTCCTATTTTCCTCCCGGATTTTTTGAAGCGCCTCCAAACGCAGCACTGCCGCTGCCTCCTCCCTCAACCTGTGGTAAAGCGTCTTTACAACACGAGATTCAGTGGAGGAAGCCCGCCTGCAATTAAGTGTTTGGAAGGAGTGAGTGAGAAGCCGTTTTTAGACGGGCCAGCAAGCCGCTAATTTCCCCATCCTTTTGGCGGGTAGGTCCGCCGTTTTAGACAGAGGGCGGCAACTTGGGGGTCTGTTTTGGTCCGCCGATTTGCCGCCTCGGAGGGTACAATTATTTCCACCTCGCCTGCTCGATGAACAACTGGACAGCTGCTGAGCCCGGGAGATGCAGCGTCTCCTGGATCTCTAGCTGTGTGGTTGTGTTAGCTTGTTGTTGTAGCGACAAGCTAGGAACGGTCGCTACTTTCAAACTAAAAGCCCCCCGATAAGAACCCAGTTCTGAACTCCAATGCGGTGCAATGTAAAGCTCTTATTTTGAAGACAAATTTGTTGATAACTGTTCCGGGCCCAACTTCGAGCTTCACGTCACGTCACATGTTTACGCCTACCCCAGAGGCAGCTTTTGGAAAAGGAGGAATATTACGCCTCCGTTTTAGAAAGCCGATCACAGCAGCTATCACATATCACCTAGCCAAAGATACGGCCCCAATAAACACTGTACAACACGAGGTATTAAAGGATGCCCTCTCATCTTGGAGACTCTTTTTTTTTTTTTTTATTCTTGTAAAAATCATTTCTCATCCAATGATAGAACTTGAACAAAACAAAAAAACATTGCTACAATGTTTGTTTTTTGTTTTGTTCAAGTTCATCAGTGCAATAAACATTTTGTGAAAAAAATCGTGCCAGAGAATCGTGATCTCAATTCTAAGCAAAAAAATCGTGATTCACATTTTTTCCAGAATCGTGCAGCCCTACGCCACGCACCACAACAATTATAGCCTGAGCTATTTTGCAATGCCAATAAGAAGTTGGGCCTTTTGAAATACTAAAAGCTTGACAACAAATACACACACAAAAAAAACAGTACAAACACAAACTTTACAGGAAAATAAAAACAGAAAAATATAAAACACACCACTGTAAAACAAGAAACACAAGATCATTCATGACTACGTGACTGATCCCTCTTCAGTCACGGGCTTTTATGTTGAATCTTCTTCTGTGGTGTTGTCTCGCCTCTTGTTTCCGGTGGCTTGCCCCTCTCTTTGCCGTGCACCTTCTGTCTGCAGCACGTGTGGGTAATGACGACGGGGAAATGGGTTCAATACAGGGGGTTCAAAGAGCACCCTGCCCGGGGGCCATGACAGCTCTTAACAGGCAGGACTTGGAAAATAAATGACATTTAGGTAGTGAGGCAGATTTAGCATAAAGTGACATTTAGGTGACAATACGTAGCCTATTTTTCTTTTCTTTTTTTGAACAAGGTGAAACATCTCACGATGAATGAGCGCAGACGTTGACGAGTGTTTTGATGTTTTAATGCGTCGCTTTATCAGTGTGGGTGTCAAACGTTTGAGCGACACAAGTGTGTGTGCGGGGGGGTTCAGCTTGGTTTTGAGGATGTTCTTCACACCAACTGCGAGGACAGATTAAGATTTTGTTAAGTAGCCCTTCTGGTTGAGATATTTCGACGACCGAGGAAGCAACAGATGAGACGCTTGTTTCAACTCTGTGTACTGCAAAGTCGACAGAAGTGCCATCGTCAACACCAGCCACCATCACAAAAACCTTCTGAGTGATTCGGGGCTCTGCAGTGACGTGTCAGGTTGTGCTCCAGTTAAATTCAGATCGTGTGCATGCTCGTGGCTCTGGTTGGCACATGGATGGCAACTGATGATCTGTGACGGTCAGCCACAGAGAAGCAGTGTTTAAGTCTTACACAGTGATCTTGATCCTAAAGCTGCAGAGTGGCAGAAAGCCTCAGCGTTCCTTTTGATCCTGTGTAAATTGTAGAGTGTACTCTGGGAAGCATCGAACAGTAAAAAGATTTCCAATAACTTGACGATTCCATTTTAAAGTATTCATGCTCTGGACTGCATACAAAAAAGAAGTTCAGGAGAGATTTGAACGCTGCAGCAGATGGTGAGCTCGGGATGGTCGAAGCAGAGCAAACGAGCAGCTTTATGGAGGGTTTTGATTTCACAACTTTTAACGGCACACTGGACTAATTTAATGAAATTCCATAAAGTGAATAAAGTAATGAAATAGCATAAAGTGTCAATTTGGCATTCTGCGGACTTCAGCTGTTCGATTCATTTGGATGAGACTGCGCTCTAATTAAAGCCGCAACCTCGTTTTATTTGCTTCCAGTGTCCAAACTGCCCCGCAAATGGATCTCAACTTGCAGTTATGGAGTCCAAGTGATGACTCTCGACGAGACATGAAATTGGTCTTTCTTCATTATCTTAATCTTAAAACTACTAAACAGAAAATGCGATGATGATGGCAGAAAAAAGTCCATTCTATCTTTCACTATTTCCAAATAATCCTGTTTTTCAACGTCTGTTTCGGTACTGTTTCATTCTGCATTTCTCCTCTAGACTACAGAAAACTTTTTGGTGTCCTCCATCTCTAGTTCTTTTTTTTTTTGTTGTTGTCTGCAAAACTTACAATAGGCAGATGTGTGCTGGCAGACTTTGATCTGTTTGTTGTGTGTGTGTGTGTTGTGTGTGTGTGTATGCTCCATATAAATAGGAATCTAAATTGTGCTTTTTGCTATGCAGGCTACCTGCATGCATACCCATTTTTTTTATCCGTCAGTAGCTACATGACAAGAGGTCAGCCCCTCAAGATCAAATATTTTTCTTACTAAATGACGGATTTATTAGACAAATAAGTTGTTCGTCTGACTCTGAACCCTCTGTGATTGAAATATACCCCTGTGTCAACAGCAGCGCCTCTCAGACCGGGTCCCGGGCGATGGAGGGCTACCGCGGCGGATTACTGAGCAAATATAAGTGGGAAATGAGTGCAGATCTGGGGGATCTACCCATCCACATCCCCCGGTTTGACATTTCCGTCCAAAGGCCAACCTCCCTGCGCATTGTTAGATCAACGGAGCCCTCCATGGGAGCTCTTATTTTATTCCATCTTTTTTTGTTAAGATACTGCAGAAGTAGAACAATGTCAAAAAAAAAACAAGAACGAGGAATAACTCAAAAGAACCGCGCGCTCTCCTTTCCCTCGTCACTTTAGCGTGTAGTCTTATAATTCTAATGATCTAATCCATCTTAACCTGGGCGCCTAACAGCTGCGATTAGGGTAGGCCCACTCCCTTCCGCTCAGAGCTGTAGTAAAAAGTCGTGCGCTCGTAAATCTAAACGCGCCTGCGTTACCATAACGTGCGCTGAAATCATTATTTGGCGGCGTGGTGTCACAGACTCTCTCATCTCGTCTGTCAGGAATCCAATTTCCTTTTATTTACATCCACGGTATAGATTAATTACTCCCCCGACTGGTAGCCTGGAGGAATTAAGTTATGAGATCCTTTGGTAGGTTTCGGTGATTAATCCGTCGCGGCCTGCGCGCAGAGAGGAGGACGGGAGAGGACGTGATGATGAAGGCTGGCGACGGAGGAGCGCCAACATTGTTACGTAATGATCATAATAATAATAATGATAATAATAATTGCGTTAATTAACATGTAAAACAATCACTATGGTCTTTACGCGATCAGCTCTGGATTTAAGGTGGTTTTGGCTTGGGGGGGCGGGGGGGCATCATGGGACGGGAACCAAATCCTCCAGACTAAAACGCTACCTGGCCCCACTATTGATGGAGCTTTAAGGGTTATGATATCGGTGAAGTTACTGATGAAATACCCCCCCCTTGATTAATAGAGGGCTCTGTCGTAACGGGCTGACATATGGTAGGCGAGGCAGCTGGGGACGGTACCTCGGGCATTCCCTACAGCCATTAACATATTAGAGGCTATTGTGCAGACAGACAGTCCGACTTCATCCAGAGCCCTTGTGCAGAGAGACAGCACCCCAGAGCTGTTTGATATAGGCTTTCAATAATGCATCACTCTTCAATCCGCCGGCGGAGCTGTTCGCGGTGCTCGAATTATTGCCATGTGGCGCGCGTGGAGCCGCGCGTGGAGCGTGTTCAGCGCCAGCGGTGCTGCGCTTCTGTCGGCAGGTTGTGTTAGATGGAGAAACTTTGAACCGCAGATAGGAAATATAGGAACACTAGATAGATAGATAGATAGATAGATAGATAGATAGATAGATAGATAGATAGATAGATAGATAGATAGATAGATAGGTGCTGTCTGAGCTGTGTTCATTCGTGGGAGAAGTCCGAATTAATTTAGAATCGGCGATGTAAATAAACTAAATCAAGAAAACTGCAATTACAACAATCACAAGTTAAAGTTTCAAGCTGCGCTGCGATAAAAAAATGTAAAAGAGTAAAATATTTTCCTTTAGATTAAAAAAATGTCCTTGCATTACACTTATAAATGATTTTCCCTACAAATCTAAAATACAAAAAAATAATAATAAAACTGTTTTGCAGTCAACTGCACATTATCGTTTAAAAAAAAATCAGCTTTTAACAGACTGACGCTGGTGTCTGAAGTCGCCATGCTTGTCTGGATCTGTGCTAAATATGTAGCATCCACAGGCTAACAGACGCATGAGCGGTAAACGTTTGTTGCCAGTTCACAAAAAAAAATGAGGTTTTACTCACGTTAACATCTTCTGTCCGTGAAGCCGACAGCTACAGAAGGAAAAAAGCAATAAGGAGCATGCCTCTGCTCTCAAGCAGCGGATTCCTTCCATCCGCCTGCTTCCCTCCCTGAAAGCCCCGATAGCTGTCTGAATATATTGCATTTTATATCAGCGAATGGCGATTAATATTGCATACTTTGCTTAAAAAAAAAAAAAAAAAAAAAAAAAAAACCTTCATATATATAAATGCAGCGGAAAGTGGTACTGAGAAAAAAATCTGGACGTTCGGAGTGGATGGGAATATTTGTAGGAGGGTTAGAGGTCACACTGTGGTCATTAATAAAAAGAATTAACGTTTCTTCTTCTTTTCTTTAATCTCTCTCTCTCTGTTGAGTTATTCTGACTCTGCTGTGAAGCTTCATTAAATGTTGATTGTTCGCTCTGCTTCAACGCAGCGCAGCAGCGAAACGAAAGGCGGTAACTTTATCTTAGCGAAGGTTTTAAGACATGCAAATCAATGTGTCATTTAACAGCCCGCTCTGTTGTGATTAAGCACATGTACTGTAACACTCAAATACACACATACACACACAAAACCCTCATAAATACCTATTTCAATCTATATTTATACTTAAATAAATTACCTTCGCCCTGTTTTAAAAATTACATTTTTATCATCCAGTTTATTTTAATTTCTGCATGTGTTTTTTTAAATGGGCAAAAATGAGTTTAAAGGTGAAAAAAGTCATGTTTTAATTGTGAAAGGGGCTCGCAGTATTTCTCTTCTTCTGAACTTCGTTTTTGGTTCTCAAACAATAAATTAGACAAACTTTAAAGACATCCAAGCCTTATTTCGATTGATCAACTTTTTATCTCGATGTCAAAAAAAATGAAAGTTAAAATGTGGAACATTTTAAATCACCTCGAAAGTTACACCTATAATTTAAAGAAATAAAAAAATATATATGTATGAATTGTGGCCACAAAAACACGTTAAAGCATTAACACAGATATTTAGAATAATATTTGTTGAGTGCAGGGCCCAGTCACAACCAGGAAAAATAAAATGTCAAAAAAAAAAACAGTTTTCTTTCTTGGATTTATTAGAAGATTGCTGGAACACACCTCCCTGTTGAATTTGGCTTACAGGATGAAGAGTACCAATGAAAGTAAGAGAGGACAACAGAGAGTGGAGGAGTTGTGACAGAGGGAAGGAAGGAGGAGACAGTGGGACATCTTTTTTTTTGTTCTTTTTTTTTTCAAACCATGAATGATGCACACGTCGCTGCAGTTTTTTTTTTGTAAACATACCTGTGCACAAAGTAAAATATTACTTACACAACGTTTTCCGTAACAGTTAACACGACAAACAACGTGGTGATCTTGATGTGGAAAAAAACAAAAAACAGGCATTTAAACAGTGACTTACACCATCCACAACATGAGGTCTGTCAGCAGACAGCCCCACTGAACGTAGTGAATCTTTTTTTTCTCTTCTTCTTCCAATGCATAGAGTGTTTGCACTGCAAACTGAAACACATGAGAGATTGAATTTTTTTTTTTCTCCTCGATGAAGCAGAAAAAAAGGCTCTCGTGCTTTTCCGGATCTGATTTGAAAAACTTTTTTCTTTTTTTTTTTTTCCAGGTGAGGCCAATGGTGTCGACAGAACCCTTTAATTTATATCCAAAAAAACACGCAGCTCACCTCTGATAAGTGACAAAGTGATGTCTGTATATACAAAACCGTCTCGAAACGCAACCGATCTAAGGGTCCTTTTGTGCAAAATTCAAAATAAATATATCTCTAGATGTGACAGCCTTGGAGAGGCTCCATTAACTGCCCGTGAGTCAGGACTTCATGCACAGGCCTACGTTATTCTTCTCGTCAGCCATTAAAAGTTCTGCAACTAAATTTGAGTTCATAGCAGCCTCCAAATAAGAACAAACCAACGGATGAATAAATGAAACAGATTCATGAATTATTCTATACCAACAACGAACAAGAGATCAAACCGAAAAAAAACACAGTTCAACAATCAATGAGGTAATTCGTAAATGGCTATACTTCAAATAATAGGCCTATTCGGAGATAAAATAACTCGCTGTAGTATCAAGCAGATCACCTCTTTCCAACGTGTTTTTTTAAAAGGCAAATGTCGCTAAAAACTTCTCTCTTTTTTTCCCCTCGAAACAACTGAGCGAAATCCGTGTAATCTGTTATTTGCATACTTCACATTCACCGATAACGTGAAAAATAAACGAGATATATGAAGCCTCATAAAATGGGAATCTAAAGCCCATTGTGCGCCAACGTGTAAAATCGCTGGAGACAAAAGACTGAAAATGGTGTCTTTAATGTCCCTTGGTCCCCAAATTCAGTCACACAACTTTTTTTTTCTTTTTTTCTTTTTGTCCGTTTGTCTGTTCGTTTTTGTTTGTTTAAATCTTTTTTTTTTCCCCTCTCCCATCAGTGAGCAGCGGAAAATTTCAACCTCTTCTGCTTCTGTCTTTGGTTACAAAACCACACTCGCACCACATTTTTTTTTAGGTCCAACTTTTCAGCGATAGCTGCTATTTTCTCGGACGACGGTCGAGGCTGTACGGCGAAGTAAGCCTCCAAAGACCTCTTTTCCGGGGCCGCTATCGAGGTCCTCTTGCGCTTCTTCTCCCCTCCGTTGAAAATGTCAGGTTTGCTCATTTTCTCCCTCTGGGCCCCCTCGGCCTCCTCCAGCCAGGCCTGGAGGATAGGTTTGAGCGCAATCATGTTGTTGTGGGAGAGAGTTAACGACTCGAATCGACAAATTGTACTTTGGCTCAGCGATCCCACGCCGGGGATTTTGAGATTAGCCAGTGCGCCTCCCACGTCCGCCTGGGTCACCCCCAACTTGATCCTCCGCTGCTTAAAGCGCTCCGCGAACGCCTCCAGCTCCCTTGGGTCTGTGTCCGAGTCATTGATGGAGGGGAGTCCGGCGTTAGTGAGCCCTGGGCCGCCTTGACTCCCCCCGTGATGGCCCGGTAAGAGCCCGTGGTGAGTGAGAGGCGAGTTCATGCTCATAGCCTGGTGGGAGAGGTGACCCAAGCCGTGCATGTGGGAGTGCGGGTGGGAGGAGGAGGAGATGAGCCCTCCGCCGCCGCCTCCGCCGCCCCCGCCGCCTCCACCGCCGGTCCCGTCGTGCGCGCTGGACATCAGGGCGAGCGACGGCGAGGTGAGGTGGTCCATGATGTCCGGCGGCTCCAGGTTCTGGTGGTGGTGGTGGTGATGGTGATGGTGGTGGTGCGCCAGGGGGACGGTGGACGTCGACGAGCATGGCACGGTGCTCATCGTGTGGTATGTGGCGTCGGGCTTGAACGGGTGCGTCTTGCCCTGGGACACGGCGATATCCACGGCCGCCAAAGCCTCAGCCCGGGCCAGCAGGGTCTCATCCAGGCTGGCAAATATGTTGCTCTGCAGCTGCAAGGGCGGATATTAAAAAAAAAAAAAAAAAAAAAAGTGGGGGGAGAGGATGGTAGGATGAAAGGGTGCGAATTGGGTGAGAAAAGGGGAAAGACACGGAGGGGAAAAAAGAGAAAGGAAAACGTCAGAAATAAAACATAAATAAATGTGTCTGTCAGTCGGGACTTTTGGCGACGCATAACACAGCCGGAGTATTCCTTCAGAAGCGGCAAAGTCATAAAAATTAATACAAAAGATAGAAAAAGCCAGCCTTTGCGTGAGCATGCTTTCAGAAAAGAAGACTCTTCGAGTGATTGCCGTGGAATACATGAAAAAAACATTAAGTGCGCGTCTTGGCTGAATGTGCCTTGGAGCGCCCCTTGTTATAACGCACAGACAGAGCGTTCAGAGCGACATGCAGCCCGGGCGCACACACACACACACACTCACTCACTCACACACACACACACACACACACACACACTCAAAAGACAAAGTAGAAGTTTTTTGGGGGAAATAATTTACCTGTGGAGTTTGTAGACAGGCTCTCCTTATAGCTTCCGAGCTGGAATGCAGGGTGGTGTACTTGTGCTCGGGTAAAGAGGGATGCATCGCGAAGTGCGGCTGTTTGCTGTTCATGGACATCATCTTGGCGAGCTTCTCCAATTAAAGTGCACGGGAAGAAGGGAGGGGGAAAAAAAACGGCTACAAGAGCAGTAGAATAGTCATAGATACACGGCGATCCTTTGCCTTATCCGGTAATGATGCGCTGTAGTTCGCTGTGTAGTTCGCCGAGTGCAGCCTTGAGCCCGGAGATCACAGAGATGCCTGCAGTCTCTCAGACGCACTTATCTGTCTACTGTTTCCCACTGCTGGGGATGAGAGAGGCTCTTACACCTGAGCGCCTCAGATCTCGTCAAGCCCGTGCTCGGCTGCTCTCGCGAGACATAAACTGCCAGAACAGTGAGCAGGCTGACAGATAAAAAAAAAAAAACTGCTCACAGGGCAGGCAGTAACATCTGGAGACTAGACGCCTGCGTTTTTAAGGGGCTCACTCACTCTCTCTCCATCCAGCCACGGAAATGCGCGGGTCCCAACGCCTTTAGGCCTTATTCTTTACACAGAGGCCGTAATCTACTGACTTAACATTGTTTATTTTTAGCACCCAGATATTTTTGACTGGTCTTTTGATTTCAGGAAATTGTTTTTGATATAGAATGAAGTGTAGAAAAGTATGTGAAACGTGTGAAAATCAACCACAACAACAATGCGTAACAGACGCACCAGTTTGTAAATAAAACATGTCTATAGTAATCTTATTGACTGTCAGTTGTTCACACCCGTGCCACGTATTTACACGCCTTTGTCTCTCGTCTTAACCCCTCACCAGTAATGGCACCGCCGCCATCACGGCCAGATGAGCACTAAACAAATTGATTTAATGCACCAGCGTCACATTGTACACAGTTTTTACCTAAATTAATTAATCCCAATGAATTAACACTTCATTTATTCGAGCCGCAACGGCTACCCAATTAAATTTTCATGCCGCGATTAAGAGGTATGTGAAATATACATGATATCGTTAAATTTGCATAATAAATAAGGCGCGCTCCGCTGCGACTGGGTGACTGCGGTGTGCGGTCTGTGACGCGTGTCGTTCCGGGCAGCAACATGCTTTTCTATCGGAGCGAACGGGCAGGGCTCTGGTGACTCTCAATGGCAGCAGAGTCATTATTGTAGTGTTTGATGTCGAAAAAAATCACCAGGAAAAATATCACAAATGAGGAATATGATCATTTAAAAGTAATACTAGAATTTAACACATGTGAAATTCACCACAGAACAGTTGTTTGATATGTAATATAGTCACCAGACTAATATGACCTGTATCATGTCAGCAAAGCACTGCAAAGGACAATAGAAGAAAAGCTTCATACGTCATTTCTTGTTGCACTGACATTTTATTTCCTAACGCACCTTTACATTGCAATACTTAATTCTAAATATCTTTTTTTGTTGTTTTTAAATATATATAGTAGACATGTTCACCTGTCTTCAGTATTGTCATTACAGGATTACCAAGAGGCCTCCACTGACAGGACCAGCATAGAAGAGGCTGAAAGTATGTTTGAAATATCTCGGTGTCAAAACTGATGCAGAGCAGTGTTTCTCCAGCTACAAGCTAAACACCTAAAGGATAAGTTTCCGCCCCCCCCCCCCCCCAAGACTGAAAATTCAGTCATTTCCTAGCCGCCCCCATGCTGATGGAAAGTAAGGTGGAGTTTCGTAGTCCACAAAACACTTCTGGAGCTTCACAGCCAATCACAGCTGTAGCATTCTCCTAAACAGCTGAAGCAGAGTGGGATTTGTTTCAAAACTAAAAAAATAAAAATAAAAATAAAAGACTTGAGATTCCAAATTGATTGACATCATTTACACCCTGAAGGTGCGGTCAGGTTTGGGGTGCTCACTAATGCTTTGAGTTTAGCAGCTACGGTGAACTGTTTTGTTTTATTACATTGAAGTGCCGGAAATGTTTTGTGGATTATGAAACCTTACCCAACTTTCTATCTTTGGGTGAGCAGAAAATAAATGAATCTCAGTTTTTGGGTGAACTTATCCTTTAAAAGCACTGCACTGAGAGACCTCCTAGTAGACTACAAAAAAAAAACCTACCTGACAAACTTTTTATATTTTGTCTTAATCTATACAGTAGCAAAAAAACACCAAATGACAACAACAGATAATAAGGAACACCTGAGCATCACATTCACAAATTTATTCCGAAGCAACATGGCTGTGAGGCCCGACCAAAACACATTTTAATACCTTCACATGAGCTTTGAAAGTTTGGTAGGACTGTTTGTGTTAAAGGGACTGTGAGACTTTCTCTTTGTTGGCTGGCTGATGTTCAGTCCGTGTCTGTCTCTTGTGTTCACAGGTTTACCAAGGCAGCTGGAGGAGGAGGAAGAGGAGAGGTTTACATCGTCGTTGTCTTGGCTTGCTGGACTGAGAGAGCCAGAGGGACCGGCCTTATTTTCTTCCAGTGCATCAAACAGCAAATCAAAGGAGAGTTCATCTGTCTGAGAGGGGCCTCGCTGACCTGCACAGCCAGTGACATGGGCATCGCTCTCCCCGTCTGACCCCAGAGCAGCAAAACTTTGCTCTTCAGAGCCGCCTAGAGCCTCTTTGTCATTCGCGGGGCCGTCCGCGCTGTCACGTGGCAGGTTGATCTTCTGGTCACCCTGGCTTGACAAGACGTCAGGGCAGGTTTGTTGTTCTGGGACGAGGGTGTTGTCCAAGTCCGCGGGAGGGGAGGACACCAGGGAGAGCTGCGATCCCCGACTGCTGGAACTCTCTCCATCCAGCATCATGGAGTCCAACTCTGAGATTTTGTCCAGATAAGCTGCATCCATGGAGGCCTCACTGGACGTCTGGACACCATCAGGCTTATGAGCTACAAGATTAGCCGAAGTGGCTCCTTTAACAGAGCTTTCTTCACTTGGACAAGGCTCGCTGGATTCAGATCTCTGCCAACCACCCCAGAAGACAGACTTTGAGGGTTCCATGTCAATATTTGGAGGCAAGCCTTTGGTGAACTGGTTCTCAATGGTGCTGCTGCTGCTGCTGTTGTCCAGATTAGGAAATTCATCAAAATCAAGCCTCCTCAGATAAGATGCAGCTTTAAAAGCGACTTTCTTCTCACGGATGCCAGGACTTCTAAGAGTCAGGGACCGGAAGGCAGAGGACGGTGTGGTGGGCAGAAAGTCAGAGGAGGTGCTTTCCAAGTCCTCGTTTTTCTGCTCCTCAGCGAGATTCTTATTGAACTCTTTGAAGATCAAACTGTGATTTCTTGAAAATGTTCGACATGTTGCCTCTGGATTGCTGCAGATTGAAGTCCGCTCGTTGTCACTCAAGCTTCTCATCATCATGTTGATCTTCTGTTGCTGTGTGAGAGCCTCCGACTCATCCTTTCCACACACCTCCTCCATTTCATCATGTCTCTTCTCAGGTTTCCTGGCCTGAGACTGCAGCTCTTCAATGTACTGGTCACTGCGCTCCAGCGCCTTCTTCAAGTGGTCCACCTCACGCTCATACTGCTGGATTTTAGCTTCCAGTGCTGCCACTGTGTAACGACCGAACCTGGGGACAGATCGTAATGTGTCTTTAAGCTGTTCAAGATTGTTATGAAAAAAGAAACAAGCAAAATACACTATTTGTTTCGTCATGTGCTTGATAAAGTAAATGTACTTCATGCGAGTTGGCTTATACAAGAAGGTTGAATGCCAATTGATAAAGGACATTTCAAACACTTCCACATCTTTTGTTACAACTTTCGGACTGAATGAGAGTCCAAGAAGGAATCAAAAGCATTCGTGTGTCATTCACACAAAAAGGACGCTTACTTCTGAGGAGATCTGCTCACCACCTCTGCTTTCAGTCTCATATTCTCTTGTACGAGGTCGACGTTCTGAGATCGTAATGCCTTGTTTGCCTGAGGATAAACATTTGCAGTGTGTTGCACATTATTCCAGGGGTAGCAAATAAAAACAGTATTTACAATTTGTTATACAGACGGAAGCATTAAGTAAGCTCATCTTTAAAAACACTTCTATTGAAAGATGATCATATGGGAAAATAAACAACACTGTGATAATGTTTACCCTATTCCTTAATATGAAATGAAGAATTAGAATGAGGAGTACATGCTAATCATTTTGTCTTGTTTTTTAGTACATGAGAGATAACTTGTGTAGGCATTTTCTTTACTTGAATACAATTAAAGTAAACAATTATCATCATGGGATTCCAGTACTCTAATCTCCTTATAGAGGACGCTCAAAGTCACATTTCCTCTTTTACCATCAATACACTGTAGTATTAAAACAATGCAATTTCTGGATATGAATCACCTTTTGTGCAAAGGCACTGGATGCTTCACGACCACCTGTTTGTTTTATTGCCAAAGAAGTCAAAAATAAAATAATCAAAACACTCGTGCAATTTCTAAAATATTAAAAGTATACCTCCTTCAGCTTATCCATGTCCTGCTTGACTTCATCGCAGACCTCCGTGGCAGCTCGCAGCTTGTTTGTCCACTCTTCCAGGACACAAGGGTCAACTCGTTTGTCATCCGTTTGCGCTGCATTCATGCTGCAGGGATCCAAAGCAGTCTTCAGCTGTGACTCCAGATTTTGATTTTTGGTTTTCAGCTCCTCGTTTTCTCTGATGAGACCGTCAATCTCCTCCTGTTGGAGAGAAATACTGTGAAACTCAAAACCAGGACAACAACACCCAACACTACTGTTTCACTATGAACACTGTGCTGAAAAGTTAGAGAAAGCCTGTACAAGGGGTTGGGACTGCAGTTGAAACTCCTCTAATTTTGCTGACTGCATAGTTTATGGTGATACATTCTTAGGTAAATCTTTACAAATGCATCAACCTGCTTGTTATTGCTTTGAAAACACGTGAAAAATAAACCCCACGCATGATGGACCCGTACCTCGTACTCCCGTAAAAGCAGCTCCCCTCTGGTTTTTCGGAGGCATTTCCTCGTGGACGGACTATCACTGTGATCACTCTCATTTGTGCCTCCTGTGAATATATGAATAAAAGGAACAGATCAACATACTTGACAACAAAACACATCTTGAAGTGCTGTTCCACAGTCACTCAGCTTTAATGGAGGTTAAAAAATGTATACGTCGGATTACAATAGTGCTGCTACTCAAGCACATGTATAAAAAAAAAAAAAAAAACATTAACTGTGTTAAGCAGAGGTACTGCTTTTTATGATGAGGGTACCGTTATCCTGGAATGCCAAACCCATCTGCCCCTCTTTGACGTGAAAACCTGAAGTCCTGTCTGTCCTTGTAGCCTTTAATTAATTCACATTATTACACATTTTGGGAAATTTGTTTGTTGGCCATTTTCCCCAAAGTTGGCAGACAGCATTGATCATTTTCATTTTTATCTCAATTTTAAGAAGAAATCATTCCAGGACATTTTAAGACCACATAAAATCAGCTCGCCTGAGACTAAAACGAACAATGTGACTACCCACAGTGCCAACCAGGTTTTACTTTGCATATTGGTTACCAGCAAGATATCAATATATTCAAGAATCACCTTGGTTTTAATGACAAAGTGTGCAAAGACAAAAGGACTTTTGAGCAACTGTCTGCAGCCACTAGGTCCAGCTGATCAGAATTCAAGTGGTATTCACAACCTGAGATCAAAAGGTATTTCAGACTAGTTTTTTACAGTGTGAGAAAGTTCAGGCTTCACAGAAGCCAACACTGCAGTAGTAAAAGCTCTGCTACCTTTTTTCTTTCCAAAACTGCCACTGAACTTTCATATTCCAGTGGACAACTCAAAGTATCAAAGGTTGCAATCCATAAGCTGCCGCTGAGCTAAAAGTTTGTATGCGAGTGCAGACTTCATCACTTTGCACTGTTATCCATAAATTATCAGAAAACAACAAGGAAGAAAGGGAACCATGGATTTGTGTAATCAAGAATATACATAAACATGTATGCAAAAACAAAAAAGGAAATCAATGAATGTAAGATAACTTGCATTTTAACATCACTTCTCCTGGGTTGAACCTGGTTGACACTCCTCAGTGTGTCTGGTTCAATGAAAGAGGAAAAACAGTTTTACTGGCTTAAGATAAGCTTTATTTTAGCTTTTTATTTCACCAGAAATATTTCCATTGACATTCGAAATCTATCGTGTATAGGACTCCCTGCCAAAACAGCAACACAAAAAAGTTTCAACAACTTAAAACAAACTATTTCTACATAAAAAGGAACAAGCAACAGAGCTCATCTTAAGTTTGCTAAACTGCAGTGACACAATTCTCCATGAAAAGTGTGAAAATCATGTGCCAAACCACTGTCAGATGGGTGAGAAGGAGCTACCAGAGGATATCATTAGTGTTGCAATGGGCTATGATGTTATATGACAAAATATTTCGCCCTGACAGACAAGAAACTTGATATAAACCCGAAATATACATATTTTTAGAAACAATAACATGGTGGAAATCGTACATTGTACTATAACTGTCGATTATCATACCATGGAATACCTTAATACTGGTATATCACTGCAATCATACACACGATCCAAACACTGAGTAACTATGTACTGTTATTGTGATAAAGCAAACACAAGCTTACAGCCGCTTTAATAACGTGGTTTACTTAGTCAATATGATGTCAGGATGACTCAACTGATGCCTTCACATCTCCTCACTCGCTTCGTGTCTGTTTCCCTTCGCTTGCGAGGAGCTAACGTTACTCACCGATGATTTCCCTGCAGGGGTTCTCTGCTGTGATGGGGACTCTGCAGGTGGGACACTGGCTAGCTTTCTTTAACCACATTTCCATGCAAGACGAACAGAACACGTGGTGGTTGGCACAAATGACCGGCTGCCTGACCTGCTTGGAGGAGAGAGAAAAAAAAACACGAGCCGATTGTTAGCTAGCATCGGCTACAAGGCACTTTAACTCCAGGAAACACCATCTGAGTTGATAACAGAAGCTAACGTTTGCTGCGTTTAACCGGTAACCTAACAACTTCGGTCACCAGGCAGCGGCTTATCTCCTGTACACACGATCTTTGTTTAACGGCTAACGAACGATTTGAAAACAGGACAGCGTTACCTTTCCGAGACATATCTGACACGAAATCGGTAAAGTCAGAGAAAGGGTCGATGTCTGAAAGTTGAGAGCCATGCTTTGAAGGGCTTACACAGCGCGCGCACACACACACAACAAGACACACTTTTTCCCCGAGGAGATACAAATTTCCCACCAGGACCCGCTCCGCCGCGCGCCCAGTCTCACAACTACGGAAAGCCAAAAGGTCTAAAAGGCTGAACATGCGCAAACATTTAACGCTTGCTAGCCGGGACACCGTTTACTCTCCGCTGCAACTATGGCAGAGGTCGAATACTCTTACTTAAGTAAGTACGTTAGGCATACTATACTTCAACAGATCTGAGGCACTTATACTCTACTTGAGTATTTTCTATTTTATGTTACTTTTGTTACTTGTTTTTGTTTTACTTTTTCGTGAAGATACCAACATTTAACCAGCAGCTCTTAAGCTCTTACAAGGCTAGTTTACAGATGCAGACCAATACAAAATATAAAATCAACTGGTATTAAATATATAATATGTAAGAATCACAAACAGTGACATTACTGTTTAATAACGTAAAATTAACAACAGGCACCAAGGGAGTGTATGTGTTTAAAGGTCATATTGATAAAAATTTTAAGCAGAAATAGAAAAAAAAATGTATATACATATATATATTTACAAAATACTACATCAACAGAGGTTTTAGAAAGGTGCAGAATAGTATTCATTTTCTTTTAAAGCATTATAATGATTGTGAATAAATGGTTTTACAATGTTTATCAGGTTAAAAATGTTTTGTTTTGCTCTGTGTAAGAATTCCGAAGAGAAAACTGAAAGCATCTGAAGCTCCTGTTTTGAAATCGACCTATTGTTTCAAATTCCTACTAAAAGCTTTTAACGTGCGCTAGTGTTAGCAACCTTTCCGTTAGCTAGCTAGCGTTAGCTATGTTCACTGGCCACCACAGAGGATTAGTAGGTGGGAAATGGAGTGCCACATTCAATGGCTGAACTTTATCAATAACACCTTTAAATTCGGGTCAGCTTTCACTTAACTTAGTAACCAGAGACTCTGGTTCTCTCTCTTTCTTTTTTTTGTGTTTTTGTTTGAAGAGCAGACTTGATTTATCTGTTGTCTAAATTTTAGACAAATTTTAGTCCCATTTTCAAATTTTCTCAGTATTCAGCAACACTTGATGTGACCTTCACTAACCCCGAATTAACTCAAATTTCCTAGATTTTATTTTAATGAACATTACTGGTCTGAACTGTCTGAAAGTCTGAGATTTATACATCATGATATATCCATTTTTCTGCACACCGACCAATTACAGCATTCTCTAGAGCAAAAAGTAAACTAACGGGTCTGATGGGGAAAGACTGTTCCTATAAAGAAACCAGTTTAAAATTCTGTAAATAAACCAGTCATCCAAGGAGGATGCAGAAAGTGGGGTGTGATTTGCATGTCACATATTGGGAAATTAATTTTAGAAATGAAAAAATAGATAAATAAATAAACATTACACTTACAGACAGCAGCACACAGATGCTTTCTATGTGGGTTAAAATTATCTTGTAAACAAATATAGCTCTTCTTTGAGTAAAACGCCTTTATATTATTTCCAGTCAAGTGAAACTTTCAGCAGAACAGAGACTTACTGAGGAGGTCTCACATTAAAAACTAGGTCACTATAGGTCAATGAGCTCCCAATAACAACTAACAAAGTAATCTCTGTACATACTTAGCTTTGTTTTCTTAAAATGACAGATCAACAAAACCTAAGCAGCATGCTTCTGTATTGCAGACAGAAAAACAGAAATGTCTAACCCTTATCTATACAACACCAACAGCATATTCATTCATTTTAAGCTTGCCAATAATGAAGATTGCAATATTTTTGCAAGCCTTCATCTCAGGTAAACGATCTAATATATAACAATGCCGAGTGATCTAGTATTAGCATAATTTCCACTACAAATATTTCAAGTAACATCCACCACAGTTAAACCCTCCAGAGTCATTACTCATATCTAAACCAACATGTCCTGTGCTTCATTGGATCTTAAACCAGGACATCTTCTCAGGATCTAATGTGATTAGCATTGATTGACTGCAACCAAAGCTTGTACACCCATCGCACTTTGAAAACATCACCAGTATTTGTTTGGTTGTTTTCAACGGAATATTAAATGGATCACAGGCCACCACTTGTTCTCGCTCATTCGTCATTGCACTGCTGGTTTCATGAGATTGTTTGGAATGAATATAAAAATCATTAAGTCAAATACATTGAGCAAAATTGTGTTCATTTTTGTAAAATTATATGATGTCACTTTTATTATCTCTGTATAATGAGGCTTTATTTAAATGCATATGGACTCATACAGACAAAGAGCAGGTATATACAAACAAGAAAATATTGAAATATTTTTAGTAACTGTTTCCGATTGAACTAAAAAAAAAAATATGTGGGTTTGTTTGCAGTCGAGCTTTCATTCAAGTGCACATTCGTCTCAATAGCACAAATGACTTCAAAGAGCACCTGACATGCAAGATGCTGTCAGAGAGGCTTTCTAGTGTGGCATAGTAAATCTGCAAATTGTAACTGAAGTGGTTCATGAATTTCTTACTGGGAACCTCACTCTAGAATAAAAAAATAATAATAATAATAACATGCTGAAATGAAAGAAATGGCCATTTTCCGTACCGCAGAAGTGGTCCCACTTTCCCTGTAAGGTTGCACAGCTTTGCAACAGGCCAGTCATTAATTGGTGACAGTCAATTAATCACAGCTGGTACAGACGGCTGCATCTATTGATCTTGTTCGAGCACTTATTTTTCATCCCTAAATGACACCGATTGCCAGATTTGACCAGCATGTGTAATGGACAGTGAAGAACCAATGACCCGAGTGTCATTCCTACCCCAGGTCGGGATCTGGATCCCCTCCCCCATCCCTGGCAAATAGCATCTTTACCATTTAGCTTGGAAAGGTTTAGACTGCCCTAAGAGCACAGCAGTGAAACAGTGCGCTCTGGTGCTCAGATGACCTTTTCTGTTTAAGGCTTAATCTCTGACAAATGCTTGCTTTAATTAGCCTGATACCCCCTGCCTGGACCGCCAGCTCCCCTCTCTCTCTCTCTCTCTCTCTCTCTCTCTCTCTGTCTCTCTCTCTCTCTCTCTCTCTCTCTCTCTCTCTATCTCTCGGTCTCTCTCTCTCTCTCTTTCTCTCTCTCTCTCTCGGTCTCTCTTTCTCTCTCTCTCTCTTTCTCTCTCGGTCTTTGTCACATGACAATTTTGCCTTTTCACGTGTGAACTGGATATTATAAGTTATTATAAGTTAAGTTATTTGCTTTTTTATTCACATCGGGATAAGAATTTCCACATGGAAACTAGAAGGGCATTCAGTTGAGCGCATACCTCTGCCAAGGCCCAATAGTCTCGTTTTGTACTCACTCACAGATAAAACTTTTTTTCATTAATGCATTATTCTGAGAAATAAATGAAAAAGATAAAGGCCCTATCTCGCAATGTTAATAAAAGTGCGATAAGATTTGTGGATCTGCACCAAAAGTTTTAATGCAAACTCCGTTCAGTAGTTTTTGTGTAATCCCGCTGAAAAACCAACTAACTAACTAACCAACATCATATGCTGACAGAGACAACAAAACACAGCCATGAAATCATTTGAAATTTGCTTCACATATGAATTCTACATTTTCACACATTTTCACATGTGACTGCGACCTAAACCTTTAACAGGTGAAAAGAAAATAATGTTTTCTCATATGTGGATTTGAATTTCCATATGTGTTGATGCCAGATGTGGGAAGAATAAAGGGAAATCTGTCTATGGTACTAGATATAAGTGAAAGAAATGTTACATCATTTTTTATTATTATGCCTAAAAAGTTCTTATATGATTGGAAATTACAATATATTACTCTTTAAAGCAACATCAGTCCAGTTTAGATAAGGTCATGTTTGAATCACATAGTGTAAACTGGATGTGATTGATTTTTTTTCGCATGTGGATTAGAATTTCCACATGTGTGATAGCCAGAGGTGGGATAAAATGTTTGTTTAAAGTATTAAATAAGGAGAACATGGTGTGTCACTCTAATATTACTGTTTATTATGGATAGATCACAAAAGCTATGTTTGAAACAAACAAACAAATAGTATGACATATATAGACTTACTCACTTGTTTTCTATGATGAAAACATAAATGATGAATATCCAGGGCTGTATTTGAAATGGGACGAAAAAAGGAGAACAAAACAAAGAAAAAAGATAATGTAGGAGAGAGAGCACAAGAGTAAAACGATTAGCCAGTGCACATGAGGAGGTTTAAGATAACATGCAACAGCAACCTGCAGACCTCATGTATTGATTAGCCACTATCAGAGACAGATGAGTATGTGTGCACAAGTGTGTTTGTGTGCAAAATGTATAGGCTTCAGACGAGAACAAGAACTGGAAAGAGCCCCTCGTGAATGTTTGGTTACAGCTTTCATTGAGAAATCATGTCATATTTGAAAAGAAATGATTAAATATATAGACGTGAACCCCATAAGATGCTGCTCAGAAAAAATAAGATTTCCTCTGAAGTTCGAATGGTAAGAGGTAAATGTGATGCGAATGCTGCTGATCACTTTTTAGCACTGCTGAAATTAAACCCTCTCGAAGCCTCGGCTTCACCCAGAGACTGCAGCAGATCATGCATCCCTCCCACTGCAGTGGCAAACACAAGTAAAATAGATGCACGGCTACAAATCCGTGTTTTATTGGAAAGGGGGCCTAATTATTAGGATGTAAGTCAGGCTGTGACTGGAGGGCCGTCTCCTTGATGCAGGCCTGGTTTATATTTATCCCCTCCTCTGCAGCTACAGCAGCAGTGCCACCATCACTACCAGCAGTGTGTGGCGCTTTTATTACATCGCCCACAGGCAGGTTCAGCCCTGTCACACACACACACATTCAGACACACACACACACACACACACCCACACACACACACACACACACACACACACACATCCACACAGCCTGCAGGACCGGCAGCCAGTTGAGTCCCCACCACAGCAGAGTTACCCCACATCCCCATGCAGCCCCACTTGGGCCCTTGGGACAGTGGAGGGAGGGAGCGGGTATTATGGTAATACTATAGCCTGCTGCTCCCTTCCCCTCTCCTGCAGCACAGCTGGGAAGGACCATCATTACAAGTATTGTAGCAATCTGTTTAAGAGGGACACATTGGAGAGGTTGGGTGACAGAGAGAGGATGAGTGCTGCATACATAGATCACATAAAATATGATTAAAATGTGTGTGAGGGGACCAGGGATAAAATGCAAAACTTGTTATGAACACCTTATATCAAGTCCACTGTCAAAATGGCCAGCTGTAAATCTCTATTTTCCCCTCTTTACTTTTTTATTTTATTAAAGGTTTCTTGTGTTGAGCCGGTCATATCTCAAGACAGGCGGCCTGTGGCACATAAGGAATAAATAGGACATAAAGTACTTGAATCTCTAATGCCTCATATAGCTTTACCAATTTATATTGTAGTGTGTCACGAGCTGGAAATCCATTACGAAGTGACCAAAATTAAATAGCCTCGCTGTTGTGCAACTGTACTGCTTTTATGGTCAAATTACCTTGATTTCATGCAAAAAAAATCCTCCAACCAATTATGTTTAAACATGTTATTTTTAAAGTCGTGTAACATTCAGTTAGAAACTCCCACAGCACGCGTTAAACACCCGTTTTGCGACAGATTAATGATTATATATCAAGAAGGTCTGATCAGAATAAACAGCCTACTCCACTATTCTGGTAGCAGATTAGACCTTTGACAGGGCGGTCAATCACTCACTGTCGGATTAGGCTGCTCAGAGCCATTCATCTACTTGTCTTGTTTTGGAGCAAAAGGAGCAGACTGTGAATCAGAGCCTTCATCATCCTCACAGTATTTTTAGGAAACAGAGATATCCATTACTCCCCTTTTTTTTCCCCTCCCTGTGCCCTCTGTCTCATTCTATTTCCAGCTCAGTTTTTGAACAGAAAACTTCGATTGATAAAGCACAGAATCTATAACAGCATGCACAGAGGTGAAGGGTTATTGAATATTCCGAAGACGAACTATTAAAAATGCATATTATCTCATTATTCCCGCTGCCAAATAGCTGGAAACCATATATGCCACGAGGAGACAGAAAATGGTTCTTGTCTTTTTTTTCCTTGTCTTGACCTGACAGAGGGCACGTGAAGAGGCGAGAGGGGAGGGAGGAGAGTGGTCTTTTAAAAACTGCTTCGGTGCACTAATGTCCCTGAAACCTGAACCCATATTGGATCTGAAGGGCATTACAACATTCTCCACACCCTCTGTTTTAAGGTGAGGATTAAAGGTGAGTGTATTAGGAGCTATCTAACATTGTGTCTGACATCATGTTGGTGAAAACACAATGATGTTTTAATTGTGGTTTTGTGGGGGGTTTTTTTGTAAAAACAATTGCAAAAAGAGGGGCCAGTGAAATAATGTTCAACAACCACATTTGTCACCTCCCCCCCCCAGAATCCCCACCCTCACCACACACACATACACACACCTCAGGAGGCCTTATTAATTATTTGTAGCCACTTGACTTCATATTGTGCTGCCAGTGGCTTGGTCAAAGATTATAATTACCACTTCCCTGTTTGTATCATTTTCCATCTCCTGTGCTTTTAGTGCAGTATTACTTCTCTTGTCCCTCTCTCTCCCTCTCTTCCTCCCTCTCTCCCCGTATACACAAGACCAAAAGTGCAGGCACATCATTTATTGATAAGACAAAAAGAATGTAATGAAATTATCAATGTTCTTGAATTAATTATGAACATGATTAAGAAAGCTAAAATCTCAGGAGCCGGTCTCTCATTACCCATTCACTCTTAGGGATTGCTTTCATTCAGGGAAGGAGAGGCGAAAAAGCCTTCCAGCAGAGCCCCACTCCGGCTCAGCCCTTCTCCCTGTGTGCCTGTCCCCTTGTCTCCGCTGCCGGGGCTGATTGACCAGCCTCTCCGACAGACCCAGCTGCCGGCTCGCCCGGACAGCTCCCTCGCAACTATCATGCCTGTTACCGTGGTGCAGCCGAGCGCAGTTAGCTGCCTCGTGGCCTCTGACGTTTGCCTGGAAAAGAGAGAGGACATGCTCAACCTTCCTGTTCTACACCTGCGTTTAAGCTCTGGGGTCTTGACCCTCCATAAAAAAAAAAGAATCACTGGAGGTAAGTGAAACTTCTCAGACTTCTAATTGGGCTTAAACTGCTTGTCTGCTGTGGATTTGACAGTAATAATTGTCTTGGCAATTTGAATGTTTTTGCCTCTTTTACCTGCAATTTGAATATTCTCAACTTTTAATTCAGTGCATTAAAACTTTATTTTTATCCACACTTAACTCTTCCTTAATCTGAAAAAATTCTCTGTTTAGCTTGTAGCAGTATGACATGAATAGCATATTACTACTCGATGACAAAAACTCAAACTACTGTCAAACTACTCTAAAAGAGAAAGAAGACACCTTTCTTTTTCTGATATAATGCATTTGTTTGACTATATTTAATGAAGCTTTCCCACTGGTGATGATAAACTGATTCTCTCGTTAAATCATTCATGAACTGATCATTTCTGTCGTGTAATTTATGGCAGATATTAAGTGGATTCATCCCACCTGTATCACACATGCTGCAGTCTATTCCTCTTTTAGATCAATCTGAATAATTCTGGAGCGATGAGAGCAAAATTAAAATTGTAAAGTTGACATTTACATATATAACGTACAAAAAAATAACATTCTTTTACAATGACCGATACTCATATCCTAATATGTTCCTGCCTTTGCTCGATGAATCTCTGCTGAAGGTATCACCTCTGAACAGCATGTGTAATGGCCGATTTTTGTAGCATGCAACGTTTATATGAGAGTGGAGGTGCACGTTAAACTAATTTCGGTGACTATTTATCCATTTATATTCAGCGAGAGAGCAAGAGAAATCCTCTGCAAGAGCTACATATCTTTGGCTCAGTCTATCTTTCTTCTTCTCAGTCACATGGGACAATATATGGGGCAATACTCCCCAAAGTATTGGGAGTTTCAAACAAAGTCTCAAACCCACTGTCTCTTTCCTATTCACACCATCTCTCTTTGTAAGTGTCTTTCTAGCTTTCTCTACATAGTACATGCACACCTGCAAGCACACGCACGCGTAATCATACTGTAGATACAGAAATACAAACATATGCATTGTTTCACCTCCCCATACAAACGGATCATACACACCCCTGCACGTGGACATACTGTAATATATTCACACAAACGCACACAGTTTTGTTCATTTTATTTTTAAGAACGTTTAAATGATGAGCAGTTTATGGGGAGAGACAAAACAACACGCTTTTTGTGTGAAGTTCAAAGCAGTGTGGTGCTCTGTCCTCCCACCACAAAGTAATCTATGGATCAATTTTTCCCCTCGCCAAAATGATTCCATGAATTGCGTTGTGTGTGAGGAAAGATTCACAAGAAGACAGACAAAACAAGAAAGAGAGAGAGGGAGAGAGAGAGAGATCTCAGGGGTTAATGGCAATCCTCCTGTCCTAGGGATTGATCCAAGTATTGGATCGCACATAAAGCTGCAGTTACTGGATATTACCCTGCCGCTATCGGCCTGCAGTGATGGCCTGGATAAGAAGTGCTTACCAAAGAGGATGCTCCTCCAGGGCAGATACAGTTTCCCAGCCCTCTGGGAACAACAACCGCATGCCTGCTGCTTGCTCAGGAACTTTCTACCTCATCGAGTAAATCCAGGGGCCTTATCAAGTTACTGGCCTACTGAACTGCTCAAAAAATGTTTAGGCAGCCTCAGATTTTGAGCTGCAAAGAGGCAGGGCAGTCATTAAATGGCACCTGCTCTTCATAGATAAGAGTGTTGATTGTTTGGTTTGTTTGCCTTGTGTTTTATGTCGGATGGAGTGGGGTTATCGCAGATTCAGTTCTGAGCAGAATGCACTTGGGATAGATTGTAAAGTTGCTGAGTTACTCTTAACAAAATCATAAAGTTAACTTTTTGCTTCTTGCAGACTTTACAGTAATTGTCTTGTAATGGCTTAAACTCTTTAAATGCTTCAGGAAACTGTCCTCAAATCAGTCCTTCCATTATTCCCTCCATGTGGTTGTACTTCAGATTTGAATGGAGGTTAGCTGATTCCAGATCTGTGCCAAGATGGCTAGCTCTACCCATGAGCATCTGCTGTATGTCTCTCTGTGGTATTACCCATGAAGCACCTGGCTTGTGCCACACGCCAGCAACCAGAGCCCAGATGGCAGCTAAACAGGCTAATTATTTCAACACAAAACTCTGATGTCCCACACCAGCACTGTGGGGCCACTTTGGCATTCTGCATTGCTCTCTCTAGCTCTGCCGAAAGAGGATGTCTGCCACGGAGCTATAAAGATGTCAAGTGGGTAATCATGGTCACAGACTGGCCCCGGTACAGTGCTCAGCGTCCAGATGTAAAGATGCTTATATGTGTTGTCCTTTAGAGAAACAAAGGCATTTGGAACAGTAGGGTGGTTCATTGTCTTTCCCCTTGGTGCTCATTGATGCAGATGCATACTCATTACATTCCAGAGTTGACTATAATATTAGTTTTCAAATGCATTTTGGATCCTCTCATGAATAGATACACCACAAAAATGCTGATTCAGATTGTAGACAAGATTTCATAGTAAGTAATAATGGCTCTCCCAGCCTGTTATCACTACTAATGAACCAAGTAGAGCAACTTGGTCAGTGGTCCAACGCTTCAGCTATGACGCTGTAGGTGCCCCTGCAGAGGGGAAGGGGTGATTGGGTGTCTCAGTCACATGAGTTTCACCCAGGGGCCCTAAGTTTGAATCCCAGTGTAATCAAAAGTCAAAATTGACTTGTTTTTCCCTTATGTAACCGGACTTAACGCGGCGCTGTGTAACAATTTGTGCAATTTACATGAATTATTGTCACTTTTTTATGTGTAGGGAGTGGACCATTTGTTTAAGTTGGTTAATGCTGCTGGGCTGTAGGTTTCTTTATGAAGGACTTGGGTCAGATATTCCGCAACTTTATGCACATTCTGGAGTGCCTCGTATCAGTGCCTCTTTCTGTTCAATTTCAGTTTAGAAATGGAGTCCACTAACATAAACCAACTCACTGCCATTTTAACCCAAACCATGATGAACCAAAACAAGTAGTTTTGGTGCTCAAAACTAACCAAACTGTCACCATTTCAATGTTAATTGTCCAAACTCATCTGGAGAGCCTTGTTTGTGAAAAATACTAGAGGTGTACCTGTAGTGTTATAGTTTGTAACTTAGGGCCACTGATTAAATCAGCCATAAGTGTTGGGAATGAGAACATGTTTGTTTTTTCCTACAACATGTGAACAAATCATCTGTTCATGCTTGACAAAAAAAAAACACAATTCAATTTTTATCCAAAATGTAAGTTCCAGGACTTACAGGTAGTTTTGTGATGAACTGCCAGTGATCCTCCTTTCGAGTGTTGTTGGACACTGACTGGCTGTAGGTGTAAAGTATTTGACCTCTCTTGTGGACTGGGGCTCAGTCATTCACTGTCAGTCTTTCTGTCCCCTGGTGGCCATACAGCAGTATTATGATGTCTCCAGATGACACACCAAACCAGGATCATTCTCGTGGCTTCTCTATAACACTGCTGCTGTTCTGATCCAGAACACAGTGTGTCCTTGTTTGAATTACAGCTTCACTCTCAGCTCATATAGTGAATATTGTTCGTGTCCGTCAAACAGGCTCAACATTGTTGGATCAGTCTTAAAAATGTCTCCCGGCAGTCGTGAGGTCTTAACCACTCCAGCAACAGTGCACTGCAGGCTTTAACCAAACGATCCCTGGTGGTCCGGCAGCTGAACAGTATCAACATCTTTATCTGACATCACAGGTTGCAGTTTCTCTGTGCATCTTCTCTGAGGTTGATGAAGTGTTGCCATTAGGGCCCGTCTCCTGCGTCCAGAGCCGCATCAGAGGAAGAATTTGCTGTGCTTGATAAAGCATGGCACTTAGAACAAGGTGCAGGCCCCACAGCGATAACCTACTGACTCCAGCGTAAAAGACCTCACCAATGGGAGGTCGGCCTACATCTTGATCTATTGCCTCTTGTCAAAGAAGAGTATTGCTGGCTGTAGCTTGTGTATGTTATACTTCTTGGCACCGTGTTAAGAATATACCTCCATGATTGACAGGGAAATACGTAGAAAATCAGGAGAAAGTTTAAAAGGTTGAGGAGCTTCATTCAGCGATGACTCTCCAGAAAGTCAAAGCAAGTCAAAAGTAAGCACTAATACAGACAAAACAATCTAGTTGTTTGAACCCAAGTTAACTGAAATCTATTGTTGTCTGTCTGTAGACTCAAACTCAGAGACAAATTAGTTGAAATATAGCAATAAAGACTCTAATTTGTCCCTGTACACTTCTACCTCATCCTCTCAGCCTCCTCCTCCTCTTCCCCTCTCCCTAAAGTGTGTCCCATCTGCTTTGGGGACCTCTCCTCAGCATGCATGAGCAGGATAAGCACACCATTTCCCTGTCAATACTTTGCTATTAGCCTCTGCAGATCCATATATCACTGAGCTGTAGGCTATGAGCCGGTGTAGGGTGTTCTTCTTATCTGAATGGCCGGGGCCGAGGTTCTCCTCTCTGCCCTGCCCTTTGATTTATTCAACCAGTAGGTTAATGAGAGACGGAGCCTGCCTCTTTACTCTTACCCTGAGGGGCTGAAAACGTGGGCATGTGAATGGGGTGGAGTGGAGTGAGAAGGGGGCTACAGGATGTGTCCTAAATAGGCAAAAAGAAAACCACTCCAGTTTTCTCAAGAGTTATCAGCGGTAAATGTTTGTATACTGCACATAAACTAAAAAGCTTGTTTGAGGAATTACTGTTTTGGTAAAATAACTTAATTGTTTAAAGGAATACTTCCTCATTTTGGAAAAAACGCTCATTCACTTGGCAAGTATTGGACAAGGAGGTCACTACAACTCATGTCTGTCAGATTAATTTTAAGCCAAGGCCAGAGGATGGTTAGCTTATCTTGTAGTAAAGACTGGAAGCAGGAGGACACAGCTGGCCTGGCTCCATCCAAAGGTAATAAAATCCACCCCACCTGAAACATATTCATTAAAAAGTACATATAATTATTATTGTTTGTAAAAATGGCAGGCTATGAGCTCGGAGCTGTGCTAAGCTGTCTGCTGACCACAGCTTCATATTTGATTGACAAACATATTAGTGGCATCAATGTTCTCGGCTGTCTCTCGACAAGAAAGCAAATAAATGTTAAACTACCACAGGGACTCACAGGATAGACTCTGCTTAAAATTCATTTTGTTTTGCAATTAAACAAACAATTGACTTTTTCTTTCTTTTTTTTTTTTTACTGGTGGGAAGCCAGTGAGGCATCATCTCCTTGTAGCTGTGTTAATGACTCCTATAGGTTGGTTTGGTCAGTCTTCAGTGGAATAGATGAGGACTGAGGTGAAGATAAACCTCCCGCTAAATGCTCTGGCAGGTAAACATGAGAGGCCAGTGACACCTTGTCCACCACAACGCCCTCAACAACATGCACAAAAACTATGACAATTGGGGAGAACGAGCATCACGCAAAGCGAACTGGACTGGGCCTTCATCATTGCGGGGCAAAGGCTGTGAAATAATCACAGTTTGGCTGGGCGACAGAACCACTTGGTTAGGTTTCGGGAAAGGTCATTGTGTGGGTTTTAATAAGTAATCTATACTACTCATTTTAAAGTTACGTTACATGTGACATATTTTAAGTATGTTATATGAATTAGAAGTGACTTTTGGTTTCACACATGACGCAAACAGAGATCTCCTGACTGAAAACCCTTTGTTTGTCAGAGCGACCAGTCACATCCTCCTTGCGCAGACTTTGTCACTCTTATACTACGTTACCTGATTTCCGCCTTTGCTCCCCTCATGACTTCTGAAGTGACTAGACATTTCCATCTAAATATGAATGTAAATATGGTTCACATTGAGCGGCTTGCACCGGCGACCTAGACGGCCCTTTTTCTGGGCAGGATGGGCTCTGTTTATCGGAGGAGGCATGTATTTGTTTACACCCTCCACAGGTCAACAGACACTTCAAATGAAGGAAACAATGTGATTAAGCCAAACTATTTAGGCTGGTTTTAACAGCAGTTATTGAGACTGGCAGGACGATAATTTGCAGTGTAATGACAGGCCTGCTGTACTGAGATAAAAGGTGTCTGTATGATGACGATCTGCTCACCGCGACAGCTTTACTCCTTTGCTGTATGTTGTCTCCCTTTAAATTCATGAACAAAAATTGCAACATGACTGTAGTAAATGATGATAAAAGGCAGTCCTAAAAAGAGACGTGTGGCTTTTGAACACATCCCTAGATCAGCGAGTTACACTGCCTGTTACATCAGTGAGTTTATGACCTGCAGATATTTGGCCTAAATCCAAGAAGAAACTGTCTAATGAGCAAGCTGTGTCAGTGTCTCTAGCAGCTCCCTCTCAGCAGTCTGCCTGTACAGTTTGCAGTGTGTGCGCGTGTGTGTGTTTGAAAGCAACAGAAATCCTCTACGTTGAAGGCATTTAGCTGTGGGATGGAGAGGGAGCTCAGGAACTCACGCACAAGCACAACAGGGGAAGACAAACCACTGCCAGATAAATGTCCTACTTAACTATTACACTGTAGTGTAGCCGCTTTAAGGAGTCAGACCCCTCCCCCACTTTCTTTTTATAGGCATGCACGCGCGCACACACACACACACACACACACACACACACACAAACACACACACACACACACACACACACACACACACACACACACACACATACACACCTTCCATGAAAATATCTAGCATATGGTTGGAAGCTTCTAGCTTGTATCCCAAGGCCAGTCTCCCAGCTGGTTCCCTGAGAGAACAGCGAGAAGGGAGAGAGACACAGAAGAGCAGATACAGGGAGAGCAAAAAGAAAAGGAGACGCATGAGAGAGAGAGAGAGAGAGAGAGAGAGAGAGAGAGAGAGAAGGAGGGAAATAACAAGGGAAAGAACAAGAGATCGACAGTGAGGTAAAGAAGAAGAGATGAGGGAGGTGGTCATGAGCCTCACGTCCCTCCTCGGCCTATGGCAGATGTATTGTAGGTTCGGACTGTTAAGTACCTGATAATTAGTTTGCCTGTGAGGCATCAGTCATTATGGTTCTGTAGCGACTAACAAGGCCCTGTTGGGGATGACAGCTTTTCTCTGTGATTTACACAGCCTCTTACAGTGATGTTGCTACACCCCCCAGATCGCTTTTTTTTTTTTTAAAGGCAACAGAACATTACTGCAGAAATGAGAACGACTCTAAGTGAGGGCCACTGGCAGCTTTTTTACCCCAAAATGTGAACCACAAGCCCTGAAGGTTCGCTATTGAACATGGAAATAGCAAGTTAACCAAAAAATAAAATGTGCAACTCAGTTGCCAGAATAAATTCAGGCAGTGACTGTTTCTGGAAACCAGGGATTTGTTGACACTTTTTGTTTCTTTGTTGCTCTATGTTCAATTTTCAATTTTGAGATGTGGCAACTTGATCGATGGATATAAGATTTCATCGTGAATTTGAAAAGAAGTTGATCATTATGAATTTCCCTTAACAGAAAAATCGTGAATTTTCTTACATGAGTGACTTTAAAAAGCTGTCTTCACTGTAAAATGTGACAAAGTGACTGCTTAAAAAATTAAAGGAAACATTTCCTCAAAATTACCAGGACTGATGATTTTAAGTTGTTAAAAATGTTCAGCTCATATGGCTTAAATTACTTTGCTTGGTAATTCTGAGGTGATCATTTGACCTCCTTTTTAAAAGCAAAGTCACCTTTCAAATGTACAGTTTCACTAGAAAACGTGTACTCTTACGATTTCCTGTCATATTTTTTAATTGCCACAAGGGGGAGCCTTGCTTGCCCACTGCAGCCCCCATGAAAAATGTTAAATCAGATCTGTGGAAATAAGTATGAACCTGAAAATTAGCATAATATGACATCTTTAAAAATATCCAGTGCTTACAAATGTTGAAACAGCGTCTCAAACTGTGGTCTTGGCAGCTGTCTCATTTATGTCACCTAGCTGTAGCACCACCACCATACCCTCCTTGTGTACATGAAATATGAACGCTAAATAACATTTTATTTTAGCGACTGGGCTAAAATGTGGGACATGAATGAGGCTTAAAGAAAATTTGTCACAAATGGACGTCGTAGCTGGAATTTTCCAACTCCATCATACATGTTTTTAAGAACTGGATGTACTGTATGATTTTTCAGTCACCAGCTGGCATTGTTCTTGTTTCAACAGGTCATATGAATATATTCTCTCTGCCTGTGTATTGATTAGTCCAGGTACTCGTGGATGTTGTCTTTCTCTCAAGGATATCTCAGGCACAGTCGGTACAGACACTGTTAAGTACTTACCTTGAGTCTCTCCTTTCAGTGATACACAGGAGACCATGAGAAAGCTCACCAAATAATGATGTCATTACCATACATATCACGCATATTAAAAAGTATAATCATAATGTATAAAAACAGTGTGACACAGATGGGGGAAATCGTTGTTATGTTCAATTGTTGCCTTCTTTGTACAACAGGATATCTTTTAATTTCTCAAACCTGTTCAACATCAAAAGACCTGAGACAATTGAAGGAGAGAATTCCATTATCATAAGAGAAAATATTGATCTTTAGATCCAGTAAACATAATTACAAACCTTCACCTCATGGCTGACACGTCTCTTATAATTATGATTATGTTTTTCTGCAGGTAGCATCAGCTTGATTGCATATTTTTTTAGAGCTTTGTAGTTCTTTACCAATGTGAAGACTCCTAAAGAATGTGAATAGGAAAGATTTTTTTCTGATAAAACTAGACCTTATATTAATATGCCTCTGCAAAGAAAGGTGCCACATCACACATTATCGAAGGACAAACAACACAATCAAAACACTCAAGAGAAGCCTCATTATTTTCTAACAACGTCTGAGAATTAATTCAGATTCTAATTTGACACAGCTGGGAGCTGAAAGAAGCAATTTTGCATACTGCTGCTGCTAATAATCCAACAGCCCTGAAGACATCTTCATTACTGTGATTGCTGCTCCGCATTGTCTTTTAACAGTCAATAACTCACGAGCAACCTTGCGTTCTGTCTTGAAAGGGTTAACGTGACTCTCACGTGCCGCCACCTCGACATCCATCATGTTTCCCTGTAACCAGATCATAGCTTCAATCACAGAGAAGATTAGATAGTAGTCTATTAATCTCCCATATTAAGCAGATCCATTTGTGAAAGCAAACGGCCCAGAGAGGCCATCCTTTCACTTGTTGTCTCTAAATCTGATTAGCAAGCATAACGACATGTTGCTGAGGGTCACAGGAGATATAGATCCTGGTCCTGCCTGCCTCTCCACTCTCAGTCTGGCTGGGGTGTTGCAAGAATGAACAATTTTATGTTCAAGGACTCATGGGAATATCTGTTGTAGTCCCCTAGTTTATTGAGCATGCGAGATAATGGGGAAGGTGGGTTCATTTCGAGGGTTTTCTTTCACAGTGTGTGTTTTTGTGACATTTTAGCAGATCCTTTTCACTTTCAACATTTTCGCTCACCTAACAACTCTGGGGGGAAAAAAACAATGCATTTCATAAATCTAGTGTAAATACATTTGGCGTCTGCTCAGGCCTCAGTTACTTCTAAGAGGAGAGGACATATTGCATTAATAAACAAACAGGACATTTGCAGCATTGTCTGGGCAGCCTGGCTTTCCAGATGGAGGTCTAAATAAAAGAGAAGAAGTCCACTCTGTGAATCTGTGCTGTGATGATGTCCGTCTTCTCATACAAATCTGTGGAAGCAGCTGTGGAAGATGTATTCATATGCTTTATGTCAGAAAAATGAGCAATGTCACAGTGTAAAAAAAACTCCATTGCAACCAAAATTGTACTTATTGTAGCAGCAAAATGTAATTTAACTGTCAAAAGCAAAGTTACTTAATGTACTGATTTTTACTGTACTGATAATGTACAGTTTGCTAATTCGTTAAGTTGACGTAAAAATGTTCTTTTGACTTATAATGTGATGTCAGATTAATGTGATTCATTTGATGATACTCAGCTTTGATAGAAACACAAACGTGTGTGGAACGGGCCTTCAGTACAGTCTTTTGATTTGAGATTAAAACTTTTTTTTTAATTAAGATTATTTTCTCATGTTTTGTTATTTTATTAGACTGTTATAAATGAAACCACATCTTTATTTTATAGCATTATGTACAAAATATAAGGGAAGAATCTTCTCACAATCCGAAAAATGTTGGTTCAGTGAAATAATCCAAATCAAAACTAAACTTTGTGCCCGTAGATCAATACCTTGTTCCTCTAATGTTGTGTGCTTTAAGGTAAGTTAAGGCAAATGCTAATATGTGTGTCAGCTAACATTTGGGTAAAACTTTACATAACCATCTCTGATGAGTGTTAAATCTATGGTTAATTTAACTTTAGTTTATAGTTATCTGGCTTTTTACAATTGAATGCTTTACAAAAAAAAGCATAAATTAATAGTTTCTTGTAACGGAGCAACTGATGTTTATGATACTGTAATGCAAATAGTTCATAAATGCTGTGTAGTTCATCTATAAACATTATAAAGTTGCACCTCATGTTCATAAACCTTTACAGCTGCTCATGACTTTCATTGTTTTTTAATAGTGAAGTGATCTCTAGCTAAAGTTTAATTAACTACAATGTAACCATTCATTAATGATGATTATTATAAAGTGTCAACAAGATTTGTGACATCTCAAAATACAGTGAATTCACTGAAAAAAAATCATAGGTATGAAGCTAAACACCAACTAATTAGGGATATTGATTTCATAATCGTGCTGTCGTTAAGTGTTTATGCAGAGACAGCAGGGTCATTGTTACCCAGATTGCTGTATGTTTGGTCCGTGACCCCCTCAGAGGTCATGATGTCAGTGCTGAGGATGAGGATGAACATTATGCAGATGATGTCATTGATCTTTATTTAGCCCTCTTACCTCAACACACACTGGAAGAGAGCTAACAGTATTGTTCTGCCAGATATCTGGTTTCTCTCCCTGACTTGACTGGGACAAGGAGGTGAAGCAGGAGAAGGAGGGGAAGAAGGAGGAGGAGGAATATCCGGTTACAGCGGGGAGCAGTGAGCGTGGGGACAGATCTGTTTACTTGGGGAAGTTAATTGATTGGGAGGAAAGGTGGTGAAGGGGAGAAAGGAAGAAAAGTGGTGGAAGGGGCAAGGAGAGGAGGGTCGGGAAGGTATTGATCATGTGACTGCTACTGCCATAACCTCCGATATGCTTCTGTGCCTTTATTGCACCGTAACGCGATTCAGGATTGTTTCTTGTAAAAACAGCAGAGGAAAAACAACAAGTGCTCAATGAGAGGGCAGGACGAGGCAAGGAATCGTTGAGATTTGGTTTACTCATGAGGATCATTTTGTACCTTTTTCATTAACTCTTTGGCCTTGACAAAGGTTATGTCACAGAACATATTCTACTGTACCAAGTGGGACTGTCAATAATATTTATACTTAAATGCATCAATACTTTTGAACACATTTTCCTATATTTTTAATATTATTAACATGACGTAACACATAACATTAACATAAAACACATCATTGTAATGGGACTTTCTCTACTCCTTCTCTACTATTGTTATATACTCTTGTTTATCTTTAGATGATATATATTCATTATTTATTTATTGTTTTAACCATGTTGTCTTTTGTCTTGGTGTCTCTTGAAGGAGATATTTTGATTTCATCATGATTTTTACCTCAATAAATAAAGAGAAAAATGGTCACACTTTATAATGAGGGTACAAATCCTATATTTAACGTTAAGTCAGGAATTGTGACTGAAAGTGCAAGAACATTTTGAGAAGAAAGTGGTAATGTAATGCTCCGTAATGTGTGACTCATTAGGATTTAATGCATGTGTGCATGTGACTTTGTGTGATAAGTGATAAGTTCACACGTAATAGTAGTGGTGCCATGATGCGAAAACCTCTAACTTGGATACAATACCTTTTAAAAATATAAATTCAATACCAAGTGGGCTGAATTTGGCACGAAGATGAAGGTAGGAAACTTTAGATTTTTATTAAAGGATATATATAACAAGGCTATAACATGAAAATGGTCTATAGCTTTTCCTGGCCAGCAGCAGAGAACTAAAAGAAGATGTAACATAGCAAATATCACACTTTTTCTCTTTAGATCAGGCTTTAAAAAATGATGTGCGTGTATCAATTTTGCACAAAATGGGCATTGAAACTTCATTTAAAAAAAAACTTTGATGTAACTGACGTGCAGCTAGCTTGACGCATATCAATTAGTGTACGAAGTAGATGTGAATTAACACGCTATTTTACGTAGGAACTAATCACATAAAGTCCTGGTAGCTTCATCACACATTCATGATACATCCTGCATTAAATCGTCATGAGTCATGCATTAGTCAAGCATTTCTGAAGCATATGATGCATACCCATATCATTAAGTGTTACCAAAAATGTAATACATTTATATATCTTTTAAACTGGTCCTGATGAGTTATTTATGCTAGTCTAAGTGGGTGTGAGCATCTGGGTTATATTGGTGGTGATAGTGATAATAGTGCAGTTTTTTTTTTATTCGATTTTATTGTCTTACATAGCAAGTTGTTGTTGCTTTGGAAGGTTGTACTATCATTACCATTGTTATTACATTACCGCCGACTTGTTGTAATAATTTGAGTGCTGATACTACAAACAAAGCATACAGGAATAAGCACAGTCATGCGCATTGTGTCTATCAGGGGAGATAGAGAATGAGATGGAGAGCAGCCGAGTGCAGTCTGCGCAGCGTCCACTTTGTATTGGAGAGGCCACATTAATAATTTAGCGGCAGGGCTGCTAGCTGTTATTACAGAAAAACAGTGGACTGCATCTGGACGCTTTCCTCGCGTTTGTATGTCAATACACACCTTGCCCTCGTGAGCTCACCGAACCACTGTAGAGCTCACATCTTAAAACAAGGGCGTGCTGTATAGGTCAGATTCGCAAGCAAGCTCGTTCTCTGTGCTCAAACGTCCAGGTAACGGTTTAATCAAATGAGATGCTTTAATGGCCTGTCTGCCTGCTTGTCCCACCATCGTAGGCAAATGTGTTGCTCTTTTAAATGGTGATTGTGTGTTTGTGAGAGAGAAAGTAATACAGGCAGACAGGTATAGAAGAGGAGCGAGATGCCCGCTAGAAGGAACAGGGAGCTCTGGAGGTGAGGGGGAAGTGGCTGCTCAGATTTGTTTGCCGTGTCATTTTTAGTTCTCCTCTCCTCCGCGTCGGCCCTTCCTGCCCAGATGGACATTTCTCTGTTATTCACTCCGAGGTTATGGTTTTAGATTGAGGGCAAAGCCTGGAGACTGCCGTTTGTTTTGAAGGAATCCATTGTCAATACAGACGCAGCAGGGCTAGGATTGTTTGCAGAGTTAATAGTAGTTTGATGATGTCATTCTCAGTGACCTGAAGAGGAATTGACCCCTGTTGCGTGAGTATTTCTAAAATGCCACCTGCACAATTATGGTTGGAGTGTCCCTGGGCCGGTGTGTGGAAGGGTTTGTTTTATCTGAGACGGTCGCGGTCTCACGCACACACACCGACTCGCACGTGAACACACACATGCAGGCTGTGTACTGCTACAGTTTAATTTGCTGACCCATACCTCTACATCTCCTGAAAACATGTTCGTCGAATGTCAGTCGAAATCAGCCTCCCCGTAGTGCTGATGAAATAATTTATTCATCATGAGTGACTTTCACTATGAACCTGTATGTTTTGGTGCTTTTGATGGCCTCATTTCTTTTTTTATATTAGTGACAAAAATTAAAGCTTACGTTCGCTTACATTTACACATGCAGACACAGAAAAACAGATACTGGAGATATGATCATAGGGGTATCCACGACGGGCTAAGATTGCTTTACTCCTGCTCATGTGTCTTTGACGCAGATCACGCTGACTGATCAAGCTTTCGGATGGTAAAAACACTGCTTCCCTTGTATTAGTATTAGTTTAATCCTTAATATTGCTGTTGATTTTTACAAAGAGGAAAAATAAGATGGAAAAATAATAAAGAGGGTAAAAAGAGAAGGGCAAAAAGAGGAAATCCTCCAGGGAGATGTATAATTCATGCTCACGACATAACAGAACATATCAGACATTCTGTGTGTTAGCTTGTGTGTGTGTGTGTAGGATGATCACTGTGTATTTGCTGAATCCCTCTCTTCATGTCTTTAAGGTCCAGGTAGCCAACAGACTGGATTTAGCCAGAGCCAAGACCTGAGTCTGTCATGGTGGGATTCTCTCTTTCTTCTCTTGAGGTGGAGGTGGGACATTATTTATTTCACAGGTGAGCTGTGACTTTGAGAATATTGTATTCACTGTAACAGTCACTGTTAGCACTGAATCTCAGAGCCCACGTGAGTTCTTCCTGAGAATATGTATGATATAGAAAACAAAAGATGTTAATCTAGGCTGCCAGATTCACAAAGATGAAATATTTTCATTTGAAGCTTGGAAAAAGGTTTTTCTCCATCAAAACTTTGCTGTCTGTTTTTTTCTAAATACAAATGTATAACTTAGGTCTTACTTGAATACAATTGCACAGCTACCTGATGAAGGTATCTGAACTTACAAAATAAATAAATACAAAGATACAATGAACAAGCAATAGCAAATGGGCCAACTTAGCGGCATATAAGATAACACCAGAAATGCAATTATTTAATTATTCTCTTGTTATACACATTACTATATATTACTCTCACTATACATATTACCTTCTTCACCATCATCAATATATAATATAAAGATTTATAATGTCATAAAAAATGTTCTATAGTCAAAACCTATATTGGATTTTCAGTATCAGTAGGTTAGTACTGATAATAATATATAAATGCATAAACACATGATTTTTTATCAAAATGTGCACTGAGCAGGACAATAAAATTTTAAAAAACATACTATTTAATCACAAAACTGCTTATAAACTTTCATTCATCAATTTTCAACTTTCCTTCTTGTCAGCAAAATGACTAAAATGCATCCCCCCTTATTAACCTGCTGTTTCCCCTGTCCATAGTATCAGAGAAAGTGAAGGGGAAGAGGGGTTGTTTCGTTGAATATGTTAGTGTAGTCTGCCTGACTCACTTTATCCGACTGACACTTGTGCACGATAGAATCTAGGGCCTGAACCATGTCTCTGAAACCACAAGAACCAAAAGAGTAAGTATGCTAGCACTGGATGAATGATTTGAACCGGGTCCATGCACCCCGTTAAAAATTAACAAATTGCCTACTGACTGTACAGTATGTTTGGCTTTAATGTACTGTGATTTCTTATTTCCATATAAGCTGCACATACACAACAACAACACCAATACCTGATAGCCCCAACATACCCGCTCAGCTAATTCATCTTTCTGTCGCTAATTTTTTTGGAAACATTTTTATGAGATCACTTGGTTACTGTTTTATTTTGTTCCGTGTCTAGTGAAAAGAAGTTAGCAAAGTAAGCATTTAAACTCAGTTGTTTTTAAGCCTCGAGGTAGTAACCATCTTCATTGCCTCCTTCGATAGTCACGTACCTGAATACAACATAAATAAAGCCACCATAAAGTGCTGTTTTCTGGGCCAAGCCTAAAGCAGTTGCAGCTGAGGAAGGGAAGTCTTGTAACGGATGAGATTGATGTCAGGGAACAACACATAATTGCACTTCAGAGCCTTTAATAACTTCTTAAAACCTATTCTTCCTCTTTCTTCTCAGATAACCTTTCAGGATTTTTCTTTAAACTACTCTGTGTGACTACAGTCCGGTCCGCTGAGAACTGCAGACTCACCTATACGCTCAAAAAACATCTATACTTGCATCTTACTGAGTTTCATATTACCACAGTGCTGTCCCTTTTCAGCAAGAAAATGTGCCGCTGTTGGGGAAAAAAAGTTATACTGGGCTTAAAGTCACCTTTTTCAACTTTTCAATTCATTTAATGCTCTATTTAGACATACAATGTTACAGAGAAGCAGCCAGTACAATAAAATCTTTCTTCACGTGCCTCTCTAAAGGAGACAAACAACCTCAGCCCGTTGAAACAGGTTGTTTTTGCACATTTGTTCCTGAAAATACAGTTTGAGATCATTAAAATTAACAAGCACATCACACTCATTCATTGTTACACCGTTATATCTTTGCTGAGCTAAATGTTTTTTTTAAGTATGTATGTACCAGCTGTATAATGTTGAGAGCAAACTGTGGGGCATGGCTGCCGTCGTCACTCAATCATGAATTATAAAAAGGAGCGGCTCCCGTGTGTGTGAAATGGCATTGTTCACAGTTTGTGTCACATCAGTGCATGTTTAACTAGGCAAAACAAAAGCTTTTCAATATTTTAGAGCGCAGGGACTGACAGAGTGAGGAGACACGGCTGTTGTACCGCTGTTCTGCCTCCTCCTGTCTCGTCCTCTCCTAGCCGCCGTCCTGTCCTCTCTCCTCCCGTCCCCTGAAGTGCTCGCCTCTCCTCTTAGATTACACCGCCCTGAAAAACACCACCTCAAAAACCCCTCTCCACTCAGCATCTCCGTGTCAGACCGATTTCGACACAATGAAGCCAAGCAAGAATTGACTCACAACCATCCCTTCCCTCCCCATTTATCACTTCCCCATCTGTCCTGCACCACAGGCTACATTAGCTCCGGCGCGCAACCCTTTTAAGCTCCCTCCACTGGGTTTGAATAGTGTGTGCTAAAATGCAGTGTTAATCAAAACCCAAACAGGTACACCAGGGTTTGGGTCTCAGAGGTCCAGTAAAAAAGGCAACACCACGGAAATGATTAACAGGGGGGCTATTGAGCAGATGTGGAAACAGAGACACAAGAGGAACACAGACATTTACAGAGAGGAGATTGTTTGAAGAGTGAGAAGAAGTTATTTAGTCTTATTTGCAGTTAGATGAGCTCACATGCCGTCACACCATCAAATATTTTTCATGTTGTTCGGGGCATTGCGGCACAGATGGGCTCATCATCTGCTGGTATCTCTTTGTGCTCCTCTTGCTGAGTCAAAGGCCTTTACTGCTCCCTACAACTCACTTTGTGTCCTTGTACTGGGACTTTGTCTGATTAGGCGTCAGCTAATTAGGTCTGACTAGCCAGGCTTTTAAGTCACACAGCATCATGCGTGAGGCCTGGTTAAAAGTAGATGGATGGTTGAGACATTAGCTGTCGAGAAGGAGAGGCACCACTGATGGGTCTTTCACTTCCTGGCACGGGTGGACACCATCTATGGCAGTGGTTCCCAACCTGTGGGCCGAGACCCTCCAGAGGGGCCGCAGAATATATCTGAGGGGTACTGAGATGATTAACAGGACAGCACAGAATCAAAACGTATTCTTCTTCACAAGATTACAATCCAGGAAATCTAAATATAAAAAAATGTCTCAAATGTCGGAAATATTTAAAAAAAAAAAAAAAAAAAACTTCTGGCTAAATCATTTTTAGAAAAAGGTAAATCATTAGAAAAGGCAACCACTAGGTCTTCAACATGTTTTGACCTCACTTATGTTGTAGCCACAGCCAATAGGAGGCCATTACATGACATAGATGATTACATAACTGGGGAAACAAATAAACAATAAAGAAAATAACAAAACAATGAGGGAAAATAGAAACATTTTATATACACCCTATACAGAATATTGACACCTACATATATAATACATACCACACAATAGGCTGTGGAAAAAAAGAGAAGAGCCAAAGCAGAAACAAAAAAAAAACTATAACCTCAGTATGAATTTTAGATAGAAATGTTTGAAAGAAGAAAATGTTCAAATTAAACATCCTTGATACGTAGGACTGTCACATATGCATACTGGAGATACTGCTTTTTTTAAGGGGATACAACTCAAAAATATTGGGGAACCACTGATCTAGAAGGCCTTTGGGAACATTTTCCTGGTGAAACAACAGCCCAGTCGCCAAAATAAAATACATATAATTATGTTTAGATTAGATGTATATCAGCTGAATTTACCATCAAGAGGCGGTGTGGATCAAGACAAGAGACAAAGTTTCAACTGACAAAACTGGGTATTTTATTGAGATGTTGGGACAGTTCCAGATGTGTTTATTGTGACCAGATATTTTGAGCTGAAACATAATCTTTTCCTTACCTTAACCAAATGTTGTTTGTGCTTAAACCTAACCAGGCCATAAGCACAGCATTGTCACAACATAAAACCAAAACATGAAGAAATGAACGTACTGTACAATTTTGCTGAAATGTACAATGCCAACATTTTTCTGGTGTTTAGGTGGGCCGTGGTTTTCACCTTATTTCTGCCATTTGTAAGTTGGCGGTCACATACTGTAGTGGCAAAATATTTAATCATTCCCTGTTATTAAATCATTCTGCTCTACTCTAAACATTCAGATATCATTTTGACAGGATTTTACAGGCACAAATGTCTTTGAATCTGGACGGAGACAGTCATCAGAGCAGCGTAAGTACAAAGCGCACTCATCAAACAACTAGAGATGTATTCCTCAGTTCTTCTCAACCAAATCTGGGTTGTATCCTCTCCCCGCTGATACAGTAACACTCGTGAGGTGGATGAATCCAGCAGAAATCACAAGGCGAATAAGCAGTTAGAACAGAGAGAAGGATGAGTGACAAAAAAAAGCAGAGTAGTCAGATATTAATCGAGACATTTTAACTTTGTCATGAGAACATTTGCCAGCTGCAAGGCGCTCTGCTGATGTTTAGCCTGAGGGTGTGACAGAAAGGAAGGGATGTTATGCCATCACAGCGTTTGATCACCGGCATCATGGGGAACACAGGTATCAGAGAGAGACTCGTATCTCTCACAGCTGTTCAGGTTCTGTCGCAAAGGCTTGTTTAGATATTGGTGTAAATGGGATAAGGAATATCTAACACTGAAGATGTGAGCCGAGCTCCTCTTCTTTACATCCTTTTCAAAAGTCATGTGCTGTGCAGTCAGAGCCGGTCTTTGAATCTAAATAAACGATCCAGGCAAATAAGCATGCGTGAGTCATCAGGCAAAATATTATCCTCCAAAGCTGCGTAATTGTGTTAACTCTGTGTTAATAGGCATCACAGCACAATTACTTGACCGGCACATAATGGAAGTCTCATCAATGTATGGATCCTGCCCCCTACTGTCAATGATGAAAATGACGTCAATAATCAATTAGTGGATGTTCTGTTTTTGAGGGGCTGCAGGCTGAAAACAATCAACAGAAATATTAAGAAAACTCTGCTGTCCAGGCACCAAACAGCCAGCAAATATGGTGCATATAGAGCTTACATTACAGATAGAAACTGTAGATAGAAACTGAACTGATCCCGAGGGAAATCTAGAAATTCAGTAGCTCTTACAGCACTTTACAAAACACCAGCACACATGAGAATACAAGAATAAAAACTAGTATATAAGAAGAAGAAAAAAATGAAGTGATAGTCCAGCCACCATAACAGAGAGCTGTAAAAAACTATAGTGTTTAGTGCAACTTTAAGGTGAATAATAGTGCAGGTACTGCTTACGTAAAGTAATTAAAAATGGAGCAGATGTCAATATTACAGAGCATATCTGTATATCAATATTTTGGGCGTTTTATACACATTCTTGTTAATGATCCCTGAAATGTGGTTATCAAAAGATATGTAATGAAGGCAGGATATGGCAGGACAGTTTAACTGTATACTTTATTGTCTAAAATGACATCTGCACTGACAACAGTACACTTCACAGGGAATTAAATAAAAATAAATGACTCCAAGGATCTTTTCTAAATTACACTCTTTAAAAATACAAGGTTTCATATTGGCCCAAATCAGACAACATAGGCCAATATCGGCGAATATAGGCTAACCAATATATCAGCGGTAAACCTGTGCGTCAAATGGAAAAGTAAGAATAGTGCGAGAGTAATGATTACTTTTGATAATACAAATAAAATAACAACAGCAGATTGTACATACGGCTAACATCCAGCAAATACAAGGTGATTGAAACGGAGGTAAAACAGTACAAGGATAAGGATTACTGTGGACTATATATACAGTAAAATACAAATTGAAGACAAACAGCGAACAAATACAAATGCAGATGGTGCATAAGCCCAACCCAGGTCGGTTTGGAAATGCCTTTGATTGCTGTTGTAATGTTTTATTTGGACAGTTTGAATTTAGCTAGTTTCAATGGAGCTTCAATTCCAGGGACTTCACACCCATCGCTTCCTTGTCGTTCCCTCTCTGTCTCCTCGATGAAAGTGTTTGGGATGTGTCATGACCGTCCACCTCCTGCTGTATGCAGGGAACAGAGCAACCTCTTCTGGACAAAAGTGAAAGTAGCAGGGAGTGCATTGATGAAGCCAGCATAACAGAAGTGAGACCTATTATTATCACTATGGGTCTGACAAAACTCCGCTCACAGAAATTATGACGACGCTTCAGGAAATGAAATGGCATTTTATTGTCATTACTGCATCGCTGCTCAACAGTTATGGGAGTTTGGAATCGAGCCATCGAATCTCACAGGAAATGTTGAAATCCCAAACGTCTGGCGTCACATCTCAAAAGATAACTAACGAGTAATTTGACTTGAGAAAAATCCCGTTATTGCCAGGGGAAGCATTAAAAAGTATTCCGTGATCAATGTATCTGATTAGTTTGCTTTTGACGGTACACTGGTGAGCTAATCAGGCCAAAGGGATCAATGGAGCGGCTGTCACGCTGCCTTGCATTTCCTCCATCTTTGGGTAACTACAATGTAAATGACTGGGTAGTAAAGGAAACCCTACTGGGACGCATACTAAACTCTGCCTGTGCTGCATTGTGCACATGGGAATCTCTACAGACACTTAGCCAGTTCTTAATCAGTAGTGTGCAAAAAATAGGTCCCTATTACACAGCCCTCTCTGAGTCTCTTATCATCATATTTGTCAGAGCTGCTTTATTCATTTCCAGATCAGTTTCCTCAGACTGTAAACTTTACAGCCCTTGTAGCAAATCCTTGTGGTACGATCCTTATTGTTGCTGATAGGCTCTGAACCGATTTTCTTCCCTTTTTCTCCGACGCTCCTCTCTTCGTCCTCTCTCTCCCTCTCAGGCAGCGAGAGCTACGAGGCCACCAGATGCTCTCCCAGCCTATCTGTCTTGTCCCTTTCACAGACAAACTAATTGCTAAACAAAAGGTGCTGGCGTGTCCTGTCGAGTACCCTTGTAAATGCTTTACAGCCACAGTTCCATTCTGCCGGATAGTTAAGTGGCTAATTATAAGAGGCGCACAAAAGAGTCTGATTAGGGGAGAGGAGGAGGAGGATGTTGTGGTCCTATAGCCTTCTATACAGGGCAGTTTACTCAACACAAATAAAGAACCGCTGATGAAACTGCCCAAGGACATGTAGAGAGTAGATTAACTCCATAATACTGCCTGTTAAGTGCTTGTATGACTCGTATTGATGCAAGTGGAAAAACTTTGATAAACGCAACAGTATTATACACTAGGGCTGCAGCTAGCGATTGTTTTCATTGTCCATTAATCTCTTGATCATTTTTATTTATTGATTGATCAATATGATCATTGTGGAGAATCTTTCGAACAAATACATTTCAGAGAGATGTCTTCATGTGTCTTGTTGTCCACCTGTACCTGAAATATACAGTTACAACTGAAAGTACTCGTAATACAGAAAACCTTTATATATTACAGTATATAACTGGATTACTTTATATTGCTGTTGTAGTGGGACCAAATTGTAACTACTTCAAAATCCAGAGAAAAAACAGGCACTTTAAATAAGAAAAAGTAAATGGAAAACAATTAAGTAAATATTTGAAAGTCTTTTAATATAGAGGATAAATCATTAAAAGTCTGGTAATTAAAAAAGTCAATATGTTTTGACCATAAGGTCTTCATTAGGGTCCAGACCATAATAACAATATATCAGATTGTTACTACTTCTTATTCTGTTTTGTAATTTAATCTACGAAAAAATGTCATATTTTATAAGACGATTTTACTGTAAAGTCTTCATCTGAAGCATAATTAGCAACTACAGCTGCCACAGAAATATAGATTATATATATATACAGTGTGCTCCTCTGTATTTTTAGTAAAGTACAATAAGAAAGAAAACTCATTTTTATACTCAAGGAGGGGTATTATGATATTCACAGTAACCACAATATTAAAAAGTGTAATATTGATATTGTGTTATTAATACATATATGGTAATATCATGTGAACAATCCAGATGTTTGGCTTTGTGAATTTAATAATTGACTGTATTTTTAATTTTTTTGAATTTACAATAATGGTTACAACCTCTCCGCCTCCCTACACTTTGTATTTTGGGCAGTACTTGTGTAAATGAACTGAGGTACATACAGTCCCTCAACAACTGCTGCAGACTTAAAAAAAACAGATTACTCACATTTTAGACACTGAAGCCAATTAATTTGGGGCTTTTTTGCATAAAGGATCAAATTAATCATGATCTTAATTGTAGTTGTTTAATTTCCTGTCCACTAATTTATAATGAATGAACTAGTAGTTTCACTGTAAAAAAGGAGCAGCAGGAATGGTTGAATCAACACATCACTGACAGTCTTTGCAAAAAACTGAATTTCATACGTTTCACAAAGGAAGTGTTTGTTCCAGTGCTGTTGTATTTGTTTACATTATATTGTACAGGGGCAGATGTTGTTGCATGCGAACCTGGTAGACAATGCTTCTTCTGATGTGTGCTTGTGAGTGTGTGTGAAAATGTGTCCCATCATCTCATGATGCGTTCAAGTTTGTGCGTAAACGTGTGTCTATGTGTGTACTCGAGAGCCTGTCTGTATACTGGCCGCGAAAACAGAGAGCCCCCGACTCCTTATCTTGACAAAGTTGGGTAATTAACGACAGAGCCTATTAAAGGGAGAATATTCAGCCAGTGATGAATGGCTTTAATAACAGGGCCGTGTTCTCTCTAACAGAGACAGATCCTCCCGCCACCGTCTCCCTGCCCACCAGATAAAACTACCCAGAGTCCCAGCTTACCACCCTCTTCATCTTGCCTTTTCCCATCGGCAGTCTTTCTCTATTTCCTGTCTTTTTTTCTTTTTCAGTCCCTTCAAAAAAACATCTTTTCTTTCAAAGACTTAATCTTTTGTATCTGATCAGTTGTCCCCACCCCCCCACCCCATACCCCATAATTTGAGTTTGTAGTTTCAAGGTTTAGTCCCATTAAAAAGTCACATCAGACAAACTTACATTTTATTCGTGTAGTCTCAAAAGAACACCGCGTACTTCCCACAGAAACACAAACACGTACAACCTTTCTTCTACCTGCACGGATGTTTCTGTGGACGCGTTTGTGCATGTTTGTCTTGTGAAACATCGTTAGCCTCTTTGTGTAGGGGCCATGCAAATTGGACAGTTAAGAAGCGCCTGCACCAATTTATGTTCCTGTGCAGCCCTTTAACAGGGGCTGTGCTACTGCTTTATGTGTCCTGGTGGGGTTGGGAGCAAGGGTTTACCACAGGGGTTACATTCATCACAGCCCTGTATTGTTACATCAGTCCAGATGTCTGTCCTCATTAAAAGAGGCCGCGTCTAAATGTGAAAAGCTTCAAATGGGTGAGAGTTAAGCAGCCACTCGGCCGCGTGCAGAATCCAAACTGTGGCGGTGTTGCGCGGTGTTTCTGTGTGTGGTGTGTGGAAGATTCATGAGCGGATTTATCAGTGCATTTTGTTCAACGAGTCACATCACATGTCTTTTTTCTCACATAATTTCCCTCTAACAATATTTCAGTCAGTTTTGGTTGTATTTGTCCATATTTAGAGATGTACTTTGTGTGTTTTTCAGATTTCTGCCTTTCCACAACACATGGACGTGAATTGCGGATAATGTGTAAGTAAGTAAAACTTGATTCGTAAAGCACTTCTCAGAACCAGACTTACAAGTTGTTGCACAATGCAAGCAGTGAGGAAAAATGCAGGACATAACAAACAAACAATAAAAACTACATAATAAGGCAGCACAGAAATGTAATACACAAACAGTAAAACTTTTGTGGTGTTAAAAGCATTAAATGAATATATGAAAAAAGGTGTCCTGGTGGCACAGAGTGTTTAAATGTATACCATATAGCTGCAACATCCCCAGTTCAATTGTAGTATTGCACGTTTGTTGTGTGCCTGTCTCTTTCTCTCCTGGTTTCCAGTCTGTCTCTACTGACAGATGTCCAATAAAGGCCAATAAAACTCCAAAATAGCAATTTTAAAAATGATTGCAAATATTCAGCAACAACAATGCCCTCCTCACTGTGAGCAGTTTTTTTTTTTGTTTTTTTTTCACTTTGCTGAAGAAATAGTAAAACAATTGTTGACACGGCATGTTTTCTTGCTGTTTAATTCAGATGTAACTTCTCAATGCTATATGAGCAGCGCAATGAAACTATTCACCCAGTTTTTTCAGGCGAAGACAGAAAATATGTTTCATAATTAGGGGTGAGCTGACCTTTTAACCTGCAACCCAATATTTTGTTTGTTTGTTCTGACTCTGGCCCCCCTTCAAACATATGATTATAAAGAAATTTCTGTGTTTTAAAACCTCTGATCATAGCAGATCTAAAGGGTGTTTGACTGACCCTAGACACATCACAATTTAGAATGGCATACAGTACTTTTCTGTCTTTCTGAATGACTTTTTGGTAATATATTTGTTCACCCATAGCCCTTTTTAACTGAATATCATCAAACATGTCTTTTTTTTGTGTGATAAAAATGTTGTATGTTGTAATGGTATTATGGTATTATGCCATCTTCATCAAATGTGAAAGCCCAGCTTGTGGCAAAGGACAGTATTACCACTTAAATAACATTCTACATATTGGTTTTAATAAGTCCAGAAGAAACCAAAAAAATATTGCAAGGTAAAACATTATTGATTTTGGACTAATTATCATATTTTTTATACATAAAGCAATGAGGAGGTGAAGCCAATGCCAACAAAACAAAAAGAGAGAATAATGAGGTAAAGGTTACAATGAAAGGTGTGTGTTTTTGTGTGTGTGTGTGTGTGTTTTGTGTGTGTGTGTGTGTGTGTGTGTGCGTGTGTGCGTGCGTGCGTGTGTGTGTGTGTACTTTACAGACTGCCTGGACCCCAAACAAAGGACAAAGCCAGAAGAATGACACAAAACACTGGACTGCTGCAGTTTGGTTTCAGGTTTGGGCCCTGTTGAGCGCACACACATACACAATCACACACACACAAACGTTACACACCGAGTTCCTCCCCAATGTGACTCCCTTGTGTGGAGGGACCTTTCGTACAGAGGTTGTAGCATCAGGCGCTCTCTCACAGGACCAAAGGCAGCGAGTCCATTAAATACACATGAGAGTCTAATTAGGGCCCCCCTCGTGCAGCGGGCTAGGAGGTAGGAGTCATTGGGGAACGACACTGCCGAGACCCTGACACTCGGAGAACACACTGCGCAAATTAATAGAGAATGACCAAGAAGTACCTCTGTGACTGACTGGGACCTCTGCTTCCTTGGAGGCAAAAATGTTCAGTGCTGATTGCTCTCATTAAATTTGTTATAGTGATATAATTATGAAAATATGTCTGCAAAATGGGATGACTCTTGGTGTGTGGTTAGTTTGCAGACTATGGTAAATTTGATATGAATGTTTAATATTTATGTGGTTCATGTGACCTTTAAATGAGTCCAGGGAGGAGGAATTGTTGAGTGTGTGTTTTAGTTTGTGGCCTCATTTTACCCAGTTCCTCTGGTGATTCACACCCATTAAACATCTCTGTTGTGGTCTTTAAATGAATGATAGTCAACCATCCTGAACAAGATTAACATAACTGATCATTTTGCTAATTTGTTCCGAAATCATGCAGGAAAAGGGACTCAACTATATTTCCCATTATAATTAGGTTGATAATAACGCCGGGTGAATTATTGCATTTTTGTTATTCAGGAGGAAAGTCTTTCCTCTGCTGCCTGTCAGATGAGATATTAGTGCAGACATAATTCTTATTCTGGCAGCAGCACGGTGACTGATATTATTTAAATTACACCTCCTTGGGCAAAGTATTCGGAAGTACTTTGCAGATGGGAATTCATCACAAAATGATGTTGAGAAAATGAGGGACATCAGGGTTTGATTACGCTGACAAAAATGTCCTTTTTCAGAGGGAAGTGAGTAATGTTGATAACAACAGACTGAGGTGTACTTGGATGAATTTCACCACATCTAATCACAGACAGATAAAAACAAATTTTACACTGATGTACAACAAATACCTTTTTATGTCGAAGTGGAAACCGATCCAGTGGCAAATATGAAAAATTGCTTGCATAAGTTTCCACCCCTCCAATTCAGAATTTAGATTTGTTTGATTCTGCAGCAGTCACAACCTTGAATCTATGTTGATAGGTTCCAATCACCTTTGCACATCATGGAACATTTAGCGACTGAAAGCCAAATATTTCTGCCCTGAGTTTATAGAGAGACCAAAAACAGAGCTAAAACAGAGTAAATACGACTTTGATTCTCATGTGGATGGGTCAATATGTCAGTGATCATGTGCAGTGTAACATGGCGTTAAGTCTGATCACCTTAAAGCAATATGTAAGAATTTTAGTTCAAAACATTCAGTAACTACTGAAATGTGAATGTGTGAAACAACAGTGTTGACGTTATGGTTAAAAACACTGATGTAACATGTTGTAGAACTATCATCAGAAGTTAGCATGCTAACCCACTAGCCCTGGCACATTCTGGCCCCACTTTGTGCACTATCAAGACGTGATAGTCCAGCTGTAAAGCTCAGGCAGAGTAAGCTAATAGGACAACTGAGCTAGTTAGCTAACAGCAGCTATCAGCAGTTAGCAGTTATTTTTACTTTCTGCACCTCTAAACCTTAATTTTGGCCCCATCAAACTCTGACATATATATATATATATATATATATATATATATATATATATATATATATATATAATATATATATATATATATATACATATATATCATGGCTTTAGATTTTCAAATTGTGTGCGGTGCATAAGCTAAAGTCCAGTTTGCATGCAGGTGATACACCAATACTTCTGTTAACTTCTTTGGGGAGGAGGGCCAAAGCCAGGTGACCCTTGCCATCCCAGTAACAAAAAGACATGTAACAGTCTCAGTTTGGTTAGGTTTATCCAGCAGACTGTTTGTTTAGGTTCAGGGAAAGATAACTTGACATATGTGACGTAAGTTGAAAAGGGTAAATGTTGACTTTTGGGTTCACACAGGACACGTACACCGGTCTCCTTGGTGAAAGTCTGTATTTGTTTTATCAATCCACCAACATGAACGTCCACCCTACTTGGATTTCTTGCTCTTTTTGTTATGTCACCTCACATTCGGACGGCATCTGTTTTCCCCAGAACTTCATCGAAGTAATTGTTTCATTACCTGTGCTCATAATCAGACTTGTGTTTATGTATTAAAGAGGTCATGTCATGCTAAATTTCAGGTTCATACTTTTATTTGGGGATCCTTTTAGAATAAACTAAAATACATTATCTCTCTCATATGGTTAATTGCTGCAGCATCCCTTTTCACACTGTGTTTTAGCTACAGAGTGAGACATCTCACCTCCAGTTCAATCTATGGTGAGAGTTGTACAAGCACATTACTTAATGGGCAGGATGTAGCCAATCAGAGGCAGAGTAGGGCGGGTCATGCTGAGCAAGGTAGTGTGATTAAAAATAATGCCACTACAGGTAACCATGGCTGCAGTACAGTTGTATATATTTTATATGTTATGTATATATATATATACACACACACAGCTGTTACATAGTAATACACATAAGTTACAGAAGAAAAGGCTCGACTCCAAACCAGGCATAACTCCCTTTCGCGTGGACTTTGGGCTTTTTCACTTTGCAGACCTTTTACTTGCACAAAAATGCTACATAACACAATAAAGGAAAGGCAAAAACCCAAAAAGCTTAATATGACCTCTTTAAATGAAAGTCTTGTTTTTTGTGTGCGGTTTAAGGTGACTGGGCTATCGACTATAAACCGTCTTCCAGCCTACTTCCGAGTCTCCCCTGCGCCATATGTGCTACTGTTTGTTTACACCATCTCTCAAACCTCAAACTCCAAAGCTCATAACTCCTTGAGAGTTGTCATAGGTTTGTTGGCTTCATTAAGTGGTCTCTTTCTTGCAGACTCACTGAGTTTTTTTTCAGGCAGATTTACAGCTGTGCCACACTGTACTTTTGTATTTCATAATCTTGGATTTGAGGGATGTTCAGCAATTAATATATATATAATTATAAATGTGGAGTGTTACAACCCTGATTCCCCAAAAAGTTTTTTAAGTTTTTAACATTAAAAAAAAAAAAACAGAATGCCATTATTTGCAAATGAACTGTGTTTATCGACAACAGTTTTACAAAGTGTTCCTGAGCCCATGTGCTAACATCCTTTGTGCAAGGACTTTGTGCAAGTGGTGAATCTCAACCCATCCTGCTCAATCATGGTACTGTCACCTGTTAATTAACTTGTTGACCTGTGGAATGTTCAAGAATGTTTCCCCACCTTATTTGGAATCGGAGTTGTGGATTCAACATGGCTCACCGGTACAGTCAGTTCGGTGTTCTGTATCTGTGAACTCCAGCAGCCTCCCTCACTCCTCTCCACCTCGCTGCTCCGCTCTGCCTCGTGTTCTCCTCTGCTGTGACAGCTTTGGCCTTTAAGCTCAGCACTGTTATCACTCGAGCTTCGCATTTTAACAAGAGCGCCGTTAACGTCATCCCGCCGAGCGTTCTGTCGCGGTGACTGACAGCTGTTTTGACACTCTCTACCTCTTCGGCTGCACACACACGCGTGGCAGTCGGAGGGCTGACTTTACAATAATGCAATACTAAAAATGTCAGCGACTCCATTTAACTTTATTGGTTTTAAAGCCAGTGGCTAAGGGATTTTTTTTATGGCCCACTTTCTTAAATATCTTACAGTGAGATAGTGCGGACTAAATTGTATTATACATTATAAACTTCTACATGGCAGCAGCTGCACAGGGAATGTGACTCTTTATGGCGCACAATTCAATATAAATTAATGTGCAGATAATATGCTTATCCTCATTTGTGGACCACTGTATGCTCACACAGATGGGCAACGACCACGTTGGCCGAATGGTCGTCTGTCTCGACCCATTCTGTTTACCTTTATATTGCCAATATATGTGACACATGCCTCTTCTGAGCGTAGATGTGTACTGAACATTAACTGAACTTTAACCCCACATTTCCGGCCAGCGAACCATAAACTGCCATTCCACACCCCTTTGTTTTTGATACTGTCCTATTACTTTATATTATTATGCTATATCTGAAATTACACTGTAATGGGGCGCTGTTAGTTTTTTAACATAAACCTGCCATTCCCAGAAGATTACAGCCACTTATGAAGAAAACGTATGTGTCTAAATAGCTCTTTTCAATCTCGTCTCTCTGCTTGTTTATGTACTCTATTATTGTCTGTAAGTCTTTCCAGCGGTACCCACTAATGTATCAGCTGTCTGGCTACAGTATTTCATTAGTCCTGACTTTTTGAATGACCCTGAAGATATCAGCCTTGTGAAAAATAATGCTCAAACAAGACTGTCATACATAATCCCCTAAAAACAAACCCCAAATGCCCACAAAGCTGCTTTGTCCCATTTCACCAACATATTTAACGTTTCCCCGCAAAGAGAATTCAGATTCCCAAAGTACCCCGAAAATGAATTACATTCTGGATTATCATGTAATTATGGATCTTTCCATAGTCTGATAGAGCAGGAAAATTGAGTTCTGAATATTTCATAATGTGTAGCACCATCTCTGTTGAGGAAATTATTTAGGGATAGCATGCTCATTTGCTGAATGGATAAAGGTTCATTGCGCGGCACCAGAGTGTCAGTAATTGGAAATCTCCAGTGATTCAAAGGAGTCGTTCAAAGATGAGCATGTCGACCCGAGAGCTGTGCGTTCAGTACACCATCAATCCTCCGTCAGACACCCAAATAAACCGTCAACTGCCATCCAAAACTATCAAGCTGTTGCCGTGTAGGCTGTTTGTGCCACGTATAAATCACACTTGTGTCAAATGTGCACTCTGTGTTTTTTTTATTTTTTTTTGTTGCAGATCAGCCGTCAATTTTTCACAGGCTCAGCCACCACCAGCACGGCCAGGAAATGGTAACTTATACACCGACTTACTTGTGATTTCAACATTAAATGCAAAGTTGAAGCATACATTAAAAACAAGCATGGATTCTAAAGGCAAGGTGAGTAAAAACGATGCTCAGACAGGTTCAGACAATGATAACACTTTCAGTGCATCATGAAACAACATCAACATAACCAAGGAACACAAAAACAACTTAAGATTGGATGAATCACACACTTATATGAACACTCTGGCTGGGATGCAAAAGAATAATTTTGTCGCCCCCAGAAAACACATGAACAAATGCCAGTTTTGAAAAATGTCATCTTTAAAAGGCAAATCTAAATGTCAGAGAGACAGATACTTTACACATAGAGAGCGTTGCCTTCTGGGCGTAACACAGAAAGGCGTGAGAATAATATTTTTTCCCAGTTGAAATGAACTGCAATTACCCGACATCAGGCATACAAAGCAGTACGCTCGCACACTCACATAGCCCGGAGAGGAGCGTGGTCACTGTTTGCAACATTACTCAGGAAATCAGAGAGGGAAGGGGAACGGAAGCGAAAAATGTGTTGTTGCTTTTTTTCCTATGCCAAAGGGAAAAACAGAGACTATGCAATATGCTACTGAGTTGTATTGAGTTTATTGTATTTTAATTATCTTACTGATTTTTCAGGCCAGAATGCCAAACAGTTCAGCTTTTCAAATGTGAGGGTTTGTTATGGTTTTTTGTTTGTTTGTTTGTTTTTACACTACGTTATAGCAACAATCTTTTGGTTTTACTGAATGTATCAGTAATCTTGTTTTCTATAACTTTACCGAAAGATGTTGATGAAGGTTCTCAGTCATCTAGGTCACGGTAAATGCTAAGTGCTGTATCGTAGGCAACTGGACGTTTCACGTCTCGTCTAAGAAGCCTCTTCAGTTCCAACTAACTGGAGGGGAGTTGCAGTTTTAGAGTTTCAGAGTCGACTCTGAAACTCAGAGTTCACATGTGTGAGGACTAAGTAAGGACACACCCACACAGAGTTTAAATCCTGAAACTCCGCTCAGGTTTGGAAGCCTCTTGGATGAGAGGTGAAACGTCTTCAAGAAACTAGAACGTGTCCACTTGCATACAATAGTGCACCGAAATACACTTAACCTTTTTCTGATTACGTTATCCTGTGACATGTTTTTCCGTCACTCCCCAAGCCTGCATACAAATGCGATTATTGGCAGCATAACTTTTTCAAGTTTTGCAACTTAACTCACTATTGCCCGTGAATGATTTCAGGTGTTTATTCAAGCATGCATATTTATGCGTACTCCTCTGTTTATTTATGCGTGGGTGAGAGTTTGGCTTTGCTATTGGCATGGGGTCACAACTCCTGCCCAAAAGAGAGCAGAGATAAAGCAAGTGGAGCAGCAAGCCCTGTTTGGGTCTAAATTTTGCATGCCGGTGAATGTCAGTCTCATGAATAAAGCAAAGTAGGAATAAAGCCTTCCTTGGTCCTCGGTTTGTTTTGAAGTTTGTCCGTCTCAGCGGGGAATACGGGGGCCTGAGTGGGTCGATTTGACCCCATTTCAATCATCAGTGGGGCCTCTGCAGGTAAGTGGCTGAATGAAAGGCAAAAGAAGGAAGAGGAGGAAGAAGTGGAGGAAGGAGAAAAACCGAGGTGCCAGCAGAGATGAAGACAGAGGAGGAGGCGACGAGACAGCAGAGATGGAGTCCGGGAAAGCGGGCCGAAAAAGACAAAGCTTCGACTGTCTGCTCTCTGTTCCTGCTGTCCTGGGTCACGCGTTTTTTATATTAATGGTTTGAGGTCATGTGTCAGGTCAGGGAGAGCTAATCTTAACTCCGTGGCTGGAGGGCACCTTCAACCCACGAGGCATTTAGGTATCTCTTCAACCCAACAGAGAACCACCGGGCTCTTCTCTTACCATGCAAATGAGACAGGAACAAATGTCCCGTCACTTCTGGGGCTCCATGTCCCAAAGTGCTTAACACTCTTCCTGTCAACTCCCCCCACTCCAGCTGCTTCAAAAACCCCTCCTGCACCCCGCTCACTCTTTTTTCCTCCCTCTTATGTTCTTTAAATGAGCTTTCCAACTCCACTTCTTTCTCGCAATTCAATTTTACAAGGCCATTATCCCGGGTGTAATGTGGAGGTTAAATATATCGGGGCAGACGTTATGTGAAAATAATTAGTGCTAATGAATAATGCACTCATTCAGCTGATGAAGGATGGTTGGCAGGGTAATGGAGTGCAAGGGAGGGGCCCCTCTGACAAATGAAATTAAAATATTTAAACACTGTTTTACGATATTACCGGGCCCTCACACTCGCTCCCTGTTACCTACTCGCTACACGGAGCAGGCCGGCCTCCACGTGACATGATAGTTGTGTCATTACTCATGCACAACATCTGTCTCGCCAAAGACAGGGCCCGGATACAAAGAGGAAATGTCCCCGCACTACACTTTTACAGTACCTCACACCATCGCTAATCATCCCAGCCCTGATGATCACTTCGAGGACATCAGAGACGCCTGTCTTATCGACAGCTCCTGTCCGTCTGCCAGGTTATATTTCTTTCCTTTTATTTATTGCCGGTACACTCATTCGGCCTCTTACGATCTCATTCTGTGCCCATCATGTGACAATGAAGGATGCAGGTTTTAAATTGCCCAGTTTACAGCACCCTCCCAGCCAATTGGCCTTCTCGAATCAATAATGGTGGACCAAGCGCTCTGCAACTGATAAATGGTAAAGCATCAACACCATTTCATTAGACGTGATGGTGAGATGAGGGTGCGCTTTTGCTAGGGGACAGATATCTCATGAGCTGATAATACATATCGCAAAACTGCCATGTGCAAAGGATGGATGACACTTTAGATGGATCTGCTCACCCAGTTTTTGGAAAAACATCCACTTCCACTGACTTTAGCCATTTTTGTACTTTTGGTTTGTTTGCTCAGGTTTTGAGCAACTCTGAGATTTCTGCTTCCAGTCCAATACAAATCAAAGTAATGGAATTTCAAACTGTGTGGCTGTAGTTAGCGGTACTCTGATGTTGGCATGTTAAGATGCTCACTAAGCAGGTGTAATGTTTACGACCCAGAATATATGTTAGCCAAGCGTGTTTCCGCAAACCACAGATGAGTTAAAACTGAACTTTTCCTTATTTTGTAGTGTATGTTTATTTCTGTTTCTCACCTGTCACAACGCTGTGCTGGAGCTCTGCTTAGGTTTAGGCACACTCTTGTTTTGCCTTAAGATACCTGTTTTGGTGGCCACTATCAAGGATGAAGATTGCCCGACTACAGCGGTTTTGGTTGCCACAAAAAACATTAAAAAACATCCGCATTTGTCACGACAAAATGGATGGAAATATCCACTGGTGTGACTCGAGCTGCTGTAGGCTGTTGGGCAGCCTTGCTCGCCGTAAAAAAAAAAAATCCTTCCCCTCCACCCCCTTATGTGGAAGTCAGCTAATAACCATTAAATGTAGACATGATATGCCATGTTCGGCACAGATGTCAACCTTTGAGGTATCTGCGGTTTGCAGAAACATTAATTGCTACATTATATCCTGGGGACTGGGCTGAATGTTAACTCTGATCACTGTCTTGATTTAGTTAGTTAGCATGCAACATTTGCTAATTGATGATGATGAGTTCTTTAGATATTTAGTCACAAAACAAAGTACTCGACATATAAACATTTTGACCTGATGATAGCACTATAAACTTTTAGATCACTGATGTTGTTGGTAATCCTTTTGAGGGGAACATGTGCGTGCCAACAAATTCAAATGATTTTATTCAAAGGCACAAATGAAAAGCCCATGATGGCTGTCATGACGCGACTCAGGAGGTCACAACAAGAAGGGAGAATGTACCATGACAATGACAGAATATTTGTAATATTTGAAACATAGCCAAGCTCAAACTCTGCCAGCTAGGAGCCAACAAGAGAGAGGAAGAAAGAAGAAAAGAGATATAGATATAGCCCTCTTATATCAGGTGGAGCAGTTGGGAGGAGTTAATTCAGGTGTGGCTCATTCTCCTGACACACCTCTGTCACTGTGCCTCTAAACAGCGACACAAAAGGCACACAAGGAGCCACAAAACGAGTGGATTGGCCCGTCACAGTGGCACAAGAGGGAATTTAGTCAAAGGATCACCAAATTCATTCAGATTCATCTATTGGGCACCGTGAATGCCTGCGCAAAAATGTTCATCCAATAATTGTTGAATTATTTCAAGTTGGACCAAAGAAAAAAGCCCGACATAGCCATCAATAAAGCCCCTAAACTAGACAAAAAAAAAACAAATAAAATAGAAGAACAGCAACGTCTTTGTTGGTATATGAAATGTATTGTGAAAACAAAGGTAAATTCAGATTTTTCAGACATATCGTCTTCATGCTGCATGCACTGCAAGGGACAACTCAAAGCTATTGTAAGTCGAGTGGAGGCAGAAATCCAGACATCTTAAAACTTGGGCAAATAAAACCAAAAACTGTTAGCATGGGTAGAAGCCACTTTAGGTCACAATGGGGTTCCCTTGGCAATATTTGTTGTCCCCTAAAAAATAGTCAAGGGAAGGCAGGTGATATGACACACATGCCCTGTTGAAGCCTGAAAGGTCACAACTCTTGGCAAAAAAAAAATGGCAAATTGGATCTCAGATCTTTACAAATCATGCAGGTCTTTAAGTCCGGGTTGTTCAGTTTTCACAGGACAATGGAGCAGCCTTTATTTGAAAGTCTGCTAGCAGTGAAGTGCGCTGCTTTTTCCCTGCGGCCTAGCTGAAACAGCCAGCGCACCATACCCAGCCACATGTGACAACTTTCTTTTATTAATCTCATATTTTGCAGATTGGCGCCATATACATTTGACTTGTAAAACAGACCTAATTACAGGGCCTGTAGTATGCGATCCACACATCAAACAGTAAGTTACAGTAAAAGCCTATGATCTCGGTCGCCGTCTCTCCCCCTTTTTTTTCCCTCCCCTCCCTTGCCTCCGCACACCAGAAACACTGATTATAACAGGGACATTAAAAGGGAATTACAGCGAAACAATTTACACTTAATGTAGCAGTCATATGAACAGGGAAGAAGGATGGACAAAGATATAGCAGTATTAATAATACATGCTTTAATTAAGCAGCTGGGAATGCATGGAGCAGGACCAAGGCACTGGGAACGACGGGTGAAGGGAGAGTGGTGGAGATGCGGGGGGAGGCGGTGAGAGAGAGACAGCTGAAGGAAAAGAATTGAGAGGCCCGACTGACAAAGAAAGTGTAAAACAGAGAAGAGGGTAGAAAAGTGGAGGAGGGAGGAGGATCGGAATATGTTGCTATGGGTTTTTCTGCGAGCCGTGATTCATGGGCAGTAAATATGCAAAGCCTGATGGCCATAAGGCAATCAGAGCAGCGCCACTCATCTACATGTTGCACAGTGGGCTATAATCCATCTGAGGGGGCAAGGAATAATGATACCAGGAAGCAGGAATAAGAGCAGGGTCTGTTTATTACCTCAGACAGATCCATAATGCATACAGATGTGAGGGAGGCATGCAGCAGCCTCTGGCCAGAGCGCCCCATTGAAAAGTACAGACAGTAATATTGTTTTTAGTGTGAATCAAAGGCAATCTGATTTAAGCACCTATTAAGGCGAATGAGGCGGCTGTCATATAAAGTTTTTAGAAGAGCTCAGGTGAACAGAAAGAGAGCGGGAGGAGTTCATCAGCGGCAGTAAGGTCACCTGAATGATATGGATTTTGCAATATGGATGTAAACTCATATATAATAAAATGTGAGGTTATAATTCGCTCCAAATATGCACATATAAGACCTTGGCCATCATTACGACCAGACCTGTAAAGATGAATTCTACCGCTAGCAATAAAACTGGAATTTCACTTCTTGGTGTCATTGCGTTGTGTTTACCTTTCTTTATTTGCAAAGAGACACACATACATACACAGACACACTCCAACACAAAGACCTCTCATTCCTGTCTCCTCACAGAGGACATTAACACCAGGATCCTACCGGTGCCGGAGTGTGTAATAAATTGTGGCGAACATTGATAAACTAATGCAATTACCTGCAGGGCAAGCAAGTCAGCTAATTTAAAGATACCAGGTTGTGTTCATGTGGTGGGGGGCTCTGAATAGGCCCCAAGGGTGAGAGATGGCACCTTTATTACATCTGAGAGGTCAGCTTGGTAGCACTGTATTAGGATTGATCTTTTGATCCCTGCCTGGAACCCCCTGTACTGTACCGACCCCATCTGGCTGAGGAGAAAAAAACGCTTATCTGGCGCGAAGGGTTAACTCCGCTAGCCAGGCAGCCTAATTGAGCACCACACATCTCAGCTACACAGCAGAAACAGGAACCCAGAGGGTCGTAACAAGCCAGGCGTGACTTATTCACATAATAAACCGAGCAGATATCTAAATGAGCCATTGAGCTAGCCAGAGGGAGGGAGGCCATTAGGGCGTGCGGACCATGGGTACATATTTGTATATCTACAATTGCCCCATCATTTGCATATGTGGCCGGCTATAGAAATGTTAGTCGGTGCTTTCACCCGGGGGCCTAATGACACAACAGAGCAACTTCATGCTCACTCACAGGATCATAAACAAGTCAGTGACACGTTTCTTTTTATCCTAAAAGATTAAACAAAAAGTGATGGATCATTTAGGTCAAATCGAAACAAAGTAGCTGGAGGTCTGAAGTGTTCAAAACACATAAACCCCTCGATAGGCCACGAATGAACATTCTCCAGGTGAAGGCGGAGTCATTTTTTATTGTCTACAGATCAAATATAATCACCTGACTGACCTCTCGCCCTTTCAGGCATGAATTATTAACCAAAAAATCGAAAGGGAAAATCTTTCCAACAACTTTTTTTAATATGTTCCCCACAGTGGACACCATGAATTCACAGGATACAAAACAATATTTTTCAACCAAAAAATATCCTATAAATACTTTTTATCCAGATTGTAATGGTATTTTTTCTTGTACATCTTTTTTCTGTGCAGCAGATGTTATGCGCTAAAGGGTATCTTCTGCTACTTGGTCCTTATATTAGATGATATCTGAAGACTGATGGAAATGTTGGATAATAGTATTTCTAACACCTAATTTACTGGAAACTGTCTGGTTTTCTGAGAATAAGAGGAGTAAACAGTTATTCCAGAGGTACTTCCTGCATCACCTCTCGTCTATGCCATTTCGCATTTATGATGCCATATCTCAAATGGTTGACTTTGGGGGTCCTCCATCTGGTAGTTTGGACCCAAAACTCTGTCTTAAATGGTTGAAATGGCTTCGAAGTAGTAGTGGACATCAATGTGTGAAAGGTCAAGGGTGGTATCTTCTAACACTGCTCGTTCAACCTCCGTTAAATCAGACTCAACAGGATTTCAGCAATTTTTTCGTCAAACTTTAACGTGTGCCTCATCATTTCTTGGCCAGCAGATGTAACCAGGCAAAGAGCGAACGCGCATAATCCCCAAAATGTCGAACTGTTCCTTTACCAATACTCTAACTGGCTGTGTATGTATGTAGATGTGTAAATTCAAATGACTCATTGATTATTTAAAGTACAACATGTCTTTGATGATTCAGGATGAGTATTGACACAGAAACCCAGCTGAGGTGTTAAATGTCACGTTGAGCTTGTTGATTCTTTAAGAATTGCAGACACAGAGTTTTAAATAAAGGACTTAACAGCAATTTTAGCCTGAAAATGTTTCACATTTGTATGTTTTCATGAGGAGCTAATAAAGACACTGTAGCGTCACCAGCTGTCTGACTGTGAGGTCATTGACAGGATTTGTGTTAATTAGTCAATCTAGGCATATTTCATTAAACTGTAGATTTTAACCAAACTCTTGAATTAGGTCTTTTTATAAGAGTATGTTTGACATGGTAATATGAGAGACTTTTCTTTGCTTGGGGATTTCGGAACAATGTTTGTTGATGGGCAAAAGGTATTTTATCTCGTTTTTCAATAAAGACTATTTTATTGGTGGATGACAAACGTGGAAAAAATTGTAAAAATTGTTTCTCCAAACCATATGCTATACAGTACTGAGGAATCAACCTGTAGATTGGTTGTTTTGATTTATTTCAGAGACCCGTTAAAAGCGCTGATCCTGCATCAGTGACCCGTTGTCTACACTCTTGTCTACACTATTTGTCTGTTATTCTGTTCATTTCGAAGAATAACACAAGGTTGTCACTAATCAGCAGAGTCCTGTGGCGAGGGGTCAGGGGTCGGCCTTTAATGTGACCTCTGACACATAATTAAATTGCCATCTTTAACCTCAGTTACAACCTGTCACAGAGCATTGGATTACATGCTGCAAATCACTCCACCAATCAATGACAGGGGCCAGGGCAGAGGGAGGGGCCTGCCGTGCCCGGCCGCATCTGCACAGAGATTACCTTTAATGGAGTTGAACTGTACAGTGATCATGTTAGTGTAAAGCCTAATTAGATTGTGAATGACCTGCAGCAATAACACACACTCATCCTTACAGGGGGAAGGAGAGTGCAGATAAGGTATCAGGGAGCCACCGGCAGTGTCCAGTCGCATGACTTGTTTTCAATTTAGCTATTAGTTATGCAAATGTGTATGTTAGAAGATGCTCCAAAGCTACGTCAAATAAAAGCTTCCTCTTGGTGTTACACAACCAACGTGAGGAAGATCTGCAGCTCTTTGTTGTGACTGAGAGAATTTCTTCACTGTCGTGTCACAGGAAGGAACGCTGACACTCTAAATTGTCTTACTGGGACACTTGAATAACAGCATTGTTAATGATTCTAGTGGAACCTTTGCTTCTTCCTATTAGTCAACCCAATCCCTAGAATAAATGTTAGCCAATTACATTTCTGCAAAACCCACAGGTAAGTTTTAAACTTGATGTTTCAGTATGTTGCAAAGTTATGTTTCTTTAGGCTCAGTTTTTTCTCTTCCTTGTCACATTGCTGTGCCTGTGCTCTGGTTGGGTTAAGGCATAAAAGCACTTGGTTAGGGTTTCGAGAAAACATCACAGTTTGGCATACAATACCTGTTTTAGCGCTACAAACAAAGCTGCAGATTGTCCAACTTCCTGCCAAAAGGAAGGAAGTTTTTTGTCGCCAGGGACATATTCCCCCTACATCTGGCCCCTCATCAAAAAGGGAGGGTTTGTACTATGGGTTTTGGATTGTTATGCATGTAACAAAGTCATTTTATACCTCCGTGTTGAAGCACATTTGAAGATAAAATTGCCAAATAAAATGAAACGGGCGGAATCGTCATTCTTATTCATTCTAGATCATGAAATTGGGATTGAATTGGTAGATTATAGTGAAATTGTAATACTTCTCAATTTCCATGAGATCTGTCTGGACCGCCATCCCCCAAAAATGCACACACACGCACACACACACACACACACACACACAAAACACACACTGTGAATGAAAAAGTGAAAATTCAGGATAAACTGGCACGAAGTGTTTCCAGTTGTAAACAGATTAGCTGCAGCTCCTGGTTGTGGAATCATGACCGGGGGAGATTTATTGTGATTTGCAGGTTCGGGGCAGCCATGTGTTGATTTATTGATGGCACTTCCCTGCTAGCAGAGTTACCTGGGGTCTGTGGTCAGTAGACAAGGTTAAAGGGCTTTGTTTTGTCTAACACAGCAGTATTTCCAGACAAACTGAGGATGATGGAGAGGGGTTTTTTGTCTTGCGGCTGAGTGATAACGAAGATCTCTTCTGTGTTACACTCAATCCTGCTAGCAGAGTTTTACAACCGGGGCTGCCTTCCTCGCGCACTGCCTTCCTTCCACACCAAAAGCTGCAGCCGGTGTTACAGAAATAAATGTGTCCCGAGACTCAAATGATCCTGAATGGCTATGCTGATTATGATTTAGGGGCTGCTAGTTTTGTTTCAAACTGTGCCTTGCTTTGTGGCTGGGGGCCCTGTGTTGTTTAAAGGGTTGTCGGGGTATAAATACTAAATTAATCATGCTTTGGCTCAACTTGCTAGCGAGTGAAATTTGCTTATGGAGGCCCATGAACACATAAAATATTAATGGCTTTACAGAGGGCTGGCATTGTAGCGATGGGGGCAAGGCGTGTGAAAGCACAGAGCAGTGTGTTTCGGGGAGGGGGTCACTGTTCATGTGAGACCAAAAACACCTTCTTTATATCTTCACCTGAAGTGGAAAAGTGACGGCGAACCAAACATTGTATTATTGCACATTATCCTCCCATTAGGATGAATTTTGTACGTATTATTCTACAAAATTGGTTAAGCGGTAATTGGCATAAATTGGCACGCAGCGATGTTTTTGTGTTGTGAAAATGAGGGGGTGATATTCAAATGAAGCTGAATAAATACATTAGAAGTGTGTAATGTTATGCATTCTCCTAGTTGTTGCATATCCATATGACCGACTTCTTGAGCTCCCGGGGGCTTCTGAAAGAAACTACAATCATTTTCAGTGACAAGCAGCAAATCTCAGAGAAAACAAAAGTGAGACTTTGAACAAACGTATTCTATGTTCTATTTTCTTTTCTTTTTTTTTTTGAGACACAAACTTTCAATTTCGTCTTCCTCGTCCAAACAAAAGAGGAAAAAAAAGAAAAGCGTCATTACAGCTCACTCCAAAAATTCATGCCATTTGTCTCCCTGACACAAATCAGAAAGTAAAGGTTTGTATAATTGATGACAGGGATGCTGTAAACTTGTTAGCCCATATCTTCTGAGCTCACACAGAGCACATAAACATCCTTGGCCCGCTGAGGCATAAAGGGTGTCGGGCAGAGCTCTCAGACGTTCCAGCATGCCGGTCACATCTACACTGAGGACAACGTGAGCCAGTCTTCCATTTTCTTGCCACGAAGAGCTACTCGACAATTGTCAGGTAATGTGGTAAATGTGTCAATCAAATAAGACTTATGGGTCACGGCACCACTACACATGTGAAATTTACATCTGAGTCCGGTGGCACCACAGTAGGTAAATGAGACGGCAGGAGGGGGCATTTAACACTCCCACACTGAGAGACGGAGGGTATCTTTGGTGGCGGCGCGGGGGGAAAAAGGCTTAAATGATAAACAGCAGATATTCTACAAGCGCAAATCGGATTTCTCACAATTATCTCTGCAAGCCCGACAGGCACCAGGGGTGGGCCAGGAGCACTGAACTGGTGGACATTGATTGGGTTATTTGTCCTCTCTTATTCGAGGCTGAAGGATTGTGGGAGCTGGACTGAGGAGAGCCTCTCTGCAGGTGTGAACCAACCCCCTTACAGAAAGCAAAATCCCCTTTCCCTAAACACAGACTCATATTCACTCGTGGTTAGAAGAGGGCATGCAGTGACGGATTAAAATGAAGAGGAGAGGCCTTTTATACAGTCGGTGTTGTGACTTTATGTCACCGAGATGGTTTTATGATTACAGGGTTGACCATGTGAGACATCAGTACACACTCCCATTCAATTTGTCTTTAATTACATCTGGTTAATACGATGTGCCCTTATTTTTGTTTCCAGCATCTTCTGTATTAGAAAGTGACGGATCAAAATAATATATCCTCTGATAAAAGTCATGTTTCAGGCACGTTCATACATTGATAAACTCAACAATAAAATCATGCCATTTTCAAGACGTTGTTCTAGAGCACTCATATAAAATATTTTTATCCCATTTCAATCTGTAAGTAAACGTCTCAGCCAACCTGAATTTTTAATTGATACCACTGTCACAAGAAAGCCGTAGCTACCTACAGTGGCTATCAGGCTAGATGCTAACCAGCACATCAGGAGCAGTTTGTGGTTCAATATCTTACCCTAAGACACTTTGACATGCAGACAAGGGGAATCGAACCAGCGACCTTCCGATCACAAGATGCTGGCTCTACCCCTGAGCCACAGCCGCCCGGTTGTCTGGTTTTTGTCACTAGTTTAGGTGGGTTGGGCTTAGAAAGACCATCATGGCAGAAGATTCACCAATTTTGAGGTTGCTTGCTTTTGCAGTCAGGCCATTGTCAATCAAATATGATCTAACCACAATCGCATGGTTCTGATGGAACAGACCAGCTGAGTTTTTAAACTTTGAACTCTCAAGAGTTGGTTCAGATTGATGACAAAACGTTAACTCTGATTTGTGCTCATTCAGTCACCACTATTTAAAGTTGTAAAGAAATATTCTGTTTCAAACCAAGACTTTGAGGGCTTCGATAAATTTGATAACCCAACTTTCAACCAAGGATCAATATGGATAACTTAACCCACCAGGCAGTTTACTGAGCCAAAGCTCTCCACATAGGAGTTTTTCAACTTTGTTTAATGTAAAAAATAATGTTTAATAGCTAAAATATGAGGTTATTGTTGCATTTCACTAGCCCACAGGTAAAGGGGAGCTCAGGCTATTATGACAGACAAGAACCACTATGAGTTAACAATGGATTTAATACAGCAGCGCTTTGTTTGACACCAAATAAATACTGTTACAGTCAATACAATATTACATTAAAAAATAATGATCAAGGTGTTGATGCGCTGCACGACAGCTCCTGCAACAAAGAGAACACAAACAACATTAGTTATTGCTGTATTAGTATTTACATCGAATATGTGTCAAAACTTTGCAAATAAAGATTACCGTTAAGCTGAGCAATAGTTAGAACTCATTTTAGAAAAACTACATTCAGATTATGTCACGGTCTTACCTCGGCATCAGTTGTATACATTTGGTTACCTTACCGATCCTTGCAAAAATAAAAAAAGTGTCTTGAGGTAGGAATTTTATAGGAAGTTTGCTCTCTTTAGGGGAGGAGGAAGTTTTTTGTTTTTTGAAATGGTCTTTTTTTTCAAACTCTTTTAGAAGTGTTCTTTTTTCACTGCCACATCATTTTCTCTTTTTTTCTTTTTTTTTTCTTTTTTTGTTTGTTTTCGGCAGGATGTTTTCAGACCATTTCAATTCTTTATTTTTTGTACAATCCCAAGTAAAGCCAAGAACTGAGAAGCCAAGCTTTCATACAAATCATTTAAACACAGACATAAAATATTTACACGTGAGCATTTAAACCAGTCAACTTAATACTATTCCGCAAAAGCTACCGTCTGTTATTCAGTTAAATTACAACACAGGTTTTGTTTTCTTAAACTGACCGTTCAACCAGTGATCAGCTGTCATGTGTCCCGACAATCCATTTGTGTATTGTCAACCAAAAAGAAAACCAAAAAAAAACACAGAACTAATTCTACATTAAGAGCATTAAAAAAAATCACAACTGTTAAAATTAATCAAACTCACACACGGTTGTTCTGCCAGTTCAACATTTGTGAAGGAAAAAAAATGTCTAGCCAAAGAGAAAATGTGCCTAGTTAATTTATAAACAGGCATTGAAATCTTATAAATTTGCTGGATTGTTGCTCCTCTTCCACTGCTGTGCATCGGGGAAGAGCATCCAACTGATCTTCATCTGCGCCAGGAGCGAGGCTCGTTGTCATCCTCTTCCTCATCGTCATCCTGCAACAACGCATCGTCACTCAGTGACTCTTCTGGGTACTAATGGGATAAGAAAATTGAGATTAGTGGCTGCATAGATGACAAAAGGGAACCAAACTCGACACCTTCTATTTCAAGCTCAGCAACACTTTTACCATGTACTTAAATGTCTCAAGGGACACTACAGTCTCAGCTTGAGTATACCATGCTGCAGACGGACCAGATGCTAAATAAAAGTGGCCATGCAAGAGCCACATGACGACATGGCGACAATCCTTGCTGTAGAGTGTAATGGCTCCCTCTTGTGTTCTCTTAATATAACACAACAGGAATTAGAATACGCTTATGTGATAGGATATCTCAAGAGAAATCATCCAAATGTCTCCACTGATCCCTTTTTCTTAAGCCTCATCATCTCATGTATGCAAAGAGAGAATTGTCTACAAACCTCGTCGTCCTCTGGTTCTGCTTCATCAGCATTTGTAGCACTGAGATTCATTACAGCCTTATGCCAGGCCAGGCGTAAGATCTGGTTGTTTAACCTTACTCCGTGAATTGCCGCCTGACAGACAGTCGGAACACAAGAGGCAAAACACATGTTTAGAGGAGATTATGAAGTTAAAAAAAATAGAATAATGGGCTTAATCAAAGTGTGGTATGGCTGGTAGGGCTGACTCACCTGTTCTGCCTCTGCTCTCGACTTGTAAGTGATGACTGCAGACAAGTTGGTTTCATCAATCTGGCAATCTTCAATCTCTCCATATTGCTTCAAAATTGTGAACACAAAACATGTTGGTCATTTTATAAAAAAAAAATAATTCCTGTGCAATTATTGAAAACATATGCATCTTCTGTCACTACAAGTACTCTCAATTCAATTATCAAATAAGTTATTATGCTAATGATGTGATGTGCCATTGTAGCATGTGTATCTAGACAGGCTGGCCTGTGATTGTGTGTGCACTGTGCAATTGTAACCACCAGAGGACACTGTTGATTGTTTCTGCTAAACTGAAAAATAGCACTAATCCAATGTTCTTGGTATTACTGTACAGAATATATCAATAATATTAGATGAGACAAGTTTAAGTCTAATCATTTTCAGTAATCAGTAAATAGCACATGGGATTTCTGGTCTATGTTGATGCTTAGATTTTTAATTATTTCGTCTTTTGCTCTGTATAACCACATTACAAGTGCCTTCATTCAAGGTAAGATCTGAATTGCTATCTTCTCAACATTTAAGCTGTCAGTGCCCTTTAACACAGAGACCTCTGAACTACCACCTAAAAAGGTACAATTGGTTCAATTGTGGATACTAAATCTAATTTTCAGCGAGTTTCAGTCCGACTTACAGCAAAGTGTGGCAGCAAATCTACACAGTCTGTTCCACCAAAGCCAGAAATCTCCAGTGCTCTTGGTCGATGGTCCACGACTGCATGCACTGGCACACCTCTCCCCCGACCTCTGGAGCCCCTTCCCCGGGCTCTGAGAGCCCCGCGGCCCCGAGTGTGGACCCCTCGGCCTCGCCCAGGTGAGAGGATTCCCCTTTTAGCTGCCTGAGCAAACAAAAATAGGGTTGAAAAGAAGTCAAACAGAGGACCAATAACAACACATGATTAGAGTCGCTGAGATAATACTTGAGTACATTTCAAGTTACATGAGCACAAGTACCCTCAAGTGGCAGGTGTGTAAGTAGCATTTTAGCACTTGATTATAAGCTTGAGGATAAGTTTTATCATCAAGATCAAGTAATTACCTCAATTTGCAGCTGGGTATACTTGATCTTCAACGTAGCAGTGTCCTCTCCGGACTGAGTCTTCTTGTACAGGTCAAGCTCTGCATCCAGCAGTTCCTTCTGAGCCTGACCATAAAATAAACTCACATCAGGAAAGATGGCATTGCAGATCAATAGCAGTAAGTCAAAGGCAACTGGCTAGGCCGAATGACAAAAAAACAAGTTGCATTTGACTTCAAGACAAATGAAGACACATTTTCTGCAAAATCAAAGGAACAAAAGTTCAGAATGAAAGTTGATTAAAGAGGCAGTGTCTGGGTGTCTGTGCAATGCAAGGAAAACACTACCTGAGCCTTGCTCTTGGATGCGCGTAGTGGGTTGCCGCTGCCTGAGATTCCCTTTATCTCCTCTTGCAGTTTGGTGATGCTCTTGGTTAACATTCCCAAAGTTTCCATGATCTTGGCTTTATCCTCTGCCTTCATTGCTTTGTTCTTCTCAAGTTTGGATATCAGGAGCTGGAGAGGACGGGGCAGAAAAACAGAGAATCACAAGTTCAACCATTGTTTGTACTTGAATAACTCTTATCAAATCAAGTGGATGGGAGACAGTGTAAGATTAATATGACTGTTGTGAAAATATGGATGACTTTACTCACAACAACAAGTTGTCTATTACAAGTTGACACATGTTCTTAGTAATGAGTCACAGATCCCACACAAAGCTTTCAAACACTGTTGTTAAATCATCTGAACCAAAGAAGACTCCACAGACTGGCCCGGGGACTCCGCATGTTCTTAAGTGGTGAGTCACACTCTTTTATAGCTCACACACTGACATTTAAATCTAGTATTGACAGGCTGCATCTGAACCTAAATGCAGAGCAGAAAAATGGACATTTCTATGTTTAAAAATCTCACCTTCTGTGTCTCAATGTGCTTCTCCAGTATTTCCTGCTTCTTCTTCCGCACATCCTGCTGTAGCCTTAGAGCTTCCTGCGAAGGACATATGGATAACGATTAGGCACTGCCTTCTGTTCTTAGAATCGGAGTTGCTTGTTTCTTCCATTTTCCTTACCTGCTTCTTCTTCAGGGCTTCCTCTGAGGTTTTCTGGGCTGCCTTCAGTGCTGCAGGATTGTATACAGTCTTTGTGAGGCCCATGGATGTTGAAAACACCTGAAAAGGGGAGACAAATGATAAAAAAGAAAAAAACAATTACACAATTTGAATGAAGACGGATTCAAAAGGGAAATCAGTAATCCTGAACAGTGAGTGGATGCTTACTTTTTCAACAGGAGCTGCTGGTTTGGCAGAGAAACCTAGGCGGTCCTTCACCGACACTTTGGAAGGATTCTGCACCAAAGAGGAGAAAATACATAATGTTTATACACACCTACTGCAGATATGGACAAGTGTATGTGAAAAAGCTCAGCCTCGACACCATCACATACCTGAGAAGCTACGCTGGAGTCTTGGGAGGGCTCAGAGTTCGCAGAGAGCAGGGGTCCGAGGCGGTCTTTAACAGACTGCTTCAGAGACGTGGCTGAGGGCTGCTGGACAACAAAGACATTAATGACATTAAGTCTAGTGCATTTTAACACACCAACTGTCAGAAATCCATTCAGATCTTTATTCTTGCCATCCTGAATTTTAGGTGCATCTACTTTATTAACTGTCTTCTGACATTTGCTATAATAATTCACAAAAACCCCCATTGAAAGACTGTAAATGGAGGCAGCATTGGCATTACTGCAACAGGTTTTTCGAAGTGACAAAAGTGAAAAGCAGGAGGGAACACTGCTGTGGTGTGCCTTGACAAGTTTTACAGATGATCAAAACCACCCTTGAAGCGGGGTGTTACATTTCAAACAGCAACAATGACAGAGCAACAACAAAGCAAGCTGTGGCTGCACTGAATTACGCTCTATTCAATCTGATGATAGAAGAATCAGTAGCGTCTCTGCCTCTCCAGCAATGGATTTCTCAAATCAAGAGAAGACTGTTGGAAGCCCTAAAATTAAACATGACTATTAATGTAAAAAACTGTACTGAAGTTGGACTCAAAAATGTGTCTGTTTCTGGCAGGTGGTCACCATGTTGCCAGTCTTGATTAATCGACACAAACACTGACTACATTTTTTGCTAGTGTTCACAAAAAAAATTATACAAGAACCAAATGTTATGAATGACAGTTTTAAATGAACTTTTTACCATGATTGGTTGTGTCTGAGGCTGCTGCTGTGAGTGTGACTGGCCCTGGCCCTGCCCATCACTCCCATCGTCGCGATACCAGTGCACCCTGATGAAGCGGTTATTGAGAACAGCCTCTGTGCTTTGCATAGCCCGCTTGGCCTCGTCGGGCGAGGCAAACTGAATCAGTGCACCTTCTGGGTCATTCTGGTAGGCCACCTGTAAAGGAAAAAAAAACAGTGGTGATCCTAACTGAAATGCTCTTTCAAAAGCTCCTTCAAGTTATGATTCTGGATTCACACATTCATACTGTTCACATATTAGCGACCTATGGTCAAGGGTGCTCCGATTGATCGGGCACCGATCGTTATCGGCTGATAAACGTTGTATAAAGTTCGATCGGTGGTCTCTATAAAACCTGATCAGATAAACACAGGTGACAGCTTCTCTATGTGCTATGTCACAGCCACACACACACACTAACCAACCAACTAAGTAACTAATAAAGAAGACAAGCTCTGTTGGAGTTTGAAGTAGTCTGTTTAATCTACTTTTTGGAATTTTCTTTGTGATACGTATATTTTCTGTTGTCCTGCGTGGGAGGACTAAGTAACGCTGTTTGTTTTCGAGCCTTACAGCATGACAGCTAACAGCAACCAGAGCTAACAGCTTACGGCTGAGGAACAAAGTGGGAATGAGAGTTTCTATTCAGAGGAACATAAAGTGTTAAACAGTGAACTGCAGTTTAAAGTGACAACACAAAATGTTTACACTAAATAAATGTACTAAAGAAGACTACTTATGCCAAGTACAGTTGACATGAGTTTGGAGTTAAAGACACTTTACATCAGTGTACATTTTATCATCTGTCAGAGATGAATGTAACGAGATTCATATAGTGACCAGACGGTGGGTCCTTCGGTGCACAAATACATCACTATAAGGACTGAGACACAGAAATATTCCCAAATTCCGGTTACTGAATTCTGTGTCCCATTTACTCAGATAGATCGATCGATAGATCAATAGATCGATAGACTAAAATAACTTTAGATGACAATAAAGTAAAGAAACGTCCTTTTGATCATACGTGATAGGTCTCGGCTGATACTGCCTCCAGCAATCGATCATTGGCCCAGATTATCCAGATCAGAGCACCTCTGCCTATGGTACTGCATAGTAACAACATACTTTATCGACTGCTAACCATCAAACCTGTGACTCATATGGACAGCACCACAAAGGGACTGACCTGTAGGTTGACGATGGTGCCAAACTTGCTGAAATGTTCATTGAGTTTGCTGATGTTGTTGAGCTCGGAGGGAATCTGCCGAACCAGCAGCTTGGTGTTAGGAAAGAATGGAGGTCTTTTGTGGTAGCCCTGGTGGTTGGGTTTGTTAAAGTTGGGTCTGAACAGCAGAGGAGAGAAATTATCAAGCAATTTAATGAGGATGCTCTCAAACATACCCCTGTCAAATGAGCTTAAACAGCCACTTTGAAGGCAACATATTACTTTTATATTGATATTATAAGAAAAAGGTGTCTTACTTGTCAAACCAAGGTTTCTTGGGAGGAAGGCCTACATCGTGGGGCATTGATGGTCTTTTCCTTGGATCAGACTCCATAACGATCCTCATACTGTTGTTTGGAATCTTGTCTGTTAAGGGACAAACACTGACATGTCAGTTCTACAGCACACAGTTCAAAAAGAGACCAAAGCTCTAGAGCAAAACGTCTGAACACTCAGCTGAAACACAATTACAACAGCATGTACTGACTACTAGTATTCTACATGTTTGTAAAGCAGCAACAGGTCATCAAAATGGCCAAAGTACTCTGCATGTTAATGGTAGAAGGGACAGGACAAGCATGTTTTTAGACAATCTGTTCAAAGCGGAGATTGTTCAGTTGATGCGAACAATACCTCTCTGCGGCTGGTCCACCTCCCCCATTGTGAGGCCAATCAGATTGGGTCTCTGGGCATTGACCCGGTGGCGGTAGATCGGCCTGGAGGTATTAGTGATGCTGGGAGCCTCAGGATTGTACACATCTGTCTCATAGTTGTCTGGTCAGGAGAGAGAGGATACTTTAACTCATAAAACTGAAAGGCAAGCTACAGCAGCAGCGATTTATTGGTACAAAATTAAATCTGTAACTTCAAAAAAGACCCACAGTTATTACCAGGGGGGAAGAGCGGCACTGATGCCTGGGGAAGAGAGGGGCGCATCCCAGAGGTGACAATGGTGGGAACAGAGCTGGTGATGGAATTGGGAGGAGCATCCATGCCTGACGGTTGCAACGGAGGAAGCGGAGGAGGGGGACCTGTGTCAGACAGAGTGAAAAAAAATACAACATCTTACTTACATTCCAATTTAATTGACATTTGAAGCGCTGTCACGGTGATTATTCAAATCTGCTCAAGATCACGATGTGCAGTATTTTTCTCTTCTTTCATTTGTATAATTGGGCTCCTTTAGTGAAATAATGTTGTCTTAGTTAATTCAGTGTTTCATCTTGTTATCTGCACTCACTAATCACCTGCACTCTCTCTCTCTCATCTCCTGCCTCCTGAGTCTGTCAGCCGTGGGACGAAAACTCCACAGCTGTGGTGAATTGGATTAATTAGCAGACCAGTCGTAGATTATGCAAAAAAAAAAAAAACATTGTTGTTTTTTCCAGTCGGGAGCACCACAGCAACTGAGCCTGAGGCTACATGATTAACTCCTGTGTGGCAATACAATTCAGAGCACATCCTGGGACACTGTTGTGCTCTGAATTTTCAGAGAGGGAATCCTCCTGTTACCCTCCTTACAGCGTTTCTGCCGTGTCGAGTCTTTTCAGCCTGGCCAACCTTGAATGTAGATTTTGCATATGGCCTTGTCTAAAGTGGCTGGCTCTCACTTTTCATTTAGTTTACAGCCAAGAGGTTCCAAAACTGCCGAAGTTACATTTGGTTTTGCAACCAGAGAAGCTTGCCACTATATGTATGGTAAAAAAGAGGCTGCTTGTCATTAGCACGTTATTTCATTTATGCGGTCATTGTGACAGCCATAAACAGTGGAAAAATGAATAAATAAAGTCTCACATTTGTCACTTTTCCAAATTGATTTTCTTTGTAAATTCGTTTTTCTTATGTTTGTTACTATTCTGCTTGTTTAATATTGTGTTAAACGCTTTCACCGTAACTCACTTTTTTAAAAGTGCATATCATTTTTAAAGTTTACTTAATCCTGAACTCATGTGGCATCAAAAAAAAAATTATAATAATTTCAGAGTAATATCTAAATTCCTACCTGCAACAGGTGGAAGGCTGGGTGGGAGGGCGCCTGGTGGGGGCACAGGGGGCCGCAGGTTCACAGGTGGGGGGTTCATGAGCGGTGGTGGTGGTGGGAGACCAGGGGGCGGCGGTGCGTCTACACCTGGGATTGGTGGAGGTTGGAAGGGCAGCATACTGGGCAAATTTACATCCTCCACCACAACTGGGTCACTTCCATGGTCGAAAGGACACATATCCCCTCTCATGCAGAAGCCCTTTTCTGGAAAAGGGATTAGACACGTATAGAACATCAAACACACAGAACCATAACAATAACACAATACCAGTCTACAAAAAGAAAAAAATACATTTAATCATCTTTCCCTACCATCATAGTCTCGACATCGTTTCCTCTGTTGAGGGGGTGGTCCCCGAATGAAAGGGCCACGATCCACAGGGTGCTCAGGGCGAAAGTTTGACCAACTCTCAGTGGTGTTGTTACTGTGATGATGGGTGGGAGCAATGACTGTAATGGTGCTGCTCAGTGTTGGCACAGGGAAGTGCGACGTGGTTGCTGTTGAGACCAGGGCTGCTGGGGTGTAGCCATCACCACTCTCTGACCTGTGATCGTGATCATACTTCAACTTCCCAGAGTCTCGCTCTGCGAAAACACAACAGCCAGGTTGAAGAGTAAAATGAGTTTCATTATGGCACGCAAACCTGTGAGAACCTAAAAACTTCAAACATGATCACATTATTAAACTTGTGTTCATTGTTTTTGACCTTAGTTGATTCATTCTAATTGTCATTGTATGTCTGCATCATCTAATTGTGATCAGCCATCGCAGCTGCCATCACTGTTGAGTCATCTCCCAATGCTCAGCTCACTACAGATAGGTCTTTTTTACTTTCAAGTAAAAATGGGCTGGTTCTATATTGTATATCATCGAATACGATCAATCAATTCAATTAGTTGAAACCCAAATCTAAAGTAAAGTCTACAAATACCTGAGATAAGTTTTGTGTCGTTTCAGAAGCTTTTTGGTCAGTTGTAATCTGTCTGGACCCACAAATGTCAGCAACAAAACAGGGTCATAGTTCAAATGAATTGAACTTTGAGCACACTGCAAGATATTACGCAAGTGGTGTCTCAAAACCTGAGTTTTGGTGTCATTGCTCTCTCCAAAAGAAAATAGTTTAAACTTGCAAAAACAGATCCTACTGGTGATCATGTCAAGCACCTTAGGTCATTTCAAATTCACCATTCACTTCTTACCTCTACTCCTGCTTCTAGACCGAGTTCTGCTGTGGGATGGGCTCCTGCTGCGATCTCGATCCCGGTCTCTGTCCCTCTCTCTATCCCTGTCCCTCTCTCTGTCGCGGTCTCGGATGCGATCCTTGCTCCAACTCCGGCTGCGGCTGCGACTGTAACTGCGGCTGCGACCTCTCCTGCGGTTGTAGCGATCACGGTACGAATCCCTCCTTGGTGGGTTGCGGTCATATTCCCTCTTCCGTGGACGATCGTCTCTCTTACGATCATCTCCTCTCCTGAAAATGAGGGTAAGCAAAGATGTGACAATTAGTGAGAAGGACAAACACGCTGAAAGAGAAAAGAGGAAACTAGTAGTTGCACACACCTGCCGTCTCTGCTGTAGCGAGAGCTTGATTGTGGAGGGCTGTGATTCACTCGTCGAGAAAACTTCTTCTCCCGCTCGTCATCCCGATTTGTCTGAACAAAGAAAAAGACACATCTATTAAAAAGATGGCCACTGACATGAGAGCAGTCCACATTTATTGGTACCTTTAGATGCACATGTGATGGACCTTATGAAAAGAGTACCTCGTCTTTCTTCGGCTCATCTTTCTCAACCTTGGCCAGTGAGGATGCCTGCTCTGGCTGTGGGAGGTAGTTTTTGTTGTTAATGGCTTCAAACAGCCTATCCACAAATGGCTGGGTCTCTGAGAAAAGGCAGTAGTGCATAGGTTAATACACAGACAAGTGACTGAACAGGCAAGATTACATGTTTAGTAAGGTGGCTTATGCAATACCACTTCAGTGAAACAAGTGGATTAATTACCTTTCTGAAGAAATACATCCAACTGGTCTATACACAGGGCTTTGAGTTCCTTCTCACTTTTGTCTTTCTTCACCAAAGCAACAACATACTTGGCAAGGGCAGAGGGGTCTGCGTCACAGCTGGAAATGAAGAGAGAATAAACATAAGACACATGAACAGAAAAATAAGTAATAATTTAAATAAACTGCGTTATCTGTAATTTAACGATACTTTAGCAATAGCTCCACTGTGTGTGTTTGTTTGAATTAGCATTAGCGTGAGTAACAGACTGACTTAAAGTGGCTAAAGGGGAGTTGAGAAAATAGTTCTGTCGCTAATAGCTATCGTTACTCACATAGGCTCGAGGGTATCAGACAGCCATGTTTTCAAGGCATCGAGGTTTTCAATGATCATTTTAAATCCAGCCGAGCTTTCCCTCCACCGCGGCCAGAGCTGACACTAGCTGGGGTGACGTTAATTATGCCCAAAATGCTAGCGTTAGGAGAGATAAGCCGGTGAAACTAGCCACTTGTGGTCTTCGGCTAGGCTGTGAAGCTAAAAGCAACGTTAGCGAAACCGCCGCGTTAACGTTGCCCAGACTAGCCACGTTAGCATACGTCTTTCCAGGCCCCAAACGTGCAACACGATTCCTCTACTCTCGTGTCGTAGTTATGATGGAAATGCTGACGGCGCGAGTCTATCATTCAACAATGTTCAACCCACTAATTCTGACGGTTATAAATGACTTTATCCGTTAAACTTGAGGAGCATCCACGCTTCACTTGCTACTTTATCCCCTCTTACTAGCTAGCCATGCCATGGCAACTATTTACTTCCGCTTGTGTTCTCGTTGACCAAATATCGCGAGAGGAAGTTTGTACAGTATATTTTTACCATTCTGTAAAGTCACACTCAGGATGTTTCTTGATAGTAGGTCCTTGTGTGTGTGTGTGTGTGTGGGGGGGGGGGGGGGGGGGGGGTTACATGAATGAGGGTGCAGGGAGTGGGGATGTTAAGGGGGTTTGTTTCATTTTCTTGTCTTTTAATGTAAAGGACTTTGGGCTGCATTTTTACATGTATGAAAGGTGCTATATAAATAAAGTTGATTTGATTTGATTTGTGACTCAAGGCCAGATAATACACAGTGAGTGAAATATTTTGGCTTAATCAGAGATATGTGATTTTTATGGCATAATATGATTACATTATGTAGATATATTACCTATTTAGATGTATTGTCCATCATTTTGTACGAATTATCTTGTTATTTACATGACAAACAGTATGAGGCATTGTTGGGCACCTTGGGAACTTCATAAGGAATTACATTTTAAAAAACCTTGGCCACATACCACGGAGTCACTGGAATAATCCTCTCATTGGTGACAACTCTCAAAAAACTATTCTAAAGATTCAATCTACTGAACTGTTCCTTGTTTTCATCCATTACTCTTTGTATTTTTTTTGGGTTTTTTTTAATAAACATCTGATTTGTGGACAGAAAGATCTTGACAAAGACAATGCAGGCAATGTTAAAATAATAATTAGATATTTTTTTATTGTTTCCCAGTTTCACTGGAACTACAGTAAAAAGGTACAGAAAGACAAAAGAGATAAAGATAAATACAAAGATATAAAATGTTTCCATTTTCCTCTAAGCAAACCAGTGTGATTCTTCATTATGACACAGTCCAACAACTTGTCTCTTCCCCCTTGCACAAACTGTTCTGTAACATACATTGTCTCGCTCAATAAAATCGTAATGTAACCCATCTTCTGACAATACTCCACACAAACAGCATATAATCCAAAAACTCAAGACATTTTTTGGATCCAAATATATCGTGCGCAAAAAATAAAAATGCAAAGGGTGATCGGCTTTATATTTTAAAAAGCTTTTGTTCATACAATTACATGTTTACATTTTAAAATATTATTGAACAGTTCCAGGGGTATATAGTACATGAATTAAAACATGACCCCCCCCCCCACACACACAGTTTCCGAGTGCAGCGCCACTGTCTGACAAATTGTTACAGACCTGGGATTGTACTTACACGGACGTAATGTAGGTGCTAAACACAAACAAAACTCATTACATGTTCACAATGTTATGTGTTGAGACATTGTATCTTGAAGTAAACATGTAATGCTGTGATCCTACTCTCTAACTGAAGTGCACAAACAAGTGATGGGGTGGCTGAGACAGAAAAAACATTCACCCTCTTACAAGACACCGTGCCATCAAAATGATTTGGAGGCTGTCATTAATGGCAAAAAATAAAAAAAAAATAAAAAAAAAGAGTTACATAATGTTGAAATGTTCTTCCTCGGTCTGAATAAAAACATTGTGATGCCAGAAAAAAAAGAGCGACCTGCAACAAAATTTTGGTTTGCAACACAGTCTTAAAATAAAGCTCATTATATACATACTTAACCTCTTAAAACAGCTCATTTTCAATACATTCATAGTTGCCCCTCAACATTCTTAGTGAGTTACTCTCTCAAACGTAGGGATGAAAACAGTTTGATTATGTATTAATGTGTGTGCACACATCATTACATACATGCAAGCACATAATATGAAAATAATACATTTTGAGTACAAAGATTATAGTTCCATTCCACTTACTATTTTGAATAGAATTGATGGCAGGAGTACCAGTCCACACTGCAGGGGTTTTCACTAAGTACAAACAATTAAGACATACAAGGACAACCTTTATCTTAACATTATCAACCCAGTACTATTTTTGTGTCCTCCTCACTGACGGGAGAAGGTGAGACACATTTCTTGCCTGAGTAAAACCTCAGCGTCAGCTCACTATCGACAATCTAACAGTCAAAGGTGTACTAAAAGCAGTGTATTTCTAAAAAATAAAATAAAAAAACGATAATGAATCAGCGCTTTAGACACATACAGTACAGTAGTCCTTGTGGAGAGGAGTCAGTGTCTAAGTTTCCCTGTCGATGAACTGCAGGTGGATGGGGGCAGCAGGGCAGAGCAGGCCGTGGGTTTTGGCCTTGACATCATCAGTGAGAGGAGACATGCCGATGTGGAACTTTTGAATGAGCTGAGGATCAAAACCACAGAGGGGTCAGTCAGATTGTTGGACTCATGCTTACAGCAAGTATAATATTTCAACTAAAGATCTACGCTTATGACTAATATTTATCTTTTGCTGCAACCAGCACTCCCTTGATGGTCTAGCATTGCACTCCTGTAACACTGTTGGACTTATTATAGACAAATTAAAACAACTGATATAGCAGACGTGTAGACAGGCAACACGTTTTGAAAAGCAGTCTACAGATCGAGTTTCGAACTCCTTTAACAATGTTGGACTCAACAAGTACAGTTTAAAAACAAACGATCAAAATCAAACCGGATCACATATATCGCTTTTTTTAATCCATACATTCTTCTTTCTTTTTGAAACGTGGTGCCTACATTACCCACAATGCAGCATGGCCAGTGAGTGACATCCCTGGAGGCAATTTATCACATCATTATGTAGTTTCCTCTGGAGCCACAAAAGGCTTTAATCTACTTTTTTCCCCCCCGACATGTGCCAGGAGCTTCTAGGGGTGGTTAATCAGCCCAATTTCCCGATTCGATCAGATTCCGATTATTGAAGTCTCAATTCGATTACAAATCGATTTTCGATTATTGACGATTAACGATTCGATTTTCAATTATAAACGACTATTGATCTTCCATTTAACATCAGTCAGCTGCTGAATTATTTTACTTCTCTTCTGAGTAACATCTCACAGCACCTTTCAATATTGTATAGTGTAACTGTAATATCAAAATTTCAATTTTTTACTTTGTTTTAAATGTAGTCTTTCACTGTTAAAAGAAAGTTGCCAAGCTCAGCAGCCAGACTCATGTTAGAAGCATTGTTGGTGACGAGAACCAGGTCGTGTTTCTCTATTCCCCACTCATCTGCCATTGCTTTAAGAAACTCACACATATTTGCGCTTGTGTGGCTATCATCCATAGCTTTTGTCTGAAGTACGTAGGACATTAGCTTCCATTAACTGCTGACATATGAGCTGTAACGGTCACATATGAGACTGTAGCTGTGGATGTCGAGGCATTGCACGTTATTGCTACCCTGCAAGCAGAGTTGAGGGACTCTTGCACGGAAAGCTTTGTCTCCTTGTAAAGATTTGGAATCGATGTAAGCGTGAAAAAGATCCGGGATGGAATAACATATCTTGGCTCTAGACTGTGGACCATGTACTGGAAGCCAGTAAGAGGAGGACTCCAGTTTGTATTACAATTTTAAAAAATTAATTAATTAATTAAAAAAACAAAAAAAACTAAAAAATGTTTACATTTTTTTTTAAAAATCGATTTTTGGAAATTTAATAATCGACTCATAATCGTCAATATTATAATCGCAATTAATCAATAATCGATTTTTTTCACCACCCCTAGTAGCTTCCCCCAAGCTCTGTAAACATATTTTAGTGTGTAAAATTGGTGGAGTTACCCTTTAAAGAGTATTTACTATGATCTCTTCAATGTTACATTGTAAAACTTTTTGTCTGTGATTTGTGTTGCAGTCTGTCAAGCTGTATGCATCACACACACACACACACACACACACACACACACACACACACACACACACACACACACACACACACACACACACACACACACACACACACACACACACACACACACACGTTTGAAGACAACTTTTAAATGTTCCTGTAGCCTACCCTTGTGAGAAGTAGATGCATCTCTAACTCTGCTATTCTGCGGCCAATGCAGCTTCTGATGCCATAGCCAAAGGGAATTGAGCCAAAGTTGTCAACACGATCTGCGGTATGCTTCCTTATCCAGCGCTCTGGTCGGAAGTCTAAAGCATCTGGGAAGTTCTCTTCCTCCAAAGATGTGGAGTAGTGACACAGGGCCAACTGAGTCTAACAGAGGGAATAAACAGAAAAAAGTGAGTTGGGTCATGAAAACAGCTGGACTATTGTACATGCATCTGTACGAGAGATGAGTAATGCAGGATCACGTTACATCTTGTTCCACTGTAATTATTTGTGGCTAATGGTCACGCTTTCTCTTCAGCACATGCACACACTGAAAGGCTCGCATCTCTTATGTTTTCATCAGTCTTACCCCTTTGGGGATGAAGTATCCACCCACCACCAAGTCATCCTGGGTAATCCGTCCGTTGCCTGGGAGAACTGGAAAAAGCCTGCTCCCAGGGAGGGGCGCACAAAGAGTGTTATTCAACAGCACTATACATTAATCCATTACAAAGTTTCCATTTTAGATTACTGGACAAAGGGAAGCAACACAGTGAGAAGGATTATGAACAAACTAAAAATACTCATGTGAACACATATAACAAAGGTGACCCCTAGTTTTAAAAGTCTGTTGCCAAATTGTTTCTAACATGACGAGGGACAGCAAATATAAAAACCTTCAAAATACAACAGAAGAGTTTACAAATCCATGCAGCCTGCACCTCAGAGTCTCTTTGACCAACCCTCTGATGAGAGGCAGACGAGGTACATCATCAGCTGTTGCCACTGCTCCAGGTCCCAGCGTCCTCGTCACTTCTGTAAAGATTTGCTGCTGTATATGAGGGTGTTGCGCTAACAGATAGCTGGCCCACGAAAGAGTGAAGGATGTCTAGGAGAACAGAAAAGGGTATTTAAAAAAAACAATAATAATAATAATGTCCAGTATACTACTATTGTTCAGTAGCTCTTCTATTAAATCTGTTTTGCAACAGGTTTGACTGCAATACCAGCTGATATAAGAGTGGCTGTGATGTTGCGTAACGGTTAGGAAACAGTGAGGGGCTTTGAGGGAGAGGGGGCCAATTCCACGTGCCGAGCAGACAAACAGTCTGAAAAAAGTCCACTCGACCAGCTGCACTCCCGGCCCTTTATCCCAAAAAGCATGCCACACATTTTGGAGCAGTGCAGAGTGCAGTTTACATCGAATGTAACCCAAAAACAATCCAATTAATTCGGAAAATCACGGAAATCAAATGGAATTTTAGGCCATTTCTCCCTCCCTCTATTTTTCAAATGTCCAATATATCATTACACAAGCTTTTCCACCTAAATCTTTTCCCACACATGTTGTGCCACCCTGATCATTTTCATTTCCTCTTTCCTTTATTGCAACCACCCTGCGCTGTCATTACAGTTATCTCCCTGTTTTCAATTGTCCCAGCTCTTCCTTCTTCTGACTCGCACGTCACTGACATTTCAATATCAATGACGTGGGCAGATGAGAAAAAATGATATGAAAATCCATCTTTCCCGTATCGACACCCTGTCTTTACCGTACGCATTGTTGCCAACGCCCACATCTCACTTCTCTTCCTGGCATCCTCTTTCCATCCGGCCCTCTTACCCCTGCTCTTCCTCCCACTTTGTCATCACCCTCTTCCCATCTAACCAACTTGCACCTAATCAACCCCAGCTGGGACAGATGCTGGCAACACCTCAGACAAAGCCAGAGAGGAGGAATCATATGACACAAGCTCATCCAAACGCAGCTCTTAAAAGGCTTAGGCCTCTCCCCGCTATCGCCCCACATCTTCTCTTCATTTCCTAACAACCATCGTACTCCCATCCCCAACCACCCCCCCCTCCATGACGCCAATTCCATGATCTTCGCTGTTTCACGACAGCGTCCCTCTTCCTCAAGCGCACCCCCTTTATTCTCCCCCTCGTCTCACCTCTGCCCAGTCTGTGCTATAACTCTGGCTGTGGCTAATGTGTCTTGACAGCTCTTGTGTGTGCTGAGTAAAGGCAAATGCACCAAGGGGTCAGGTAATGACTCAGCTAAGTCCACCCCCTGCCGAGACGTGGCCGTTGCAACAAGTTCAATGAAAACACACACACCCTTTTATCCCGTAGCCCCCAGCCCAGAACAAAACACTCTGCAGACATAATTCTCATTAATCTGACAGTACCCCAAACAAATTAGGCAGTAGCCATGCACATGTGCACTTACACACAGATATATATTTTTTATAGATATATGTACCTGATGAGTCTGACAGAGCTGAAAAAACATTCTCATGGGTAAATAATCTGATTTGGTCTCAAAGTTTAATTAAAAATATCTTTAATTTTCTGACGGAATTGTGTCTCGTGGAGGTGTCTGATGACTCAGTGGGCTGAGGCGCCAACCATGCAAGAGTAACATCCTGGATCCAAATCTGACCCAGGACCTTTCTCACATGTCACACCTTCGCTCCTTCCCAGTGTTTCCCCATTTCTGTCATTTTCACTCTGCCAATTAAAAACAAGGCATTAAACTCTCCCAGAAATGATACTTCACTGACGTGAGACCAACAGCTTTAATCATTCGACAGTGCCATCTAATTAAGTTCTGATGTGGCAACACGTGAACACACAACACAGATGTCTCGCAGAGGAAAAAAAAAAAAAAAAGAAGACAAAAGCCCCCCTGTGTAGATCTAACAGACAGAGACAAATGACAAGAAACTAAATCCGAGCGAGAACAAGTTTGTCAGTGGGACACCGTGTAACCCCCCCGATTCACTGCTTTGACCTGACGCTGGCACAGCTACACAGGCACAGATATGGCGCCAGAAACCCAACCCTTGAAACTCAACACTGACTCACACACACAAAGACAGAGACACACACATGCACCTCCCAACCCCTCCACCTCCGGCTAAAGCCACACTCACTGCATCCCTACAATCCTTCTCTGCACATTTCCTTTAAAGCTTCTGAATAAAAACACACACACACACACACCGTGTCGACCCCGGCCAGTAGCATCTCCGTTACGTTGGCGTAGATCTCCTCTACGCTCATCTCCCTGGTAATGAGCATGTGTGTGAGCAGCCCTCCCTGCACCTCCTGTCCCCGCTCCAGCTGGGACTTGATCTCCGCAAGCCTCTTATCAACGTGAATGCGGCCTGCGATCGGACAAAGACGGAGAAGGTGGGATGAATAGGACAGAGGGGGAGTGGGGAGGTGAGGGATGGTAGTGAAGGAAATGAAAGGGAGGAAGGAACAAGTTATGTAACAGAGGAACCCCACACTGCCACAGCCCCCATGGTACAGCAGTGGAGATTTACATGCAAATCAACATTCCTTTCTATTGATGCCAATCTATTTGTCCAAAAAATGAAAAAAAGGTCTGCAGACCTAAACTTTTACTTATTTATATGTCAAAAAGCACTACAGAACTAGTATTATCTTATATGTTTACAACACAGACACAATCTAGTACAGATCTAACATGATACTTTACTTTTTTGGATAATACAAAAAAGACAAAAAGGATGAATAAACTTCAAACTTCAAGATTCAAAGCCCTCGTGGTCACTGGAAAATGGAAAATCTTACGGGGCTATTACATTGCTCCTCACCCTGCAAAAATATTTGTCTAACGTCTTTTGTGGCTCTGGAGGAGCTTTGTCAAGTCTGAAAAGATAACTCCTGTTGTTGGCTTTAGTTATGTCAGCTTCTGCTTGGAGACTACAGGTACTTAACAAAGACTCCACAGCATCAAGTGTTTTTGGACCTTGTTATCAGAAAACATCTTCGTCCTCTGCCAAGACTTCCATTTTTTAAATGTTTCCTTTGTCAATGTACTCAGGGTAATGTAGGCAGACAGTTCACTGAAACAACAATATGCAAGACTCGGCCACTTGTCGATTTCATACTAAAAACAAACGGGGTACCATATCAACAGAGTAACCGCTAACTGCTTCCAACTGTAGCGGTCATAGACCAAAATCACAGGGCCGTCCTGTTCCTCTGACTTCACATCAGCAGTGTTTCCCATACATTGACGAGATTGTGGTGATCCGCCATAGTCTAAATATGGAATGTGAAAAAATATTTCTGCCTTTCAACGCATACTGACGTTTTAGTCAGTCTCTTTTGTTTGCATTACTTTTAATGACTTCAGTACTGCTAATTCAGGGCAGCCATGAATTAGTTACAAAATGACAAAAATGTCGCCTATGACTGACTGTTACGGTGAGTTGAAGAGTATCAGAAACATCTAGTTTGTTATTGTATATTCACAAAAAATCCGATTTCATGTAAAACCGTTGGCATAAATAAATCCAGTGTTAGAGAAAGGAAATATTTTACAGTCGTCTTCCACCGCAGTCCATGACGTTAACTAGCAAGTTGGATATTTAGCTTGATAATTAGCTAGAGGATTAAAATGGTCACTGAGATAACTCCTCTCTTGAAGCAAATAATAAAAAATAGTATTTCTGTACAATAGTAGACAAATCTTCATTCCAAGCCAATGCAGGGGAGTTCATGATGGCTGTGTGAGAGCATTATAACCCCCCAGCGCCATAGTCTCAGAAAATACTGTGGGAAACACTGATCAGGGATGTTGTACTGCTGTGTTCCTGGTTGCAAGTCCTATAAAAGGTCTGACAAGTTGTTATAATTTCATCGCTTTCTGGTTGATCAGCAACTGAAAATACGATGGGTAGTTAAAATCATTTGGCCATATTTCAAGATAAAACAACATATCTGATAGCAGATATGTTATTGCCTTTCCCCTCATATCGTATGGAAAGGTGTATGTTAGTTCTAAAATGTCAAATATACATTTTGGACACATGTTTTTAAACCTGAAGGTGTAACTGAAATTGAGATGTAGTTAAAAACAGATATGTTAGCTAGGAAGTGGTTGAATGCCAACGCTAGCTAACGGGTACGTTCCATCATCTCTTCAGTTGACTTGCAATTTGGAGCACAGGCACCATAACTTTATCCCATCACAGGAAAATGGCCATCGTGTGAATATGATCTATTAGCTAGTTAGTTCAGTTTGGAATTCATCTGGCGGCCCAAACTGGGCATGTTGGTGCTTACACAACTAGCACAGGAGCTTTAGTTTGGGAGTTAGCATAACTTCAGGAGATAGCCCTACAGCACAATACATAGACATCATAACCTCAAAACTGTCACTTCTAACCAGTCCGTTGGTAATTTTAGTTAATGTTCAAATGTTTTCAACTAAAATTCTTACACGTAGCACCTTTAAAACAACATGAGCTGACCAGAGTGCTTGACAAACAAAGGCAAAATAAAGTAAGATCATCAGAACAGACAAAAAAAAGATCATGCATATACCCAGAGTTCAGTTTTAGAAGTATAAAAACTAGTAACACAGCTATTATGAAGGCTTATTTATCCGTCACAAGTTAACTATGATAGAAGCCAAAGAAAAGAGGTGGGTCTTGAGCTGTACAACTCAATAGAGGGGGCAGATCTGATGTATGCTGGCAGTTTGTTCCATGGACTGGGGCACCGTGAGCTTTATAAGCTTTCGACCACTTACTGAATTTGAAGAGGCCGTCCCAGGAAAGACAGAACTCTTCCCACGGTTTGGGGATAACAGGTCGGAGCCACTTGGGGATCGCCCCGGCGTACATGGTCGTCTTGAAGGAGCTGAACATGAGGTGCAGTGCACTGATGTAGTCTTGGGTTTCCTGGGGAATGTGGTTTTCCAAACAGCCTAGTCGGCACTCATACAAAATGGCCGCCACACCTGTGAAGACGAACGTGATGAAGAGGAAGAGGGAGACAGAGTTTCATGCAACTTTTCTGCGTAGTTGGAAAGCAGTGAAAGGGATTCCTGTCCCGTCACTGGATACATCAATAGTTTGTACTTTTGAGCATTAGTGCCTCGGCAAAAGCCTACATTTTAGATGATTGAAAACTACTTTTCTTATTCCTGTCAACTTTCTCTCTGCTATTACTTCTTCGCAGCATCTCACTCTCTCCAACAGCCCCACTGATCTCCTTCCCCCCCACTATCTATTTCTCCTATATCTGCACTCTTCTATCAAATCCATCCTGCCAACTTTGAATTGCTTCACAGACAACATTTACCAACCTTCCATGGCATATTTGAAGAAGAGGTCATTCACATTGAAGACAGTCACGCCGTCAGAGGGCTCGGTGCGCAGGATGCAAATTTTCTTTATCAGGTCGTCTACCACCTCGTTCACATCATCGGAAAAGACCGCGACGTCACGCGGGCGCATGATGAGCTGCCTGAGCACGCTGCGCATCTTCAGCCAATCCTCTCCCTCTCTGGAAAAAACAGGAAATGGGAGACAAGGTGAACTTCTGGCATTCTCGTGAACTGTCTTGTATTGACACAGCACATTCACAGACATCTGTTAAGAACTGCAAGTACTGCTGTCAGAAGTTTATAGATACAAGAGCAACGTTTCGGGGAATATTGAGCATGCACGCAAGACGTGTGCTGATCCTGGAAATGTATCCCACAGAAGCTTTGTGCTGTGCCCATCTGAATGTATGGTAACTGAAGTGATAATCCTGTCAACTCTCAAGTCAACAATGCTTGTCCAGACTCAAAGGTTAAAAAGGGGGACTCACGCTGAGATGAGTCCGGTGGAACGGCCTCTCATGTCTCTGTACTCCTTCCAGGACTCCATGTTGGCTCTCTGAGGGGCCACACCCTCGGCCCTGAGGACTTCCGCCACCAGATCACGGTCAGCAACCGACACCACCAGCTGGGGCCCGAAACGGGATTTGAAAATTTTGCCATACATCTGCCTGTGCTTCATCTGTAAAGGCAGTAGGGACATCAGTAAATAGTTGTCATACGCATATCTTGTTTGACTAACTTCACCGCATGAGGCAACATTATGTGACTTTTTCACCTTAAATAACCCCTTTAAAATCAATGTTATGGTACAGTGTCTCGTAACAGGGTGAATGGTGTCTCTGTCTCAGCCACTTGTTTCTGCACTATGTCACTTCAGTGAGCGGGTAGGATCACAGCATTTCAGACAAGTTTTCCACACATCACACAACATTGTTATGACGTAATGAGTTTTGTTTAAAGTCAGCACTTGCATTACTTTGGAGGAGCTGCTACAGACCTGGGATTTGGATTTACGGCAGTGGTGTTGCACTGCGAAACTGGGGAGTGCCAAATTGCAAAAAAAAGGGAAATTCCTGCATAATGTTGCTTTTGACTGGCACTTTATATTAAAAATCTAGAAGGTAATGTGGAACATTTTGGCTGTCAGGATCAGATATGTAAATGTATGATGTGCCATCTGCATTTGATCTGATCTTACCCTCTGTCCTGACTTCTCAAGTACTCAAGTCACACACAAAAATGTGTTAAGACACTTTCCAATCGTATCACTTGGATTTATTTCCAGATTATATGAAGAAATATCTCCAATGCTAATGTAAAACATGAAAAAAAATAATCAAATAAAAGATATGTGTGTACTCCACTTTTAGAAACCAGTACAATGGTTTGGAAATAAAGAGTATATTCACACACTTTAAAGAAATACATGCAGATGTGTGATGATATAATATGTCTCATTATCAGTTTCTGTCAAGTCTCCAGACAAGATCAGCAACACAACCCATCAGAGGGTAACGACACAGGCACTCGTGTGTCGTGTTTTGTCATGTGGACTGACACCTCACTTCGTACCTTGGAGTGGAAAAGTGACGGGCGGCCAAACGCCTGGTGCGCTTTTACGCAACGGTCCGTGCCATTTTACGCATAGGTGGCGAATTTGGCAGACTCTTTGCCACTGGTTGGAAACAAAGAGATGATTACAAGCTGGAGGTCTTAGTTACCTGAATTTCGTGAATTCTGCTGAAGCCGTCTCTCCAGAAGAACTCGATCAAGTTGGATAAGGTGCTGGGCCCAGGCATCTCCTTCAGGGTCTTGACTGTGGTTTTCTCACCGACATCCGCCGGCGCGATCAGTCTCTCAGCCATGGTTTCTTCTCCAGCCGCGGAGATCCCCAAAGCCTCGCTGGCTGCTGACTTGTGTAAGGCGCGTAAAATGGAGAACAGCTGCCTGTTTGGCCGGTCGCCTTGAAAATTCTTCCAACATGCTGTCGTAAATTTATTCAGGATTGCCATTGTGTAGATATCTATCGGGTTTTTTTCTTTCCGAGAGCAAAAAGCGGTGTATGATGATTGAGTCTCCCGCAAAGTCCACGGGCAGCAGAGTTCACATCTGCAAAATGCACGTTCCTGGCACGTGCAAAACGCAGTCCTCCGTGTGTGGTAATGTAATGTCAGATGGGATTGTGTTGTGGAACGCTTTTTAAATAGTTGCTTGTACAACCTCAGAACTGGAAGAGGATTGGACGTTGGCCTCAAAAGAAGGGAGGGATAACTCTGTATTCGGTTGTGGGCGTTCCCCCCTACACACACAAAAAAAGCTGCGGGATCCATCCTGTCCTTGCAAAAGGAGTGTATCACAACGTGCCAAAACGCAGTTACATCACACCAATCAATCAGCCTGAGACACACACACACACACACACATTGAATTAACCTTAAAGTGATTAAAGTCACATGAAACCACAGTGCATGTTTATACTGATCATAAAACAAAAAAAGGAGAATCCCTCCCGCAGCCTGGCTCATGTAAGCATATGCACAAATCATCAGCTGTTTAAACCTACACATGTAAGAGCTCACTGGTTTGTTAATGTTTAACTTGATATATTTGGGGAGATGCTGACAAGACCATGGAAACAGAACTGTTAACTAAGTCTGGAGCTCATAGAGGGATGAGATTTATACAAGACACATTTCTGCTGAACATGAGAGGTGATTAAAACTTTCCCAAAGATAAATGGAATGCCGGGGCGAGATGGCAGCTCAGCTAATGTAAAATGTTTGCACATTAGTCTTGCCTCTGTCTTAGAAAGTATTTGTGCTGATAAGATTTGGGCTGAACCTCTCTCTGTTGAACTTCTTGACTTTTACAGATCTTGAGGTGGAGGTTTACACCCTGAACTCGTCACTGCTTTTGATCTTTATCCACGTTCTGATCAAAACTGAGCTAAAATGGTATCACAAGTTTCAGATCTCACGAACCATGCGTCAATTAGGATATGCGTCACCACACTAGATCTCCTGATGCCTTCTGTGTACACATTTGCGTGATAAATACACTTCACTAGGATTAACCATCCTCTCACTGTTCTCATCTCGGCGGACACGTGAGTTCATCTACTCGTCGCTCCCTCCGAGCCAGTAAGCCTCAAGTCTCCAGGGGACACATAACAAGGATTAACAAGGGAACTGTGCCCTGGGGTCTGCTGAAGGGTGGCTGGGCAGAGGTGGGTATTTTCCCACACTCACTACTTTGGCAGCTAGCACAAGGCACCCGGCTGTAGATGTTGTTTTCTTGGCAAGTCATTACCAAGCAGAGAAGGTAGACCCCCCCCCCCCCCCCCCCCCCACCCTTACCCCTTTGTGGCCCCGGCTTTTACTCATGCCAAGTCCAAAAAAGGCTCAAAGTTTCCCTTCTTTCAGTCTTCAAGGGGGGGAATCTTGCAGCTGCACTTTGCTTACTTGAGCAAATGAAAAGAAATGTGTGTACAGGGGAAGAAAATGTGATGTGTAGCCTTCATATGACTGCAGGAACAACAGTTATTTATGTGTTTTGATAGTTTTACTGTACAAAAACACATGATTTTTGTAAAGTACCGCTGTATACAACACACAAATTGCTCCTCCAGTGCTCCTGCGGTTACTGATGTAAAAAAGTGGAGTTTTCAATTTTTTTAGAATGGCAGAATCACAGAAAAGAATTTCAAAGACATTTCTTCTTTATAAAACATATTTAGCAACATTTTCAAGAGGGAATTCCAGAAAAAAAACAAACAAGTGAAAATAACCATGAGTAGGGCTATCGGGAACAGATTAATATCCACAATGTACGCGCCACAAATGAAGCCGAATTTACAAAATTATGTTTCGACAAAGTCCAACATACGTCCTCGCTTTTCCACCTCAGATGCAGTTGTCAGTGAAGCAGCAACTGGCAGTACATAGGACACCTTATTCCTCTGAGAGCTGATCTTTAGCTACTTAAAGGGCTCACCTATCTGACGGTCATACTCCAGTACCCATCCTCCGTACAGACATTTGTGGCTGAAACGCACTGCAAAGAGCATTTTGAAGCCTTTAAGCGTTGTGGAATTTATTTGAATTTCATAAACAAAAGACAATTGACCATGATCAGGTCAGCCATATAACTGCAACCTGACACAGTAAGTTTGAAAAATGACAAGCTTAGAAGCAATGACAAGCTTAGAAGCAAGTGTTGACAACCAGCAGTTGTCAACACTTGCAGAGAGTTTGCATTTCACCTGCAAATGTCATGCATGTGGGTGTTTGAGGAAACTGGAGCCGACACGCGCACATTTACCACATGGAGCCCTGCAGGTCATTTTAGCCTCTTCATCAGAAAAGCAATGTACAGTGCATCATCAGTAGTTTCAGATGATATTCATTGATTATCTCCAGGCTTTACTCTGTTCTCCAGAATAAACTGGACTATCTGAGCGTGCTGCTTGTGACTGCTCCTTAGCTTTCTTTAACTTCATCCTATCGCCGTCTTGTAGCTGAGTACGTTTTCAGTCAGTGCATCTACTTTCTGAAGCGCTTGAAGAGTGGATGGACGCCCTTTGCTAGCGCGGCCGCTTTGCTGCCTCGACTCTGATATTCCATGTAGACGGTGTCGTCTGCACCCGACATGGAGCTCATGGTGCCTTTTTGCCTTGAGAACTGTTAAGGAAAGAGAAAGAAATGTGGGAATATTTCAACATGCAATAGCACAATAGCAATCATGCAGAGGAAATGAAGTGCTGGTGTTTTTTGAGTCCATGCTTGGTGCATGTACTCACCTGTGGTTTCCCGCCCAGCTCTCCCGCCACCACTTCCTCCTCAGCATCCAGATCGGAAGCAGCTAGGACCTTCTGAAGCAGCTGCTGCTGTTCCTCTCTGCAGGAGAACATCAAGTCCTCTTCCTCCATACCTGCCAACTTTGTGATCACCTGTGAGGAAGAACATGACAAGTAAGAGATGGTGTTTGTAAATTGAGCAAGAGTGAGGTGACAAAGGATGAAACACAAAGTTTTCTCATCCATAAACATTTTCCAATATGTCCTGAAGATTTTCCTATTTGTCTTGAAGGGTTTGTCACAAATACATTTAAAGGGGTAACCACCAATCTTCCATGTTAAAACTTTACAGGTCTTGGCAGTACTACCCACAATGCAACATCACTGGAGACAATTCATCAGATTAAACACAGCTTCCTCTGGAGCCATAAAATGCTTTTAACTACCTTTTCACATATGCAGTCGTAAACCACAAGACCTGTAAACATATGTTTCACAGTTACCCTTTAAGTAAGTATAAAGTATAAAGTATCGACAACAGAGTAGGTGAAGTTCTCTGGGTATTAACCATTTCTGTGACTAAAAGATGCTCTTTCTGAAACCAGAGTATTTTCTGGTTCATTCTTTGTTTTGTCCCTGTAAACCTGCCAGAATGACTCTAAGATTTCAGTCTTGGCTCGTCTTGGCCAGCTTCACACGACACAGTGCCTTGCCAGACTGGATCGGATGAAACCAAACACATTTAAAAGCATCTAACATCAGGCTCCAACTAGGCTGGGGCAAGTGTATCCACAACAGAAACGGAAACAAAGGAAATCCAACATTCAAAATTGATACTGTATTTAAATCAGGCTGTTCAAAACAGAAATAAATCTTCAGATTCTGTGTCTAATGTCACTCCTGTATGAATCGTGAGTTTCATAGAAGGAATGTACAATCCGGTGTTTAAACAGGGTGAAATTAGTGGTGCAATGTTGTGAGGACACAAAAATAATGTGAATTGTTGATGATAAGATGCTGTAGAGGGTTAACACACCTTAAAGCTGTATCCCTGATCCACCAGGAACCTCTGCCTCTTGGTGGAGTAAGCCATCTCCTGAGTGTCCTGGGACACCAGTGAATAGAAGTAGGCATTGTACTCCTCTGCTACCATCCCTAAACAAGCGCACAGATGTGGTGAGAAAAACTTTATTTATGGTCATGACAGTTATGTCAGCATGTGTCACGTGAAACAACAGCAACAACCTTTTTTGGCTCGTAAGACTCTGCCAAGCCTCTGGGCCTCCTGTCTGCGTGATCCACCATGGGAGGAGATTTGGATCAGGACATTGGCTTCTGGCAAGTCAAATGAGGTGTCTCCAACCTGTTAGGCACGAGAGATGTGATATGAATTCAAATGCATGAAACATCGCCACTTCATCACTGCGTCTGCGCGCATTTGCCGTTTTAAGAAAAGGCAAACATGTTTCAGGTTTTCTCTTACAAAAAGATCTAAATCTCTGAAGGTGAAAATTGGCCTTTCAAACATTTCATCATACTTACATCAAGCAATAACATAAAAATACAGGCACAGGATGTTTATCATGGTTAGTTAGCAGTCTAGAAACTCTGGTCTGCACCCCATTGGCCATAAGAACATGTTGCATGGTGGCTGAACAAATCTGTATTATATGCACAAAATCAATTCCAGATTGATTGGTTTACCTTGGAGATGAAAATGGTGTTGATCTTGGGGTTGTGTTTGAAGTTCTGCAAAATCTGCATGCGCTCCCCCTGAGAGGTCGGACCGTAGATGTACGGCCTTGAGAGGAAATTGAGAGCAGAATTAAAAAGCGTGAAGAAAACTCATCTCGTCAGGCAATTTACGGAAACATTCAAAGCGGCGCTCTTGTCTGTGAATAATTTACTTGTTGAGGCGGATGGCGTATTCCTTCAAGGCAAACACGTTGTCAGCAAATACGATGATCTTGTCATTGCGCCGCTCGTGAAAGCGAATGAGAAACTGGCAAGCACGGAACTTGTTGGGGTTCATCGTGTAGAGCAGGATGCGCTTCTTCGTCTTGATGGCCACGTACTCTCTGTAAAACTCCGGAGACATTGGGCACCACACCTGAGGCACAAACAGGGGGTACATTGTTCAGATGGCTTTATCATTGTGGCTCATACTCCCTTGGTAATGCAGTCTCCTGTCGTCATGGCAATAATTAAGAACAATTTATGCAGGAATAAAAGTAGTAGTTCAAGGCTTAACATTACAGATGTAGTGCACTTCATTATAGTAGTTTTATATGTGAAGCATGAGCCCAATTTATTCAATGATCACAAAGTCTGCAAGCACTACGATGACACAAGACAGCTCTACATCACACATGTATGTCTGCAGGCAGAAGAGCACACATAAACTGCGTAGTTCATTAAAAATATTACGTTTACGTTCCTTTTTGTTTATTTTAATTGCTCTTGTATTTCTACAAGACTCACCTCTGCACACTGGACTTTGGCGATGTAGCCGTTGTTCTGCAACTCCATCCAGTTGGCCTCGTATAGCTTTGGCCCAATTAGGAAGTTGAGGTCCACAATCTTGTCATCTTCCCTGACCAGTGTGGCAGTGAGCCCCAGTTTGCAGTGCGCCTGGACGATGGTCAGAACACGGCGAAACATCTTGGCTACAGATTAAACACAGGGTTAACATGTTAGCATTTTGCACACACATCCCACTGTATCCCAAAACATTATTTCAAAAAATATTTTTGGCGTAAGAAAGTTACACCGAGAATGTGATGTACTGTAACAGCTCACCGGGGATGGTGTGCACCTCATCCAGGATAATGAGTCCCCACTCCTGGCTCCGCATCCACTCCATGACCCTCTCAGCCTCCCAGGAGCGCTTGGTGGTGTGGCCCAACATGGAGTAGGTGCTGATGGCCACAGAACAGCCGATGGGCTTGTCCTTGGCGTCGGATGTGAAGCGGCAGATCTGAGAGTCGTCGATAGTGGACCACATCTTGAACTGAGCCTTCCACTGCTCCACTGACACGGAGGAGTTACCCAACACCAGGCAGCGTTTACGCACCGTGCACGCCGCCGTCACACCCACCAGGGATTTGCCAGCCCCTGGAAAGCAAAGGAGAGATAAAGTAATTGAAACATACAAGATTTATACTACAAAATGATTTGAAATAGTAAGTAATAGGCCGGGTTGCTGTCATATTAACATCTAAGAAAAATAGACTATCTCCCTTCTTCATAAGGGCTAAGCAAATATTTGTTGAACACTTTATATCATACATCATTTCATATACAAGTTCTACCATTTTCCCATTTCTGGTTTGTGTTTTTATTCAGATGAAATGCTTTGCTGGTGTCTTTTCTGTTTCGGCACTCAGCTGTCTCACCGCAGGGCAGCACGATGACCCCAGAGCGAGCGCGTCCATTTCCAAACATCTTGCGCAGACTCTTTTCCTGGTAGGGTCGCAACACAGCAGTGGGCTTCAGGTCTATGTTGATGTCGGGGTTGACTGTGTCGTTGCGAAAGTCGTACTCTGCCAGGAGGGGGTACTCCAGCTGAATGCAGCGCTTCTGCAGCTCTTCAATCATCTCCTACACCAGATCATAGAAGAGAACAGTTCAGAGTAGTGCACGATCATGTGATTTAATATTTTTTTATACATGGCACTTAATTTGAAATAAAACCACAATAACACACTATCATCTTGTGGTAATACAATTGCAAGTAGAGAGCCAGATATCAGAGCTTCGAAACATTAAGAAAAAAAAAAAAAAAAAAGATTACTATAATGGATACTGCTACATTCATATCAAGAGAAACAGGAAGTCAGTTCAAAAAAACAGTCAGCTGTAATGTCTCTTAGGGTCAAAGAGCACAGACTGAAGAAGAAATCAGATAACTACCTGGCGGATCTCAAAGGACACAGTCTGAGTCTCTTCCTCCTCCTCTTCCTCTTTATCCATCTGTTCATAGTAGCTGAAGATGTCATCCGGGACTTGCTGGGCTGACGTTTGCTCATTGGTCGGCTGCTGTGAGGTAGAAGTACCTCCCTTATCCTGAACAGACTTTGAGATCTGTCAGAAGGAGACACACAGCAACATTGTCAGTGTATGATTAATGCAAACCACAGCTCCTGCTTGTCCTCTTCAAAACCACTGCCAGAACTTGACTGTCGCTGCTTTTCAATTGAATGGTGTTATAATTTACTAAAGGGCCTGATATGACTGTTCGCTCCCTACATCAGACATCCTTCCTCATTTCATCAGTAGTATTTTCCTTTTTTAAATGTGTGCATAATGACATTTTTAAGAGTAGCTGCACACAGGTCCAAAACCCTGGTTGTGCTGCCACCTAGCTGTAGCTGCGTGAGCTGTCTCAGACCTGCGAAGTACAGCACACGGCACGCAGCACTGCGATACAGTGCAACACTACATCACACATGAGCAATATCACTTATTGTCAGAGGTGTAGCAGACATTTCTAAACATCCAAAGATCTCATGAACAACACATTTAACCCAAAAAAAAAATTAACAGTGGGTTTTGTAGTAACTTAAAACTGCCATTATCATAATGACGTGGCAGTAAGTTTAGTCTTTTGTACTTGGGCCACAGCGGTAACAATTAGTCAGTTAAGTGATTGGTTGATCAATTTCCAGCTATTTTAATGGATGATAAGTTGATTTGTCATTTGTCATGCAAACATGTCAAACACTGGCAGGTCTCAGCATTTTAAATGTAAAAACTTGCTGCTTTTTTGTTACTTATGTGAGTAAATGAAGAGTCTTTTGGGGTTTGGGGCAATTGTAAGGCTCTGAAAATTTGAGTTAGCATTTCTTTTATATTCACAGCCTAAACAATTAATGGATTAATCATAAAAATAATCACCAAATAAATCAATGATATCTGCTGATTATAATAATTGTCAATTGCAGCCCTAAAGTGTATCCCTGGCCAACACTGGGTAGTAAACACAAACATATAGCTGATTAAAACATGTTTAAATTAATAAATTATTTGTATATTATTCTACATATTGGTAAAGCTTATTTCGTATAGCAACTTTCACAGAGCAGGTCCCTCGTTCACAACGTTATTTATATTATAATTTTTATTGAAATGATGAAACTGTATGGGGGGTAGATGAGGTGTTGGATGGTATACCGCTGACTTGCTGTGGATGACTTCAGTAATAAGCTCTGTGTCTGCCCCGTCTGCAGTACGGAGACGACATTCACGGATCACGTTGTCCTGCAGAAGCCGCTGGATCACATCAGGGAAGGCACTCTCAACAAAATACCTGAGGGTAGATAAGTAGCACGGTTCAGGAGGAGCACTGCACTGAAGGGATCATTAATGATGCAAAGACAGAAGGAATGCTTGTTGAAATGACTTTACCTGTTGTGCTTGAGCACCAGCTTGACTTTGCCGTAGCTCACTGTGCAGAGCTGAAGGGAATTAAAAGCAGCCATTAAACGACCACATTTTGCACACATGACATCAAAAACATGTTCTTTAAGCTTCCCCTCTTCCTTCAAACCACCAGAACGTCTCTCATTCAGACCTGAATAAACTGCACGATCCCATCTGGCACAGATGTCTTGCTGAGTTTCTGCAGATACTCCACAATATCAGAGGTCTGCAGCCCCACACTAACAGCTGCATACAGGGAATAGGCAGTCAGCTTGTACTCATGGACATGGTTAGGCCTGCACACTGGCTCCGCGATGGCCACCAAGAAGTCCTGGGCGTACTTATACACTGGTGAGAAGGCTTCGAGAAAGATGTGCCCATCTGGGGCCTGGAGGGGAGGAGAATGACAAAAAAAGAGACAAAAATGTACAAATAAAACTTGTGAAATTGCAGGAAGGTGAGTAAAAGATTATGTAAACTGCCTGATGTGAAGACAGCAACAATCCGAACATGTCTTACCACCCAGAGGGGGCGTGACGAGTGGTCATTCTTCAGCAGCATCTGGGCACGGTAGTCTTTGGCTCCATACTCATCCAGTTTTGTACTGGACTCATCCACTTGTTTTCCTGCAGCGGCCGGGATGGCTTCCTGAGACTCACTGCCCCCCGCCTCTTCTTCATCATCTTCCTCCTCATAGAAGCGCTTTTTGGACTTCTTGTCTGTAGCCAGACAGTATGGGTCAAAATCATCCATGGTAACAGGGTGGAAATATAAGTGAAGTATTTCTAGATTCTCACATTCGAAGCAATATCATGATATTTATTTTTCTCATCTTAAAACCAATTGCGTTGGTTGATAAAGGATATATTTCAGTGAAGAAGTCACTCGTGATTTTTGAAATATAATTTACCATTCTAGGCTGCAGTTTATTCTTTACAGTTAGGTGGATGTCAGTTACACCCATATAAAGCCCATCGTTGTGCCTCACATATATTATCTCCTCATTTGAATGTAGTGATGATACAAGAGGTAGCTACAGAGTACAGCAAGACATACATCTCAATATATTACCATAAGAGACCACTTCACTATCTATCTGCCATCTTTGATCATCAAATGAGGCGTCCAAAGACAAGACAGAGAAATGTGAGTTTCAGTTAACGTTAGCACTTCTCCCTCAACATCATCATCTGCCAACTCGCCACAGAGTTAGCTAACGGCTAGTAGACGTTAGGTTTGGTTAGGCTGTAACGTTACCAACTCACCCCGATCACCTCTATCCTTTTTGCCCATTTCACAATGTTTGGTCTTATACGTCCAACATGCCAGGTATATCCTCACAACCACTTTGTTGTACTGTGAAGCGAGACTGCGTAGTGCAACGTGAAGGTAGCACCGCCGCTACCCGTGTCCAGTACTTCCGGCCCCAGACTTCAAAACAAAAAGTAATACAAAGAAGTACTTTAGAAGCACTGACGTGATGAGAAATAAAAATAGATAATAACAATAATAATAACAATAATGATAAAATCATAATAATAATTGTATTGTTATTATTATTATTATTATCATTATTATTATGGGACACTTTAATTCATGAAAATATCTTTGTTTTACCTAATTTCTAAGAAAAACACGAATACTTTTATTTTTATTTCAGTCTGTGGTACACACAGAAAAAATAAAGACATATATTCACCATTAATAGCGAAAGAGATATATAGACTATTCGTTAGCATATGAAACACCAGAAATCGCACTCATGGCTGCATGTCCAAGAGTAGTGCACTAGGACAGCAATCACAAAATATTTACTGTGCTTTTATTCTTGCAGCGGGACAGCTTACGTCGGTTGTCAGTGCGGCTAACTTAAGCTAGCTTGATAAAAGATGCTAAAGCCTTGTTTACTTCCGGGGTGAAAGTTCGAAAACGTCTTTCGGGTTTCCTCCAGTTTATGGGGCAGTCTTTTTTTAAAAAACAAAAAATCACTATTAATTGCTTTGAGTACGTGCTTGAGTATTCAACATAATGTCGTCCGATAAACCAATCGGACCTGCCTTACCACCGAGGTTCAGACAGGAGGAGAGCGATGAAGACTCTGATAGTGATAACGGGTGTAAGTATCAGACAAAATACATTTTACAGTGCGATATAAAACAACAGTATTCATATTACAGGTTGCTTTTCCCATGGTGGTTCATGTTCTTTCGTCTCTCGACCTGTTGCAGTCTCGGGTCCTGCTTTGCCTCCCGGTTACAAACGGGGGGAACCGTCGAGCTCCTCGGATCAGAGTGAACCGGAGGTGGCGGTGAAAAGAGCGAAAACAAGACACACAGATGCGGACAGATCTACAGAAAAGTAGGTTCAATAAGAACTAAAGAGGGCAGAAATGAACGTCTCAACGAACAAAACAGTAACAGTTCACTTTTGAACAGAGTTGAGAGCTCAAAAGAAGAAGAAGAAGATGATGGTTTCTTTGGACCAGCCCTGCCACCAGGATTCAAGAAAAAACAGAATTCACCAGACAGGTGAGCAATCAAATACTATGATGCATCCCAGTAAATTATAATGAGTGTAAATAGTTAGTTTAAATGGTATATCATGGAAGTTGTAACTCTCTGGTGTTCTCTCAGGCCACCTCTACTGGGACCAGCTTTGCCTCCTGGGTTTCGCAGAGCAGCACATGAAAACGATGATGATCCTGACGGTGAAGAAGGCGAGGACATCCCAGGGCCTGCCCTACCCCCCGGCTACCAGGCCGAGCCCTCCAGCAGCGAGGGAGAGGATGAGGACCTGATCGGACCCATGCCGTCCAAAGGGCCCGTTCAAGACTCTGTAGCTCTGGACTTCGAGCGCAGAGCACGGAGGATGAAAGAGAAGCTGACAGGAGATGTGAGTCCTCCACTCCTCCTGGTGCTGTTCCTTTTTTTTGGGGCCTTTTTAAAGTTGTCTGCTTCTGCTAGCTGAATTTGTTCCCGTGTGTGTTTCTGTGTAAATAGGACGCCCCTGAGGTGCTCACCAGAGAAACATGGATGACCGAGCTTCCACCAGAACTGCAGCACATTGGCTTGGGGGCCCGAACTTTCAAGAAGAAGTCAGGTCCGGAAAACAAGGATCGCTCTATGTGGACAGATACACCAGCAGACAGGGAGCGCAAGATCAGGGTAATCAATTCAAAAGACTAATATCTTTTTACTTAATATTGTCAATTCTTTTCAAACATTACTGTCCTGTATTTTATGGATCTTTCCTTGACCAATAGGAACGCCTTGAGGGAAAGAAGAAAGGTGAGGTGGAGAAAGATGATGGCCCACAACTCTCCAGAAAGGAGTTGGAGATGGCAGAGAAAGTGTCAAAGTATAATGTAAGTATCATTTACGTTATCTCTTTTTTTCACCTCAATGTCCCAACATGTAATTTAAGCCAGATGTAATACATCTCTGTCCACTCCCTGTCACCAGGAGACTAAACGTGCTGAGTCTCTGATGACTTTGCACACAAAGACGATGAAGGAAAAAGCAAAAGAGAAGGTCGACAAACCAGTGGAGAGGCGACCATTCGATCGAGATGAAGACCTGCAGGTGAATCGTTTTGATGAAGCACAGAAGCAGCGGCTGCTGAAGAAATCTCAGGAACTGAACACACGGTTCTCCCACAGCAAGGAGAAGATGTTCCTGTAACACTTGTCAGAATGTCAGAAATGTGTTGCGTCCAGTTACAGTCTGGCTGGGGATATTTTCATTCAGGAGTTGTACAATATGGACTATGTTTCTATGGATAGTTGTGTTACACAAATGGAGACTTTATTTCGTTTTGATTGTCTATAAGGTAAGCTAAACTGGACTTAATGTCACTGGCTGGGCAAATGTTTGAGCTTGTATTTTTTTCAGGAAACACTCTCAAGCCTGATGACATAGAAGCATATATTCAGATAAATTCAATATTTTTCCTACATTGGTATGCAGTTTTTCAGATTATCTTTTGAAAACTGCAAAAATTAAATGTTGAATTTAGTTCACTAGATTTTAATCTTGTTGGACTGATGTCGCATTTGGCAGTCATTTTTTGATAAACAAGGGGCACTGTTAGGCTGGATTGTTCAATTCTGCATGAGATCATCTCCTTTTTTAATATAGCTCAGCAATATTTAACAAGCCTGTGACAGTCCAACCCTTTATTCTTATTCATTAAGCTCTAATATTGTTTGTTATATATGAATGGCTTTGTAGAGCGAAAACAAAACCTGATTACCCTTTGGCCAACCAAATCAGTATCAGTATCTCAATGTTCAGCCGTGCTAGTGATGTGGCCCTTTGTACATTTGTGATTGATTTATTTGTTTTTAGTCATCAAACCTTTTACAGTTTGCTGTAAAATGCATTGTTATGCTGCATTATCCTGTTCCTTTGCAATATATCATGTGTCTGCTTCTGACAATGTTTTTAAAAAGTTGATTAAAGTTTTTTTTTTCATATATTTGTTACTATTTTGCGCACACATTCTTATATAATACCGTATTTGTTACATATTGGCATGAAACTCAAAGAAGGCGCAATTCATATGGACCTTCAGGGGCGCCGTACTGTCGTATTTCTTTCACGCATGCGTGTGGCGGTTGTAGTAATAAGCTAGAAGAAGCATCATTTTAAAACATGTCAGAAAAAGCAGAAGTGGATTTAACTGGTGCCAAGCAGAACACGGGCGTGTGGCTTGTAAAGGTGCGTATACGGCCTTTTTGGTAACGCCAGTTCATGGGCTATAGGGACAGTTATTCATTTAAACAGCGAAGGTTAATGGTAATGTAGCTTAGCATTAGCCTCTACAATGAAAGATGCCTTGCGTTGAGCTAACGTTGGCTAACTTGATGTTAGATAGACAAGTTAAACTGGTCTTAACTACTCATCGTGTAACGTTATTTATTATTTATGCACTACACTGCAACTCTTCTATTATTCTAAATACAGGAAATTCAACCAAAGTAAGCAAAAGGTGGCCAGAGTTATAGTCTGTTAGCAGGGAAAACGATCGGTGCGCCCTGGAGAGAGATGCACTTTGTATGGAGATGTTCGGCAACTTATGTACAGAACAAGTAACTTTGCACAGCCCATCGTGTAGCTGACAAAGCATTATGTAGAGTGATATCGGGTTTTAGTTAACGTCACGTTTTCGCCAAATTTTTAGAAATGTAAATGATTAGCTCATTGTATGTATGTCATAGCCACAAGGTCTTTTGTGCGAAAGTAGCCCTAGTAAAACATACCCATGTTTCTTCATGCAGGTGCCCAAATACCTCTCTCAACAATGGGCAAAAGCGACTGGAAGAGGAGAGGTCGGGAAACTCCGAATCTGCAAGTATGTGAAGCAACTGACTATCAGTTAAATAGAGGCCAGCCTGCGTAGTTTATATTATTTTAGTTTAATCTAAGTGTTGTCACAGCATTTGAATATACACTTGGAAGTTGAAGAGCGAAGGGCACATTTTGTGTGCGCTGATTAAAGCCTGTACTAGTAGTGTGTGTTGTTGTTGTTATACTAGCACTTATCCATGTCAGGTAAAAGGTAAGACCCAGTTATTCTCGACAATTAATTAATTCGAATTTTGCTCATCATTTTTATTTCCCAGGAAGGGAAACCAAGGAAAAGCAGAGGTACGTGATAATGAAAGAAGTTGTATATAATGCCATGCACAGTGAAATGATTGTGTGAAAGTTAATCATATTGTGATTGCTTTGACAGATATTGTGACTGCTAAATGATTACTGATTAGTAAGAATGATATTTTTTGCATCACTGTTTTAACTTAATTAGTAAAAGTATCAATCATGAAGATGTGACATTTATTTTGAAGAGCAAGATTTGTTGGCCAGAGCATCTGTAGCCCCCAAGTACTTAATTATAATCCTTCACTATAAACTAGGGGTGCACCGATCCGATATTAAGATCGGATATCGGCTCTGATATTGACACAACGGCTGAATCGGGGATCGGTAAAATGAAACAGATCCACCGGCCGATCCAATTTTTTTTTTTTTTCGCCGTCGCAGCACACTACGTCATTCGTCAGCGTCACGCATGCTGGAAGAGCGCAAGTTGTTGTTTGACTAACTCTTTATTAGTTTATTCTCAGGTTCAGCTGCTATGTTTTATTTTGTATTCCTGTTTGCAGGACGTTACACGTACTAACGTCACATTTCTCTCTGATTAGCTAGTAGCCCCGCCATCAGTTGTTAGCCTCACCGGTCAGCTGTTAGCCTAGCAACGCTAACTTTCAAACCGACGTACTCAATACTATGTGGGCTGTCCATCGTTGCTCCGTCGGTCCTCCCTCCACCACAACCTCAGGGTTATTCACCGCCGGGCTGCTTTGTCTCCTCCTCTGCTGCTGCGGTCTCCTCGGCTCGCAGCGATGCTGGATGGTCGCCCCCGCTGTGTGCACGGAGCCTCCAGATGCTAGTTTGTTTACAGACTGTGCTACTGACTTCAGTGCTAGTGTTCCCTCCGTGCTGACTGACAGGCGCGACATACATGTTTTGTTTGTTCCACTTTGTTACGTGTGTCCTTGGGTACCCTGACAGGCGCTATATAAATTAAAGGTGTTATTATTATTAATGTTATTATTATTAATATTATTGTTATTAATATTATTATTAATATTATTATTAATATTACTATTAATGTTACACATGTTTACAATGTTCGGTAACTGTTTGATTATTTTGTCTTAGTTAGGAAAGTCTGGTGCCTTTAGTCCCTTTCACATGGTGGAAGGTACACAGTTTATTATTAATTCAACAATGGTATCGGATCGGTATCGGGTATCGGCCGATACGCTCAGTCCAGGTATCGGTATCGGATTGGATCGGAAAAAACTGGATCGGTGCATCTCTACTATAAACCTGTCATACATTTTATCTTTATCAAACATTTGCAGCTACTTTTTTATTGGACATGGCACTTAGCTATATTGCAATAATAAAATATTTTATTTAGATTTATTACACACCCCAGGAAATTGTTGGGATTATGCTATGCCTTTTATGATAGCCATTCTTGTGTTATTTAAGAATAACATGGTCTTAAACATCAGTTTTTTTTTAAGTAATTATGTGATGGATTAGGTAGGTTATCTCATCTTTTTGTTTCAGATCATTCAGAACAAGTGAGTTTATGTGAACCTGCCTGTACCTATTTTACTGTACTGGATTTGTGATAATGACAGAAAAAGATTAAAATCTCGAAACGGGCTGAAAAGATTAAATGTTGCTGCTCCTTACAGGTGTCTTTCACTTTGAACGAAGAGCTGACTGTGATAGAGGGTATAGAAGATAAGACGGTGTCTGCACCTCGCGAGCACCCCTTCACCATGCAGTCAGTGGGTGGTCAGACGCTGGCGGTCTTCACCGAGAACTCATCAGGTGAGTTGCTATTTTCATCTGCTGTGTGTCTGATTTCAACACCTCAGCTGCAAGATGAGGTGCTCGTGACAAACCGCAAATTCATTTATACGTTTTCTGTGACGTGAAATATCTGTTTTGTGTTTGAGCCAAGAGGTAAGTTCTGTGTGGTCAGGTGGCTGAGGCACTCGTCCTGCTGCTCTTTGTACCGCTTGCTCTTCCCGCACAGTCTTTCTTTTGCCTGCTATGCTTGTCTCTGTGTGTTGTGAACTCTCAACAGAGTGTGAGGTTGTCCACAGTCCTAACAGAATACACATGAGAAATGTACTGTTCACAGTGGATAAGTGACACTCGGTGGCACACAGAGGAGAGCCGGTCTGTTGGAAATTGTTTTCATCCAGTCTGATCTGTGTTTCTGTCTCTACGTACATGGGAATTTTGGTTTCAGTGTTCGATCTTCTGTCAGTCATTTCTTTGTGGTCTGACCTTTTCGGTCCACTGTCAATCACCTCAGCAGATTGGGTGTCTGATCAGGCGCAATGGCCCAAATTGGGATTCTTTTAACATAGAGTAGATCAATATCAACACAAATCTTCACTGAATTTGTAGTTGAGTTGATTTAATTTTTGCATGTGTTTCTTTGGTTTGGTTCTAATTTCACCAGCCTTGTCTGCCCTCTGTGATGTAGGTGTTTTGTTGCTATGGGTGCTGGTGAGCTTTTGCTACTGTCCTTACTTTGGGACACCGACTTGTGTGTGTGTGCGCGTGTTTTAGGGCTGCACAGTTGAATTGTTGTTTTTGTTTGTTTTCTTATTTTTATAAGCACTTAAAAGGGATTACTTGACACCGACTTATTCCTTAATGGAGGGCTTGGCCAAGAAGGCAGCTGCTAAAAAAAGACATCGCAACTTTGCCACAATTCTCCAAATCTATGATTCGATTTTACTTTTGAGTTTAAGGTCCCAATTTGATTTCATTTGATATAATAAAAAATACAAATCAGCACTGGCGCCATTTTTGATGACCAATTAATTAGTTTGTAAAGATAACTAGATCAATTTACATTTTCAGATTTGTTCAACAGATATGCTAAATGGTATCAAGTGTGATATAACCAATATAGATGTATTGACTATGTGGCACACGAAGACATATGGTCAAAAACTTACGATTTAAAATGGACATTTCACCATGTTATGGGGCTGTAAAACATAAAAACAAATGTAAGATTCAGTCGATGGCAGAAAGGGTATTTTACAAGAACAGTTTGAGTTTCTACACCTGCAGAAACCCACCAAGATAATAATTTCTAATCCTGGTGGGTCTTATGCAGCATGTATCTAGCAGCAGGACTTGGGCGTTTGTGCAGCCCTCTCTGGTGGGATAGGGTATCTGTGCTCACTTATTTTAAGGGCATGCTTGCTTTGCTCATACGCACGCGTGTCGTCACATTTTGCCGAGCGGCTCTGTGTGATCAAACGTTTTCGTATGCGACTAAACCCTGGGTGTGGTTCTCACTGTTCGATCCCCTCCTCCCTCCGTCTTCCATCCCCTGTATTTTCATGTTCACCATCCCTCCCTCCCTTCCTGTAGGCCAATCAGAAGAGAGATCTGATGGCACCAGCTCAGGGTCTGGGGCGGGGGCAGGTCCAGGTGAGTCCTCCGATTCGCCAGCAGGTGACAAAGTTGCACACTTCAGACATACTGAGTGTCTGTTATTTTTATTAATAAATAGTGTTTGTAGTACCACAATAGTAACCCACATACATGCTTTGGAAGATGCGTGTATTGGTATCAAAACTGTGGACACCTTGTGCCCATGCTGCGCCAAGTTTTGACCTGACGCAGCTCACAGGACTTTTCTGTTTTTGAGCACAATTACATCCGTATGGAGCTTCTGCACCCTTGGCTTGGAGGAGAGTGCTACCTGCTCGTGGTGGTTGTAATGTCAGTCCAATTGTGACATTGTGTTGGCAAATATAATTAATATTTGACTGCTCTAAATGTTAGTTTAAATCTACTATACAATACGTTAGCAAGCTTCCTCAAAACAACATGTAAATAAGCTTAAACTGTGATCAAGTGCCACTTCTAAGATTTGTTGATGATTTGGATGTTTGATTTTGTTTTTCTTTTCTTCTTTTACTTGCTTAGTGTTTATAAAACTAATATGTACAGAATCACTCATTCACATGATTTTCTTTTTGATGGGTGAGACTAATAAAGCTGTTTATGTATCCAAATGCCCAGCAGCCTAAAAAGGGCTTCACATAATGCATATGAAGCAGTCTGAATTTTTTTTTCCTGTTATTTGCCAAAATACTGATGAAATATTTGTTGACAGTAAAGAACTCTATAGAATTTTGCATAAATCTTTTAGCTCTGGCTCAGACATTTTTACTGTAACCTACCAGAGTTGCTGGTTTGGAAATAGCTTTGAATAAGTGGTCATCATTTTCTTGTCGAAAAAAAAAAGGATAATTGTACTGCACTGGGATGTTTTTGGTAGAAATGCATTGACTGAATTGGAATCAATCATGGGAGGAATAGTTGTAATAGTAAACTGAAACTGACTCGGGATGGCTCTAATATCTTAACCTCAACTTTAGAAGAGGGCCCAGGCTCAACTAGATTCACCTCACTCGCAAAATTAACTGTTTGAGTGTATTTTTTTTCCTCTACAAACTGACTCACTCTTAGTGTATTCTTTCATCACTTCTCTCTTACACATATGCAACAGTCAACCTTCACTGTCTATGAAGTAAAGATGCACCTTAAAATGGCATTGTGACACGTGGACTTCAATTGAGATATTAATTAACACTTTTATTTTTCAGATAAAATAGCCTTGGAGGGAGTGGTAGTACAGAGAGCAGAGTGCAGGCCTGCTGTCAGTGAGAGCTACATGAGGCTGAAGAGGTGAGTACTTTCAAAATAATGTGTTAGGAACCTGAACCTGCAGTCAGTTTGCAATGTTAGATAAATGAACGTTGATCATTTTAAAGGGTTATTCTGGTATCTTTAATCCTATATTTCAGTAAATACAGGCCCCAGAATTTCCCCATTCATTCCAACTTATTGTGCATGGAGGTCTGGTATTGTATATGGACGTACATTACTTATGTCATTGTTTCATGTGTGTTGCATGTTCAATCTTAATCATGTCCATGCATTGGGGTAAACTGGCTTACCAGAAAAATGGAATCCCCTGTATAATAAAGTATACACTATAGCCTTTGTTATGATTTGAATCATTCAAATTACAAAGTTTGACACTTAAAATTCTAATTTAAGCTGGGTTAGGGCTAAACTTGTATTAAATTTTATTACATCAAACTGGTGTTTCTGTTTCTTGTATTTTTTCAGGTTAGGGTTACTGTACACACTATGTCATGTATTGTTGTTGTCAATTAAAATCATTATCATTTTCCAACAGGTTACAAATTGAAGAGTCCTCCAAGCCAGTCAGGCTCTCACAACAGTTGCAAAGTCCTGTCACCAACAACTACAAACCTGTGGCCAACCATATATTCAATGTAAGAAATAAATCCTATACTGTTTCTTTGATTATTTTTTAGTCACGTAGCCAGCGCATACAACACAGTTTATTGACACTGGACAAGTATTCTCTGTGTATTTAAAAGCCTATGGATATATTTTTGCAAGTTTATGACCAGTTACTACAAATCATGTATTCTTAATATTACTGTAAAGTCTATTGTTTGTTGATTACCCCTGGGGTGATCTAACCCTGTCAACAAACTTCTAGTCTCTCCACATTTAATGTTCATACAAAACTAAAAGAGGGAAACCCTGCTGCATTCTTCAGAAAATGATCGTCAGTTATAAGATACATGATGTTCAAAGCCACTGGTACGGCTCTGTAATGTGTAGGTCTATATGTGATACAGAATCTGTTTTCTGTTTGCTTTTTGCTGCAGCTCAAGCATGAGAGGCAAAAGAAGGAGGAGGGCAAGAGAGCAAGAGCTGACAAACAGCAGGTGTTGGACATGTTGTTTTCTGCTTTTGAGAAGCACCAGTACTACAACATCAAAGACCTGGTGGATATCACCAAACAGCCTGTGGTAAGACTGGAGGGCAAAATGGGGGCTGTTTATGCCGACTGATTTCAAACAACACCATTGGCCACTATTCGGCGCAGAATATTCTTAGTTAATATAGCTTTCAGTCACACAGAACGAGAGATCTGAGAGTTATCCATCTCCTCTGATTTGAATTTTGTCCTCTTCCAGATTTATTTGAAGGAAATCTTGCGTGATATCGGCATTTACAACGTGAAGGGAACACACAAGAACACCTGGGAGCTCAGGCCGGAATATCGACATTACCAGGCCGAGGAAAAGACTGATGAATAGTTTCTCCCAAGGCTGATCCACCACCTTCATTTGTTTCGGCGGTGAAGCCTTCTCAGACCAGGCCTTGGTTGGACCTTGAAGCTCTCTCCTGAGTTCTATACATCAGGTCTCAAAACACACTGGAACATGAGGTCAAGCATAGGTTGAGTTTTACAGGGAGACGTTGTTGTGTGTTGTTACTTTGTATGAAGAAGAAGAGGCACTGGGAAACAAATGGGCTCTTCCTGATGTGGTTTGTCTCAGCTCCTGCACTCTCTCGAAGGAAAATCAACCTGTATTTTGAATTAACTCGGTCAGCGGCAAGGGATGTAGCACTCTGGTTCTTAGCATAGAATTAGGTTTTAATATTTTTGACAAGTATTTCCAGAAGTAAGGGGCTTTATGATTAAAAGATACAGATTCGACACAGGTAATGGCCCTCACCACTAATTTGATATGTGCAGAGAAAGTTTCTTTTTCTAGATATTTTATAATCTGACATCTGAGTCTTTGACGCGTGTGATGCATTTTTTTTTAAAAAAAACACATCTGCTCATGTGTCTGTACCATGTCTTGGGAAAACAAATTTAGCCAGAATTTATGTTGACAAAATCATGGCTGTGATCGTTTCTGAATGTGTGCTTCAGGTGTCTTTGCATTTGCTCATTTTCATTGTAATTTTAATGTCTTATGTAATGTTTCAATAAAAAAAACAAAATTGAATTTTTACTAGAACAGCATCACCTCTACAGTTGTGTAAATCACATAATGAAAACAATGTACTAACCAACAGCTATTACATATTTTTCCAAAGGCTCAGCTTGTTTTATTTGAATGAAATCCTGAGTTTATTATTCATATTGATTTCTTAATTTTTAAGTTGGCTTTCCATCAATGACACTGCATAAACGTGTGAATTTACCAAATGCTTCAAACTTTTCTGTGCAGTATTGAAGTCTACTATTTAGAGCAGAGAGCAATTGATGCATGATACAATTGTGAAATCTGCCATTGATCCCTAAATTGCAGTTTACCACTGGACATTTTTCATTTTAATGTTAAACTGTCTAAAATGACAGTGCACTGACAAACATTTGCATCAGCTTTAAAGAGTTCAGCGGATCTGACAGTAGCCAATACATCTCTACAGGCCTATCTTAGTCAGGCTCCATTTAAAGTATGATGGAAGAGTAGCTCAAAGTACAGTTTGCTCACACTGCTTATGTTGACTGCAAGACTGCCATGCATTAATTAAAGGCTCCAACATTATGCAAAAAGATCAAGAATAAATTCACAAAAATACATCAGATGGAGTTTAAAAGGTTTATTTAAAAACATGTTACATGCAGCATAACTGTACAGCTCTTGGCAGACAGATAAAAGTCGCCAGTGATCAGATATGGCCAACTGAATGCAAATGTTGGAGTTCAGGGGAAGAGAAGATGTTCCACTGGTCCAAATCTCCATCAGGGCTTTGCACTGTCTCACTTATTTGCTGCAAGAAAATGGAAAAACTATTAAGGATGCACCACAGCATATGAATATCACAAACAGTAATTCTGCAACAAGCAGTTTAGCCTCCAGATCTTCAGATAACTTGTAAATGACAAAATGCTTTAATAAGCTGCTTGCATTATACACTCTATTCATGCACTTTTGATGCAAGAGAAGAAATACATTTCAAAATGTTGTGGGTGATGAAAACATCCACAGGTCACACTGAAAATGTGATCTGGGAAAGCCTGCATGTATTCCTCAATTCAATCTGTACTGCTATAGAATTCAGCAGTCAGAAAGCACGAGGAAAGCTTAGTTTAGCATCTCTATGCAAACCCAAAAGCCAATAATGCACGCTTTAGGTCTATCAGTGGATGCAAGTCACTACAACTAAAATATATTTCATGTGCTCACCTTTAAAAAGGTGAAATTCTGACCACAACGTCAAGTGTCAGATCTGCTGCAGTATCCTTTCCAGGTTCATCTCCCCACACTAGAACTTTCAGACTAGAAAATAGGGAGGACAAATAAAAATTACATTAACTTTACAGTATGGCATCTGTGATTCATGCACCAATTAAAAAAGGGTTTTCAAAAATAAAAACATTTCAGATTTTTATTGGGAATTACACGTTTTAGACACCGTTTTGGATTTATCCTCCCCGATTCAATCCGAGACGCCACAGAAGAGAGGCGGGCAGAAAGCGCAGGGACATTTAATGTTGCATCTGCAATAGTAAAACCCAGGATATCTCACACCAGAGAGCCCAGGCTGTCAAAGATGCAGCTATTGATCAAGATTAGTCAAACCTTACACCCAAGCATACAACTTGACATAAAAACTTCACATACATTTTTTACACAGGACTTGATGCAGCTGGTCGCAGTCCTGTTGCAGGAGCTCCTTTCTTGGGCCCCATTTTTCCAGTAATTATACTGCCATGGCAGTCTGTCATGTTACATCAGCACCATCATCTATGACACTTCATGTCAGAACGGGTACACAGCCATCATCCTCCATCTGTCTCATAAAGGTGTCCAGCACAGGCCATCTGATCTGTTAGGAAAAAGTGCCAGAGAAAAGCCATTAATTGCCAAAGAAACAAATATTTGTATATGCTGCAGCCACACAGTGTCCTTTCAAAGTAAAGTTTATCAGGCCAAATCTTCATTTCCGACACAGAATATAAATACATATTGGAGAAAAAAAAAAAAATCACACAGCTATGGGGCAAACTGATAGCAGATTAGCATCTGTGCAGAAAATAAGGGTTTTATCTGCCATCACGTGGATGAATTACTATACTTTAATCAGGAAGTCACGCTGAGCTCCAAGTCTCATTCAGTGAGACCCGAGAACAGAATAAAAAGACTGAATGAAAATATTAAAAAAAGATAGATATGCATACACATGTATACACAGATTAAAACTTAACTTTTGAAATACTACGAACATGCTATGCTACATCAATGAAAACAACCACGTATTGAAATGATAAATAAGTGAATCCATCTTTGACGTTGGCTTGTTTTAGGTTGAGTTGTTACCGCAATATAAAAACTATGATAATTAAGTCAACACATTGCCCACAAAGTGAAATCATCCAAGCCACCTGAAATTGCCTGTATCAAGATAATACACCAGTTATCACGTCAATTTTACAGATAATCCGGGTATTATGTTGGTTAGCACTCGCTATAAAACTCATGTTAGCATTACCGTTAGCTGGCTACATGCTAGCAACGAGGCATTGCTGACTACATGCGCTCCCCTCCCCTGAAAAACCCTTCGGTCCCGGGCCATAGTTCGTCGTCGTGAATGTAACTTCGCTGATTTTATCATTGCGTTAGTTAGGAGAACTGTTGTGGTATCCTCGAAAGTGAACTATGAAACTGATTCAGACGGTGATTTTAAAAATTGCACCAACACGTGGCAACAGATCGACATTTTAAACTACAACTTCAAACGCTCCGTTAACTTATCTTCTCTTAGCAGTGCGCGACGTTATGTACTTACAACAGAGCTCGCCGGTATTGATGACTGAACTGCTGAAATCGTTTTGCATGGTTAATGAAGATCGTTTTCTGAGCCTCTGCTTCCACTGAGAGCACAGCTAGTGAAAGGGCCGATGAGAGCGAAGCCTCCTGTTTAAATAGGTTATGGCTCATTTCCGCCCCCTTGAGGACGGAGGCGGAACTTTACATTGTCGCCCCCTGGTGTTCACAGTTGGACATTAATACATTAATTGTAAGTGTAAGTGCACTGGATGAAACCTTTCCCCCAAGTAAAACCATTGTCATATCCAGGATTCAGTTTATCTTTAATCAGGCTGCGTTGCGATCAAATAGGTTGTCTTTTTGGTCATGCTGATATTTTCACAAAGAGTCACAGTGTACACATTCAATGTTTTTCCAAAGAAACCAATGTTGCACACAGTTCTGATAGCGATTTACAGGAGGATAGACAGAAATTGACATACATCTAAAAACAAAGACAATAAAGCAACTATAAACATAAACATGTAACTATGATGTGGGATACATGTAAAATGGAAGAAAAAAAACACACATACAACAAACAGCGTCAGTATACAAAGCAAACAGTTTTCTGTAAATGGTCAACAAAGTGAAAATAGTTGAAGGCAGAGTGCAAAGAGGGTTTTTTGAAACATTTCACTTTATTTTGATATTTTTTTCTGTATTAATGTATATTGCATACATTTTGGAAAAGGTGTTTTTTAAAATGTTTTTAATTTAACCTGAGCTCATATAATGTCTACTACTGTGTATATTACAGACAGACCGCTTAAACAGTTGTACATATTATGAATGATGAAAACCCATTAAAACTATTTTTCCCCCCATCTCACTGTCATTAGCATACAATCATGCATCTCATGCCACCAGACTGTTATTGTGTGGTCCTGGATGAGCTCTTAAAATGTTTACTATTTTTCACTAGATAGGGCATTTTAGCCCTTAGTCCAGATGCATGCTATTTCCATTGTGTCCTATGGGGGGCTTTGATAATAAATGCTAATAAACCTTTATTTATAAAGCACCTGTCAAAACAGAGTTTGCAAAGTGCTTTGACAATCGGTTAAATTAGGAAACACAGGAAGACTATTACAGAACAAACGTCCAACAGTCAAGTCAAACATAAGGAAGTCTAGTGGAAGGAGAGTTGAAACAAGAGGGTAGAACAGAAAGTGTAAAAACACAAAAAGTCAAAATGGATCATTACTAGTAAAAGGTTAGTTGATGGACAACATCACAGAGAGGGAAGGGAGAGAAGAAAATAAATAAATAAATCATTAAAAAAAAGTAAAGTAAAGGAATAAAAACAATAAAGAACCATTAGAAGAGACCACATTTAGTACCAAAAAAACGTTCCATGTCAAAAACTGCCATAAAAATACTATTGATCAAGTATATGGTATGGTATTTAAAGGGTTGAAATGCCGAAAGCTAATGAATATTTGGTACGGTAATGTACTTAAAGAAGTTCAAAATAAAAAGTAGCCCATACTTACAGGTTAAAGGAAAATAGCGGGCGGAGATCAACATGGAGTCATTCAGCACACATCGAATGTGGAACATATGGCAAACGCGCGCGGGCACGAGGCGCGCGCCCGCCGCTTCCTCCAGCCCTGCGTGAGTTGAGTGAGGAGCTGCAGCACTTCTTAATTGGACTCCATCGAGTTTCAATGGTTCCTCCTCCATCAGCTTCCTGTGGATTTATGTGACGACACGCAGGCTTCAAAGGAGACTCGAGAGCAGGTAACTTCAAGCTCCATCGTGTTTGTTATGTGTGATGTGATTAGCCTTTTGTGTGATGCTTAATTTAAAGAAATGACTTTTTTATTATTATTTTATTTATTCATTTTTTATTTTTTTAAAGACTAATCATTCTCTCAAAACCCATCAATTCATTCTGGTTACCCAGCAGCTGAATTAAGAGCTAACAGGGGGGAACTTAATGATGCCTGAAATAATGTGTTCCTAATTCAAATTAACATTTTGCTTAGTCTTCCACAGGCGGTAGATAGTGAAAGCAACAGCCCAGCTATGTTCAGGGCAGTGTTTGGCAACAAGAAAGAGGGAGGAGGAAAACGAGGAGACAAGAAGAGCCACAGGCACCAAGGTAAGAGGAAAAACTACCTGTGTGACAAAACTATGGGATGTCAACACAGCAATGAGCCTATATTGCACCTTTGGGCTAGCATTCTAATGAGATTAATTCCAGTTTTTATCATGTGGATGCTTTCTTTCTGTGTGTGTCTCTGATCACAATGATGTATATACACTGGCTCTTGCATTATTTGATGGCAATATTCAGGTTCTCTCCTCTCCCGTGATTTAAGTAGAGCCATTTCAATTAGCCTAATTCATCAGCCTGTTCTGTCCTTCACACAGTGTCCCGCTGCTTGCATTTAAAGTGTGTCAGGAGAAGTTAGAGTGGGTTAGGCAAACATCCTGACCTACTAAAAAAAACATACTGAATTTCACAAGAATCTATGAGTGGGCGACAACTAAATGAGACGAGTCTGCACCCTCATTATGAATGTGTTAGATCTGTTGTGCACAAGCTGAACATTTTCGTTGTCATATTGTCAGCGGAAAAGTGAACAGAAATGGAACATTTTGCTGTGCAGATAAAGCAAAGCTGTTTGCGTTCCTCACAAGGGTGAACTTGACAACTTGCTGCAGTACAGAGGAGATTTCAGACTGCGCAGTGGAGATAGATGAACATGAGTGGAGCTCAGTATTAGAGCAACCATGTTGCCCATTAATATTTAATAATTTGCTGCTCTGGGAAGCAAGATCGGAGAGGATGATAGAGAACTGTGTCAGTCTCATTAAAGTGATATAGTATGTTTACAGGATGGCTCTGATCATTAGCAAAGAGATATCACTTCTCCTCATAAGCTTATCGTGAGAGGTTTCAAGGCAATGATCTTTCCAGGCATGGCCCTCAGCAACATATCATTTGAATTTGTAATATCAGATGGTGGACCTCTGAATCCTTCTTTTGCTCAACAGAAACAGCCTCATTTAAGGAATGGCTGAATTATACCACAGGGGACACTACTGTAATCTGGTGTAACCATTATAAGTAGCAATAAGGTCCCTATAATCGCCTGGCTTTGTGAGTTCTCGTGCATAATGTTTATTCGAAGGTGCATGATGAGGCTTAATGGCTGCGATACGGGTGGACGTAAAAATGATTCAGATGTTGAATTGAAATATAATAAGTGTAGCCTCTTTATTGAGTGTGATCCCATTCCTTTAAATAGATGTTCTGGCATTGCCGACTTTCCATTACCTCATTCAACAAAATGCCTCCAAGACAAGATACGTTCGCTCTGTCGCAGCTTTATGTGACACATATTTTTAAAAAGCGCTCGCTGCGATTTGTTAAACCTGTCCTGCTGAAACACCTCGGCCTTTTGAACTCTACTGATTGTGGTTTTTTTTTAAGCTGAGCACCTTCCCTTCTCTGTCTTCCCTCCTCACTCCCATGCAGGTGGTGAGGTGTACACCCACAGCACCTTGCAGAGGAGCAGCGGCGGTCACGGCACGCGCTTCCGGGACCATGACAGCGGCTACGCCGACGGCCCAGTAAAACTGAGGAGACTGACCAAGGGTGTGTCCATTTCTTTGCCGTCCTCCCCTCTTCTCCCTCGCCGGGCTGACATCGTCCCCTCCCAGTCGTGCGTCAAGTTCACAGGTGGGTTCAACTGAAATACAAGCAAAGCGCGGTCTCGTTACAAGAAACAGAGAGTGACGAGAAGCTGCGCATCAGGGAATAGATGCAAAAAATAGCAGAATGCTTTCATGGGTTTGCCTTGATTAGCGGAGAGCTTCTGTGCGTTCAGCTGTTCCATACATGTGACAGCAAATACAAGAGCATACAGACTGTGCCCCCCGGGCCCAAAACCATGTGACAGATTGTCAGAGTAAATGATTGAACAAGATAACTCAAGGCAAGGGACCCCAATTAGGTAGGTCCATTATTGAAACATTTTATTAGTTTTGATCCGCAAAGACATGATCAAAGGTGACTTATCATAATGAAAGATAATGCTCAAGGTCTGCTCACGAGTTTTTGTGCTTTTAGCTTTTCTTTGGTCTATCTGTGCTAAAAGAATCTTTATTGGCAGGTTTCTCAAAGAAAAGTGTAGCAATGCAAGTGTGTCACGTTACTTTGACCTACACAAACAGGGATTTAATTGCTCATGTTTCATGTCAGGTTTCTACAATCGACCGTCCAATAAAAAAGAATAACGTCCTCTAATCCTTCCTTATTAAAAGAAATCCACAATGAATAAATATGCAAATATAGGTCATTTAAAAAGTATTAACTGCTCAACAGAAACTTCATTAAAAAAAGTCTGTTCTCAGTGTATGTCTGTATTCAGGATTAACATGTCACACTTCTTTAAGTTGCATACTGGATGAGGATTTGTCTCCAAACTAGTTGTGATATCATGAAATTATACTTGTTAATGTTAAGATAAGATAGGATGAGATGAGATAAGACTAGATCCCCTGAAGGAGAAATGATTTTAACACAGCAGCACAAGGGAACAAACAGTGTGCAAACAAAGGAAAACGTAGCAGCGCAAGGAAGTAATTGGCTAAGAGAAAAATCCAATAGAATAAAATAAAGATATACTGAAATAGATCAGATAAAATAAAATAGAAATGCTCAAAACAGTAGACTGATGTGTGTGCATATACCTGCGCAATGTCCATGTAAATGTACACTTATTGAAGTCGGATTAAAGATGAGTACAGAGGGAATTCCCCGTCAGCAGATGAGAGTGACAAAACTGCTTTCTGGTGTCAATACATCATCCTACAGGGTGAAGGTTAAAGGTAATGAATATGACTGAAAGCAAAACACAACTTGAGTCGGGGGGGGGCTTTAAAAATGTTGAATTCTGATTTGATTTTATAGCATCTAGAAAATGGGTCAAACTTTTCTACAGTGCACATACTAAATATTTCATAGCTCAATCGAACTGGCACATTTTTTCCACGTCAATGGCCACATTACCAGTTAAGACAATAAAATTCACAAAGATGTTATCTGCTGTTTTAGTACTTTTTGTGACCAGTCAACAAAACCAAACTAAACATGCATTTAAGGAAATGTAGGTTATTTTAAAATGATATTTTCTTATACAAAAAAAAATTATCTTTATAAGCTCTGGGACATTTTTAATCATGTAAAGTAAGTAATTGTAGTCTGGGAAGTACAACAAACTCCATGTTCACCTGAGGGAGGCTTCCCTTTGAAAGGAGCACTAGGTGGCAGTGTCCCGCAGCAAGTCCCGCCATTCAGAAAATGTGCTCTTACATTTCATGGCATGCAGCACTGCCTTGTCTCCCGCCCCCCCACCCCCGGTACACAGAACGAACATGACAAGGAAATTTACAGCAAGTAAAAATACACACTGTCATGGTGTTCATGCGTTCAGCAGTCATGCAAAATCAGATACCGAGCTGCTTGTTAGACTGCGCGGACTGTTTCCGAGTCTGTCCACACTCATGACTCAAACACAGAATAACCTTGAGTGTAAAAAATTCAGCGCATCCGATTGTTTCGCAAACATCTTGTCCCTGTGAAATGATCTCCAATCCTAAAGAATCTGTGCTTCCAAGAACCCTCAGATGTAGTTGCATAAATTGAGACACACCCACACACATCAATTTGAGTGCACCGCTGTCCCTGCCATCTCGCAAACACGCGCACAAACACACACATACACACACACACATAAACACACACATTAGCAATGTTAATATATTATAGATAAACACCCACGGTACAGTGAGTATTGCACTGTTTCCATACGTGGCTTGCACTCTGTACATACTGCTTTATACTCCTGGGACACAATTCAAATTCTGCACCACAGATCTCATCTGGGGAGGCTTAATCTCTCTCTCTCTTTCTCTCTCTCTCTCCCTCTCTCTCTCTCTCTCTCTCTCTCTCTCTCTCTCTCTCTCTCACTTTCTTTCATATCCATCCTTATCTCCTCCCTCAATCCCTCCCTCCCACCCACCCTGCCTGCTCACCCTCCCTGCCTGCTCACCCTCCCTGCTCACCCTCCCTCTCCCTTTCTCCCTCTATGTGCTGTGGCCAAAGGACGGGTAGGGAGGCTGGAGTACGTGGATGGCTCTTCCAGTGTGCGAGAACCTCCTGTCTTTGCCTCGTGCCGTGGCAAGGCAGACTACAGAGGTGAGAACGGGAGCGTGTTGCCGTGTGTTTCGCGTCATGTCTGTTTATCCAGGTATTGATCGGGGGAGCTGAATGAGAATGAGTCGGGGTGGAGTTGATGAGAGGAGAGCGAAGGATGAGATATTGGAGAAAAAGTCAGTGTGTGGTAGTGTTTTAATAACAGCTAAAAGGCTTGGCAGTAAGTTTTTGCTTTCAGATGTGTGTGTGTGGTGTCTGTGTAATCCTCAGTGTATTATTCAGAGCGGATTTGTTTTATTACAGTTTCTCCTGAGTCTTTGTCCTGACTTATCTGCATGCTGCTTGTATAGTTATAGTTAGATTAAAGCAGTAATGGTGTAAATACCCTCATCCCAGCCAGCTCTCTCTTGTGTTTTTGACCAGAAGGCTACCCTTAGGCTAAACACATTTTATGAAGCATCTTCCATCCCGGTTGCCAGGCACCTCTCAGCTTCCCGTTTCCAATGGCAACTGCTAGGTGGTTTGATGAATAGTACTGGACATTCAGTTTGTCCTCATGTTACTCCAGATTGGATCTCAGTGGTCTGCTGACAAAATGCAAAGTCCCCCCCCCCCCTCTCAAACACACATACACCCTTCATTACCCAAGTCTTCAGCAGCTCTTCAAGCTGTGAAGTGAAAAGAGTATTGACAAAGACTATCACTGGGGCGCTGTGTGGAACAAAAGTTGCCAGGCTCGGCTCTCAAAATTGACCTTGATCCTCTCAAGGCTAGGCTTGTGTTCTCACACAATTGAATGTGAGAGCGATGTGATGCGTTTACCTTTCAAAGGAGAGCGTGATCCAGCAAGACGGACTGAGAAAGAAGCAGTGGAGGGAGTGCGAAAATGAATGTGATGTCTGAACGCAAAGATGTTTGTGAGGAGGAGTGAGCTGTTCCTGTAATCCATGATGTCCTGTCATCCTGTTAATATGCCTACTCAATATGCATGTTACTCAGCTGATAACAGCACATAGGTGAGGCGTGAGAATGGAGGAATGCATTGCTCAGCTGGCTGAAACACAGAGATGCTACAGCCTCACTCTGCAGAGGTGAGCGTGGAGGAGCCGGGGTTGGAGGTCAAAGCACCAGGGAGCCTTAAACAGTGATAAATGAATGCAGCACATGGCCTGTGTCAGCCAATCTCTCCTGGAGCAACAACGAAGGCAGAGCCAAGGCACTCCTTCTTTCTGCTCCGGAGTCGACACCGAGCTCATTGAAATTCACAACCCGTCTCTTAACCGGGAGCACCTGGCAGGCGTGCGCACAGGCAAACTCACAACCTCGCACAACCTCTCGCTGCTGCCTCAACCAGGGACTGGAAAGCCACTGTCTGTGCATTTGTAATCAGGGCAGCTGGGGCTGTGCTGACCTGTGGATGCAGACATTTCTCTCAGTCCACTGGCAACGCTGTTGGGTGGGAACCTTCTGAGCGAGCTGAGCTTGAACGGGAGCCTCAGTTAGATGGCGGTTTCATCTGGCCAGCCACGTTTCTGCATGCTTGTTAAGGTGTGCGTCCTAAATGTGTGTGTCTTCCAGATCTCCACGTGGAGCCCCAGCCGGGCTCCTCCCTTTCTACCCAGGAACTGATGACCAGACTATGCTTCTTATTGGGAGAAGTAACACCCGGCACTGCTAGCTCCCCCATGGAGGACAGGAGGGAAAAGAAGGTAGGGCAGCATATTGATTTAGTGGCCCTTTGCTGTCATGTCTTATGAAAAGATGATGGATGGTTTTACGAAACGACCTTCTGTCTTCAGCCGTCACATTGCCATCGGGATCTCAGTTTCCTTTTCAAACATTTGAATATCATCTACAAAAGATTAGTTGATTGTGTTCTTGAAATTGAGTCGCGTCCAAGGAAAAATACTGTGTTGAATACTGTGTGTGATATGAGCACTCAAGTCCCCCTTGGAGAAATGGATCAATATATATTCCGAAACATTATAAACTGTGTTGCTATACTTCCGCAGGGCTCCTTTTCTCTGCTCGGTGCCCTATTAGTTTAACCTGTATGAGGGTTATTGTATGTGCTTACGTCTCTCCATCTCTTTGCCTTTGTGTTGCTCAGCCATGGCCCATTTTCTCAGCCTCATTCCACCACCTGAGCTCCAGATTCAGTCAGTTTCACAGAGATAGCGACTCTCATATGAGGAATGTGGGTTGTCCTGGCTAAGATAGATGAGGCTCTGGTATAAAGGGAATAACAGTGAGCTGTTTCAACTCTGCTGCCTCGTCTCCCTACACTCTCTGTGTTGCAGAAATGTTGCATCAGTAATGAGGAGACCTGAAATGCACGTGATCAAACTCCAAGGATCAGGAATACGAAATAAATACTACCTGTTATTCTTAGAAAACGTGCATTTATTCACACAAACCTCTCGATGTTGTGAAATAAGTGTGTAATATACTAGAGGCCGACCAATACTTAATTTTTTGGGTCAATGCCAATACTGATGATCATTTAGATGTGGTTATCAAACATTTGTAACAAAGATGTACCAAAGGCAGGATATTTTGAATCGATTTTACTGTCTAAAATGACACCAGAACACTGAGACAGTAAACTTGCAGGGAATTTATTAATTATGAATTAAGGGCCTGTGTCCACATAGCATTTTTTAGGGGAGCAGAAAAGCGCTGGCTGTGCACTCAAGAGCGTTGAGATGAAGCATTTCCGTGCCGAGAGAAAAAACGGTGCACATGCATCCTGTCTCTATGACAACAATATCTTGACAACTGCTGCCATATGATCGACACTGCCCCTTGTGTTTCACCATCTTTTTGTTTTTGTTTTTTTTGACATTGGGACATCAGAGCAAGGAGGATGTGGATGCATCCAGGCTAGGAAAAAGAAAATGAGTGGTGGTGACGTCACCAGCGCCCTTATTGGAAAGTTTAGATTTTGAACTGGAAGCGCTTGGAGCAACTACACAAAAAGGGGCGGTCGCCTGCTGCTGCAGACGCTCGCTCCTCATTGGGAATGATTCAAAGAAAATGTGGCACTCAGAATAAAAGAAAGCAATGTGGACACGAGCCCTAACCCGTTATCTGAGATAACCTGATGAAGTTCTACGTACCGAAATGTTGTTGTCAATAAACTTAATTGCAAGTGAAGTGGACAGTGTGCAGGAGTCTTCTCCTATGCACCTGTCGACCTGAAGGTGTACAAAAGCTGCACTCTGACATTATAATCTGTAAAAAAAAGAGTCTTCATATTGGACAACATATAGACCAATATTGATACATCTGTGATCGGCCAATATCACCAAGAGATATATCAGTCAGGCTTTAATACATACAAATGTCAGCAACAATACAAAATCATTTTTTAAAGACCAGTGAGAAAATCCTCATTAAGACATTATAATGCAACATTTCTTCATTAAAATGTCTTAAATTAAACTAGACCTGTGTTGTATATTTTGTTTAGTTGTGTACTTGCACGTAATCCCAAATGTTGCAAAAATGCAGAATTTGACTTGAGTTGATGGTGGGTTCCATTTGGTCACCTAACGCTATATCTTTAAGGTTAAAGGCAGGTGATATGTCAGAGAGTGCAAAGGGAAGTCTGCAAACGTGACACGATATAAACTCTAAAAAATAGTTCTTGATAAGCGCTCTGAAGCACTTCGCGTACTCTAGAGAACCATTTATGCTTAAGAACCCTTTCCCTGCTGTTCAAGGTTCTTTTGGGAAACAGAATGTTCTTTAAATCACACATTGCAGGACTTTCAGTGCTTTGAAGAACCTTTTTACATAAAAAGTATGTGTGGCCATTTCTGCCTGAAATGTCACATAGATGGATTTTCATCAGCAGTGGTGGATGTCAATCCCATGATCAAATGCCATTTCACGCTATCATCATTGAACTACATCTTTTGTTCTAATTATTTTGATTTGGGTGCATGGTGCATTTAACAGACATGGGAATACACTAAAATAAAGGCAGCATTTGTGTCTCTCACTGTAATTATAAGCTTCATAAAAGTATGTTTTTTTGCACAGCTACCAAAGTATGTAGCGATATATTGAGTAGATGAGTAGTACTTGTTATTATGTATGCACCAGGTGTATATATACTTGACTCTGCATCAATAGATGTGAGATGGAGCCCTGATAACAGTTTGAAAAATCCCCTCAGCTTTTTCCATCCTGGCTCTTAGTTTTGTAGTTGTTTGTCCATCATGATGACTTACTGTGTTCAAAATCAATTTGTATTTTGCTTTGATGTAGAGCTTCACATGCGGTTGCTGCACATTGCTATCCGAAACACAGACACACAAACACAGTGCTAACTCCAAAAAGCAACATAACACAGTAACACACACTGTAATGATGCCTTCATCTAACGTCAGATTTCCCATTTCACGAAACTTGCATGTATTGTGATGTTAGATGTGTGATTTGAACTGGTATCCTCATTCAGGCAGTCTGATGCTGTGTGTGTGTGTGTGTGTGTGTGTATGTGTGTTTGTGTGTGTGTGTGTGTGTGTGTGTGTGTGTGTGTGTGTTCATTTGATTTTTCATACTTAAAAAAACACCCTGGCAACTGTGAAAACGGTTCACATTTCATTTCCGTCTCTGTGAAATCAGGCCTGTGTGGAACAGAAGAATGTGCGTACAGTGACTTTTGCAGTAAATGTCTATAGCGAGTGATTTACTTTTGAACACAGCCAGCCGTCGTTATGAAAAAGTGGGAAAAATGACAGCCAGGGCGGAAATAACTGGAATTATCGTTTCAATTCCCATCTGTGTGCACACTAACTCAGTCACAAACACACAGAAAAAGTGTGCATGAAGGCAAACACTGTCATGCAGAGTGGAGTAGTGCTAAGCAGGGATGACAACTGACGCTGTTAATTTACTACATTTTTCAAACAGGATAGTATCACTTTGGGTGTGTTTCTGCTCGTTCTCTCCCTGTTCTCCGGGTTGAGTCTATTGTATATCTCAAAGGGACAGTTCACCCAAAATGAAAATTACCTGTAGGACTAGTCCCTTACTAAAACAAAATCATGAACCGGTTACTCAAAATAATCCATAGACCTTGTTGTTAGAATTCTCATGCCGAGGAGGACGCCATTAAAGTTTGCATACTGCACTGTCACAAGCACGAGCCTCTCATCCATGAGTAGATCGATGCTTCCTTCCGTGCGATGATTCAGTTGGCAGGTGTAGTTTGGTAGAAAGACGAGATTTCCCATATGAAACTGCTCACAACAATGTTTGTGGATTACCTTGAGCAATGGGGTCATGTTATATGGAAAGAACCATTGCTGCTGAGTGTTTCAAATCAAATATTTTGATACTCTAAACACCACTTTTCCTCCTTTTTACAGCCTTTTGGGGTATTATATTATCCGTATAGATGTCTATTCTGTATGTCTTAAGCATGTAAACTTTTTTTTTCATCTCTTGTTATTTGACTGCCTCATTAACTTGAATGTGTTTCACCTGGTATGTCATTATCTGGGTCATGTGATTGCCTCCTATTGGCTGTAGTCACTACATATATATGGGATGTTGTTTGTTTGGAGCCCTGATGCAGAACCTAGTGGTCAAAACATGTAGCCCCTTTCATGATTTAGCCCTGACAATAAAGGGATTTTAATATAACTCACCTTGCTTCTTGATATTTTTTTTTTTTTTTCGAGTGCCTGGATTACGTTTTGAATCATTTTTTGGCCACTTTCAGCACCACGGGTTCCATCTAGCTATATTTGAGAGAAAGCAGAAATCTCTACAGATAATGTCTTCAAAACAGTGAAACTAACATCAAAACAGTCTAGATGGACATGTAGCACTACAGGTAGCAGGGAAAATATATGTTTTTGATTTTGGGATGAGCCATCCCTTTATATTTCGAACACTTGGATATGTCTCACCCTCTTTCTGCTCTCCCTTTCTCAGTGTGACACCTCCGCTCAGGGGGAGAGTCCCAGCTCCACTCTGACCTGCAGCACTGCCTCCCCCTGTTCAGAGAGCCCCTCCTCCACCCTGAGCACCAGTGCTGGAGGCCAGACTTTGCCCCAGCCCTTATCCTTACCTTCACCGCTCTGCAGCTCCAGCACCAGCCCCAGTGGAACCCTCTCCAGCCCCATACCCAGCCCTGGTCCTTGCCCCACTCCTGGACCCCTCACTGGGAGCAGCCCTGTGCCTCCTTCTCAAAGCCCGACCTCCACCCTGGAGAGCAAGGATAGTGGAATCATAGGTGAGAGTTGCCACTGTAAATTTGTTTGACATCCTGGCCAGTTTTTCACATTATGTCCATCCACACTGTATGTGCTGTGATTGGTTTTCACACTAGGCGAAGCATGTCCAGTACAAAAGCTGAGCCATGCATCAGTGGAAGTGAAAAAAAAGAAGAAAAAAAAAGTGAGCTAAAAAAACAGCAATGGCCTATTTAACTCAATGTGGAACCACTTACCTTATCTGCAATCCCAAATCTGGATGATGTCATTAAAATGCCACACCTTCCTTCGTGCTGATAGGAAGTTAGATGCCACATCACTCAGTTGTATGTCAAGTGTGGACCCCTACCCCACAGCTAGTTTGTCTGTGTTGCCTGTGCCACTTCAGCCTCAAGGCTTCGGCTCCCTCCTGTCAAAACTGGGACACTGCTGTCTTTGTTGCTTATGGGTCTGATTCTCTTAAAATAGGACACTTTTTTTCTCCCTAAATAGAGTTTGTATTTATAGTTAAATACAAAAGTGCAAAGGACACACCGAGTACAGTAAAACAAGATGATTGAGGAGGTTTGAGTGTGCAGCTGATTAAACAGTTAGGTGTATTTTGTTATTCATTGAGGTAATGTGATTTCTTGAATTTGAAGGTAATGCTAAATGTTTGGCTTTCAGTCAGATAAATCTTTAAGCTGATATTGGCCTTTTCACAGATATATCGGTGTTGTTTAATATGTTGTCCGATGTGTACCGATATTTTTTTAATATACAAGACATTTGGCATCATTTCTAATTATTACATTCACAGTGAACTTAAATAAAATGTGCGTTTATGCATTTATTCTGTATGTTGTATTATTTATCAACATCTGAATTTTTTGTATTAGCGTTGGCCCCAAAACTCAAGTATCAGTCAGGCTCTGAAGAAAATACAACCAAGTTATTGCATGCCATATGTTCTGTTCTTGGCTGTCTTACCTAACCCATATGTTCTGGATTCGGCTCAGCAACCATCACCAGTTCCTCTGAGAATGAGGAACGCAGCGCCTCCAGTGAGGTTCTGACTAAGGATGAAGGCCTGGGGGGCAGTGCTGGTGTAATGGGCCATGCAAGCGAGGACCGCCACCCTGGGCCAACCAGGGACAATCTGACCACCCAACTAGATGAGGCCTTACCTAGGACTGAGATCATGGAGCCCAGGACTCCTCCAGCACCGAAAAGACCACTCCCACAGCACCACCTACACAGCATTTCCTCCCTGGTGATGCCCCGGCCAAATTCTGTGGCAGGTACGTGAACTTTTCTCCTGCAGCCTCCTGTTGTTTGATGATTACAGAAAGTAGTGCGGTGCCCGTTCAAAACAAGCTGTTCGGCACAGATTATCTGGTACTGTGAGGGGTTTACAGGGTAAGGGTTGAGCTGCCCTTAGAATATAATATTGATATTCACCTTTTAAAATCTGGATGATAACATCGATACTTTCCAAACTGAATTGCAATAACTAATGAGGGAGGCATCCTTGAGCAGCTCTGGGTGTTGCCAGGCAATGATAAACATTGTAGCCCTTGAGTTGAACGTTAGCTAGCATACTACTTTTGACTGAAACTTAAAATCTCACCATCAGGTCTTGCTGAAGAATAGATACGTAACAGTGTTGATCGCGTCTCCCCACTCATCCAGGCTCGTTTAAACTTCTGCTTTTGTTTTAACCACATGCTAATCTCCTGAAGCCACGCCCCCACTGCTGCACGGAGTGGTGTTACTGTTTATTCAAGAGTTATTAATATTCAATGTTTCACATGTCCAAAATCGAAACAAATTCGACACTGCACTTCTGTGGGTCCTCAGCAACAAACCTGTCAAGTGTGAAGTACATTGGATAAATGGTTTTCAAGATATGTGGGCAACAGACAGACAGGTAGAGATTCCTTGCCTCACAGTTAGATAGTTTTGGGGTAATACACTTCACTTTCTTTCCAAGAGTTTAACATTTCTGTCAATTCAATATGAGACTGGAGCCATCATCCTGTTTGCTAAGCTCAGCATACAGACTTGAAACAGCTAGCCTGGCTTGTTCGGAAGGGAAAAGAACTCAACCTACGAGCACCTCTAAAGCTCATTTATTTACACGTTCAGTTCCAGGAAGTCACTGCTCCCAGCCAGGAAATAGTCCCACTCGAACCCCTCCCCATAAAACCACTGTGCCATTTGATCACTTCTGTTTTTGTACGTATTAAACAAACGAGACTTAATGTTTTAATTAGTGAGCTATTGAGTGAGCTGCTAAAGCTTGCATTATTTTGTAGATGAAGTGGGTTAATGAAGGAATAAATGTGACAGCTGTGACCTGAGTGATTTATTAACACTCTGATAAATATTGACTGAATGACAAACTGATTGGATTGACTGTTGACTCGCCATTTTCCAGCTATTCATCCGATGCAGAGAAGAGCATAATTTGCCAAATCTCCGTGATGCAGAACTAAACTTCGTTGCACCATGTGCTGGTGCTCTACTTACCACAGAGGCTGGATACACACTGTGAGCAGTACCAGTTAAATGTCCTGGGAGGCCTCCAGTTGTCATAAAAATACCCCCCTCCCTCTCTAGTCACGATCTTTGCTGGTGCACTCGCCTCTTTTTCTTTCCTTAGATGTCAGTTCATTTGTGGTGGGAGCAAAAGAAGAGATTCCCTAAGGAGTGGATTCACAGTAACGCCTGCCAGTTTCTTCTGTCAGCTGGTGCTTTCATTTAGGCACTCTTGATGAAATTCAGAATAAAGATGAAGCGAGCCACAGAGTACTGTAGCCGCTAGAAATTGTCTCCACATTAGACCATAGAGTGAGGCCATAAATATACATTGTGATACACATTAGGAAATAGAATTAAACTTTAATTATTCACAGATGGAAAGATTAGTTGTTATAGCAGCAACATTGACAGGCTGTAGTGAAGAATTTGCTCCGGTATTTTTTAATTTCAAACAAACACTATAGAAAATGTATGATATATCCTGCTTAATGAAAATGTACTATGTGCAATGCGCCATGCATGCAAAACAGCAACATTCACGGCAGCACAACATCAAGAGCAAACAAATGAACTCGGAATATGTAGATTTCAATCCGCGCATATTCCATATATATTAATAAATGTAGAATTGCATATGTTCAGGTTTAATTTGGCAATTAGTCACTGCATGTGCAATGTGCTTGTTCCTCACTGCCTGTCCTCGTTAACATCTTTATAATCGGAATTCATTGAATGCATGGGAGTAGCTCATGTTCTTTTCGTTCCCCGAGATAAATGCTGATTGTCACAATCACAGGAGTACTAAAGGTAGTCAGAGACAGTTTAAAGAATCAGTACGAGTTACCTGCTTCATCACCCCCCTAGTGGGCTGATATTGGGGCCATTTTGGCAGGAAGCATTGTGCAGTATGACGGCTGTCAGCAGAAAGAGCGCCTCTTCCTTTGTGAACAAGTCTGAGGCAGAAAATGCGCAGTAGCTGCATCAGCTACAAACATGATGTTTAGTGTTGTTCGTGCTTTCACTTTGTTTTCCTGGTGTTAAAATCTGCTTACACTAGGAGTCTTAAGGTGATTCAGTAGCAGCCTGTTAAAGGTTTTTACTATGAGAGGTTTCAGTGCCACTGGCCTCAAAGAGCACTGGAGTGTCCCATTTTTTTAATAATGAGACAATGCAAGAGGTTTTCCACAGTGGAGGGAGCATCTTCAAATTCAAGTTAAAGGAAATGTTATGCATTTTAGGAAATAAGCTTAGAGTTAAAAGTTAGATGAGAGCATTGATGTTTACTTCCCCTAAGGAGGCTTTATTTTTGCATTTTTCCATTTAGTTAGTTGGTTGGTTTGTAAGCAGGATTACACAAAAACTGCTGAATGCATTTCCATAGATCTTGGATGATGGATGGGTGTCAGCCCAGAATAGATCATTATTTCTTTTGGTGCGGATCTGGATAAATGGTCAGACCCAGGAGTTGTTTTCTCACCTTCTTTAACATTGTGAGATGGGGCACTTTTCAACATTTTTGTTAATTGTTCCGGGAATAATGCATGGATCTTGTTTAAAAAACCTCCCAAAAAAACAAACGTATTTAGGTGGCTGGTATCTATGAGTAAGTACAGTTTGATACAGCTCCAAAGAAATCCGGATCAAGCAGATTTAAATATGTTTTTTTTTAAAGTATATTTAAATAGACTTGAGTTAAAGCAGACTGTTGGGCCTTGGTGGACTTTGCTCTTTAATCTGTGTCATTCTGGTTTAAGCCTGAAGTTGACAAAGGTTGATGAGAAGTTGCTATTATTATTATTTTAGAAAAACTATTCCCAGAGCTACCTCAGAATTGATATTCAGATTCATGGGTTTTTTTTTTATCACAAGAGGTAGTGAAAAATTAACAGAACAGTTTTTTTTATAGACTTGAGTGAATAAGCTTCATTTAATTACCCAATAAGAATTTTTCCCTTTTGCGAGTACATATATTGACACATTTTGCATCTGTAACACTGAGAAAAAAACTTTACTGGACACTTGGTTCAGCCGGGTACTCGCTCAAACCTTGCCTTGTACAGATTAAACAAAAAAAGATAAGCAGCTTCAGCTTCCCTTTGGACAGAACCAGGCTAGTTCTTTCCCCCAGTGTCCGGTCTTATATAAGGATGTTGCCTTATATTCGACAAACAGTTGTGTGAAACGCATCAATCTTCTCATTTAACCCCAGATTTCACAAAATGTGGAACTGTTCCTTTATGTGTGAATATGCACAAGGTGGGCTGTTCATGATTGAAGTGTTCTGTGGCGGGTGTTATCAGGGATGCTGGGAGCTTGGTTCCAGTGCTGCAGAGTTGACCTTTTAAACCACTGACGGATCAACAGGGGTTGTAGGATAATCAAGCACACTGTCCTTTATGTCCGGGGGAACATAAAGGTAGGCAGTGCACTTGGAATGGGTGGCGGTGAACAGGTCCCCATCGGGCCGGACTGTCAGGGGTGGAAGGATGAGCTGTCCGGCGGCTGAAAACGTGATTTAACTCTTTCGCTGAATCCTTGGTCCACTCAGCCATTTGGCCCGGCTGTCTTTAGTCAGCAGTCTTTCTCATCCCACTCCACACCTCCTTCACACCGTTCTGCTACAGACTGTTCTTCATCCTCTCACTGTGGATGTTCTTTCAAATCCTCGGTTCTTCACTTCAGGTCTTGCTCAATTATTATGTTCCCTGTCTTTAAAGCTCCTTTCCTCCTGTTGAAATGGATTTCTTGTTTATTATTCGCTCACCCAAGATTGACTTTTATTTTTCATCATATTTGGGGTTCACACTTTGACTCATTTTGAACGCAGGGAGTGCCTCTTTACCCACAGGTTCCCTGTGCTCTTTACAGCCCTGTAAATTATAAGACGGCCTCAGTGGCTTTCACCCACACTCTCACTCTGATGTTGCAGGATTGATGGGCACATGCAGGGATGCTAGATGTATCAGATGTGATGTGATTTGTTCAAGTGCTGAACAGGGGCTGGTGGTGGTGGAGCTCTTTGTACTGGTGTTGCGAAAAAGGATGGCCAGTCTATCTGTCTTCCTGTTTCAGATAAAGAGGAGCAGGTAATAGACCTGTGTTACACCTGTAGGTAACATGATACATCGGGTAAAAGAGCGCAAATGCTTACGTCTGCAATGCATTCAGAGATTTTCTCATGATGAAGGGTGCTTATGAACATCACTGGCCAGCATCTTCAGGCTGTGACCTGAATTGCTGCTTTAAAGCTTTAAGCCCACAACAGCTCAGAGATGTAGCGCATCTCCCTCAGATGCTCTGAGATTACGAATGACTGCATTTAACATGTGCTGTACATGACTATTTAAGTGAGCTCATCATCTGTCCAATGGCTGCACTTTTCCTGTGCCTGTTTGTCTGGTCTATCTACAGTATGTTATACAGTATATGAGTGCAACGTGACACAGGCCCTTTTTTATATCCCACTCTGAGGGATTAGAGGCAGAAGTAATGCCAGATTGTCAGATTTTACAGAGGATTTTTTTTTTTAATATATCACAGAAATAAATGAATGAAATGGACCAGTCTGTCACTTGCCATTGAAAACAAACTGTTGAAAAAAACAATAGTTTTCCTGTCAGACACAATTTTCCAGGCAGCTTGAGCCTTTTTTTGGCATACAATACTATTCACAACAGCATCCCTCCTGAAACACAACCCAATAATATAAATAAGAGCAAACCAATATCATCACGACCTCAGACCTCCCAATAGATACATCCGGTTGCAGTGACTGTAATCTAGTTGGCTGCTACTCTGCCATGCCTGGATTCATAAACCACTCGGATTAGATTCCCCTTCATTAACAGAGGGAAAGGGAACTAGGAACGGTCTGAGACCAGACCAGAACAGTGCTTCTTGACCTTTTCTCTTGCCAACTGCTGCAAGGACAGATGAGCCTCTGACCAAGAATGACATTTTACTGTTGGAGCCTTAATGTGAGGAGGTCTGCTTGTGAAAGCAAGCAACATTAGTACAGGAAAAATTTAACTTTCCTGGACGCTCTGACACGAAAGTTTGTTTTTAGGGTTTGAATTATATCCATCTTTGTTATGTCCCCCAGGTGAATCCTGGCAGAGATTAAATAGAAGCAAAACTGGCAAAACAGCAACAACAAGGAAAAAAACTGATGAAAGTGCAATTTAATCAAATAGCCCTGAAGCAAATTCAGCCTTATTTAAAATGCTCAGCTCAGTTTTCAGACTACTTCACTTGTCATGTTAAATGGACTGTTTTAAAACTATTACTTATACTGATATACTTTAGTACTTATCGCAATATACCGAACTATGTTCATAACGTTATCTACAACATATACTGTCTAAAAGATATTGAAAAATATTTTTTCCACAAAACATGATATACAAACTCTTTACAGCACAGTGCAATCAAATACAACAGCCAGCAGAAACTACAGTCACAACGTTGTTGTGAGTGTATTTATTACAAGACTGTTGTTACGGATTGTATTTCATGGTGCAGCACTTTCTACTTTTTGTCACTGTGTTTTGCTGCATAATGATAGAATATTAATTGTTGCAGGGATACATTTAAGAACCGGCTGATTACATGAAGCCCTGTCCTTTCTTTTTCAAAACAGCTTGCAATAATAATAAATGTCTTGAAAACTGCAGAAAGTAAGCCAGGCTGACCTGTAATCTCTGTAGTCTGAGTGGGTGGATGGATAGGCGAACGTAGGAGTAAACAACTCTTTCTTGTTGTTTCTTTCCCTACTGTACGACATGTTCTTTATTTTATTTATCATGCTCGCTTTTATTTGGAGTATTCAGTCATTTCGAAGAATGTTTCAAATCCTGGTATTGACAGTCAATGCTTTTTTTTTTTTTTACATTACTGCCGACGATGACTTTTTAATCATTATCACCGATTTGGTGCCCTGATGTGTGAGACGGTATGAAACATTTGGCAATTTCAGATCTCAAATTAGCGTTAACTTGAGATTACGCAACGCGAGAGGAGTTGTTTTCCTTTCTTCTTGCTCTCTCTTCTCTCCTCAAGGGCACTGAGCATTTATCATTGAGAGCAACAACTGTTTATGTCTCGCGTCGCCATGGCAACAATCATTTGACTCGAGCAATGAATTTGACACTTGTGTGGTATACATGTGTATCTTTGCACAATTCCTGCGTCTCACTCACACCCTCATCACTCCATTCCCCACCCGCTCTGCTCTTTGCAGCAACCAGCTCCACTCGGCTTGAGGATTTGAATTATCTGGACAACCAAAGGGCTGCTGGACACAGGAGCTCCGTCCGTAAACACAACACAGCTGGACGCACAAATGATGACTCCAAAGGTATTTTGTGGCTCAACCCTCAGGGGTTGAAGTGTAGTGTGTAAATACAGCTTGGCACAGCTCTAAACCTGTGTGGACCATATATGCACTTCCCCAAAGTCACCGCTCAAATTACATGAAGTCAACCATTCCCATACAGGTTTAACTCTGTCCTCTCACTTCATCCAGGGAGATTGGTGCCATTCAAACAAGCTGACATCATGCTAAAACCGCTGCTGTTCGAGGTGCCCGGCATCACCGCGGACACACCTTTCGTCGGCCGGGATTGGCTCTTCACGCGCCTGGACGAGGTCCTGAGAAAAACGAGCAGCTGTGACGGACGCGGCGCCGTCATCGTGGGCAACGCAGGCTCGGGCAAGACTGCCATCATCTGGCGGCTGGTGACGCTCAGCTGCCACGGCATGCGCACGGCACAGGGAGGTCCCAGCATCCCTCACAGCCCCAGCTCCTCCCCTAAATGTAAGACCCCTCTCTTTACTCGCAGCGCTGTAATTCGCTTTGGCATGCAACTCAAAGCGTTAAAGGAGAATGCTCGAAGTCGAATTTATACACGCGCTCCAGTGAAGCCCTCGCAGAGTCTCGCAAGCTACTGGATGAAATATCAGTTTTTTTTGGGAAGCAGTTGGTAACTGGGTCACGCACTTTCCTTTCAAGTTCTCCCCTGAGGTTTCGCTGCTGATTGCAGTTGTGTAAGGGGACTGAAATTGTTGTTTTTTTTCCCATCATGACTGGCACTGGTATGCTACTTTTGTCTTGGGGAAAAAAAAGTAAAACAACTCTCACACAACCAGATTCTGCTCATTGCGCTGTAAATGCATGCTCTGATGTGCTGGTTATTTTCATTTTCTGAATAAATTGTGACACACCTGGAGTCATCAAAAAAGGAGAACGGCGACAAATAAAGATTTTCACCGTCTTTCAGCCTATTCCTGGTGTGTGTAAGTGAGTATTGTTAAGATTACAGGCTGAGGGAAAGCAGTATAGAATAAGCAAAACATAGATAGTGTTCAAAGGGAATACCGTGCCATCCATTTTTCAGCATCATTGCATTATTCATTGATATCTGTACTGTATCTTGTCATTTTGATTTAAGTTTAACAGAGGGTGCAGCATGAGGTGCGCAGACACGTCGTCCAGCGCTCCCACGCTGCCACCTAATGTGGTTTTGCGTAGTCTTGCTTACAGATGCACTAATTAATCGCAGCATTTTAATTGTGTTTCTTCATAGACTTCGCTCCTGACATTCCCGCGCTTACACCAGAGACTTCATCTAACGAGTGTAAATGGCAGCTTTGCGTTTGTTGTGGTTGCTTTGTTGCTCTGTTCAGGCGCCGATCGGCAGGGAAAAGCCGGCTCCAAACAGCCAGCTGATTCCCAGCCCAACCAGAGTGCTGCCGCAGGAACAGGCGATAGTGCTGCACAGAGGAAGGAGGCAGTCAGGTGCCTTGCTGCCAAGGTACCTCAAAACACACATGCACACAAGTTTCATTATCTCTATACTCCTCAGTTGAAAAAAATCCCATTCCAGCCTTCTACCTTGAAGCAATAGTTCGACATTTTGGCAGTTTAATGAGAAGATGAATACCACTCTCATGTTTGGATGCTTTATATGAAGCAAAGCAAGGAGACAGTAAGCTTAGCTTAGCATAAAGACTGCAATTGTGTTCACACCCAGTAGCTCAATTGGTAGAGCCTGCAGAGGCTATATCCCAGGTTTGATTCCAGCCTGTGGCCCTTTGCTGCATGTTGCCTAGAAAAAAAAATAGCAAGAATAATCACTTAAGAAAAGCTAGAATCTTAAGCTTCACTCATGCTTTCCGTGTGAGTGGTCACGAGAACATGAACAGATTTGTGGACTTTTATACTATGTGCAGGTTTCTCAGTGTGCAGCTCCACGAAGTTGTCCATTTTCTCTGCCTATTCACATGCGCATCGTTAGAAAATGTTGGATGTGCAACAAACAGACAAAAACCCGCCGCATGGTGTCTGGTCGCGTGATGTCACTTTAGCCGTGAAGACACTCGCAAACCCTCGCTGATGAATGTAGTTTAGGTCAAGATTCACTGAGCTGTTTTTCAGCTTTAGAGGACAGCGCCAGGCTAGCTGTTTCCACCTGTTTTTTGTTTTTTGTCTTTATGCTATGCTAAGGTAGCAGCTAGCTAGTATCTTTTATATTTAAAGCTGCTGTAAGTGACTTTTTAAAATAAGAGTTAATTAGCCCTATATTCCAGCAGTAAACACTGTTATAGAGTGTTTTCTCAGTAACCCATGTCTCTCCTCCCTGTGCTCATGCAGTAAAAGAGAAGACATTTTCTGGTATCCCCGCTCACTTTATTCAATCAGGATAGAGAACTACATAACTGCCGTAACTGCTGCCACGTCCGACAATTACCACCACATTACAGACATGAAGGTAGCTAGAACAACAAAAACACTTACAGCAGCTTAAACTGTGTAAATAGTGTAAATACCCAAAATGTCAAACTATACCTAACTAATACAAAATAGTATACTAACTAACTGTCAGAGCACCATGCCTCTTAACAACAGTCCTACCACTAACTCTTAATTCTTAACCTCATTTTAACATTAAGCCAAAAAACAAACATTCCCACCAAACAGCACTTTAAAGAAGCAAATACTACTGTCCCAAATGTTTACTGTCAAGGACTAAAATAAAGAAATACACTTCTAACTGGCTTTGGTCCTCACATAGATACAATACACACATAACCGCACTATTCCCTTCTGTATAAAGGTTTTAACTGCAGACTCACCTGCAGTTAAAACAGACAAAAAGAAGACATTATGTTTACATTAAAGAAATGCTCTTGGGTTTAGCTTTCTCATTATGGCTCTTTTGATTGCCCTGGATTTTGTATTCCTGCACTTCTCTCACCAGACTTGTGGGTAGGGTAATAAAGCATGGCATGATAAACAGTACTGACTTTTAAGAGCCTTCACCAAAGACTGAAGAGGGATCGGTTCAAAGTGATAAACACACATCAGCGGGAGTGCCGCTTTCAAAGAGCTGTGGGCCTGCACATTTGTGACACGAGATTTTAATGTCAGAGTGTTCCTCTCTCTCTTCTTTTCGGGCACATGTAGAACATGCTGCTGATTGCATCACATAGATGACATGGAAGCTTCTAAATTTACTAACTTGGCCTCAATAAGAGTTTCCATGGGAACTAGTCAGACTACTTATGATGGTGAGGATGTTCGCTCAAAAGTAAAATCATTCGTAACGTTACATACGATGTTCTCTCATGGTTTAGGGGTGGGACTCATCTGAGCCCTATAGTGAGTGAGTGAGTGAGTGAGTGAGTGAGTGAATACTGCTGAAGATATATTTTCCTGCAAAAATGCATTTACAGAACTTCAACTACTTTTAATCATCCAGTAAGATAGTTGCCATTTATCACAATGCTTTTGTATTTTAGGATGTGTCTATCATTATTGATAAGTGTCATTTCTCAGACTCTTGTTTATTATTCAGCCTGCTGCCTGAATAAACCACCACGTTGATTTGCTGAATATATTTTGTAGATACTCTTCAGTAATATGTTGGATTAAGCTCTTGTTGTAGAGTTTCAAGAGCGGAAACTAAGTTATGGCTCAGCTACCTCAGTGATTTCTGCAAATATCTGCGTTTACATCCTGGTGTTAGTCTGTTGTAACTGTTGTTGTTTTTTATATTGAGTGTAATTAGTCTCAGATATTGTTTTTTGCCTTTTTATGTCTTTCTTCTAAGGATATGAACAGATAGTGTACTCGGAACAGATGCTGTACAAACAGCATCTGACCTTATGCAGTGATATTTGTCCCCCTCTCCCCCTACTGACAGGTCACTCAGTTGATATCATTTATCAAGTAGCACAGCACATCTTTGATTTATTCTGTATCAGACTGCAATTAATCTGCCGATTATTTTCTTAAAGCAGCTTGACTAGTATTACCGTATTCTGAATACATTGAGGCAGAGCTACATTAACTTATTGGCTATTATTGAATTAGTTGCCAACTGTTTTGAGAGTCGAATACTCAGTTTGAGTAATTTTTTCAGAATAAAGATGTAAAAAAATCTACATATCACATGTAGATACTTTCTGATTGGTTTGCTCCTCTATGACAGTACACTTATTAAACGAGGCGTTTAAGGACGTCATACTGGGCTTTGAGAAACACTGGTTAACATTTTTCACCATTTCCTGACATTTCATAGACCACGCAACCGTTCAATTAACTAATTGACCATGAAAATAATCAGTTGCGGCCCTCTGTAGAGGTGTAAATAGTTTCAGGTTCAATACTCAGACATCATGCGATGTTTATCCTTTTCCCAGATACTGAAGCCAGCACTAACTTCACAGTAGACAATAGCCTATATGAGCTTTTAAGTCTGCAGGCAAAATAAGCAAAAGAGCTTTTCAGGTTGTTCTGAATAGCTTTCTCGTCTTTTCATGGTAATTTCAGACAAACTTAACTTTCACATGGGGTTCCTTTCATTTCAGCACCTCCAGCTTTTAAAGAAAAAACATTTATTTTGTATTTCTGTTCTGTTTCCCCTTTCATCTCCATCCAGACCACTAACAGCTACACCGCTTTTATTCAGAGCAGAATACAGATATTTTTGTGAATTTTCATTTCATTTCACCTGATTTTTTCTCCTCTAAGGTGGTGGCCTACCATTTCTGTCAGGCTGACAACACTTACACCTGCCTGGTGCCGGAGTTTGTGCACAGTGTTGCCGCCCTATTGGCCAGAGCACCACAGCTTGCTCCGTACAGGGAGCTGCTGGTGCAAGAGCCGCACCTACAAAACACACTGAGCCTGCGATCCTGCGTTCAAGACCCCATCGCTGCCTTCCGTAAGGGTATCCTCGAGCCCATCGCTGGCCTGCGCAAGGGTAATGAAGTCTACACACACACACTTTAAGAAAAATGTGATATTCAACTTTAAAGACCCTTTTAAATTTTAAAAAGGGATCAGTTTTAAGGTGGAAAACTGTCTGCTTCCTTCACCCCGCAATTAGGGAGCCGACTGCCATCTCCTGTGTGAAATAGCCCATTAATGACTCCGTGATGGGCCCATAGATTATTTTCCCTAGTTAAGGTCAATGATTGGAAACACGGCAGAGTGTGAAGCAGATGTTCGGTCATTTACACAGGGCAATGATGAGTGTTATTTTTGCCCCGGTGAATCATCAGCATCCCACAGGATATCAAGGTCACAAAATACTCCAGAGGGGGCGTGAATGTTAGGGACATATTAGCCAGCTCAGTTTCTCATGATACAGTCAGTCAGCTGGATTGATGTGTTATTATGGCCAGGCCCTCCACAGTCTGAGCAGAGGAGTGTTTTGTCTACTCCATCACTATTAAGCAGGTTAGAAAAAAAATGGAGAGCCCTTGTGCTTGAGTGTGTGAGTCCTCACAGGCTTGCAGGGATGCATTGACAGCTTAGATAATGTGAAACATGATGGATATGTCCCGTTTCGAGCTAATAAACAACAATGGCCTGTGGCCCCTTTCAGCAGGATATAATCAATATCAACAGTGGGTTCTTTTCTCACAGAATCCTATGCTGGAAAACACAGATGCACCTATGAAAGGTTCCGCTACCATACCATCTTTTCTTTGGCTAATGTAATATATCTGGTCTTTTAACATGCTTGGACGTCTTTTTCTCTGATTTTTGCTTTTTGTCTGCAGAGCGCAGGCTACCTGAAGAAGACTACATCATATTGGTTGACAGTCTTAATGAGGCAGAGTTCCATAAACCAGACTATGGGGACACCATTGCCACTTTCATCACCAAAATAATCTCCAAATTTCCACTCTGGCTCAAGCTGGTGGTCACAGTGAGGACCGGGCTGGTGGTAAGTGAGATCATTTTCAATTTTTAGCAAATCACAGTTAACATTTCTCACTTATCTCTGGTTGTATCTAGCTACACTACTAGCCTCCACCCTTATACAATGGATGTTACTGCGATTTTTATGTGTGTGTCCTCGAGAGTATAATAGCAGCCTGATACTGGAATTAAAGATCACCCTGCATATGTGCATGAATGATCCCCTTCCTGTCCCTACCAACTCAGTCCCGTTCAGCCAATAGATTTAAGATTGGGACGATGTCACTCACATATGTTTTACCTCAGCCCAAGGATCCTAAAAGAGAATAAAGATCATTTCGTTACCAAATCTAGCTTTGGGTTTGGCCCCAAAGCAAAATTTGGTGACCTAATGATCTTTAATATTGATTAGTGCTGGGCGATATGGCTGAAAAATGTCGCATGATGTTAAGTGTTTCATATCAGACGATATCAATATTTATTGATTTTTTTTTTACCCATTTGAAATAAGAAAAATTTGAAAAATAACCCTTTAATTATTGACTACAGGTGAGATTTTTGAAAAAAAAAATCATTTTCAAGATTTCAGAATCAGAATCCAAGACATGAGACAAAATAGTGTAGAAGTTGACATTGCTGCTTGACAATATGTTAAAAGGATAGTTCGGGTTTTTTGAAGTGGGGTCATATAAAGTACATATCTAAGTCGATCTGTTTCCTGCCTAATCACCGATCAGCGCTGCCTCAGTTTGGAGGAGCAGAGAGCTGTTCCAGCCAGACGCTCAGCTTTGCAGTGAACCGAGTCCAGATGCAAAGCGAATTTTAACCACCTAAAACAAGGCCCACCTTAAAAAAAATCTATATCATTGCAAGAGTACGTTGTATAGAGAAAATTCACACCGCTTTACATCACCGTCGGACCGCTCTTTCTTTTGGCACTACATTTTCTCAACCGTAGAATCTCCGTATCCCTACGCATTGGCGCTACTGGCCCGTTGTGCTAATGCGTAGGGATACGCAGGTTCTACTGTCTGTGTCTGAAATTGTTAAGTTTCGTTTTGATCGAAAGTAAACAGAGTTGCGTGCATAAACCTCTCGTCCAGCAACTGGGCCTCGCACTGTATTTCACCGCTTGCAGATCACCTGTTTCGGAGTTCAGTGAAATTATCGAACGTTCTGTCGAACGTATTTTCTATTGATATTGATCACGTGTCTATCGCGATAGATATCGTTATTGTTTTATCGCCCAGCCCTAATAATGATCACAATATTATGAGCCTTGTCAATTATTGGCACTTGGCATTTCTTCATCACAAGTCATACAACATAAACATGTTAGGTTTTTAGGTTTTTAGTGTTTTTCTCCACGCGTCTCCCATTGACTTTCTCCACCACGGAAGTTATGTTCCCAGCCATGCCCAATCGTTGTTTGGATTGCCAGCAGGATAACACAAAAACAGAACAGATTTGAATGAAACTTGTATGTAGGATGGGTCTCTGCACAGAATTGACTGCTTTTTTTTTTTTTGGTGTGGATCTGTATAAAGGGATGGATCCAAGATTTTTTTTCCTCAGTTCCTTTTACATGTTGATGAAAAAAAAAATCTGTCCTATTTAGATGGCTGGTATCTGTGAGATCCAAATAAAAAATGTGAAATGCAGCAAAGGGCCACAGGTCCTACTCAAGCCCTGGACCACTGCAGCGAGGACGATGCCTCTGCACATGGGATGCCTGCTCTACCAACTGAGCTAATAGGTGCCCTCTGAGGGCCATTCTAGATGCAAATGTAATACCTTTGTGGTTTAAAATTTCATAATGAGGTGACCTGTCAGAAATTATATGGATGGTTCTTCTTAGGGTAAAATATTTTTTGAGGCCCAAAGGATTTTTTTTTTTGCAGTATCACAGTTGGCCAATGGTGCAAATATGCAGTAAGTCTGCAGGCAGCACTAAGTCCAGTCTTTTAGGGATATCAGCCTCATCTCAGTGTTTGCTGGGATATGTTCCAGCTCCTGCAGTCCTTTGAAAGATTAAGAGGGTAATAGATAATAGAAATTTGGATGTGTGTTTCCCAAAGGCTGTATAAAACATGGACGTAAACCCATTGGTTTTTCTGGAGAGCCATTGTGAAGCCCAAACTGGCAAGCCATCTCGGCATCGCCTGACTCCGCTTAACTTGGACATAATGAAGTCTGGTTGCTGACATCTAGCAAGACAGCTAGTGGCTAGCTGTCACTAAAAGCAGCCATTCTTTTAATGAAGCATTACTCTATTATGACTATTACGTAGTCATAAAAGAATCTAAACCAAGTGGGTTACATAAAATTTCAACCCACAGAAAGTTGTCATGATAGAGGAAAATAGCTTCAGGGTCTATTGGGATTGACTTGCCTTTGGAGCCTGACTCAAGTGACCATTTAAGACACCAAGTTTTTCTGCATTGGCTTCATTTTTTAGCCCTGGTGATTGTGGTGGTTGGTAGTTCCAGACAAAATGTCTCTGGATAGTTCACAGATCTCATTGTGAACAATGTTCAGTGAAACTTCTTTTTACCAAAATATGTCTGGTCTCTGATAGCTCTTGAGAGTGAGGTCTGTGGATTATGAAAGGAATCAAGGACATTGTGTATCGCGATGTCACCACTTACTGCCCTTGTAGAGACTTTATGCAGGTGAGCACTGAGCACTTGTTTGGATGCAGGCAAACATCTTAAACTGCGTAAATAATAGATCTATCTAGATGACTGGATACCACTAGAGGGACTTGAAATGAGAAGATTTATTTTGTACTATATTTTGGGTGAACTCTTTAAATTTCACCTTGTCTTACCTTACACAAATTACAAAGGCATTCCCACCAGCTGTGTCTTTTGGTCTTAGTTCCCTGCATAGACGCTGTAGTTCACTGTTGTGCTTTTACTGCCATGGTATAGACAGTGTGTTTTTTTGGCAGCACTGCTCTCTCTAGTCTGATGTATTTTTCTCAATCCGGTTGGTAATCCCACCAAACAGCAGACGCATCTGTCCAGTGCCAAAGCCAAGCCTCCAAATGCTGCAAGGATTATGCCTTGAATAGATGGTAATACTACTGGGAGTCTGCTGGGAGTCTGGAGCTTGACAGCCAGCCAGCCGGTTACATAATTTGATTAGTGTTTGGGAATACACAAAACACGTTTCACGTCATTTTCTTCGTGACACGTTGAAGTCAGCCAGCATTAAATACCAAAATTTGAAATGAAGCATACAGCTATTATGCCACCCTCCCAGTAACCCCACTTCCCGATTGGATCGTCAATCACCCATCCCCTTTTTAACAGCCGTTTCAGGGAAAGTGTTTTATAAGAGCCTGAATATTTCACAAACCGTTGCGAAAGGGTTAAGTGGAGCACAGTCCACGACCACAAGTCAATTACTTGTCGTTGCACTAAAATGTCAGTCGTTAATGAGGAACTGAGCCGCAATAACATGGATTTTTATTCATCTCATGGCTGGTTTTGGCCGGTGTTGAGCAGTTGAGGATGGCAAGAGGGGAGATGAAATGTGACTCTGAGAGATGCCTGTGAGCAATGTTGGAGCTTGAGTCATTGTCACACTATTTACTGTACTGTATCCCATGGCTCTGCGTGAGTCAGAGGCAACAGCATCCGAGGAATGGGTCTTGTTTTTTGTGCTTTTAATTCGTCCTTAGCTAATGCACCACAGACGTGCTGCCTACTATTCTTTTCATATTGAGGCGTTTGTGCTTGTGTGTCGTTTCTGTTTTTACCAACAAGCACATGTGATTTACCTGCATTCTTCTCCTGCAGGAAATCACCACCCTCCTTCCATTCTCTGGCATCTCTCTGGACATCCTGCCAGACAGCAGCGATCTGGGAGCTGACCTGAGCGACTACATCCATCACCGGGTCAGCAGCAGCTCTCAAGTCGCCGCAAACGTCACCACCCCAACGGGCACAGCCCCCGATCAGCTGCTCCTCAGCAAGTTCAGCAGCCACCTGTCAACACGGAGCCACGGCTCTATCCTCTACCTTCAGCTGACCCTTGATCTGTTCCACAAGGGCCACCTGACTCTAAAAGGAGGAAACTACCTGGTGGTGCCTGTCTCGCTGTCAGAGGTCAGACATTGAGAGAATTGATTCACAACTAGCATGGGCTGTTTGTACCACAGGGGCGTACTTGTATTTTAATTTAACAGGGCTGCGTGGAAAGATGCTCAGCTTATTTGAAAAGATTGAAAAATACATAAAACACATATTGTGACCGAGAGTGCAGGAAAACTAGGTAGCAAACCATTAAGTAATGGATAAATGGTTGAAATGCACTGCAAACGCATGACAAAACTGTCAAATAGTTAGCTAAAAATAATGGATAAATGTTTGGAACGAAATATACGTATAGAAATTTTCTTGACTTTGTTTATTGTGCATTTTGAAAGAGAGTCTATGTAACCATGAATATCTGTCGCTACTCACCAGATCCATGCTACTAAGTTAACAGGTAATTGTTACCACAGCTTTTTCTTCTTCTTCTTCTTCTTCCGCTGTATGGTGGTTGGTAATCACCGTACGTGTTAAGGCGTTTTACCACCACCCACTATAACAAAGTGAGCGAAAGTGATGAACTGTTACAGCAGCTAAAGGTAATGCACATAGTTGCCAGATTTGTTTGACGTTTTCCAGCAAAATAAATGCTCAAAATCCAACCGAATTGATAAAAAACAAAATTTCAAATATTGTTGATACACGATACATAACAGCAACAGCATTGTGGTTCATCACAATTTTACAACATGGCCTAACAATAAAAAATGATGTAGTGTTTACAAGTGCGCTCCAATGCAGTCAGGAGGCTCCATCGTACAATTAAATCATGATTGTTTTGTTTTTTTAATTTCATTCATTTCTGCTCTCTGCCTTAAAGATTAAGAAATGAAAAAGGACAGCTCGAATAGCAAAAAGGATCAGTTTCATCCAACTTGATAAACTGCAACAAATTTACATTATGTCACACACACACACACACACACACACACACACACACACACACACACACACACACACAAGAAGAGAAGGGTGATAAATAAGAAGAGAAAAGGATGGACACAATCCCATGCTATCAAAAAGTCAAGCAAATAATGATGTAATGTTGTAAACGTAGAAGGTTCCGTTACAAAGAAAATACAGATTTGCAAATACACTACAGCTCATGTGTGTGTTTACAGGGTAAGCCACAGGTGGGATGTGCTGAGGGACTGGATGTATTTGCTTAACGAGTCTAATGAATACTTAATACCGCAATGTAGCTTAATTTAAAACCTGCCACACTCACGGTAAACCAGCTCAAATCCGGCCCACCTGCACACTGAACCCCACAAAATGCGGCCCAAAACTGCCTAGCAACACTGGTATTATATAAATGTTTGCAACGTCCTACGATTCGCCGCTCCAAGTGGTAGTCTGACAAAAAAATTATTAGTAATGCGTGTTTCATTAAGTGACCAGTTCGTCTGCTATGTAAACCAGAGTGGTTAATCCTCTTGAGCTAAAGGGACACGTTTAACCTTGAAATGTACATAAAATCCCTGCACAAGGTACACGAGCGACAACCATTGTTCAGGCATGTTTTTCACCAAAAAGAGGAAAAAGTGTACTCGCATGCTATTCAGATCCACAAAAGACAAAAATGACAGGATCAAAGACTTCAAACAAAGTGCCAAAAATAGTCCACAGTGACTAAGTAAATGACAGACGCATTTTAATGTTACATAATCATCAGTGTAAAATGGGACAACAGATGAGCAAGTGTTATTACACACACACAAAGGCCTGGAAATGGGATGATTCAATTATTGGATAATGGATGTGGATAAAGGTGTGCATATTAAGATGGGAGTGAACAGAAATGGTTAAATATGAGAAAATGTATATTAGTGCGACATGAAAAATAGAGCAAATTTAACAATTTACACAAATGAATGAACTCCAAGTGATCCCTATTTACCAGACTTATGATGAAATGTTTTGCTCGCCATTATTGTTATTGATTTAATAAATAGTTACCTTCAGGATTTTTCACCTAATCCAAGGTCAATAATTGGGGTTTTTCCACTGGCACTTTTGGCCGTGCCTAGTCAAACCGGGCCGCACTGATTTGCATTTCCATTTCCAGCTTTACTTCACCGCGTCGGACTGAGTCATGCCCGTGAAGAACCTTCTCCGTAGAAGGGTCAAAGTGCGGCCGTCCTGTCTCTGAGCGGGCTGCAGTGACGTCAACACAAGCGTGTGCTGCGAGACTCAACACAAGTCTGTGCAGGAAACATGAGAGAAAGTGTCTGTGTACAGCTCTCAGACATTTTGCAGCTTCTTGCTGAATCCCTGTGGTTTGAAGTTTAGTTTCTCTCCAGTGTCGCTGTTGGTGCTTTCAGATACCTGCTGTTAATTTCTGTTTCATCCTCTTTGCTTTTGGCTGTTTCAGAAGTCAGAAGTGTAAAATTAGTGCTGGTGAAAAACTGAGATTTCCTGAATTTTCTGCTTCATAATATAAGATAAGCGTAAGCAGCTTTCTTTTGATAGTGCTGCAGGGAGGTCGAGTATGTTCAGCCGCTTGGTTTGACCACTGCTGAAGACAAGCAAGGCATCAGTTAAAGTTGTTGGAATGGAAATGCAGATCCCTGCCACGCTGGGCTGACTTATCAAATCGAGTCGTGCCAGGCCAACACAGATGTGTAGTAAAGTCTTCAAGATATCAACTACTGATAATACAACTTAATATGTTACAACAAAGCACTCAATTGGCACACAGAAATATTGTACAACCTAAAAAAACTACGGAATATACTGATATGTTTACTTTTTTATGCAATTGTAACTGCACCGACTAATTACACCATCATTTTGTTACTATAATGCTGCATATTTTCTTAACTTTCTAACTTGTCACTGGTTAAGGAAAAATGGAAATCCCTGACAGTCTGACAACAACATCATTAACGACTTGTGCTAACTCCTGAATATCTGTTAGGTGTACCTGCTGATGTGTCGTGTGAGCTTTCCGGATAAAGAGCTCTTTGAACGGATACTTCCGGTGCTAAATGTGGCGCTGGCTTCTCTGCACCCGCTGACTGATGAACAAATGTTCAGGGCACTGAATGCAGGCAGTGTGAGGGGGGAGCTGGAATGGAAGGACTTCCAGCAGAGATTAGACAGCCTGACTGGATTCATGGTAAGACTCTTGATATGACTACACGGACGGGATCATAATGTTTTAAAGCTTTTGTTTCAGAGGTTTGACTGTTGTGGTTGTTTTGCCACGAAAGGCGTCAGTTTCACTTTCATACCCCATGAATCAGAGGATATCTATCTCGGGAGGCCGATCATTTCCATTTAAGACTCTTCTGTATCATTTGTGTTTGCAGGTGAGACGCAGGGATGGTACACGGATGCTGTGTCATCCCTCCTTCAGGGAGTGGCTGGTTTGGAGAGCAGATGGAGAGAGCTCAGACTTTCTCTGTGACCCTAGGTGAGGCTAATGTGTGAACGTACCAAAAAAAACAAAGACAAAATCATTGACAAAGAGGCCATTTCAGATTAATTAGCACTGTACACGCATTTGCAGGAGCGGCCATGCTCTCCTGGCCTTCATGTTCTCCAGACAGGAGGGCAAGCTGAACCGGCAGCAGACAATGGAACTGGGACACCACATTCTCAAGGCTCACATATTCAAGGTAACAGGAACTGGGATTCTCTGTATGTAACTTGCTATGTAGGTTTGCGACTGGAACAGATTGTACCTACAGTAAAACCCTCTGGAGCCCCTCGATTCCCAAAGGCTTCACGCCAACAAGGTCCTGCACTTTACTGTATATCACTACAGCATAGAAACACACATACACGCGTGAACCCGTGTTCCTCCCATCACCCACACACATTAGCACTACTCGTATAGATAGATGCAAATGTTGTTCTGTTTGCATGCATGGCTTGCACTCTGTACGTACCGTTGTGCTCCTGGGATACAATTTCAATTCTGCACCAGTGGTCTCGTCTGAGCAGGCGTAATCCCTCTCTCTCTCTGTCTCTCCGTTTCTCTCTCACACATTCACAGGGTCTGAGTAAAAAGACAGGTGTGTCCTCCAGCGTTCTTCAGGCCATGTGGGTGAACTGCAGCACAGACAGTCTGTCCGCTGCGCTGGCCTCCCTGAGGAACCTCTATACACCCAACATCAAGGTGACATTTACGTGCTCTACATTAAAGGTGCAGTGTGTGAGATATGGCCAGACTTTTGGTTTAAAGCATTTAAAAAAAATACATTATCATTATTATCAACCTCATCAAATGAATATAAAGAAACAACAGTGTTGATGTCACAGATGTCTACATATTATTTTGCACATTTGTCTGTTAACGTGCTAACCAGCTAGCCCTTGCTTGTCCTGTCTGGCAATAGCATTTTTTTTCCTCAGGAAGCGATAGTCCTGCAGTTACAGCTGTTGTAACTGTGATGTTTTCACAAGCTCTCCGATTTTGATGTAAAAGACGACTCCCCTCATGATCTCAAGGTCACGGTCCAGGCAGGCTGTAGTTAGCAATTAGGGCTGCACGGCTAACTGAGCTAACTGGATAATGGTAGCTGGTGACTATCAAGCCCCAAGGATGAGAGCCAGGCTTTGAAGCCAACTTCGGGAGTAGCCAAACTGTATAATAGCATCGTCACGTGATGCGTGAGGCCCAAAAAGACTTTTTCCCATAAGCTTACATTTTGTAAAACGGTGGGGAAAAGATTTCGGAGTCACAAGCCCCACAAAATCATTAATTTCTCTAGCATAATTTGAGCCATTCAGTCCAATACATTTGGGAAAACCTGCAACACTAAATGATTTATCTCTATTCAATAAGCGGGGCGCTAAACTTGAAGGTAGCTGGCTCGGTTGGCGGAGGCCTCTAGTATACCTTGGAAGTTGAGCTTTCTTGGCTTCATGCGCCACTGAGCAGCTTATATATGAATGAATGTGGCACCACCTCCAATGCTGTATCCAAATATTAATTGTTATATCGATGGTGGCTACAGCCATAGCAAAGAGTATAGTAAGCAGCAGTTAGCAGTTTCTCTGGTAATATGCTGCCCCCTATATTTTTGGAGCTAACTTCAACGGGTGGTCGTATCCTAACACGTTACATCTTTAAAAAACATACACCCAAATATATACTCAGAAATATTTTGTTGATCTTTTCCATTCTGCAGGTGAGTCGACTGCTGATGCTAGGCGGCGCGAGTGTGACCTGGTGTACGGAGGTGGTGGGACGCGGCCCCATTCTGGCCGTCCACGCCCACCTGGGGCATGTGGAGATGGTAGCCCTGCTGCTTGAAATGGGCGCTCCTATAGAAGGGACGACTGACAGTGGCATGACACCCCTCTGTCTGGCAGCTGCTGCAGGACACGCCGACATTGTCAACCTGCTCTGCAAGAAAGGGGCCAAGGTCAGTGTCACGGACAATGTGGATTTGGTGGGCGTGACCAGCATAATTACCATAGATTCATATGGACAGAACCCTCTGTGTCTCAGTATCTTTACAGCAGTGATCCTGAACAGCCCTGGTTTTACATTCACACCAGTTTTGGGTTCTATTCTGGGAGGCAGATGACATAAACAGGCCTAATCTAGGCCAGCGCATTACAGGCACCGGCTAGGACCAGTGTTGTAAGTCCTTCTGTGTCCCCCTCTGTGCCAGGTGGGACACGCTGATAAGAATGGCCAGTGTGCGCTGGTCCATGCCGGACTGAAGGGCCATGCTGAAATCATCAACATCTTGCTGGGCCAGGATTGGGGAGCTGAGATCCCCACCGACCCACAGCCGCATCACGGCAACGAGTCTGCGACTGGGAAAAAACAGGCGGCGCAGCAGGCGGTTACAGCTGCCGCTAGTGTTGGACACACGCAGGTACGAATCAGCTCAAGGTCCTAATGACAGAAACACCTTTAACTCTTGGTTGAAATAGATTTTTTCAAGAACAGTGCCTGCTCTTGCTTGATTCAGAGGATTTATTAGATGTGGTGTGCTGTTTGCTCCAGTCTAGGTCTTCGGGTTCTTTTGTTTTCTTTGTGCACAGCAAGCCCACAATACAGAGGACTGTAAATTGTGTTTTCCTGCAGGTGGTGAAGAGCTTGCTGGACTTGAAAGATGAACAGCTGGCAGTGCAGATGGACGCTCACGACTCTCTCTGGGGAGAAACGGGTACATTTCTCCTATCAGTCAGATAAATTTAGCTTTCTCACCTCTTTCTGTCCATCAGTGTGGTTCTAGAGTCGGGCTCAGAGGCTTGAGGGTTGCATGGGCACATCTCAGCTCAGTGCAATGAATAAATATTAAACAGCTAACTCACCTTTTGAATGGAGCTGGTGGAGCCCAGAATATTACCCACTCACAGGTTTCCTTATTATGATTTCTGGATGCCGTGGTTGATACGAAACAGTTGATTCGATTGTAAATAGTTTTTAATGTTTGGCAGAAATGAAGCATCACATTTATCACATGGAACATCTCGTCCTGCCACATTTTTTAGCATCTAAAAAGCAGCTGTTATTCAATTGTAATACTTTTACCTCTATCGCAGATGCGATAGCGCAGCTTGCAGAATTCTGTTAGGTCCATTTCCTGAGAGCATGTCGGATGAAGCCTGTATCTCTGCCCTGCAGCACCATTAGAGTATAATTCTATTACACAGTCCCCTCCAGTGCCGAGATAGAAACAGTGAGAGCATGAAATACCCTCTGAAACGTTCACCTTTGCATGTACACTACAAGGGCTTTGTTTCATGTTTATGTTTAGTGTTAGTGTGATTTGATTACAGTCCATTTGCACAGATAAAATGATCAGTGAAGGAAGCATGTTACTCAGCCAGGGACAGTGCGTACGGCTTCATACCGCAGCTTTTGAACGTACTCTCGTATCGATAATAACCTTACTGGCTCAGTTTGTGTATTTTAAGCAGCAGCTTCACCTACCCTGTTACTCTTCTATGCACCTGCAAAAAGTCACCTGAAACAAAACCTACTTTTGTTTCACATATGACGCTAACTTCTCTTTAAAGGCAATATTATACATATTGATTTGTTCGTTGAGGCATGTGGCCACATGAGACATGATGACATTAATCACGAGTACTAAGACAAGGTTGGAAAATGACATCAATACCTTGCCCCAGCTGCTCAATTAGCTTAGGACTCGGACCAATGCCGTTTGTCATAGTTACACCGGCTGCTTAGGGTACAATTTATCCAGCGTGTGGAGTTGCGACTGGAAATGACTGTATTTTTCGTTGCTCTTGTTGTGGAAGAGAAAGTGCAGGTGTCCTTCATCCATTTCGCTTGCTAGTTTTCAGGTATCTAGATTTATAAAAGAATTCAAGAATCATAAAGATTATTGAAATACCCAGCCTCGCTCTTCTCTCCGTTTCTCACTCGTGCTTCTTCTCTCCCAAATGCGTCAATTGCATTTTCCTCTCCACCTCACCTTCTCTCTCTATGCCGACCCTCTGTCAGTGCTTAGCGCAGCTTCGGGGAGAGGGAGGATGGAGGTGTGTGCGTTCCTCCTGGAGCGAGAGCCAGACTTGGAGATACCCAACCGCCGGGGGATGGTCCCGCTGCTTAGTGCCGCCAAACATGGACACACGCAGGTGAGGAGTCTGGTGACTGGCATGGGATTTTTTTTATTTTTTTTTTTATTGAACCAGTTTTTGGATTAATCTCTCTCTCTCTTTTCCAGATTGTGGAGCTGCTGCTAAAACAAGGTGCAGATATCAATGTCAGCGACAAGCTGGGTCGCACTGCACTGATGCTGGCTGCCTGTGAGGGCCATATGAGCACTGCAGAACTCCTGCTGTCAAAGGGTCAGGGTCCCCGACTTCCCTACTAATAACTTAACATGTTTACTGAATGTATTCGAATTAGGCAATATTTGTATCATTTGTGGTCGCAGGTGCCTCTCTGTCCACTGCTGATCAGGAGGGGTTGACTGCGCTCAGCTGGGCCTGTATGAAGGGACCGAAAGGTGCCGTGCAGCTTCTGGTGGAGGCGGGCGCCGAGCTGAACCAACCGGACAGGCAGGGACGGACTCCTCTCGACCTCGCTGCCCTTAACGGGGACGCAGATACAGTGGGTTTCATGCTGTTGTTTGGATGGAATCGTGTTGATAATGGAAAAGAAAAATGGGGTCTTTATTTCAAATATTTTTAGCCGTAAATGTTCCTCAGCAAAAATGTGAATTTTTCTTTCCCTGCGTGGTTTGGATGCAGTCCTTGGTATAAAAGTGCACACTTGGCAATGGGTTGCTTAATATTGTAATTATTAAAAGATGATTAGCAAAGTACAATATATAATTATCTCTCACACACAGCAGCACAATTTTAGCTATTTTTGACAAACGGAATAAATCATAATTACTACAATAATTATAATTATCATCTGTACCTACAACACAGGACATCAATTTGCAATCAGAGTTCATGTGGAGTAGAAAACTTGCGACTCATGTAATCTAATTATCAGCGGGACAGTAATCAAAAATATCTAATGATTAAAAACTTCAATCATCGGGGAGCGGAGGAGCAGACAGCTGTGTTGGTGATGTAGCGAAGCATAGTGTGTAATCAACTTAATGATTAAAATATCAAACAACTTTTGTAATTGCTCGAATCTTCAATTTAAATCTAAAATACATGTTGTTGTTATTCTATGCACGACCAGGTTCACTGCCTGGTGGAACACGGAGCGGTGCTGGAGAGAGCCGACAACAACGGAACCAGAGGTTCAGAACGGACGTCTGGCTGCCAGAACCCGGCCCTGGTGGCCTCGCTGCTTAAGAAAGGATCCAAGACGGGTATAGTCACCAAGCCTACCATAACAGCCCCGCAGTAAACCCCGACTTTAGGAATTTGGTATTCAAACAAGATGTTCCACAAGCCATTTAACATTAAACGAAACAGTTAAACGGCTCCACAAAGCGCAGTGTGTAAAGAGCATAAAGTTAAATCAACACCTCTTTGGCTAAACCCCCTTCCCAGAGTGGATTCATATTTCTATCTGACTTTGACCAATCAATGAAGACTCGGTTCAGTTGAATAGATTTGTGTTATTTGCTATACTTTTGCAGCTGCACACTCCGCATTTATCACTCTATAACCACGTATTTTACTCCCATACAGTGTACAGTTACTCAGTATTCTGCAGCACCTGCAGTTTTTCATCCACTTCTCTAACTCCCTCTTCTCCACTCTCTCTCTTTCTTGGTCTCTCCATCAACCGAAAGGCTACAGAACGGCTCCGCACGATCGATCAGGTACATGATTTATGTAAGACACAAAGTAAAAGAGACGAGCGAGACAGATGACAAAAAGATAAATATTTGTACCCCTCCGTCAGGTCACGCTACGTGGGCTATGGCTTCCTCCAAACCAGATATTCTCCTCATCCTGCTGCAGAAGCTGATGGAGGAAGGAAACATGCTTTACAAGGTGTGTTATGATGAATGTTAAAGAGTGGGTTGTGAGAGTGTGGAAAACATCACAGGTTGTCAATTACCTCCCCCCCCCCCTCCTTCTGTGTGTTTCTCAGAAGGGACGTATGAAGGAGGCAGGCCAGCGTTATCAGTACGCCTTGAGGAAGCTTCCTCGCGAGGGGCAAGGAGAGGAGCTGAAAGGGCTCAAAGACCTACGGGTCTCCCTCTATCTAAACCTCTCCCGCTGCCGCAGGAAAACCAATGTAAGGCCCCACAGCTCTATCAAACTGCTCATGCACTATTTAGCACCGGTAGGTTTATAAGGCGCTGAGGGGATGGCAGGAGGCCTGGCAAGGCAAGGCAAGGCAGATGCCTCCTTAAGATATATAATTTATCGGTATCTGCATAAAAAGATAATGTCAGCAGAGGTATAGCTCACTGTAAAAATATCTCTGCTTTTCCGATCTAATTTCACATCTCCCTGGTAAACAGAATGTACGTGTAAGACCTGGAAGCAGGTGGTGACATGGTGAATAACGGTGCGCTGTTAGTGTGGAGATAGATGTGTGTGGCCTGCAGCCAGTTTGGAACCCACCCTGGTGATGACAGACGTCCTAACAGACTGTGTAAAAATGCCATCCTTAGGGTCACTGTGGCCGATGAATAATGGAGCAGATAATGTGATGTGATAAGGTCACTCTCTCTGGCAGACCAAGCGCACTCTCTTTCTGTGTCTCCACAGGGGGTTATTTACAGTGGACGCGCGAGTGGGCCGGCTAAATCCACATATTATATCAGAATGCAGGCAGTAAGGGCCAGCAGAGAGTCTACATGATACCGTCATTAAACATTCAGCAGCAACGTTCGCAATCTCACATTCAAGGCTGCCATTTTGACCTTCCTCTCAAGGACAGAATCACAATGTGTTGGTGTCATTAAATATTCACCTGAGAGTGATGGTGAGAGCAGCAAAAAAAAAAAAAGACGACAGAAAAACAAGCTGCTCTCTGTCTGTTTCTCTCCCTCTCCTTCTCTCCTTCCGGTCAATAAAAATGATTGCAGTGCAAGCTCTGTCTCATTAAACAGGCTTCGATCCTCTGATCCGTGTATGAAGATGCGAACACAAACACTATTTTTATTGAAATTGGCTCAGACTATTTCTGCAAAACAAACACTTTCCAGTCTGGTCCCTTAAACACACAGCTGATCATACAATGGCTTTGTTTTTTGTTTTTCTTATTGTGCTGCGTCGAATATTTAAATTTTGAAATTCAAACTCTAAATGCACTTTTTTGATCTGAAAACACAGGATTTTGGCATAGCTGAAGAGTTTGCAACCAAAGCCCTGGAACTCAAACCCAGGTCTTACGAGGCGTATTATGCCAGGGCACGAGCCAAGAGGAGTAGCAGGTACAACCATATTAAATGAAGTATATTAATTCATAGCACAGTCGTTTTGCTCCATCGAAAGTTATTTTTGCGATGAATCAGCATCTCTGTGGCACTGTAAATTAAGTGCTTTTAAAGTTTCTTTGTTCATTTTTCTCCATACTCCCCAGGCAGTTTACTGCAGCGCTGGCAGACCTCCACGAAGCAGCACGACTCTCCCCGTCCAACCGAGAGATCCGCCGCCTGCTGATACGGGTAGAGGAGGAATGCAAGCATCATCTGAAGGCAACCAGCAACAACATGACACAAGGTTACAACAGGGACTCTCACACCCACCACCATCAAGCCACAGAGGAGGAGACAGACGTCTATTCACAGGGAAGTCTGGAGAGGCAAGTCCCTGCAGAGCAGACCGACGTAGAGAAGGAGGAGGAGAAGGAGGAGGGTGAGGAGGTGAGCCTGCACTGTGGGAAAAGTCCAGAGTTTTGGCCTCTGAATCCGTACGCTCCAAACAGGACTCTCCCTGGAGGTGTGGCCTTTGGCGATCAGTCGCCGTGTTTCCCTCCAGAGGAATACGTGCGGGACCAACTGTTTGTGGACCTGCCCGAGCCTGTTCCCGCCATCAACAGGCAGAGCCAGAGCAGCAGGACTCATCACCACTGCCACTCCCTCCAGTCAGGGGGCAGAGTTGGAGGCAGGCCTCTCTCTCTGTGTGGCCCCTCCAGCCCTCTGCCAGGCAGACACATGTCCACCTCCCTGAGGCCCGCGCCGGTGATGGGTATTGACATCGGCCCCGGATCAGCCAACGAACACTCTGGACACAGTCCCACCGAGCACTACCATCCCATGTCCCCCAACAGCTCCTCCCCACCTGGGCATCTCCAGATGTACCAGCCCCGCTCCTCCAGCTTCTCCAGGGGCTCCGACAGACTCTCCACCCACTCTGTGGCACTCGATGGCCTGGCTCTCGCTCTGGGGTCTAGTATGGAGGTTAGGAGGGAGGGTGGTGGTGGAGGAGGAACAGCAGGCTCAAGGGGCTCCAGCTCCAGTCAGGCCTCCAGTGGGAACCTTTCAGACGGCGGCAGGCAGCAGGTGCCGGACGCCCCATGCCCCATAAAGAGCAGCGGTAGCTTCAAGACAAAACCAGAGCTAAAGCCCCGGCCATTCATGGGAGTAATGGACAAATCGGTGCGAGTCCAGGGCCAGCAGACCTCTGGCATGAGCCGACAGGGAGGAGGAGGAGGAGTGGAGAGTTTCAGCATGTCAGTGATGGAGTTTCAAGGATTCAACAATGAGTACAAGCGCGCTTCATTCCAGGAGCAGCTCCCCGGAAGTCAGGCCAACAGCCATCAAGGCCGGGACTTTGGAGAGAGGCTCCACCAGAGAGAAGCCAGAGGCACAACGTCCTCCCAGCTACGCTTCCCTGATGGGAGGCACAGACAGGCGAGCTTAACAAGAGACAACCCGGCCCTGCATATGGCTCCCATCAAACCCAAACGCTCATTTATAGAGTCCAACGTCTGAGTATATTTTATCAAAGCACAGATACAGGCTGTTTTCAACAAACTGTGCCACATAAGGTAGCAAGGGAGGCTGGTTTGAGAACAGCTCCCTTCCCTGAGCCTGTTTTGTAGAGTTATGCTGCTGCACTGCACTTACAATCTAGAACCAGTGTTCAACTCAGGCTACTATGCTTTTGCTTACATGTCTACAGCTAGTGTATTGAAGAAAACCAGACATACCTTAAGTAGGGATTTTAAAAAAAAATAAGTATTATATTGTCTAAACATTTAATTTATTATATCAAATATAGAAGTCAGAGAAAGCTTTGTGCACGAATATGAAAAAACCTCATGCTATTTAGTTGCAGAATATGACCATTTCTATTGTCAAGTGTCTTTTAAAAAACATTTATATTTGTACGGTGTACACTATATTTGCAGATTATATATTTCCCTGTAAGTGGTTATCTGTTGGCATTACAGGCTTCAAAAGAAATTACTTTGTGTACTCGAGATCCTTTTTCTTGGTACATTTGATAGAAAAAAAACAAGAAAAAAAACGCACTGTACATGACATTGTTGGAAACTTCTTGTCATAATCTAATATTGAGTTGACTGCTTCAATATTCACAGTATATGTTATTTATTTTTGCATAGCAGAAAACATCTTCATATGGAGTGTGTACTGGTTTATTTAGACACAGGGAGCAGTTACAAGAGCAACAGTTGAGGATAACAAATCTTAAGAGACTTCTCACATCGCTGTTTGTCCATAGTTGTTATATTCCCTTTTCAGACTCATACTATGGATTACAGATTGTTACCACATTATCATTGTGGTATAATAAAAATATTAATGGAGGACTACATCGCTACATCTACTTCTTTCACAGTATAATTCATAAAATGTTTGCTAAGTTTCAGAATGTGTATGGATGGATGGACAAATGATCGTGTCCTTTAGAAACTTCTCTAAACTGACATTTAACCAAGCCATCAAAATAAACCTAATTGTATAAAAATGTCGACAGTGCACTTTCTAAATATTTTACAAATATGTCTTTTAAAGATGGGTGTTAGCTTGTGCAGGGAACCCTAAAGTACTCGCTGAGCACGAATCCCACAGGGTTTGTAATAAGAAATGTTAAGACAATCTGAAAAACACGTAGATGAATGTATGATATGTGATGCTTACCAGCAAATAGTGCAAATAGTGTTTACAGTAAGATGACTAATATTACTCATGTTCATTGCAAGCTCCATTGAGCTACATTTCTAGGGGTTGATAGTATTACTGACCCCACTGCTAATCAGCACCCCTGTCAGTAGCTCTGTGTAGCTTTCAGACCCTTACAGCTCCAATTCAAAAGAAGGAAACCTGGTGATTGTTAGTCAAAAGAAAACATTTGTGCACAATGATCTGCAAGTTTAGCAAGGCAAAGAAATCAAGCTGCGTTTGTGAGGAGTTGGCAGACCAAGCCCTAGATGAAAGATTAAACTTTTCAAACGATTTCTTCGCCACTTGGGGCCAGCTGAAACAAGCTGGGAGCACAACAATAACGTATCAGCACGTCTTAAGTTGATATGGCTAACTTGTTAGCAAGCGGTAGCTAACTTACACATCCAGCAGTTTCAGAATCGTGTTTGTGGAAACCTGGTAAATGCAAGTCCAATATTTGCTGTCTTTTAGCTCCATTTTTGGTCTCCACCATCTCCTGTGTGAAATATCTGGCTCTTTAGCTGCTAAATGTTCCACTATGTTCACCAACTGTGTCTGTCTGACATTTGATGCTGAGCCGGTGGTGTGCAGAGGGTTAGTACATTCCCCCCCCCCCCCCCCCCCACTGTAAACAGGACAAATGACTTGATCTCACTATAAAGCTTTGATTGTATAAAAATATTAATTATAACCGCTTTGAATGTGTATTCTTAAGGTGGCCAAAAGAAGCACCCCCCTGGGATGTCCGTATTGTTCTGTTTCTACCCGATGTGTCATCAGGCAACTGATACCAAAATTTTAGCCATAAAAACTCAATGAGATGAGAGTACATTTACACCTGTTGCTTCAATTTTGCCTTTCGGCTCCCTGGCAATCAAAAATAGCATATTTTTGAATGAGAACTGTGCACATTGTGCAGATGCCTCAATGGAACAAAATCCGACACACCTGTGGCTGCCATCCATGCATGCACTGTATTTTGGTTTCTACTTAGACAAAGTACTTGGGGCATTGTGGTCTTTCGGGTGCTAGTGGGTGGTTTTCCAGCGGCCAATGGCCATCTTCAGGGTGTGGTTAGGGGTGAGCAGAGTGGTCAGTAATGGGAGGTTGGTCATGGGGCTGGAGCGGTTCTTGGTGTTGATCCAGCTCTCGATGGCCTCTCTTTCATACGAGTATCCATCTGTTGGGATACGACCACAGTTGACTCATGAGTGGACTCGTACGTTGTGTCATTATATGTAAATTTGGTAAATTGGACAAGGTCTGTTCTCTCTTACCTGCAGCAATGACTGGTTCCCTCATAAGCTCTCTGGTAATCGGACAAAGGAACTCATCAGGAATGCCTGAACACACTGACTCACTCTTCAGCTCCTCCACCTTCCTCAGGAGTTTACTGCGCAGGCCGACTGACTCTACAAACGCGCACAAGAAAGAGAATGAGGAAATGTGCCAGAGGAGACAACAGAACAATCAAGACTTTGTGTGCTCTCATTAAAACAATGGGACAAGATAAACTGATAAGCACACACTTAGATATACAACAATATCAATATCAAGGTTCTGAGCATTTGTAATTCCTGCGTTTGGCTCTGTTCACTCTTGGATGGACGAATGTAAGTGTGGGTGAGATGGTGGGAGCAGATCATGTCTGCTGACTGTCCACTTCAAAGTGAAATACTAAGCAGGTGCTCGAGGGCATTTTAATTTGAATATTGCTGTTTTAATAACATTTTTCCGTAGAAATCGACTGCCGGAGAAACTAGAAGCATTTATTCAGATAATTGACACCGTGAATGATCTCATAAAATAAAAGAGCTAACCCCAGCTGAACAGGAACACACTTTGTAGACTCCGTGATCATCTCACTGGTGCATTTGGGCTTCATTTTGTCATTCTGCCTCCTCAGAAGAAAAGCACGCTTTATTGATTTCACTCCCACCTTCGGCAAATATGCCTGTTTCTCTGTCTTTCATCGTGGTAGATGAAACACGCTGCTGCTCAGCACTGTTCTCGAAGTTTGGTTTCTGCTAAATAGGTGAGATTTATGCTCCGTTACTAAAAACAGAACAATGTGAACACAAGCTGTCGCAGCACTGAAGCTGTGTAAACTGAGGGGTGATTGACAGGGACTGTGGGATGGAAATGACGGCATGGCAGTACAACAAACATTTGCTGACAACTACATGACGAATGCTGGGATAGCTGGTAGACTGACATCGACAGCACAACACTCCTACTTTAGTGGTTGCAAATCGTGTAGAAGAGGCAGAAAATTATAGTCTTTTCAATCAGAGAATGCAGAAATGGAAATAAAAATACAAACCTGACGTTCAGGAAGACTTGGAAACAACCAAAAAAAAAAAGGCCTTTGTGATATTAGGTGTAAATCCACTTTCATACCTTATGGGAAATACTGTTTTGGGGATTGGGTTATGTAACTGATGAAGTGCTCCAGATTAAAGTCAGAACTGCTGAAGCCCCAAAGCTGAGCACTTTTGCAGGGCAGCCTAATATTATGTAATCTCACTGAGTAAAACCCCTATCATCATTCATTCATTCATTCCTTCTATCCTTTCTTCACCCTTACTTTAATTTAATGTGTCACTTTTATCCATGTAAATAGGTACAAAAACCCTAATCCACACATGTTAGTTCTTAAAAGAGACCGGGGCGTGCAATACCCATACGGCTGGGTTTACATTCTTACATTTCGCTCAAGTGCCTGTGACACAACGAGGGACAGAAGAAGTGGCATAGCACCCGCTGAGCAGTGTGTGCCTGTCATCCTCACCTATGTGCAGCTCTGACGCCAGCGTTTCCTTGGTGAGACTGAGCAGCTCCGTCCCGTCTATGTTGTTAGCCGTGAATGTGTCCGCCAATCCCCCGAGGCCTTCCTCCACCAGCCACGATGACACATCCTCCTCCGACCAATCGCTGACCAGCAGCTTCAATCGGCCCGCAGTGGTTCTCCCTGAGAGGGTGAATCAAAGCAGAACGGTCAGTCCTCGACGGCTGCAGCACCTTTTAAAAAATGGCCAAATATTCTCCATGCAAGTATATTCTGGAATCCTGCAGACTAATTATTGATTAGGAGGCCGTGGTGGGCACAGCTTGTACAGCTATATAAATAAATGTCTGGAGGTGTCATCGACATTTTATCTGACACAAGATGAAACGAGAAGGTGAAAAGGAGTGTGTACATTGCAGACAAATTAATAGATCAAACTTGGTCTGGACACCTTCTGATAAAAACATTAGAATTATATCTATATATATATATATATATATATATATATATATATATATATATATATATATATATATATATATATATATATATATATATATATATATATATACATAGATATATATATATATGTATAGATATATATATATATGTATACATATATATATTTATGTATAGATATGTATATATGTATACATATATATATATATCTATACATATATCTATACATATATATATATACACATATATATCTATACATATATACATATATATATATCTATACACACACATTATATATATATATATATATATATATATATATATATATATGTATAGATATCTATACATATATATCTATATATGTGTATAGATATATATATATATGTATGTATATACATATACATATACATACATACATACATATGTATACATATATACATACATATATACATATACATACATATACATATATATATATATATATATATATATATATATATATATATATATATATATATATATATACTTTTTTTTTATCAACATATAACATGAGGACTAGTGGCTGAACTACTGATTTTTACTTTTTACACCCTAGTGTGACATGCTCTGCAGTACAGACATATTTTCTTCCTTCCTACCATCACTTGATGTCAGAGCAGACCTCTCTGAAACAAGAAAAAAGAATTAGTCAGTGTAAATAAGAGTGATGCCACGCAATCCTTGAGCAAACCTCCAACACTTGAGACTGAAGGGTGATTAAGGGAAAGAGAGCACACAACAGCTGTGTCCTTCACGTCAAGATGAACGTAGTTTAACACAAGACATCTTAAGACACCGACGCAAGACGGGTGACTGGTATTGAAGTGCAACTCTTCCAATAAGACTGCTTAAGAATTTAACTGACTTTACTTGAAGGTTTTTCTTAGAAGAGGCATATTTAGCTGAAAGTCGTGCAGTTTCTTAAAGATTTTCTGCAGATTTTTACAGCTGGCGAACAGAATAGCACCTGGGAATTAGGACAGGAGCAATAAAACCAGGACTGTGACTGCCGAATCCTGCTTGCTGTTACTTAGCGTACATCGTCACTGTAAAAGCAATTTCCTTTCAAGTCTCAAATGCTGCAGAACAAAAAGAACAGCGAAAGAAAAAACTCACCAGGAATCGACTTCCCGCCTTTCCATCGGACACAAGGTGGGGCGAAGGAGGCAGACACAAAAAGGCAGATTACAAGACAAAAAATATATAATTAGTCGTCAAAATACACTTTAGATGTTACCCCGTTTTAAGTGATGCGTGTGTTTTTCCCCACCATTGGCGCTGCATCCGTCCTCCAGCCTCCAGATGTTTACCGTCTTATCCATAGACCCTGTAGCAATTAGCGGTGAAGTCGGAGAGAAGGAACATGCTGTCACGTACCTGCACCAGAGGACAGAAATCGAACAGAGAGGTTCAAAAAAAGACTAAAAAAGAAAGAGATCTATGAATCATAAGGCAAAAACAGCTGAGTATACCCTATCGAAAACAAAACAGGAAAAGGCAGAGTGTTGTGGCAGAGGCAGACATTCCGGAGGAATAAACACCTGGAGTCTCACTGAATTCTGCTCTGATCGGGAGTCATTAACTGACAGGAGGAGAGCTCAGAGATGACTTTTTGTGGATTTATCTTCACCCCCCAGTTTATCAACCTGACAGTTTTGTGTTTTTATGTGCTGCTGACTGGAGCTGCAGGAGAAATGTACTTTACCTCACGGACATGACGTTACAGAGAGGAGAGGGGAAAAGAGGAGATTGAAGAAAGAGAGTCTCTGGTGAGTGCCGAGTTTAGTGAGAGGTTGACATGAATTGAAAGACGACGACACGCATACTCAACCAATGTGTGTTCCGCTGCTGGCTAGCGTACAACTAAAGCACAGTAAAGTAATCTGGCTGTTTCGGGCAAATTAACAATTAAACAATTGATCCTGCTGCCAAACGCGCTTCACTGGTGGTATTAAACATGCACCACTGTCTAATGAATATCTATCTGACATGACTCAGGCACAGATGTTCACAGATGAGGCAGACTTCCTTACTCACTCTATCCCGGAAGTTACAGCAACAGGCGACCAAGTTACACATTATCTTGAGTAAACTTGTGGATTTCTCTGGGTTTGAACATTAGCGGAAACATCTGAGATAATGCAAGTACAAAACTCCACAAAATATATAACAAAGGTTGTGGTTGTAGACATTTGAATGCAGAAGTCTTACATATTATGTCTTTAATTTGAGAGGTGTTATATTATCGGGACATCATCACCAATATGGCTTTTTCACAGCCGTTTTTTTCTTGGGGGTACTTTACTTGAGTATTTCCATTTTGTGCTACTTTATACTTCCTTTTCACTACATTCATTTGATTAATTTAATTACTAGTTACTCTTCAGATTCAGATTAATCAGTGTTTTTATGCTAGTCATTGTGACGTGTTACAGATCAGACAGTGTTGCAGGCGGGACTTTGTGTGAGAGGACGTTGCATCAAAACCAAAGCACCACATTTTTAAATTAGTTTGTTTTATCGGCAATCTGATGGAAAAATCACCAACACCGGAAATGCATGAATATCAGCCACGGTATGAGGTCGGGGCCGATAATCGTTCTACCCCTAACATCATCAGTATCAGCCGATAAAGGCTTTCAAATGAAATATCACATCGGGCTGGAATGAACATTTCTGCTGCTATGACAGACGGAAAAGATGATGCTCATCTTACGCACACATAATGCAAACTGTTGACTTGACGTTCCTGGCAATTAGGTGGGAAAAAATTGCCATCAATATCCAGAATCGAGTTGGAAAAAATTGGGATATTGGATAAAAGGCAACAATCCAATATTATGCATCCCAAATCATATATATCAATCATAGAAAAAAAGGTAAAAAGGTCAAAGGTTTTTTAAAGTTAGTTTAAAGACAATAATGATTCCTCAAGCAGGTCCATTTTAAGCATTCAGCCTGAGGCCCCACCTCGAGGTTCACAGCAGCGTTAAAGACCCCGTCTGAAGCTGCAGCTCAGCCTTTACGAGGTTAACAAGTGAGCGCTATGACTCAATAACAGACTAAAATATGTAGCAGTGATTGAAATGTTCTCCATCAAAGGGCCAATTTAGCGATGACTTCCCAGGTCAAAGACTCCACTGTGAGGACTGAAATCACATACTCAGTAGATTCAAGAAAGTCAGAACGTTAACGAGGACGATCTCTCTCAAATCTAAGCTGGATCGCTCAGAAGTGTTGATCCACTAAAGCTAACTGGCTTCAAACAAATGTCTCTAAAAACCTCCCATAAGAATTTGGTGAAATGATGCACCAACCCGAGACACTCTGTTATATTATCAGTTTGTCTAAAGTCAAATGAGACTCCTCCTGGAGATATTTTGCCAAGTGTTGTCATTCACTTTTTCGCCATTTATCCACTTTCTCTCAACTTGCCGCATCTACTTCCACTTCACTGAGTGATTTTCTTACATGACTTTCATTTTCCAACTGAAAGGAACTGAGCTTTCTGCCTTTCAATCACAGGTGGCTTGATGGACTTAAATAGCTTGGAAGTGCAATCATTCAGCTGTGGCTTATATGTGCATTTATGTGTGTGTGGAGGGAGAGAGACAGTGATAGCTGTCCTACCTTTTTTAAAAAAAAAAAAAAAAGGCATGTTTTATGACCGCACTGGTCATAATCTCTGAAAGGGACTATCTCTGCCTTCACTGCAGGTGATATCTTGCTGTAAATGACATATTTCTCTCAAGTGTATATGACTGAACGATTTGTGGTATCAAAACCTAATAAAACCAGTCTGGAAATATGTCAGCGTGTTGCCTCATCAGTTGTCCAGTTAACTGAAATACCAAACAAAACAGGTCCAGAAACACGAATATTCTAACAAACACCTGTGTTGTTCACGCGTTAGCGTTACAAAGTCATCTCGCAGCAGATTTCAACCAAAAATATGTTTATTGAAGACAGACTGAATAATTTGTGTGCAAACAAAAAAAGGTACCAGCAGTTGCCAGAGAAACTGTGTGAAAAGACCTCTTTTTCAGCACAAACAACATCAAGTGTGTGAGTGGTGGAGTGTAAACAAGAGTGGACAGAACGGGCAAAAGTAATATTGCGACAGAATAATCACATTTTCTTCCGAAAAAACCTCTCACATTTGACGGATTCTTACCATCTTGTGTAAAATGGAAAAGTATGTTTGTAGCTCTGTCCATTGGAACTGTGCCGGCTTTTCATTATTGTTGCGACTTTTTAAAAGAAAGTATTTGTATTGGGGAATTTGACTTAGTTGGATCCTCCGCTAATAATATCCTGATTGTTTAAAGAAACAACCGTTGGTAATCAAGCACACAGAGCGAATGTGGTGAAGCAACATGTGAAATGCATAGTTTGCTTCTTGTTGTTCTAATGTTACTGTTAATAAATTAGTGTCAGTCATATCCCGGTGTGAGCTGGAATATTGATGTTTTTGTCCCAATACCAATATATTGCAATATTCCTATTCGACTGATATTTTCACTATTACATAAAGACAACTGTTGCACATCCTTTTGATTTAAAAGAAAATGTGTTTCACCAAAAAACACATTTTTAATTTTGATAAAAATGTGTGTTTTTAATATTAAAGATCTCAAACCGTGACACATTTTATTCAAATTTTCCATCTTATTCTTTTACACGTGAAAACAAATACATCTCCATATGAGAATTTTGTGAAAAAACAATAAATAATATCACGAAATAAGGAATTATATAATTGATATTCTGTCTGGCAAGTACAGCCTGACCGAAAGATATCTAGATATACTTTAAATTATCAAAAGTATCATTTTCTGCATTATAATTATAAAAAAAATAAACGTTTTCACATCGGTGCATATTGGACAACATATACACAGATAACTGATGTGTCCAACAGGCTCTACTGGCAAGATGAAATTGAAATGTATGTATTTACCTTGGGACAAAAAATGTTTAAATTCAAGTAGAAATATCAGTTAAAAGATATAAATCAGTGTTTACCTCTCGTGCTGGTTGAGCTTGTACAGCAAAACAGCATTTATCTGAAAACAGACAAAGTGTGGCACACAAATACATACATATTTATGACATTATGTTATTATTGGAGCAGAATGTAAGTTACATTTATGGTAAAACCTTTGACAACCACATGAATCAGTGAAAAGTACTTACAGCATCATAGACTGCAACAGTTTTGTCCACAGAGCTGAAGGAAAGAAAAAGATGAAACTCTGTCAGGAACATGTTGATGTCACAGAGTATTTGGTAAAGCACGGTCAGGTCGAAGAACGCAGCGATCCATGTCTCCCTCCAGTGGTTAAACTGCAGTACTGCACTCTTATAGTTGTGTCGGTGGTGGCCTACTTAAAGAATCCAGACAAACCATCTATATTTTACATCCATCTCTTGATCCTAAATAGATCGAGACATGGCTATTAATCTATTTAAGATCAAGAGACATAAAGGTTTCTTACTTGTTAATCTTCCTAAGGGAATCAGGATGTTTGGAAATCTTTTGAATGAGTCATTTAAAGTAAAACAATGGTGGTATTTACTGTACATGTTTTAGACAATTTAATACAAATGATATGACATTTATAGGCCTGCTGACAGTTTCTCAAAGTGTCCCAAAGGATTTTTGATTTTCTTTCTCAGATTTCAGGCAGCCACTAGCCTGAAATAGACAATATAATATCACAGTGAACAAGTGTATCCTTTTTTTTTTGTCTTATTCGTGTGTGTTTTGTAAACTACTTTCTCCTTACTTTCTGAACACGGGACTTTCATTTACACCTCAGGGACCGGTGCATTTACCCAATGGCGACACTGATTCATCAAAATAACATTACCACGCAATATTATCAAATAAAAACTGAGGATGAGTAAATCATATCCGCTAAGATGACTTATTTCAAGCAAGTTTCAGTCCCAGTAAGATCATTTTCATGCAGCACTGGCATAAACAGAAAATATCTGCTGCCCGGAAAATAAGAAACTCGATTTAAAACTTCACGTAAGCTTCGAGGAGATCCTACCCAGACACCAGCAGTTGGCCGTCTGAGGAGTACGCACAGGAGAGGACTGGAGCCGACTGGCCAGTTAATGTGTGCAGCAGCTGCATCTTACAGGCTACAAGACAGAAAAAGCTGTAATTAAACACACACATGTAAATAAAGTCCATGCAAACACAATAGGTTTTGTTGTCTTTAGTTTGAGTTCTGCCTGCACATAATGCACATCCATAACACTGTTCCTATCTGTGGAGCTCTGGATAGAAAATATGGATGTAGATCTGTTTTTTTTACAGCTTCGGTATTAAAGAATTCTTGAAGTATCGTTACTTTAGAGTTTAGACGATCTTAGTGTATACATGATGTGTGAAACACAGGAACAGTGTACATTACAATCTTAGCTATAAAAGGTTGTAATAATGACAGAGGTTCACATGAGCCACAGAGAGAAAGAGAGAGATTGTCAAGCATTAATACGTCCCCTCTACCTCCAGAGCTCAACTTGTTTATGGCCCAGATCTTCAGGTGACTGTCTTGCCCACAGGACGCCAGGCGAAACTGCACAACCTGACCGCCTGAAAGACACAAATCAAGTAAAAGAAATAAAATGAAATCAGCCTTGATGAGAGGCAATCAGTCAGGTGTTACAGTCAAATTACAGGAAGGCCAATGTAGGGATATCAGTTTATATGGTGATATACATGCAAAGGACCGTAAGTTTTACAGGCTGTAGCTTCATGTACAGGCTGGTTACCTGCTGGAGACGCAGCTGGGCCGGCTGCGTGTGTGTCTGTTGGTTTATAACCCTTTCCAACATCACTACCAACCTTTTTTTTGTCACCAAATTGAATCTGCAGGGATGCAGAACCAATAGATTTAAGCGCTCACTGGTGCCTACTGTTGTTGGGGTGTTGCATAACATTACGTAATTCCCCGTTTTTGTTTTTGTTTTTTCCTGTTTGTCCGTGTCTTCATTAGTGTGTTGACTGCATTACTGCCGGCTGAACAATCCCTCAGGAATAATAAAGATGACTTTGACCTAGACTTATTTTTCTTAATTACAGTTTAATAATTGCATAGTTATTTATAGTTACACATATTCATTTAATTTCCAGTGAATTACTGGTCAAATTGTAACATGTAATAATGTATTTCACATGAATTGTTTTAATAAATCCTGCCTCTGCAAATCTCTGTGAAAATAATTTTATAATCTGATATGAGGAAATCTTGCAACAGTTATTCAGAAGTTTACATGAAAAAAAAGTATAGATTCTTTACTCTCAAATGTTGCCCAGAAACACCAGAGTAATCTGTCTCACCACTGAGGATGCTGGGAGCGAAGGTGCAGCAGGTGACCCCCAGGTCGTGGGCGTTCTTCTCTGCGTGGAGCTGGTTCATGTCCAGGTTCCACAGACGCAGGTCTCCATATGTGGAGCCGGTCACAAACACCTGACCGCAGGGGCTGAAGGAGCAGGCCACCATCGTTGTGTCATTCACCGCTCCGGTCCTTCACAAAGACAAAAAAGACACCAGTTGCATCAACAGGCACAGTACATTTTAATTCCTTTATTCAAGTTTAACAAACACCAGAACTGGGTGCTGTCTGGACAGTGCAGATCGTGTTACTGCACGCACTGTTGTGAGGAGAGCTGTTTGTAGAGGTTGTCAGCCTGTAATTACAAAATTAGCTTCATCAGCTGGGTATTTTTCCAATGAATCAATCAATCATTTAGTCTATAAATGTTGAAACATAGTAAACTATAAAATGTATCATTTTCTGAAACCAAACTACACCCTTGTAACTGATCAACATCACTTTCACCAATTGATATTCTAATTGTTTCAGCTTTATAACAACATAAGCTGTCATCTTTACCTGCGCAGCTGTTTTGAGGGAAAATCCCACAGAGCCAAAGTGCCGTCAGACGCTCCGGAAACCAGGTGGGCAGAGTCCGGAGAGATGGCACAGACCCTCACAGGGCTGCGACCGGGATGTTCCAGGACGGCCTCGATCTCCCCCGTGTCCATGGACCAGACCAGCGTGGTGGCATCAGTCGAGCACGAGGCGAGGAATTGTCCACAGGTGCTGAAACAGCAGCAGTGGACGCCGTAGCCATGTCCTGTCAGTGGCGAGAAGGGCAGCTCTGAGAAGTCCCGGGTGTTGTATATCCTGAGGGTTTTGTCCCCAGAACACGTGGCTAACAGTTTGCTGGTGAAGGCACACCAGTTGACATCGTCTCGATGGTCTTGTAAAGTGCAAATCAGAGACGTCATTTGGAGAGCTGATTCCTGAGGAAGAAAGATAGTGGAGGCACATTACACCAGCACTTAAATCACCGCCCTGGCTTCCTGTGAGTCGAAGGACACATTTTAAAATTTTATTACAGGTGCACTCTGTAGTTTTGGGGAGAGATTTTAATCAAAAACGATAAATATCTGAACTGATTAACTGTTTTTCATGCCTAAACAAACTATTCAAATGAACTGATCTGAGGAGAACACAATTTAAGTTTATTCACTTGAGGAAAAAAAATTATATTTCTGAGTTTGTATTATTACCTCATTCATATTGTAAATAATTAAATTCTGACTTTTAATTTCTTCTCCAAAACTACACAGTGCCCCTTATAAACCCTTATTTTTATTGTATTTCAATGCCCCTGTAAAGCACATTGAACTGCCTTGTGTCTGAACGATGCTATATAAACTTGCCATGCCTTGAAATTAACATACAGGGAATGTAAAAAACATACAAAAAGGAAAGTGTTTCAATAAATCTAAATATCTCCATGCCAAGTTCATAGAGAAGTGATATAACAACATATTCCTCCAGTTTATTTCCCCCCATGCAGCACAGCAGGGATTTAAGTCCTTTTTTATATATAAAAAAATTCAAATTAAAAAGCTTTTTTTAAAATTTGACTTTTAATGTGGATTAACTGCATCATTTTGTATTCTTTTAATATTGTGTCAAGGCTGTTATATTATCATTTTTAATATTACTTTATTTTTTATTCATTTGGCTGTCTGTTTTCTTTTCTCTAATTCAAAAAATATATTTACTTTCTTTTTTCTTATTCATTATCTATATATCAATTAATCTATGTAATGTGACTAAATAGATTTTTCTGCTTTTATTTGCCTCTGTATTCCTTTTACCTTTGTGTTAATTCAACTATTTATCTACTTTTCATTTGAATTTCCTTTTTATTTAGTCATTTTAAGATGAAAACAAATTATTATTTATGTAAGTATTTACTTCTGAATTATTGTTTACAAAGTTTTTCATGCTGTGTTTCCTTTAACATTTCTTTATGCATTTTTGCTTCCCAGAGAAAGTGAAAGTCAAATCTCAGCAGCTCTGGCCTCTACGTTAGTTAGAACACAGTTACAGCAGACGATGCTAATTTAAACATATATACAATTTGTTTGCACAGCACTTCACAGTCAGACCATGGAACAAGGAAAGCCCCATGTAGATTCACCTTGGTAATACACAAATTGTGACAAACGATAAAATGTCACAACACTTAGCTAACACAACAAGAAACCCCAGCTGACAAAGCAAAGTAAAGCTACACGGAGGCTGTTGTCTGTAGATACTGTCGCTAAGGCGGAAGCTAACCGCGCAGCAGAGCGGAGAGAAACTTTCTACTTCAGGGTTTTAAAAGTCAAACACGTTCCAGAAACAGCTGAGACAGAACAGTCCGAACAAACAAACAAACCCAGGCGGTGAACAAAATGAAGTCTGACTGAAGTGTGAGCGACAGCAGTGGCTGCGTCTTACCTTTCTCCGTCGTGTTGAGCGTTCAGCTGAGTGTTGTTTACTTCCTCATCCACCAGCTGACCGTGACGTCATGCGAGTTACGTCACCCTCTCTGCTGACTCGAATGTATGGGAGCTCGTGTCTGACCTAAAGTCTCATTTTTTAGGAGCCAGCTTGTCTTTTCCCCTAACCTTGAATATATTGCTTATTAAGATGATAGCACTGAGGATGTGATCAACTTCATCAGAATGAATGCAAAAGGTTTTATGCACAAACAGAAATTCTCCAGATCGCTTCCCAAGTTGTCACCTTTCCTTTAAAAACTAAACTCACTACAAAAATCACTTAAATCACAAAACATGTAATAAATATGAATACTTTTGAAACCTTTTACCCTGAAATCTCTTTCTGATAAATTGATCTAAATATTTAATTTGTGTCTCTTTAATTTTCATCTAACGCTGTGTTTTTTACATATCTTTATTTGTATTCGCCTTGTTTGATGTCCTTATTCTAGCTTTATTTTGGCTTATATTTGTTTCCTATGTACTACTGTTTGGTCTTTTTTAAAATGTTCTCTTTTCAATTTCAAACTAAAACAAAAACAAGTAAAGGAAGGTTCTATTTCTGCTAAGTAGAAAGTGAAAGCCTTAATAATAAGAAATATGGTCAGATAAAAAATCAATATAATGTGAAGTCCTAGTAGCAGTTAGACAGTAAGTATAAGAAAGGCCATTCCACTAGTTAAAAGAGAGAAAGACAGATGAAGACGTAAAAAATATTATCTTGTAATATTTTATCGAACATAAGCATTTAGAAAAAAAGAATTAATCGATGAAATTGAGATTTAAAATAATGACTATGACATGAATAGTTGAAATTATAGGTTAAAACTCAGAATTATGTCATCAATAGTTGTAATAATTATATATCTTAACAATGAATTTAAAAGTCAAAATTTGGTTTTAAAAGCCACAATTGTCAAAATTATGAGAGTAAACTAATATAATATTTAGTAATTATGATACAATATGTCTTAATAATAAACTGACATTTTAAATTAATCAAAATTATGTTAAAAAGTTACAATTATGAGATAAAACCTGAAGATTCCGTTGCGTCTTCAGATGAATACACACTTACAGTATTTTTCCTTCCATCCCAACACAGTGTTCTCCAGCAAAGTAAAAGATGATTAGGTGGGAAAAAACACTTGCGAGTAACACAAATGAAAAACTCACCTTGCTAGCGAATGCATCATTTAAAAATCCCTTTTGATTATTAAACTCTGACGTTCTATTCATGTTGAGTATAGTCTCGTTTGCAGACTTCTCGATCCTGGAAGGAGCGACAGGCGACCGAATGAAAAGCTTTCAGATTTCTCAGGGTTTGAACATTGTCTAATCATCTATTTGTGCCCCTTATGCAATAGTCTACACATTGACATTGAGCTTGATGCATATATGATTTACAACTTCAGAGAATACAGAGGATGAATCCACAGAAGAAAAGCAGCTCTGTAGGACGGAACGGAAATAAAACAAGTTTGAGTCAATTACGTTGAAAAACATCCTTTTAATAGGTCCGTGCCACACACTAGTGAAAAATAAAGCTCCTACAAAAGAATGATACTTTTATTCCACAATATCTTAAATAAAGTAACTTCAAGTACTCTTGACTTGGGTACAAAAAAATCTAGCTGCCTCCATCAGGCCACAACACACAGCAAGGTTCAACACAGTGGTTACAAATGGCCTTAGGTCCTCTGTATTGTGGCAGATTACGAGGAAATGCATCATGGAAGCATAACTGAATGCTTGTTGTTCCTTTTTTTCTTCTTCTTCTTCTTATGATGAGGAATGATTTCTGTGTCACTGTCCAACTTTGGAGGCCTTGTTGGATTGAACTCATATTAAAAAAATAACGTTGTGATAAGAATGAAAAACTAAAAACAATAACATCCCCTACATGCCCCTGTTGGAAGGGTAGGCACTACCAAGATTAAGGATACCACAGTGTTTGCAGAGGATATGTATATACTGTACAAACAATATTTATGATAATGTTTTCATCACGTTCACTAAAATAGAATGCTACAATCATTCTAAGGCATAAACAATATCTTAATATTCTTAAACAATTTTTACACATCGTTCCAAACAAGACATAATATTGACATTAATAAACAGTATATACACATGAATCGCCATTGTCTAACTGTTCCTCTGCCGTTCCTGTAAATAAATGCAGTTTTACAGTTTGATCAAATGAATACAGTCCTCTGATGCCCCAAAGCACTGAACAGTGTAAACAGTTTCTTTTTTCTTGGCTTTGTTTTTGATATTTGGGAGAAAAATTATAACACAAAGACACATTCCTTTTTTTTGTTTAATTCAAAGCAGTTCAGCTGATTCTTCCTTTTCATAGAAAATGAAGTGGACCTTGATTCATAAATAATTATTACAAAATTAAATACATTCACTATAATACGATTAAATAACAAAAGACTATTTACAAGTAGTGGAAAGTATTCTAGCGCAGACACATCAGTGACAGTTGAGGATTAATTCAGTGCAGTGTTCTGAGACAGGGAATGGTATTGCACTACGACACCCCATTTCTCTGGGACTCTTTGGGGCTTTTATCCCTGTTGTAATAAAATCCAGTGCACCTCTGTAACGACTTTTTCTTTCTTCTTCTCAAGGTGATATCCCGGGTTCCTTATTAAGGATTTGACTCTTTCTTCCATCCCACAAAGCCGCGTTCTCCGTCAGAAAACAAAGTAAAACCAGGTGCTCCGATATGAAAAGTTGAATGGGTTTATGGTGAGAATCTGAACAGACGTTTAGTTTGTTTGTTTCAGAAGCTCCGTCCAGCGCTTCTCAAAGAACTTCCTCATGTTATGACCGGCTCGACCAATGTCTGAATTGTCTTCATTGAATTTTTCACAGTTATCAAACACCAAGTTGACGTCAATGATGAAAGTCTCGAGGTTTTGATACCTGAGAAAAAAAAAAACATCTTACTGTTAGAAAGTACAACTTACACAGAGCTGATCCATCCCGCACTGCAGTGTAACTAAACTCAATTTTCTCAAAAACACCACTCCGACTTTAAATTCTGTGCAAAGGCCCAGAAGGCTTTCACTAGAGGAAAGAACAAACAGAAGTGAAGGGAACTTACTGGCTGCTCACAAGCTTCTCACGTATGGTGGAGAAGTCCATCGGTTTCTTGATGACCTTCCTGTAGCCGGGGACCGATTTCAGGTTGACGGGTGTGAGAAAAGGCCATGCATCCTGATGCCGCTCCAACTCAGCAAGGAGTACCCTGATGGAAGCACAAACACACACAAATACACACACAGTTAGACACGAGCCCAGAATTTCATCTGTGAGAGGAAAAGCCTTCTTTGTCTTCCTTACAGTTCTTGCAACTATAATCTATATGTTTATGTTAACAGTAAATATCATATATGTTGCTTGTAGTAATGAACCACCAATTATCAGCTGGCTCTCTCCTCCTCACTTCTACAGGGATTAGAAGCATCTTCAGCTCAGGGTTTTACAACCAACTTAACTTAATCCGTAACTTTGTATGTGCTTGCTTTTGTTTTTCATGTCTTTGAAATGCAATATTAACCCGTGAATATTCTATACATATTCATCAGGTGGACACACACACACGACTCCAGATGAATGATGATGTAGCTCAGCGTCTCTTGGATGCGTAAATAAACTGCTGTTTGCAAACAAGCTTGCCATATAGACTTAAAAGGTGATAATAATGTCAGTGTTTTGTTTTACAGCTCGTTCCTGCTGACCCGAAGTAGCCAAAAATCTCTTAGGTAATGTCTGTGTTTTTATGAGCTCATAACAAGCAACACCACCTTAAAATAAATGAGACTTATGGCTACTACAAATAAGAGGTAAACATTGCTAGAAAATAACAAGCAGACACGGTGAAACCAACAAATAATTTGATTTACTGATAAATGAAATAATTGGTCCAGTCTTACAGCCGATGGCCGTCACTGTATGACTGTTGAGAAGAGCGCAATGAACAATGAGGAATTCAACAGACAGACAAGTATGAGCAGGCCAGAGACACATACCTGCATAATCCCAGGTCCCTGTTGTTGTCTCGAGCCGTCTTGGCTCGCTTCACACATGCAGGGCTCTCCTGATTGGCTGCTGGCAGAGCAGGTGAGCTCTCCTCTGTTTTTCTCTTCCTGCTGGTGTCTTTTGCTCCTTTCTTGGGTGTGCTGCTGGCGCTGGCCGGGTCATCCTCCGACACGTCGCCGTTACCCGCCTGCTTCCCATTCTTCTTCGTCTCTCCGCCTTTCTTAGCACCTCCAGCGGTCGATGCTACTTGTTTGCTTGGAGGTTTTTTGTTTTTTGGAGATGGACCGCTTGCCTGCACAGAGTGAAAAATGCATTCACTGAGTAGATAGATTTATGATACTAACACTGGCCTTCTCTAAACAATGTTGTGCAACACCAATATTCTATTGTTCCATCCCTGACAACACCTACATAAAAAACATTCTATAAAGCTTGAAATAGCCTCCAGCTTCTCAGAAGTTTATTAGTATGAGTATGAATGGATGATTTTATTGTCACTTAATGGGACACAGGCCAAGTCCAGTCTGCAGACAATAAAAGATGAGAGGGAACATAATAAAACTTTAGTGGAAATGTATAATCCATGCAGCTGAATCTGTGTTATATGTCGTTTTCTCTCCCTCTCCTCTCATTTCCTCTTGACTCTCTACTGTCCACTTTCAAACACAGGCATAAAAAGCCTCAAAATATTTACATAAAATAGTCCCTGAGCACGAAAGTGGCTGGATATTAAGTACTGGTGCAAAATAACAAAATATCTGTTTTGGCTGTAATACCAATATTTTCCTGAACCTCTAAATTACACAGGAAAGTGTGACTCAAACGCAAAACATGCACCAATAACACATAAAGTGATCCACTGGGGAGAGATGGCAATGCATTATAAAAGCCTCTGCTACCTTGGATATGCAGGCTGGGCAGTACCAGTCTCCCTCCGGGATACTGGTGATCTTGGGTTTGTGACAGTAAGTGTGGCAGCCTTTGTCACAGCCATCACACAGCAGGAGCAGGTCCTCGTTATCCCCCTTCCTGCACATCTGACAGTACTGAAAAAAACAATAAAAAAACAAGGTGCAACCATTTACATCTAATGTACACTTCTTGAATAGACTTTGACTTTAATTGCTGTGATTCTATAGAGAGAAGTCTCGCTTCTTCCGGTGTGCCCTACGTGACCTTATTTTGTACAGTAGTCAATGGGGAGAGCCAAATAAGCGTCCGATGCTGTTTGAATTGTGCCGTGAATTACACATGATGATGTTTGTCAGCTTAAAAGATGCTTTGCGAGTCAAAAAGTATTGTCCTTTTTGCTCACTACATTCATTTGATGATTTCAGTTACCAGTTACTTTGCAGATAACATAAGAAAAAAAACTAAAAGAAAAGAAAAGAAAACACATTTTGAGCGTCACAAAAATGCTGCAATCGGATTCAATAATTGTCCAGGCAGGTAATCGGCCGATTCGTAGCACACAGTATCTCCATACATTTGAAAAAATATGTGCTTTTAATTTGACTTGTACTTTTGTTACATTTTTTGCCAGGAAATTACTTTTGATACTTAAGTACAATTAATATCAGATACACGACTTTTACTCAAGTACTGTTCGTATGGGTGACTTTCACTTTTGTAAAAGGATATATGCTCACATATAACACGATATCTTTACTTTTACTAAAGTATGACTTTTAACACTGTATGAAACAAGGCTTAGTCAGTTCAGTGAGCTAGCTGATATACAGGACCGAGCTGCCAAAGTTTTGTCAGTTATGGGTTTTAAAGAGACAACGTCAGTTGTGCGGCTGTGGGTGTGAAGTCTTTGAAATTGCATATTAGTACAGTATTATATTTCATTAGTTTTATGACAAACTGTAATGTTCTCAAGTTAAGAATTACCTTTTAAATTGACAAACATCATATGTGTACTTCATGGCACAAGTCAAGATCAAAACATTTCTTGTCTCTTGATATTCATTACACTACATTTTTTTTTCTTAAATAAGGTCCCATGGTGTCCCACCAAAAGGACCTGACCCCTCTATTTTATCTGCTGCTCACCACTTTCATAATGGACCTCTCCCAGGCGATGGACTTCTGCAGTTGCTGGATACACATGGCCAACTGGGCAGCACTACGCACTTCAGTCAGGGCCTTCCTCCACACCTTCATACCATGGGCCACCTCCTCCTCACCGCTGGGGGAAGATAATGAGGTGATGAGAAACAAGAATGCACACACATATGTGAATATGCTGGTGTATTTACACGCGCACAAGCAGTAAACTGTATCAGTTGAACCGGCCGCCAACGAGAAAGCAGACCTTAAAGAGCTCCAGCTGTGCAGAGACAGGCATGAGGATTTTAGGGGTGTAGGGCACCAGGGAGAAGTTCACACCGATTTTTGTTATGTTAAGGGGACGTTCATGCAGAAAGAGTGAAGGAGTAAAACCTGTGTAAGTGTATGCTGAACAGTGGGAGCCATGAGTATGCCCATAACCAAGGTTACTGATGCACAACACCATGCAGATGACTGCAGAAAATAACAGTAAACCAGTAAATAATGCCTATAGAGGAGATGAAGCTGAGTGGAGTCCCCACCCCTCCCAAAAAACTGCACAAGACCAAAGAAACGAACAAAAAATGCAACAAGCCACCACAAAAAAAAAACCTGCCGTGAAAGCAGCAAAGACCCTCACTTTTTGAGTAGTATGGGAAACATGAAGCACACACAGAGAGAGGAAAAGGGTCTCAGTGGGAGAGGGGGGAGCTTTGGTTGGAGAAATGACCTACCCTTCCCTGTCAGCACTAGTGGATGGGGCGGGGGCAGGGACAGTGACCGTACCCACATTATCCAGCCTGATCTGAATGGTGGTACCTAAGGGGCTCCTCAGGTACCTTCTCTCGATGTTGCGCTCCAGATCGGCCAGACGTGTCACTGCTATGTCCAGCGGGTTGTCCGGGTGACGCAACACCCCGCCCTTCTCCCCCCGCTCCTCGGGATGCTCCTTGGAGTCCTTGGGTTCCTTATCTCCGGCGTTTGCTGACGCTGGCGTCGTTTTGGTTGGTGGCTTGTGCTCGTAATACACCAGGTCCTCCCGCTCAGACTGAGGGTCCGGGAACGTCCAGCCCTGGGAGATGAAATCAGCTGTTCAGAGTTTTGGCCTCTGATTACACGTGTTTAACCCTCGGAGACCAATAACTATTTTGGGCTGCCTGACACTCCTGTGTTTATTTTGTTTTTCCTACCCTATTCTAGCAGACAGCACACAGTGCCATACATCATTAAGTTTCAGTCTGGCTCATTTAAAGTCCAGATCTTGTATTTTCTTTGCCTGTGAATGGATGAATTTACCATTAAACATCGGTTAAAATGTGGTGTTTTTTTACTGTGACCTCAGATAGAACCTCAGGAATTTTAGGTTTTTTTAACTTAGTTGGATGTTCTGGACTTCAATATGAAGTCTGACCTTTCCTAAGCAAGTCACAGCCATGTTTTTAATAATAATATCCAAGATATTTTTGAGTGAAAAACAGGTGTCATCCTATATTTGATTTACTGACCATGTAGATGTGGCCAAAAAGGCTTAGAGAGTAAGTAGGAAGGTTTAATTAATTATAACAGAGGACACTGAAGCAAGGGAAGAAGAAACTACCACTGAAAAGCTGAGAAACTCCCCTTCACATGAGTTTTTAAAGCAGATGGATACGATTTGCGGTTCAAACCATATTAAGCATTTTAGAACAATAGCTATTTTTAGCCGCCGGCAGCTGTCGAGGTCTTTGAGGGTTAAACACACTTCTTATTCTTACTAACAAAACTTAAAGGGAATATTCGTGTTCTTGTGTTAGTTTTTTTTTACCTTGACCTGCAGGCTGGCTGCGGTAACCTTCCTCTCCAGCTCCTCCACCTGCTGCAGCACGGCAATGTCCATCTCCATTGCCTGCTCCTCAACACACCAGCCCCGCACCGACTCCACGCTGACCTGGCTTTCCTCAAGCTCATGCAGCTCGATCATGGCCACTAGATGGATGAAATGACAGGTATCAGTCAGCCAGAGATACACTCACTAATGCAGTTGAACACAGGTATCCATGTGCTTGCGAGGTGTTCAGGGATCATTAATAAGATTCTTATTTACCTGCATCTATGGGTATAAAATGTTCATGAAGCCAAGCTACATACAATGATTATATACTGAGAAGAGGTGTTGAGACACTCACCATCTCTGTGTTTGGTGCAGACCTGGGGGATGATCTCTATGTATTTCTGCATCTGCCTCTGGAGGCCCTTCTCTCTGGCGCCTCGGCTGTGTAGAGTACTGACTAAAGCCCTCAGCTCCTCGATGTCAGACACCCGCCACCACCCTGTCAGCAACTCTGAGACAATGAGAACAAACAGGCATGTAAGCCAGAAGACACTCAACATACATCACTGTAAAAAGGTGCTTCGTTCAGCTTTGTTATACCCAAATGAAATTGTGTACAGCAGAGCAGAACGTTCCCTAATCCAATTATATTGGATTATTCAAGCAAGTGAAATCTTTTCAGGCAGGTGAAATCTTTTCAATTAAAAAATGGGGGTTGACTACTTTCAATCCTCTCAATGTATCGGTGTCACTCACCCTCTGGAATAGGACGAGGTAAAGGATGGTCCAGGGATTTGGGCATCTCCAGGGCAGGAGAGGGCATGGATGAGGTTTTCTCAATGCGAGGTAAAGGTGATTCACTCTTGCTGGAGACACTTGCTGCTGTGTTGCCCTCCAGAGAGTGACCCGGCATGGGGCTGGGGCTGCTGCACAGAGGCAGGCTGGGACTCATCATGCCACTGGGCCAGCTTCCAAAAGAGACTCCCAGCAATGAGCCACCTGACTTCACCTGGGGAGAAAAGAGGAAAAACAAAAGGGTAAGGGAGGTGGCGGCACAGGAAGGTAAAAGTCCCAGACGACGTTATTCGGCAACACAAAACACAGCTATCTCTTTTTGGCCAGCAGCCTCACCTGCAGGGCAGACAGTGGGTAGTTGAGGAGGCCAGCTGGGTGATGTGGGCTGGCAGAGGCTGAGGCAGCAGAAGGGGTGAGAGGCAGGGCAGGGGACTGAGGTGGGGATCTGGGCCTGGCTGGGGTGGACGATGCCTGGGGAGACACGCGGGGCGCTCCTGTAGGAGTCGTGGTGATGGAAGCAAGGTCACAGGGGTTGCGAGGGAGCAGACTGAACCAGTGTCCGCTCCTCTCGGTCAGGACTCTGAGTAGCTGGTCATTGTTTTGGAATGCGAGGTATTGAGACGGGGATGAGGTTGGAGTAGTGTTCCCCGGGCTTTCATGTGGGACAGACAGAGAGGTCGAGGCCAGGGGAGGGATGTTTGTAGTGTCATTAGTGGTCACAATGGAGGGGGTTGTTGCTACTGTCATTGCAGAGGTATTGTGAGCAGGGGACGATGATGTCACTGTGGCTGTGGCAATCGGAGTACTCGTGGGGCTGCCATTTTGCCTCACATGGGGACTCTCCTTGTCCTCCCCCTTCACAGTTTCTTTGCCAACAGCCTTGTTGGCATCCCGGAACGTGCACAGTTTGGATACACAGCCTGGTTGCTGGTAGAAGCGGTTCGGGGAGTTTTTCTCCTCGTCATGCTCCTTTTCCTCCTCATTCTGCTGCTCCAAGCCTTGTGTTCGAGGGTTATTCGCATCAAGGTTGGCGGTGGGTTTCTCCTTCTGCACCTCGATCTCCTGAGGTTCCTCTTTGACCTTGACCTCCTCTGCTGCTCTCCTCCTCCTTTGTCGCTCCTCCTCCAGTTCCTCTGGAGCTGTAGGGAAATGAGAGGTGGTTGATATAACAATTAAGTACTCATTATTCCACACTTGCTTTTGGAAGATAAGTGGAGTTGTGTAAGATAGCCAAAGTTTAGAGATGAAATCTCAAACTAGTCTTCAAGATTTAAGATAAAATAAAGGATCATCAGTGTATCTCACACTTTGAATAACAGCTGAACATGCAGCTAAACAGATCCACAGATGATAGTCCTTCCTTTCTCTTCCTGCAGCATCAACGCTGCTACCATGATTTGTATATTCTCTATGTATTTTGTAGCATGTTCACATATGAATTTATGTAATTGTGTGTGTAACTACCTTCTCCACTCTCCATGGCTTCAATGAAGACCCCTCCACAGTGAGGAAGCACCCAGTACCGGCGTCGGTAACGGTCCTGGCCATACATCATGGAGCGCAGAGAATGGGATATTTCAAACAGCTTTCTTCTGGTCTGATGATGTTGCTGCAAGGTTACAAAACATACTTAAACAGTGATTTCTATGCATTATTTTGATCTATAGACCGTCAGGAAAACAAAAGACAATCATGGTACCTAATGTCCTTTTGTAATCAGCGTGATATATTAAGAATTACATGGTATGTTAATGAGGTAATTTATTAAGCTAATTAATGCCTTCATTAGCAAATAGCCCTACATCAGCATGCATATTGATAAAATGTAAGAAACACGTGGTTGTTTTTAATACACAGCATATATAGGTTGCAGCTTTTGTAAGAAAATAAGTTCTCCATCATTTTCCAAAATGTAATCCATCAAGTGTAGGAGGAATTTGTGGTTTTGCATTAAACTGTACTTACACAATAAAAACATTTTCATGGGAACATACAGTGAAGATCCGTACAACCAAACAACTGTAACAACTCACTTCTCTGTGGTTTATCTCTTCATAGTTATTGCCACAAGAGATTTTTTTTATCTCTCTGTCTGTCCCGTTTTTTAATTGAACATTATCAGTGTCAACCAACCATGCGTTCATTTTCTGATGCCTTATAAATTTATGTTAATGGGTATTTACTTTGTAAGAGCAATCTAAAGAAGAACATACCTTGGCTAATTTCTCAATCTGCTTCTCCAGCTCCTCTAGACTGGTGGCTTGATCAACTTCATCCTGACAGGACAAAACAAAATTTTAATGCTTGCAAGCATCTTTTAAAAGTCAGTTTTCATAATGGATCTGTCAATTTGTTTTTACCTCGTCATATGTTTCCACTTTTTTAACCTTCTTCATCTCTTCTTCCTCCTCATCGTCCTCGTCCTCTGCCTGGTCATCGCTGTCGTCATCATCGTCATCATCGTCATCGCTGTCTCCACCCAGTTTCCTCTTGCGTTTGGCGGCAGAGGACGGAGTGCAAACGGACTGGTTCTCTTCCACACCCATACTGGCCTCCCTCCTCCCAGTACGTTTGGCATAAATGGTCTTCAGTCTGTGAAAACAGTTCGGTTCAGTATGATAATCTACAGAGAATTAGATCAGTTCATTTTAGTTTTAAAGGAAACTTACTTCTTCAGTTTTCCCTCCATAATGATCTTGTCCTTCCTCATGTTTGCCATCTGATCCAGGCTCTTGTCAATCTCGCTGCAGGAGGAAATGCAATATATAACATATATGTGTAGATATTTTTGGTATTCTCAGAAAGTAATGACAAATTTATGGAGAAAAATATAAAAACTCAAGGGGACTCAAAACTAGCTACGGGCGAAGTAAAAAAGTTTAATAAGCTAGTATCCCTGAGCACAAATTAATACTTGCATAATTTGCTTACAATCAAAAGGACCCTGCAAATTACTGCTCCCTACTGCAGCTTTATTAAGCATTCTCCACTGCATCAATAAAACATACCATTATCGGCTAATGAAGAGGGTTAAGCAACATAAAAACACATACAGTGCATGGTAGATGAACATATTCTTTCAGTGGTGAACAAGAGTGTTAGATTTCTTATTTAGTTTTTTTAATTATGTGAGTCCAGAGAGTAGAGGAAGTACTGCACACCACTTTATAACCATCCAACAATGTGTCCCTGATGCAGAGTAGGTTAAGAAAGTACTGCACACTTCAGTTTCTTCTCTTACCTGATAACAGGTTTGCTGCAGGCCAGCTCGTTAGCCAGGAAGCCCAGGATTGAGGCCTTCTGGGCAGGCGTGTGGGCCTGGAAAGCCTTGGTCTTCAGACTGAGGGCCAGAGGGGCCAGTTCTGTGTTGGCACAATGGGCGCCCATGTACATCTGTAGCACCTCAGACACATTATCCCTGTTGATGCCAACATTGGTCAGGTGGTCCCCTAGCATGGTCTTTGTCTGATAGAGAAGAAGAGGATGAAGTTATGAACACTTGCTTTATACATTTACATATTAGGCTTGTTTGCCATTTTAGCACTATTATCAAAGTAATGTGCATGTACATTTATTTGCATAAAAGGAATCCTTTAATCTAAGCAATACAACCAAAAATAACAATATCACTATAGACAAAAGCATCCTATACACAGTCCTGCATTCAACAATTGCTTTAGTAAAAATACAAAATGATTAGCACTTCAATGAAATTAATGATTAGTGTGAGATATCTTTAGACAATATATAACAGTACTAACTAACTTTATGGAACAGACTACTGTATCTCATATTATCTGATCCAACATTCTGCATTTTCTGATTATCAAAATCAGTGTTTCTGTTCTATTCATTTCAATGGCAGATAAGATAAATTCATTTTAAAATGTGCTACTTTGGCTCTGATGCAGCATACAATCTGGAAAGTCACTAACGTTTTTCAAATAAATGTAGTGGAGTAAAAAGTGCAATGTTCGCCTCCAAAATGGAGGGGAGTATAAGTATAAAATAGCAGAAAATAAAAACACTCAAGTAAAGTTCAAGTACCTCAAGTTCAATACTTGAGTGAATTAAATTAGTTATATCCAACTTCTGACTAAGACTACTAGATAGAGCAATCAGTGCCATATTTTCATCTCAGGTATAATACATGACTTAATGAACAAGCTCACCTTTTGTCCAGGTGGCAAACCAGGATCACAGACTGCCAGAGACAGCAGTTTTACCAGAAGGTCTTGGACATGTCCCATGCTGTCCCCCACATTGAGCAAGCCCTCCTGTAGCATTCCCAGGGTGGGCACATCCGCATTCAAATCGAGACCCAAAACCTTCCCGAAGCCACGCAGGAACTGCATCAGCATCAGGCAGTCGGAAACAGCACGTCCTGGTAGGATGAGTCCAGGAATCCTTGAGAATTCAGGGAGAGGCTAGACAAAGGAAAATTAGTAAATTCATTATTGTTTCATGTAATTTTTGTTGTTTGTTTTGTGGTGAGAGAAATACACTGGATCCGCTTTGAACTACAGGCAGGTGTGAATTATACAAACGGGGAAATGGGAGGAGAGCTGTCATTTTATCTCACATCTCCTGACTGTTAACAAGATGGTGCTTTACCAGTTTAAAGTAATGACTTCTCATCTTTTTCACAAATAAATTTACCATTAAGCAGTACTCTCCTTTGACCACTTGGGGGCACACACTTCCATATATAAAAGTGTTCAATGAGGTCCAATGGCACTTACTGACCCCCAAGAAAAGGCTCATGTTAATATAACATCAATTACAACAACAACAACAACAATAATAATAATAATAATAGTAATAATAATAATAATAATAATAATAATAATAATAATAATAATAATAATAATAATAATAGCAACAATATATAATAATAATAATAATGATAATACCAAGAAGCACACAGTACGATGATATGACACATTTAGCAGCGTTTAAACAAGGTACACTGACTCCCCTTTTGTATCACAGTCTGTATGGATTAAAACCTCCAAATTTTTTTGTGATCAACTTAACATTCACAGCACTGACCGGATGAGCTACTATCTCAACTACCTTATGATCAGACAGACACATGTCTTCATTTGGCTTCTTCAGCTCCCTCGCTATCTCCAGCTCCAGCCTCCGTTGCTCCAGTTTACGCTCTTTGTTCAGGCGCTTCTCATCCCTTTTCTCCTGCCGCAAGCGCTCTCGCTCCTAGAGAGTCCAAAATTCAAGGGAGCATTAGGGAAGCAAAGTGTACGTGTGTGTGTATTTGTGTGCATGTGTGTGTGAAAACAGACAAGAAGGTTTGCTTGACTTTGCTGAGCAGTATTAGAATTCAGCCTAATGCTGCTGTGCATTCAAAGGAAAAGTGCTTGAGGGCCAGAATCTTTTGACTTGGTAAGTGTGTAGGAAAAAAATGAATGGGGGGAAGAGCACACAAAAAGGAGAGAAAGCGGGAATCCATCCAGGGAATAATGACTTAGGCTCCTTTTTATCGAGTGGACTGTGTGTGAGTGTATTCCTGCATTTATTTGTGTGCATATGGACTACCTCTGCTTTCTTGCGAGCCTCAACAGCCTTCATCAGCATTACATGTTGCCTCCTCCTCTCCCTCTCCTAGAGTGGCAGAAAACAGAGGCACATTAACAAGCACACATTGTGCATACGACACTCAAGGTCGACTTTGTTAAGCATGTATTAATATGAAATTGTGATGCACAAAATTCAATAGAGGCACCATACTTGAACAAACACAAAATGATGCTTCACATGTATACACTTTCACATGTATGGTGGAAGCATAAGTGAAGAGTACAGTAGTACGATGACAACCAAAAAGCAACACATAGATGCGATACAAAGTAGATGTGATGACAGGCTCAAAAAAGAGAAGCAGCTGGGATCGGTGAAGGCGCCTCTAAACTAAAGCTGACACAACAAAAGCAACAAAATGCTGGTTGCCAGAAGTCTTCTGATATGCCACATTGGTGTTACAATCAAAATAATAAATACATGAGTCGATGCTAATGTTCATTTGACACATCATTCTCATAATATTTGGTGAGGGGACGACAAATACAAATGGATGGTAAAGGATAGCTTCAAACAGAGCAGTTCCACGTCAGTGGGTTTGGCAGCTTAAGTATTAGCACACAATGCGACTTCTGCTGAGGATGAGACATCTATGTTGTTCTTTGGTGCATGATACACAGTCTACTGCAAAAGGGCACAGGAATCACCGGTGACTGACTATCATTTCATTTGATCTCTTTAGGTTTCCCGCTCCACCGTATCAGGCTGTCATTCCCTCTGTGATCCACCAGAAAGACACAATTGCTACTATTAGAGCTTGCCAAGGACATTTCCAGCACATAGTGACTAAAATGTGCTGTTTGGGAGGATTGTTTTGTCAGGCTAGATGCCAAGCACTCTGCTACAATATTTCTATGTCCTTCTTGGTTTGATTCATCTACAAATGGAAAACTTCAAAAAGGACAACTTCAAAAAGGACATAAAGCCTTTGGCATTCTGCTTTTTTTCTGGCTTTCCAATTCATCAAAAACATTAAAATGTGTTGAGGGACACTATGATAACAAACTAGAATAAATCAAAAGCAATACAATTGCATGTGACAACCAATAATACCAGGATTATTTCATGTATCTCAATTTGCCCCCCTTCATTGTGCTCGGAGTGAAGGTACTACAACGGGCTCAGAGTCCACTGTGAAACAGATAGGCAGACCTGTGGATTCAGCTGCGACTGTATATGAGTGAGAAGGGCTACAAGCAAGACAGCCAGGCCAAAATAAAATGCTACACAGAACCATGTTTGTCCCCATGGTGGAATTGATTATATTTCTGTTCTATCCGGTCTATTTTCAAGCATTACTTCTGCTGCACCCTCACCAAACTGTGTATGTGGGGGGTGAATCTGATTTGAAGTATCTCCACCGTAAAGACAAAATGATTCTCAGTAGCCGATTTCATTCTTTGTGCAGAGTACAGAAACAGTGAATGACAGAGAGGCTGGGATGGGGCAGGTTAAAGTCCAGCACTCTGTGGACTGCAGAACAGATGCACGGACGAACAGACACAAGCTCAATGTCTGCGCCGAAAATCGTCAAGCACTCATGGGTAACACGGGCTACTCCAATACAACAGTTAGACAATGTATGTGATGGATGGAAACTCCTCGAGTGCACTTTCATACAGTGAGTGTGGATTGGCTAGTAGTCTTTGCAATGCATTCTGAGTAGAAGGGGGGAAGGACGGGGGAGGGGGACAGAAGCTGCCTGGCCACCGTGACAGGGTCAGTTGTCCCTCAGGACGAGCAGATGGAGGCAGCATACTGACTCTTTTTCTCTTTTGTTGGTTTTGCTGGGAAGCCATGCAGAAGAATGTAGTATGACAGCAGCCAGTGCTACACTTAATGCATTGCTATGACAACCATAACACAACCAGTTACACGATGCAGGTGTTAGATGTACAAAAATAAACATACCCATACCATATCTAGTCTATGCCTCTCCAACTCCTGGCAGAGAGAGTTGGCAAAATATTATGGAACAGAAGTGATATCCAACACCAATAAGCATGGGGTTTAATAATAAAGTGCAACACTGAATGTTTGCTAACTAACCACATTTATATACACTCACACATGCCTGTATTTAAATGCATATAGATGCACAAATACACTCACACTCGCTCTTGCTCTCTCTCTCTCTCTCTCTCTCTCTCTCTCTCTCTCTCTCTCTCTCTCTCTCCCTCTCACACACACACACACACACACACACACACACACACATACACACCTGCACATTCCTACTCAAGTGAAGTCTGGCGTAAATAGCTGTATTCAGCAGTAACTATAACATTCAAGAGGCTGAGCAGGTTGTAGTGAGTGCCTACCTGGTGTTTGAGAATCTCTGCCTGCTGTCTCCTCAACTCTTTCTCCTTGAAAGGCAAGAAAAGAGAAGATGAGGGAAAAATCAATATACTTCCATTGTGCCAATATTACGAAAATCACTACAGACTGATGGAATTTCAGCCCGTTTCAAAGGGCCGTTCTAATCTTATTGCCAGCTGCTTTTTAAATGGAACAAGGCCCTCATCATGGTACATGTGAAATAATTTAATCCATGTGAATTTTGATTAAAAAGGCACGCGTGTATGAATATTTATAGCAAGGGTTTTATTTAAAAATTAGAAAAGATACCTTTATGCGTTTTTCAGCCTCCAATATTTTGGCATTGGCGGCTTCTTGCTTCTTTCTCCGTTTGGCCTATGAATAAAGATTAAGGTCAAGAATCACACAGACAGACATATATCAATCAGTCTTGGGTGAGGGCTTCGCTGCACTTTAACTGATTGTTTGCAGTTTTCTGGTTTGAGCAAAGATTTTATGCTTCTGAATGCCAGTGAAATTTGTAAAACACAGCGAATGAATAATGTATCTCTTTAACACCTAATTGTGAATATGTTGAAGCCTCCCGTTAAGAGTGGCTTGTCAACCGTGTCAACTCAAAATTGATTTAGTCCTGCTAAAACACTTTGAAGCTCCTACTGTATAATTGTGTGCGCCCGCATATGTGTGTGTGCGACTGCATGTGTGTGTGTGTGTGTGTGTGTGTGTGTGTGTGTGTGTGTGTGTGTGTGTGAGTTTGATGTTCATGCATCTTTGCATGTGTGTTTGTGCGCGTGGAAAAACAGCACCTTTTTTTTTCTCTCGACCCACTTATGCTAAACTGTTACTGTTGTCTGATGAAAAAAAGACTTTTCTGCCCAATTTAAATAAGGTCTGAAGAGGCAGCAACAGCCATTTTAATATTCAACAGCCGTCAACCAAGACCAATTTAGCATTAGTTCCATGTGGAATTATGCCTAAGAAGACGCAACTCCCTCCAATGCATGCTGCTGTTCAGTAATGAGCTTTAGGAAGATTAAAACACTATAGACTGAGGGGCTGAAGCTATCCAGGAATGTTCTGCTTAATCAGAGGTGCTGTTGGATCAGATTCTGTACCTCCAAAATTTGCTGCGCCCTGAGTTCCTTCTCCATCCGAATCTGCTGAATACGCTTGATCTTTTCCTGCAGAAAAAAAACAACATAATCTCTTAATATTTTAGACATCGGAAAACATCCTGAGATAAAATCACTTTCCAACCACTCTACTCCAGTTGGGCTGGGCAAAAAGACAACAATAACTTCAGCAGGAGAAGTAAATGATGGTAATTAAAAAGCTTTAAAGCATCGCAAAATAAGCGTTCAGCATTTTCTGCAGTGAACACGGGGACTACGTGTGTCAGGACACTTAGATAAGGAGAAAAAAGATTTGTCAGCACACTCAGTATAAAAAGCAGACCCACCTGCTGCTTGAGAATCTTGATCTGCTCCTTCTGCTTCCTCCTCTCCTCCGCTGCCATGATAGCTACAAGAGTCAAGTCAGTATTACATTAGTGTCGACAGAAATGACCTACAAAGCTGCGCTACAAACTGTATTCATATCTGAGAGAATTGCAGTTGGTAAGCGTTATTTATTCAGGAGGTCTCACTGAGATCGAGATGTATTTTAAACAAAAAAGCAGAACATTTCTGAGAACTGGATCACGACTCAGAGTCGGTCACGCCAAACAGTAATGAAACACTCAGACACACTCATTAATACAATAAACATAATTAAAAATAACAGCGTATTCAAGTTTGAATTGTCTTAGAGGTATGAGTGACCGTCTGAAAGTAAGGTGCATAGGGAACGAACATACACACAGAAATGTATCTGACCAATGTTGTGAGCATCGATATCCAAAGTTTTAGACCGCAGGTAGCACATCCAGCTACAACAAGGGAAATACACTTTCTTCTTAACCTTTTTAATTATAGTTTATGACGGATAGGACAGCTTAGATATTGGCAGATAGTTTTGAGGTCACCATTCTCACCAAATTCAGGCAATTGATCTCATCTCATTTCCATTTTAGCAGCAGCAAAAGTTGAATTAGAAATGTGTAACAGTGATTTTGTAATAGGATCCTTTATCCCTACTTTACCAGTTTAAATGTATGTGTTTATTGTTTATTATACATTTCAAAAGATTATGGATACAAATTAACGATTACTTTCACTGGATGTCAATTAATCCATTGGTTGTTTGGTCTATAAAATGTCAGAAAAAGCTGAAAAATGTTGATCGGTGTTCTCCAAAGGCTAGTTAGAAATAATAAAACATACACATTTTAAAAGCTGGAATCAGATCATGTTGATCTTTTTCTCACAAAGAGAATATTAAAAAAAAACAATAGATTATTGTAATAGTTTGTGTAGTATTTGAAAGTTAACAACTAATCAATTAATTGCTGCAGCTCTACAGAATAACATTTCCGGTTCGAGTTGTGAGTTTAGGTAAGAGTTAAGCACACAGCCCTGTGAATGTTTGTTGATTTGATTGTTTATCTTCGATGCCGTGTATAGGAATAAAAGGAATGCATAAGCATAATGTTTGAAACCAGCAGCGGCACGGCAGCAATAAAGATTAGAGCAGAAAGAAGATTAAAGCTTGTGCTGAAAAGTGATGAAAATAAATATGTACATATATAGAAACAAAGGCAATATAAGCAGTGAGTGTCTCCAGAGGCCCTGCTGCTGTTCTTCATACATCACCCGTATAAATCAAAGTGCTTTGAAGTGACCAACTGACCAAACAAAAAAAACAATGCTTGCAAACTTGTCGCCCTGTGCTCTTAACAACAAACAGAAAAAGACTTGCGTTTACCTTGCTGTTTCCGAGCTTCTTTGGCTGCACGCGCCAATGCCTGCTTTTCCAGTTTTCTCATCAGTTTCATTTGGGCGGCCTGTCGGGCGATTTCTGCACAGGTAACGGGACATTTCAGGACAATATCTCAATGTTTTTATATCCTGATCAAGCACATCTGACTGAGATAATTATTTGGGGCTTGTGAAAGAAAAAAAAAATGTTTGGTTATTAAATAATTTGTCCTAATTCTTGAATACTAATAAAAGCCCAATAACTCCATTCACAACAATTTTGCCTTGCTGAAAGATTCTGCTGTCTAAAAGATATAGTGCCGTACCTATTATATTAGATTACCTATATTTAAAAAAGTATATACGTTTAGAGGTTCAAAAGAATGTTCTTATTTTAAATGTCGAATTGGTCATTACTTAACTATGCCTTTGCGATGTAGGCTGGCCTGCCTTCTTTTTAAATGTATTGACCTGTTTTTATTAATTCGTTTTAATGCTCTTGCTTATGAGACTTAATCAATGTAAACCAATTATGAGCAGATGAGACTGAGACAGGGTATTATAATTTAAATGCTGTCTTCTATTTAGTTTCTGTTTTTATTTTCTGTTTCACTGTCTAATGCTCTTGCCTTGAAGACAAGCTGTGTCGATATGCCAACCTACTACGAACAGATGAGACAAGCATGAATCAGAAAAGACACAGCTCTTGAGATACTAAAAACATATTTAAAACAGCAACTCCTTCCTTGGCCTCTGCTATTTGAATAAATGCTGGTTGATTAATGGTACACACACTTATGACAAACACATTTCAGGGCTCATTTCCTCTGCTAACCTTGAGCCTCTAGTTTGCGCAGAAGTTTGACCTCACTGGGACTGGGGCCTTCGGGTACAAGCGGATCGCCCACATTGGGCGGCCGCCCCTTCCGCCGTCGGCTAGCTTTGGCACCGTCGCCTGCTGACTGACGGTCTGAATTAGGGGGGCGACCCCTACGACCTTCCATGGCCAAAATATGAGGAATTACCTCCTCTTCCTTCAACAGGCTCCACTGTAAACCCTAGAGAGGTAGGGAAGTAACGATGGAGAGATTGGAAAGGGAAGCGAGAGATGAAACGGTGAACAACATGTTGACATTTCATGTGGATACAGGACAATTCAATCATTAGCTGGACTAATCTGAGTGTATTCATCAGGAGGTATGATACATTATTATATGTTCTACAATTACACAGTAAAAAGCTGGCTTAACGATGCATTAGTAAAGATTTACTGATCTGTCATGTATCATCTAGTTCTTTCTGGCCCCTCAGCACCAAGTATGTCTAACCCATGTCTATTTTCTTTTTTATCTCTGTGTAACACACACATAACATGGCATATATCACTGGTCACCTGTGGAAGTAATGTCAGCTGATTATTACATTTATCCATGCACAGTGAGAGGTCTATGAACTAGGACTAGTGAGGGTTTTGGTTGATTCCTATCCATGCCCTGACAGTGACTGCTGCATGAAGCTTTGCCTGCTGCTAGATGAAAAAGATGAACAGGGATCAGGGAGAGGGAGAGACAGAGAGAGATGAAAGGCAGTCACCTGGGGTCCTTCTCTGGCTTCATAGAAGTCACCAACCCTTATCTTTGCACTGAAGCTAAAATTATCGCGCGTGATGCCACTTATTCCATTTCTGGATAGATACTACAGAAGAGAAAATAATAATGGCGTTGGTTTAGGCAGGGAAAAAAAATTGCGAAATTAGCGACATTGAAAAGCAACTGGGAAGGGACTAGATTGGAGGAAGTTAGGTTACAGTGAGCATCTGTGCAGTGCTACTAATCATTATAAAAGCCAGGGGACAAAAAAAGAGCAAAAGCTCTCAGGGGAGAAAAACGGTTCTGACCTTGGGGTGCACAATTCAGGCCCTTTCTTATTTATCTGTGGCTTTTTACTGCCTTCTGAATGACTAGTAGTGAGTGAATGAGTACACATTTTTCTCTTTGGGCCACTATACTCAACGGTGGATCTGATGATTAGTGTAGATGAGCTTTTGAAGAAGCAAACAAAGATTATGGACTATAAAATATTGTACAAATAGGGGCTGAGGCTGTGCATCCCAACACTAACCATTAATCACTTTATTAGGGGAGGGAGAGGAAAGAAAAGTGACACAAGAATTGGATCTAAGAAAATCATCTCTCACTATTAGGTCACAGAAAAGCGGGGTGGGGGTGGGGGTGGATTGCAGCCGGGGCAATAGCAGAGAAAACACACAACAAAACCTGATACACAAGCAGCTGTTTGAGCAATGTGGATGAGCAATCATCAGCAAAGATATCCTTCATTAATCAATCTGAAATAATGATTCCCACTGTAAACCCTGTTACAAACTGCTCATCTGAATCCCTCAAAACATTTGCTTAAGTATCATTAACTAAACTGCAGCACTGTGAGGCCGCAGTACCTTCATCACATCTGGGTACTGCCTTAGTTTCTTGCCACACGGGGCATAGTAGGCCACCTCCCCCTGCGGCTTCCCCGCCATTGATTTGATTCTTGTTTCTCTCCTCCACCTGGGTTTTTTGAGAATGAAGAAAAGAGCAGTGTTGTTCAGAAACACAGTGTGTGTCGCGCATTTGTGTCATTGTGAGGATGTGATCATGAAAGTGAATTCAACACTCTCTGAAGTGAACTGCTTCATGAGAGCTTTCTTTTTCTCAGACTCTTGCACGTACCCCAACTCCAGAGGTATCATCAACTCCTTCTCATCCATCACCCTCTTCCTCTTCCCTAAGCCTGTGAGGAGACAGAGTTCAGCCATCAATTTTACAGTGCAGCCTATGACTGGCAACCATACATATACAGTAGCAGCAGAGTTAAGGGGAGACACAACAGGTCATTCGGGTAAAAGAAAATGCAACTACATGATTGCACCGTGAAACTTCCCCAGATGATTGCATCAAAAAACTTATTTTTGAATTACATATTTCCTGGAAATGAATGTCTAAATATTTTTTAAAAGAATATTAAAAAATCAGCTTTAATAGATATATATTGTAAAATTCCATCCTTTTAAAGACAAAAGATAGTGAATAAAGGGGATTTTTATTTTTTAAATAAAATACAGCATATAGCCATGAAACTTGTCCAGTTGATTACTTAGATTAAGACAATTATTTTTAGCAATACAAGTTTTTTTTCTTTTTTTTTTCTATAATTTCATGTCTAAATTTGCAAATGAGCAAATCTTACTTACTATATTACGTCCATAGCAGACAATAAAAACAAAATAGCCCAAAATCCCCAAACTGCCAAATGCATGAAAAAAACAGAGAAACATAGTTTCTCCTTTAATATAGACACAATTTTCCAGGTTGCCATATTTAAGTCGGAATATATACATATATATATATATATATATATATATATATATATATATATATATATATATATATATATATATATATATATATATATCACATATCTAATGCTAAGCCTCTATATATGTGATGAACAGTGTCCATTGAAAAAATAAGCAGAAGAAGAAAAAAAAAACTTATAATAGAAGAAAAACTGGAGTGTCTGCTTGAAACATTCTTGGCAAGCTACACATACGTCCTATTTTGTCTGATCTGAGTAATCTCTCATCGAAAGAAGGCGGAGATGAACCCGGTCGCCATGCCAAACAAGTTGTCAGGGCTCTTAGGCATGTACCTACACGACTTCAGATCTCCGGTTAGGTCATCACAACCAACTTCCTTTTTCCCTACCTCCCTTACAGTGACAATCCCTTCTCACAGTCATCTGAGGATGATGGGCCGTTCTTCCTTTGGTAAACAAAGCTAATGTTTCTGTACTGTATATGCCTGTGCGAGGAAATTAAACATCAGAATAGATGGGCAGAATACGCAGTAAAGGTCGCAATTTGTTTGGTTTGCATTTATTCAAAGTCTATTCCAAGTTCTTAAATTGGGTTAGGGTTAGGACTAGGGTTTCCTTATGCAGCACATCACAACTTTATTTTAAAAAAAAATCTAATATGAGATCCTTTAAAAACCATCCTCCACCCCTCATTTTTCATTTTCTGTGAAAGGATTTTGAAACACATTACCTAATGGAGAGGCCAGGCTGTAAGAGGACGAGCCTGGAGAGCTGTGATAGGCCAAGGCACTGGAGCTGGTGACAATGGTGGGACTCTTGATGACCTGTAGGTTGAGAGGGGAGCAGCTGGTGGCGGTGTGATTGGTTGAGGTGTTCAGTAGTTCTTGGCCTTTGGTTAGCCTGCGGGGAGTCATTTCCTTCTTAGATGATCCAGACGGCAGCAGCTTTAACTCCTTCACTTTCTTCCCAGAGATGTCGCTGTCTGAGTTGCTGTCAGACTCTGAAATGGGAGTCCGGGACACAGAGCAGGTAAGGAGCTGATAGTTCAAACTGAATGAGGTATCAATTCAAAGGCAGTTTTAATGAGTCCATAACACAGAAGGATAACCTTGCAATATTTTCAGTTATTTTCCAGGGAAATATAATGTATTTTTTATTTTTATCATTCATTTTCATGTTGTTTAGTTTCAGCTTCTCAGTTGTTGAGGATTTGCGGCTCTTCTTTATATTTTAAGTGATTTCTAATTACTGACATTTGGTGATTTCAAGACATTTTCACAATGTGGACCTTTCTAGACTGGACGATTCATTAAAAAAAGATTAAAAGTGTAATCAGTTATTAAAATAATGATAATTAAAATTGTGAAATGTGCTTTTACTAGAAAGTGCAAACCTGATAGACTATCATCTGAGTCCTCCTCATCCTCCTCCTCCTCCTCCTCCTCAAGGTCATCATCCTCATCATCATCATCATCTCCCGAGTCATCAGATTCCTTGTTAGCCGGGAGACCAGCTGTGGGGTTACACGTCCCAGGGATCCCCACTCCAGGAATCCCAACTCCAGGGATACTAACTCCAGGAATCCCAATCCCGGACTCTCCGCCACGAAACAAATCTACTAGAGACTGTACCAGGTGGTTCTGAGAGAAGCCCTTCCAGGCAGCTAAAGGGTCTGCTTGTCCCTGTCCTTGTCCCTGTCCCAGGCCTGGTGTCTGTCCTTTACACTTCGGGGTCTTGTTCTTTCTGGATCCATGGCCTGTGGCATGGGGTGAGGTAGTGGAGGGCTGTGACGGAGCCCCAGCCTGGGCGGGAGCTTGGGTCCTGCTCGCCCCTGTGCTCAGATTGACAGGCATCGACCCAGCGTCGGGGTCGCACTGAGGAGACTTGCCTTGAGAGGCAGAGTCTTTGCGAGGTTTGGTGATGAGGGCCAAAGGTGCGTCCTGAGTGGTGCTTTGGATGACTCCATTGGGGTGGTGGGGTTCAGGGAGCCCCAGCAGGGCACTCGAGAGGAAGAGGTTGGAGTGATTGTTCTGGGGCGGAGGAGGCGGAGCGGGTGGCAATGGCGATGAAGACAGAGACGTCCTCTTGGGAGACTTGTTTGGCCCCTGCTGCTGCTTCTTTAGCTCAGCTGGGAACGTCTGCCCTTGGGACATGAGAGTCTGGGAGTGAAGGAGGAGGAGAGAGGGAGAAAACAAGGAAAGGCAGGGAGTCAGTGGGGAGGGAGGGCGAGGGAACAGCAGAATGGGAGGAACAATGAAAGATTTGGAAAAAATTAGAAAAGAAATGGGACAAAGTAGAGTTGCTCTAGCTGTCAGTTTGCATCACTGTTGATTGTTTGAGCAGGTGACAAAACTACAATGCTGAACACTGGTACAGTTAACTGTGTCTAAGCCCCTTTCTGAGAAACAAAAAGAACATAAATGCAATAACCAAAGGCATTGTACTCGGCCAAGTTCACAAAAAGAGACACTGAGTATCTCTCTAAAATTGTAATTACTTGTCTGCACATTTGAAAAGCTCCGTCATCATTATTATCATGCAGCTGAGCATGTTTGCCTCTTTTACACTGATGATAAGTTTGGCTCAATATGTGTTTAAGCAAAGGCAGGTTAGACTTTAACACTGCACTTTCAACTGGATGTGATATGAAGTGAAACAAATCAATTTCACAGACCATGAAATACAGTAGCAGCGCTGAAACCACAGGGGGAATTTAGCTCGTTGTAAACTTCTCTATACTGGTAAAACAGGAAAGGGGAAATGATTTTCACAGAATAAGCTGATCTCAAAAGGTTTAGCTTATTGATTATTGTGCTATCATTCGTATTTCATCGGAGGAAAAGGGATTTGTCAAATAAAAGCAAAGAAAAATGTCAATTTTTATGCTATTTCATCTGAGCCGATTGAACATGAATAATACAATAGCATGTGTGCAGACAGAGTGGTAATGAAAGCAAAAGCATTAACCATGCTATCAACACGCTAATCTTTGCAGCTGAAAGCAAAGTTGTCAAAACCTAAAACACCACGACAACACAAAGATCATAGAGCTTAATGTGCTTTCTTATAAAACGATGTTTGAACTTGATACAATATATTTGACCTAGAGCAGCTATCAGGTTAAACTACCAGCTGAGAGAGTGTGATGGACAATATCTGTTCACCACAAGAGTAAGATGTCGGAGAGAAAAGAACTGGCTAATAGCAAACACATTTAATCAAATAAGGCGGTACAGGAAAAAACTTTGGGGAAAAAGCCCATGTAAGCACTAAAGAAACTGACACTAACAAAACACTAAGCACTACAAGACTGGAGGATATCAGTCAGAATTGGTAGCAGAGTCCATATTTGGAACATCCCTATTGTTCATTACACATTACTTATCATCAATGTAATGTGTAAAAATACAGTCATGAACAACAGCACACGATGACAAAATAATCACTTATTTGAAATTCCTTTCCTCTAACCAGGGTTAGCACAGAAACCCAAGACTGTCACACCAAATATATAACAGAAACATGTCTTGGTAACAGCTATTAACACATCTAAATGTCTTCGATGTTTTGCTGTTTTTCAGCAACTGAAACAACTCCCACCTCCTTAATCAACTACATAAAATGAATATTCTCTATGATAACCAACTACACAAGTGAGACTTTGCTTAGGGCCATGTTGTAATTTTTAAAAGGCCCTTTGGAACATGTTTATCTCTGATTCAAAATCCCAGCCTTGTGAATGAGAAAATGAAACAGTCAATATTGAGATTTCACTTTTAAATTGTGCAGCCTCGCCACTTACAGTTGTAGCTGTCTGTGAGCCGCTTGGATCTCATGTTAAATGGTCTAAATGGCCACGAGATTAAACGAGGTGCTGGTTTTGGCGTGGTAATGATGAAGAAAAAAGAAAGAAACTGCTAATCTAACTGCACACTCAGCTCCAGTGGATAAATTCATTAATGTCAATTTGTTTGGAATAACTTCTCACTGTCTACGTCTCACTGCTTACTGTGTTTATGCACAGGTCAGCTTACCTGTTTGAGTCTGAACTCATTGATCTGCGCAAGTGAAGCTTCCAGCTGTTTCCTTTTGTTGGCTTTGGCAGAGCCAGGAACAGAGTGCCGAGGTGGCTTCAGCGACTTCTTGGAGTTAGGAACAGATGAGGTCAAACCGAAAGGTTTGGGGGAGGTAGACGGCGGGAGAGTCGAACGGGGCGGAGAGGGGACGGAGAGAGGCTTCGGGGAGGAGCAGAGGGAGAGGGGCAGGTGCTGAGGGGAAGCGGAGGGCAGCAGTTTTGGAGGTTTGGGAGAAGCAGTGCTCGAGATTGCCTTTGGAGATGTGGTGAGGGCTATAGGGGAAGAAGACGGTGAAGACTCCCTACGGGGCTGGGCGAGGAGTGCCAGGGGCTTTGAGTTGGCAGCCAGACCGGTGGACTGGATCACACTGAAGTGCTGCTGTGGCCCCTCTGTCCGGGACCTGGAGCTGTGTAGGGCCAGCGGCGAAGTTTGGGACAAGGCAGGAGGGGAGACAGAGCAGGGTAAGGGCATGAGGGTTGGGGGGTTGGAGGAGACTTTCTTGTCCTGGGGCTCCCCAGAGAGTGGTCTTTCAGTCTTTGCAGTTCCAGTGCTTGATGTCAAAACCTGCGGATGAAATTTAATGAAGAACTGTTACAATAAAGGACAGAGAATTAATTCCTCATTTTAGTTAATAAGGGCACGGAGATCAAGCTGCTCCTAGGAATGAGTAGTAACGAATTACATGTAATAAGTATGTAGTTTGCATGTTGTCCCTGTGCTTGCTTGTCTGTGAGGTAAATTCTCCAGTCAGACCCTATGACCATGGCGCTAGCTTGGAGTTGGTCCCCAAACACTGTATGTTGGCCACCCACTACTCCTTTAGAATGGGTTAATTGCAGAGAACTACATTCACTACTTTGTAACTTGTATGATTTTACTTGAGTAAATCTTATAAATTGTTAAGATTACATTTGAATAGTTCCATTTTCAAGGATCATTTCATTACACTTTCTAATTATGTCTTTAAAATATGTCAATATTAAAATGTTTAATTTATGCTGACACTGAAAAATGAAGATGTGTACACAACACACATTACAAGAGCAACATCCTACACGCACTGTTTAATAAAAACATACATGAAAGAAACAGCATCCCACGTATTGCAGAATACACAGAGTACAACTGTAGTGCTGTTTTTTTAAAGGTAATTTTAATGCATTTTATTTGCATTTTATATGAGATGTATACAAGAGAATAACAAAACATTTGTGGAACTCATTTTTTTGTGTCTGTTTTTTAGTATTATGTGCAAGAGTTTAATTTATTTGATTCAGAAGTAATCCAAAAGTAATCCAAAAGGAGACAGATTTGATTACACAAGTACATTTCTAATTACAAATACCCTGACAGCTTTTTTCAGATGACCAAAAACATATTTATTATCTACTTCTCTTTTACCTTTGTTTTCTTCTTTGTGTCTGATAATTCACTCTGTTTGTCCTCTTCCTCGTCATCCTCATCGTCGTCATCATCGTCTTCATCATCCTCTGCTAGGTCTTCCAGATCGCTGCTGAGGGACCCGTCACTCGAGCTGTCTGAGGATGTGCCTGATTCACTGTTGCTCGCCTCACAAGTGTCTGCCAGCTTCTTTCGTGGCTTCTGAGTTGAGAAAAACAAAACTGCATGAATCAGCTTTACTGTATAAAACATAAATTGTGCATTTCACATGTCAATTTGAGTCGTTTTTATATATATAGCCCAGAATGACAAATCCCATTTTGCCTTAAGGGCCACACAATCTGTACAGATCGATTCAGATAAGTAAATACAAAAATATTCTCTGCACTGACCTTCTCTTTAGTTTTCTGGATCGGCTTTTCCGCCAACTCTGCCAGATTGTTCTGAGGGCTGCTACGATGACTGTTGGTACTGTCTGAATTTTTGGTTGGCTTGGTCGATGTCTGAACAGGAGCCGGACTCACAGAAAAGCTCCCTGATTGTGTGGTGGGAGGACAGACACCGCTGCCATTCACTGCCCCGTTCACCCCTAGAAAACACAAAACAGATGTACTGTATCACTAATCAGCTCCATCTTTGCAGGGAACTTTGCTACGCGGGATAATGAAATATCTGGAACGAACTGCAGAATAAAAATATTGATTTATACATGCATCTCATCAAACATGCTGCCTGCGCGAGGCACAAGCCCAACATGAGTGGTTTACATAATAAAAGATAAATTAAAAGATACTGTGAAATTAAAAGAGTGCAAGAAACACAACAGAAAAAAGGAAGAAGAGGGAGGTTGACAGAATCACTAAGTGAGGGCTGAAAGTCATTAAATGTGTCTTGAAAAGAAGAAATCTCATCACGGCAAAAAGTGGATTTTGGTTGTGGAAGAAGGAGAGGAGACGGGAGAGAGGGAAATAGAGGTTAGGTTATTTATTTGCAGTGCATGGTGCCTTGAAGAAAAGCAATTAATACTCATATGTAAACCTACGTAACACATATGAAAGGGCAAAGTTGACGACTATATAGATATGATTAAATTTAATTTAAAACAGATTGAATTCACGTGCTATTAGTCTATTATAATAAGCATTTTTATTGATTAATGAGTCATCCCAGTGGGCACTGTACCTTTAGGTGGGGTGTGGCTATTCTTGCCAGGCATCCTGATCTGAACAGGACTGGCGCTGTGGTTGGGCTGAATGTGAGGGGTGAAGAATGGAGGGAAGCCAATGAAAGAAGGGAGAAAGGCAGCAGCTCCCCGTCCATGGGCTTCAGCAGCCCGCCACCACTCTGTAAGTGAGGAGAGAAGAGAAGAGGATTAAAGATTCTTTCCTCATTAGCCAAAGTGCTGCCCAAAACTCAAAAGTCCCCGTCTTACCAGAGAGGGCTCCTAGCTGGGGGTGGGCAGCCAGAGCAGCTGACATGCCCAGTGAACCCAGGCCTCCGAACTCAGGCCTGCCTGCTCCGGCAGTGTAAATGGCTCCAAAGGCTGGGTGGTTGACCAGAGGGAAGGCACTTGACAATGTGGAGCCAATGAAGGGCTGCTCTCCTGCTGCTCCAAACAGACGGCCTGAGATAAATCCAAACCAAGGAGGACGTGTTGAAATGGTGTCAGATGCAATCCATAACAAATGCTTATAACGACACACTGGCCACTCATACAGAGCAACAAGTGGAGATAGGTTCTCCACTTTTGACTGATTACATTTTAATAAACACACTATCTGTTCTTTCAAATGATAAATTATGCTGTTTGTAAGAATTTTCAACCTTTCCACTGAAAATTTTACACCTGCTTCAGTGATAATCAACTTACGGCCTACCCGCCAAATCTGGCTAAGGTGTCTGGTCGCCCACCAACCATTTTCTAATTCACAATGAAAAGGAATTCATTCACACCGCTGAGCTTTTTTTGTTTGTTTGTTTGTTTGTTTGTTTATACCAATTAGTAATGGTTCAACATTATCCATTGGCTGACAGATGTGCCAATTTTGGATGATGGGTAAAATAGGGCTGTTAACAGAGAATGCTGATTTTTGCGTGATGCCTTTCAGGCTGTGAATAATAAATGCAGTAGGATGAGATGGTGAGCTATGTAGGAAAGTCAACTATTAACTGAAAAGAAGGAAAAGTTACACCGAGACGAGGACAAGTGTGTACGTAACACTGCAATGAGTTATCTGTCATGCATGTCCAGTTTCAATCCGTGTGACGAGTTAATTTGGTTAATAATTTAAGTTAATATGTCGGTTAATTAATTACATTGAATATAAAGAATTCAAAGAAAGATGAGCTAAAAGCCTTTAAATCTTTATTAAATTTGTCTGATAATTTTCTTAATGCTCTTTTACAAACTGGCCCCTAGTCTCTTGTTGTTCTGCAAAAATAGCTCAGGGCGAAAGTTGAGTGTCCCTGACCTACTTCTTTAACAGTAAGTAAGAGGCTGATTCAAATGAGAGGGTTTGACTTGTGAAAAATGCACATTTTCTTGTTGATAGTTGATAGTATTTAAAGGTATTTTTGTTGTTTCCAACTACTGTTTCAGTTTTACATACTAACTTAACTCCTATATCACAGGAATAAAAGTATATTTCAATACAGGGGTTGATTTTCAGTTTGAACTCTATTGTCTAAAAATACTCAGCTCTAACTTGATTTTATTATCTGGACATGTTTAACAAATCTTTTCATCCATAAAGTGCACATAAAATGACATTAGTGTACAACTGGTGTGACAGTTGTTTATTGCACCTTTATCACAACTCATTGCCCTACAGTTAGCTTTGTATATGTTTATTTGTGTAGACCGAGAACATTGTTCTTAAATTATCTCACTGAGCTCTTTTCATGTAAGGACCGACAGTGTGTGAAAACTAGACTTAAACAGCTTTGAAGGTGTCGCTTCTTATCCACCTGACTATAGAAGAAATAAATACAGAACAACCGACTTCTATTTGTGTGAGAATTAACTTCAGCTTTCACAGAGTGAACATTGCACCTAATTTTAAGAGGCAGCTGTACTGTTTCTGAGCATGACAGACTGACTATTGCTTCAGCATGACACTTATGTCTATATAGTTGAACATTTACATTCAAATTACAGCCTTTTGCTATAATCCAATTTGAGCAGAGGGTACAACTATTTGTGTATTGATAGTTCCTCAGTTTAGAGTTCTGTGACAAAGACTGGATGTTGTTGCTGAGAAAAAGAAGTGTGTGTATAAGGCGTGAAAAGCTAACCTCCTTCTCTCCTTTTGGCATTCAATTTCAGCACAGAAGAATACTTCATCAACATCATCATCGTCTAGCGTTTTCCTGAGCACAATCATTTCTGGCAGGGTCGACTGCCACGTATTACCTCCTCCCAGAGTCAGATGCAATTTGGTGTGAGCATATTTCATGCAAATTCAATTTCTATTCCAGAAAAAGGGGAGAGCAAGCCTGCTTGATGCCTCCACATAAGCCAGGTAATGCACATGCAAAAAAAAGAAAAAGTGATGAAGAAAAGGAAAGTGTTGTACACAGTGCGGATGAAAATGTCACACTACTATACGCTTGCACACACCACAGAAATGTAAAACAGAGTGACACTGGAGCACTGTGTTTTCTGAACTAATGCAGTCTGGGATCTAATTATCCAGAGGGAGACACAGTAGGGCCAGTTATGTGTACTCTATACCAAAACACAGGTAGACTGTAAATGAACATGATGCTAGAGAGATACATCTCAGAGTCTGTTTTTAAAGTGAGAATCAAACCGTTTGTGGTTATGTGGCGAGAAACAAAGCCGCGTCTGCATGCCGGCAGTGTGAGAGTATAGTCCTTTGTGTTGCCTTCAAGGCCCCTCTCTACCACCAGACAGCAAAATCTGCCTTTTGAATGTCATTAGAATATGCTGAATATGTAGAGGCCGCCTTGCCAGCGTCAGCTAGTGGATACGAAGATAAACGACTGCATTGCAACCCCCAGAAAGGCCAGCCACAGCATTCACTTATGCCTGGGGTGCCCACCTCTCAATCCCCCCCCCACACACACCCTTTCCTTTCTAGGCATCTGCAAATGCCTTTTCAATATTAATGCAGGCTTCCAGAAGGCGAATAATTAAATCTAAAAATTTGAAGCGAGACAGAAGCACAGGAAAGACATACCTAGGATTACCTACTCTCTCTTCCTCACTCGGTGTCTCTGTCTCTCTCCCTCTCGCTCCCTCGCCCTCTTTCTCATTCTGTTTCAATCCTTCCTCCACTCTGACAAACTGCACCGCCTGCTTTTTTCATGTTTGGATGCTGCCGAAGGGGGATTAATTTGTTGTTTGTTGCAGTCAATCAAATTTCCACAGACAGATTTAAGTTAATTGCATCCGTGAGTTGATCCCCGAAGAAGAGAGTGCTACAACCGCCGATCAGCTTTTATTCTCCAAGTGATATCCTCATCAATGACACACGCGTGCATGTGCGCACACACACACACACACACACACACACACACACACACACACAGAATCCGTGCTCATTTTTCAGTTTGTCTGATTTTCTTAAGTGTTATTGGCACATTGGCAAAGGACCTTGAATCAATGCCTGCACAGTCTGTGATGACACTATATCTCTGCAATACGTAATTACTGATGTTACCTGCTTACACACCACACTTGACATATTCTCGTTGTTCTGATTGGGAATGTTTTTTCTTTTAATTGTGATTCTTGGCAGTAGGAAAGCGACACCAAAGACTTGAACTCTTTTGGCTTTTTTGTGCGAATTTGTACTTGTTTGATATACAGTCCACACAATGTACAAGACATTGTATGAAATGAATACGAATTGGATCGCTTGATTCCCACAAAGCGCAGCAGAAGTTCAGAGCTAACAGCCTGCCTCTCAGCATTTCATCTGACGTTCAGTCCAAAATCGCTTATCTAGAAAATCTGAGCACACGTAATGGCACAGAGGGATAAGAGGGATGTATAATGCATAAGGAGGAGATGCTCCTAATGGCTTCTTCTTTGGGGCAACACCGAGGAGATGGAGGACAAAACAAGGGGCTTTATTTTGTTCTCTTCCTCTTCTCGTAACAGAGAGAAAAGACAACAATCATGGAGAAAGCTGGATACGTTATTCCCTGCTCTGTGCAATCTTGGTTTATGTGTGTGCTTATGTGTGTATGTCGGTGTGTGTGTGTGTGTGTGTAGTTGGCCTATGAAAAAAACGGCAAGACATTAAGAAATGAGGAGAAAGAGAGTATGAGCAAATGATTCACTCACTCTCACAAGGGATATTTGAGAAACACACATAGATTCAAATACACACACACACACACACACACACACACACACACACACCAAATATACACACACTTCTCTTTGCCTAATGGCTTTGACCAATACATGGAAAGGAGTCTGGATGCCGGACAGGGCTGACTAGACACTGAGTGGCTGACAAATGTTAAATCATGCAGGCAGAGTCTCTCTCTCTCTCTCTCTCTCACACACACACACACACACACACACACACACACACACACACACACACACACACACACACGCACGCATGCACAGTGTCGTGCTGAGCCTGACTCTGAGGCAGCTGGAGCCAGAGAGCTGAAGGTTGTCAGGAGACATGGCGAAGCATGTGTGTGTTTCTCACACAAAAGAGCCCCCTAATTGTTTGGGATTCATTAATGCAGCAGCTTTTCAATTGCAACCCAAGCTGTCAGGAAAAAAAAAATCTTTGTAGCTGGGAGAGAGGTGTATTCACACAGGCTGCAAAATAACTGTATAATTAATACCGGAGGAAACTCATTCTTCATGGTAAAGAAATGAGGAGGAGTGTGAATGCTATCAAGACATGAAGGTGACCATATTTGACATGTTTTTATGGTTACATAGAGACTGTTTGCAGCGTGTTCTGGTACTTTTCTGGTCTGGAGACAGAAGATTGACAGAAGGAGAAAAAGTGTTTCTTACCAGAGGTGCTGAGGGTGGATCCCAGTGCTGAGGGGCTCGGGGCCAGGCTGCTCTTGGAGTGGGGAGCAGGGGATGACGAAGAAGAGGAGGAGGAGGAGGAGGAGGAAGAGGCCGCAGGGGAGGAGGTGCGAGCAGCAGACAGGGTGGGCGCAGGGGAGGCCAGCCGCTCTCCAGACTCCATATCTGTCAAACACAATCCAATCAGCAGGGTTACAATAGCAAAGCACACCCGCCCGTACACTCGCAAACACACGCATTTAGACACACACACACACCAATGCACGCTGTCGCACCTACGCAGCACACACACATCTCCTGACACTTTTCCTTTCACATCTCACTTCCCCTGAACAATATTTCTATTTAGCCATGCTCACTGGTTCCCAGCCTCCATTGATTCTATATAGGGTCGGGAGCAAGATGGCATCTTCTCTGATAGAAGACAACAAAGCTAGTATTAAACATACCAATGCTTGGACGGGATAGTCGCTTTTTTACCGAAGACCTTCTCAGTAAAGGGTTGAAGTGGGATGTTAGGACTGACAGAGGTTAGCAAAAGAACTCAGACACCAAATGGACAAATAACACATTTTTCACTTTTCTGTCATTCTCCCTCCCTCAGACAAACATGGGGGCGTGCATGTACAAACAAACTCACACACACACACACACACACACACACACACACACACACACACACACACACACACACACACACACACACAAACACACACGCACACCTGTATTTGACAACTGAGATCCTTTTACACGCCCTTGATAAAAAAGACTGTCATTTAAATTTAAGAGCTCTTTGAGGCCTTTAAAGACAACACTGCTCCCGGAGTCCTAACAGTGAGAAGTAGGACTAAATGGAGAGGCTTTTAGATGATGGGTGCATTAACCAACACTGTAGCTCTCCATTATCAGTCTCACACAGTCATCACGCCAGCCATTATCAACCAACCAACAAAATAAACCCTCACAAGAAACATTTGGTCATTTGGCAGCCGAATATTTCACTTGCATTTTCAACTTTAAACCCATTTCACTACAAATGAGAACACAATGTGTCTGTGCCCACACAGCTGCTAACTTGTGCAGCTAAATAAATACAAAACAGTCTCAAAACACATGAATTTGTACACACACACGTGAACGCACACTTCACACAATTCAACCCCCACTGCACACACACATACACAAAATCACCTCCCCTGTCTATCACATCAACCTGACTCTTTTTCTCTCTTCTCCTTTTCCATATCCCTTTGCCTGACACTAATCCTGGACTGAAAATCCCCTTCAAAAGCACAGTTTGCAGATTGTGTTTTACAGGCAGGCTTTGTTATTGTGTCATTACACATAAACAGTCTCTGCCTCCATCTCTCTTTCCTCCCTCTCTCCTGCCACCCCTCCGCCACCCTCCCTCCCTCTCTCCTCTGCAGTGGGAGCAGAGCCACTGATTAAATCTCTGAGACAAAAGCTGCTATCCTCTGAATATCAAGTATCAGCCTTTCGCCAGGAGCAACACTGACAAGAGAGAGGGAGAGTGGGAGAGGGGGAGAGGGAGAGAGGGAGAGCGAGAGGCGAGGATGACAAGAAAACCTGCTGCAGTCCACGGGGAGGAGGCTGGTGTGCCATCGGACTTGGGCAGCCATGACTGCCATTGCTGCAGTGAAAAGACGGTGGTTGTGTAATTATGAGCAAGGTCAAAGGTCTTTCGAGCGGCCTCTCATGCGAGGTGACAAGATGTGGGTTAAAGAGCCAAATTATCAACCCGAATAGCAAATAAAGGAACATTATATGTTAGCTAAACATTTTCTGGCTGAGTGAAGATGAGGAGTTTTACTGCAATCTTAACCAAAAACTGTTGCCTCTCTGCCACATTTTGTTGCATGAATGGCTGTCACACTCTGTGCTCCTTTCACTTCGGCTGTCACCCTTTAAATGTCAGGTTAGGGTGAAAAACAAACACGAATAAAGTCTTTCACAAGAGTTATTTTTCCGTGGTTACTCCTGACAAAAAATGTAAGTATCATTAGACGTGTGATGAAAATGGAGAGGAGCTGTGGCCCTTCATAATTATCATAATGCACATGAAAACAAAAGGCTTGTGTCTCCGAGGACGAGCAAGCTTATGTGGTGTCAGCTGGTAAGTGAAGCGGATCATTCCCTACCTTTTCATGGGGAAGGAAAAACAGAGGAAGAGGAGAGAAAAAGAGAGCGATTTAGACGGGGGAAAAGGGATAAGCAAGACAATGTGCTCTGATTTTGTTGTGGAGAAAAAGACAGAAGAATGAAAAAAAAAAGTAGAGAAGATGAAGGACAGGCTGTAAACCATTCCTGTCGTTTCTCAATATCTGCACTTAATGTCTCGCCTTGTCAAAACGTGATGATGTGAACAGAATTGATTTCCCCTCTAACAAACAACAAAAACGCAATCCCTCCTTTGCAGAGGTGTAAAGCAGAGCTACCCTCCCCCTCATCTCCTCTCATCTCTCACAATCTCTCAAAGGGCCTCTTTCTGGGATGAGAGATGGAGAGAGAAAGGACAGCGGGGGAAAAAACGACTGCGAGGCAAGTCCATCTTCTTCCGACAACTACAAACTGATCACTTAGAGCAATTAAATCTAATAACAATAATAAGATTGAGCTCAGCAATGTACCACCAAATGCACAGCCACAACAGTGATTGCAACAATAATGGAGCACCAAGGTATTTAAGGATCCAATCCTGACTTAATTATGAGAAATTAAAATGGATTTAGAATCAGAATTAGCTTGATTTTATAGGTAATTAACGGCACACCACAGTGGCGGTATAAGGCAAGCATTATAATCTCCGTGAACGGCTAAATCAATTTGACTTGAACAACACCAACCAATCAACGCGGAGCGGTGCAACCAGAAACAGCAGGTCCCGCAGATGCAAGGAGAGGGAGAATTTATGCTAATGACTGAACTATGATTTATAAGATGTGTTCCAGCGCCGGATTCAGAGTCACGTCCACAAATACACCACAGCGTCCAGCTGTCAACGCATGCAGCTAATAGTGGCTGGATGCAACAGCCCTTCAGGAGATAGTGTAGCTATAAACAGCTCTGCGGTTTTATGATTGCATGTGGCCTTCATATAGGAGCCTTCGCATGTCAGGATCATCTGAAAGGAGGGCAGAATTGTATAAAGGAGAGATGGAGTGCGTGCATTTGGTGGCAGTGGTGGTGTAATGGCCTGTGCTGCCTGGTATGTGGCCTTACATCACGCATTTGTTTTGTGGAGTTGTATGTCTGTGTTGCGTGTATGTAATGGTGCTCGGTTACGCGTGCAGCAGTTTTACAAAAGCCTGCCAATACATGTGCCTATAGAAGTCTGTGTGTGCGTGTGTTTGTGTGTGTGTGTCACAGCCTCAAACTATTCAACCCCCTGTGTGTCTCACTCCTGCCCCTTTTCCTCCTCGCCCCTTCAACACACACGCACAAACACAACAAACCACACACACACACACACACACACACACACACACACACACACACACACACACACACACACACAGTAACAGATGGCTGATACTAACTGAGATAATCCGCCAACAGAGTCATCAGCATGGATCAGTGGTAATCAGAGTGTGGACACAATGTCTCTTCTCCAGCCGTAATGGAAGGAGCGCCTGGCGCAAGAGAAGGGAAATGCATTATTCCCCATGATGCCCTGACCCCATTCAAAGACACACGGTGGCTCCCAGCTCTCTTTCTTTTTTCTCCGTACCGCAGCCGACAAAGACTGTCTCATCGCTGCTTCCGCAACATTCACTCTCTCCTCTGGATCCCTCGCTCCCCGCCTTTTATTGTGATCTGCAACTGTGTCAAGCGCAGACCTCTATTTAACTGTGTCCTGCTCCGAGCAGCGAACGAGAGAAATGTCAACATAGCAAGTGTGTCACGATGAAGGTTGCTGGTGAGGAAGAGGATCGGAATGAGTAATCTACCATTAGCGCTTCTTGTTAAATCACCCTCAGTTTGTTTTCTGTATAACTCAAAACAAACATACTGACTTGTTTTTATATTAACATTTCCAGCAAATAAAGAAGTGCTTTCTGAGAACTGATAATATCCACAAGTGGTGGTTAGCATGTGGCCAACTGTCAGTTCTCAAGAAAACCCTTCTGAGGCACTACACATACACACACAAACATACATACACAAACACAGACACGTAGAAAGGTACTTTCTGTTGCCCTTGTGAGTGTAAAAGTGAGATCATTGATTCTGAATCAACAGGAACATCTTGTATTTCTGTACATTGCACATTGTTTGGACCTCTCATCTCTTTCTCTCTGCGTTTGCGTTATGTTCGTGTGGCTGGCTGTCTTTGCAGGCACGACATGTGCATATGGATGTGGATGTTTGTACTTTGCATGCTTGTTGGCAATGAACACTAACTGAGCAAGATCATCTTGCTTATAGCAGAGTGCACGCACAAGCTCGCTTGACCCCTTTTCTCCTCCCTTCAACCACCCCCACCCCCGTCCCTACACACACACACACACCGTCAGCCAGGAAATGACATAACCAGGCGTCTTGGCAAAAAATTAAGTGACAACCTTTGTCCAGAGTCAAACATCAACTCAGAGAACATTTAAAGAGACAGCATGTCCTGAGTGATATCATGCTAAACCCAGTGGTTACGAAGTCTTGAAGGTCATAACAGCAATAGTGTGATTGATGCTAGCTGTAGTTTGATCATTTGCTCCATAAATAAGTGAAAATTGCTCAAGGTGATGTCATGGTTCTTTTGTCACAAACCCAAAGAAAGTAAGTTTTAAAACAGCAAATCTTCCCAACTGAAAGGCTAGAACCGGGGAATGTTTGGTATCTTTAATTGAAAATGACTTTATTAATTGCCTGATCGTTCCAGCTCTATTTTAGTGGTGGTGTAATGGCCTGTGCTGCTTGTGTTATATCACTGCAGCACTTCATGACACTTTGGAGGAAAGAGCTTAATGAAGTACATTTTAAATTCATGAAATAAAAAAATCTATACTGAATCAAGATATCAAATGGGATATTTGCAGGACTGCATAAGTGGCTCGAAAACTGACAAAGGATAGAGCCAAGGCCTGAAAGGAGTACAAAGAGACAGCATGCCCCAGAGTGGCCTGTCTAGGTGACAACAACTAGAGTGACTCAGACCCCTCCCTCGGCTCTACTCCTGCCCAGTGACAGATGGCAGAGCAGGGCATGTAGGGGATGGGCACCATCTCTCACCCCGCCTCAGCTAGCCTTGGCAGCGGTGCTGGCCACAGGTCTTATTACAGCCACACCACTGCCTGCCTGCCTGCCTGCCTCCATGTAACACTGGAGCTTACCACGCTAGAGCTGCTTACTGTCTGCCAGGGAAAAAAGGTAATGATATGGTCCTGTGTGTCGCGAATGGTGGAGCATGGCGGTAGCATTGAAGAGTTTCCAGCCTTAGTATTCCTGGCTTTAAAAAAAAAAAACACATGCGTATCCATGTCGCTCTAAGAGGCTTTAGATAAAATATAAAACCAAATGGCATGCCACACGCATTCTGTATATTTTTGAAATGACAAGAAATCAGCTCTTGCCAAATGGCTTTATTTGCCTTTTCAAGCATACTGTAGATGCCAAAGGCTGGAATCAACACCCCTACTCACCATCCGTCTCTGCTGGGTTCCCAGTGACAATAATGTGATTTTGGGACATGGTGATGACTCGGTGGAGAGGAATAGGATAGGCTTGTCACTTGTGTTTGATGTCAAACCTATGTGTGACAGAATAGTGTTACTCAGCTCAACCAGACATAGCACTACTCCCATTTCCTGGCCATAAATAGAAGAGAATGAGCCGGTAGTGAGTGTGTGTCTGTGTTGTGCGTGTATTTGAGAAAGACTATCTGTGCGCGTGTGTATCTGTGCGCACACAAGCACACCCATATGCGCCATTCTGAGTATCATAAAGTAAGCTCAATAAGGAAAATTCCCATCTCTTATGCTCATTCACATCTGCATCCAGCCAAAGCTAATTATTCTCCCCATGGTAACCTAGCAGGGTCTTCACATCAAAAAACCAGAAGTGTGCATCAGGCAATCATCCCTGATGAATCTGCCCTTCTCCCTCTGCTAGCCACTCACACTCATCTGCCAGTCTCACTGCTCATTACAGTTTTTCTGCAGACTGAACCAGATCTGCTCGCCACTGGCTGCATGTGTCTACAAGAGTCCATAATGACTTTGGAGCAGTTTGGAAGCGCAGAATAACACCATCTGAATGCCTCAGAGAATACACACAAACATTCATGTGCGCACACACACTCGCCCCATGCATTGGAGGCAAGGTGAGTGGTAAATCAATGCCTGTTGAGGTTATTTACCATTTAAATTACAGAGTGCAGTATTTTACATTTGCTCCACTCCGATTTTCAGAACCAAGCGTCACTGCATGAAACTCAGTGCAAAGAGCAAACCTGATGATTTGCAAAAAATGCACCCCGAGGCCTCAAACATTGAGCTTAGATACTCGGTGTGCAACTCGCTTCACAAAATACATCCCACATATTAAACACAGTTGCTAAAATTCTCCAGTATTTAACAAGATACTTGCAGACGTTTGCAAAATCCTGCACAACTAAATCAACTTCAAATGCATTTTTTATTGTGTCTTATAATTTCCAGTGACTGTAAAAGCAGTACTTCTGTGATTTGAGCAGTACAGGCGAGCTACAGCAAACAAAAGCTTTAAAGCAACAATGAATAATGTGTTAATGTGAATTAATGTGTTTGAGCTGTTTTGGTCTAGAGCTGCAACGATTAGAAGATTAATCGATTAGTTTGATAGTAGATGTTTCAATGTCAAACACTTGCTGGTTGGAGCTTCTTAAATGTAAGACGTTGCTGCTTTTCTTTTTATGCGCATAATACTAAAGGAAGAGTCTTTGGGTTTTGGACTTTTAAAGTGACTGTGACCAGAAAATCCAAAATGATAAAATATTGTCATATAACATTTCACAAACTTTCTGTTACGGATTATCACTGTTGAGAGTGATTTCCTGTTTAAATCTGAGTAAGATATCCCTCATTCTGTGAGCTGCACATATTGAAATAAATGCAGGAAATACAAAAATACATAAAACTGAATAACAGGAAATAGCATCAGTTATCAGGGAATATCAAGGAAAGGAGGGGGGAGTGAAGGGAAGGGAGGAGGGAGAATGAGCGCAGTACTCCAGATATGCATAATGCAAATGACATGCATGTCAAATGGCAAAACAAACTGACAGTGACAGAACAATGGAATAGCCAGAGAGCGGCAAGCCTTGCTTGAGCAGTTGTTGGAGCCCCTTCTGTCCATTTCCATAGGAAGAAACCATTTAGTCGGTTCTGTTCTGCTGAAACTTTACTTGTAGGAGATAGGTGAGATCACTGTGTAAATGTGACAGAATTCAGATAAGTGGTGTGATGGCAGAAATAGCTTATTCATGACTACCAGTAACAAGAGCCTGGATGAATACTGGCCATGGTGCACGTGTTGTCTGGGAGAATAGCTGAACAGTCACAGAGCCCAATTTTTACTGCTCCCTCACCCACACAGAGCTTCAATAGTCATGTTTCTTCTTCGCTGGATAAACTGCCACTTGTCTAGAGAGCTGCACTGTAGAGAGATGCAATGACTAGTTGCCAACTAATAAATTAACCAGCAACTTCATTGAAAATCAATCGGTTTTAAGAAAGAAAAGTTCAAACTCTCTGATTCCAGCGTCTTAAATGACATTTTTCTCTGGTTTCTTCACTCTTCTCTGTGAGCAAACTGGATACATTAAGGTTGTGGACAAAACAAAACATGTTGCATCATATTTTTACATTAAAAGATCTGAACAATTAATCTGTTTACAAATGTAACCTCTGCAAAATAACGCAGTGGGTTAACTACCTATTATGAACACCTTACAGAGGGCAGGCTTTGTTTACAAGCATATGTGACAAAAATGACAAAAAGAACAGCTTCTCATACAACAATGAATCATAAGTCGATCAAACCATAACTTATCAGCATCTACTTTGGTAACTGAAAGATGTTGTGAGCTAGTTTTCAAGCAAGAATGCCATCATGACTTTGCTCCAACGTTGCTTTGTTTTACATTATTAAGCATATTAAGCTCAATATCTCCAGGGCGCACTGGTTGCCCACTTAGGTAGAGTTTGATTTTAGCTCAATGCCCTTTGCTGCATGTCATCCCCTCTCACTCTCTCACTCCTTTCCTGCCTTTTCTATCTTTTTCCAGCTGTCGCCATCACAAGAAACAGATACAATCGTTCATAATAACCGTCATTAGATTTAGAGTCAATTATACTTCAGTTGATAATTTTTTCCCTGTTAACAAACAATGAAAAGCTTTATAAAACATTTATTAAGAAATTGTTTCCTATAAAGTTGTGACTGATGATTATAACAATTAATACACTAACCATAACACATGGTTCATTGACACTGTTTAGTTCATTTATAGATTTTACTTGGATGACCGTTATAAAGTTGCAAGAGATGTTTGTAAACATTCACAATTGCTTAATAAATGTTTTATAAAGCATTTCATTGTTCGTGAAAAGTGAAAAGAAGATGTAAATCATATTAATGATTGTTATTATTATGTGTAAACATAATCTGCCATCTTGCAATTACAGGCATCACTTTCTGACATTTTATAGATTAAATGCTTAATCAGGAAAATAACTTTCAGAATAATCGTAAATTTAAAAAAAAACTTCAGCTCCAGCCCTAATATCAACCATAAAATGTCCAAAGGCCTTGGCTAATTATCAGTAAGTTAATGTTAAACAACACCGTAACAAATGATCTTGAAATTGATGATTTTCTTTTGTGTTTCTTTTGCAATACCCAATATCACAGCAAAGGCTGAAATTAACACCATACACAGTTTAGGCACAGTCATATCTTTCCAGCTTTACTAAACACATATAAAATGCAAGTGGTTATCAGTCGGGTTTTTTTTCTAGTTCTTATAACTTGCATACAACAGTTGCTGAAAGAAAAGGCTGCTCACATCTGTGGCTTGATGCTGTGTTTATTATCTCTTCTGTGACCCCCCACCTTCACACCTTTCCAGCCTCTCCTCTCTTGCTCTGCTTTTTACATTATATCATTATAAGAGCCTGGCTCTCTGTTCCAGTGCAAAAAGACAAATGCTAAATGAAGGTAAACATGTGCGTAACATCAGCTGCTGGTAAACAAAATATATGTTCAATAGCACATAATCCAAAGTGTAGCGTGTGTACGAATACTTAAATCAATCAAATTAAGGTTTTAAAAGCTATTGAGCGGTTTCACAAGAACGATTTGGCAAAGTGACGAGAGAAAATCCACCAGCAATAAACTCAATATGTCAATCACTTGTATTCCTCTGAAAATGACTGGCTGGAAGAGAATAGTGTTGTATTGACAGAGAGGGAGGCAAAGCAGCGGGCAGTCAGCCACTCTGTTCTGCTTCACTGCAACATGGGAGGGAGGCCAGCGTGGACACACACACACACACACACACACACACACACACACACACACACACACACACACACACACACACACACACACAGATGTAAAACACACATACAGGCATGTACACACGGGCAAGCACACACTTGCACAAATGCACACACGCTGATTCTCTCTCTTCCTCTCACGCTCCCTCTCTCTCAAACACACACGCACGCGCACTTGCTCACTCACACACACACACACACACAGTGCAGCAGGTGAGGTGCCAGCACATCACAGCGCTGCCATTTTTCAGTGTCTTGCTCAGGGAGAAGCGCTCTGACATTTTATGAAGCACTCTGCAGAAATCAGCAGCTTGTAATGGCGGCTGGACTGTCACTCCTTTCCACTCTTCACACTCCCTCTATCTCCCTCCCTCACACTGCTTTTACGATACAATCTCTCGTGATTAGCATAATCTAATCAATTTTATAAAATTGGCTTTTAATTACTAAGAACAATCTCTTCTTCTTAGTCTGTGTTAAAGCTTTAAATGTCTTTAATTTTTGAAAAAATAGCAAACTGAGGCGAGAAGTAAAACACTGGTGAGAGGTTAGAAAATGCCATTCTGCCTCAAGAGAGAGAAATGAATGAGATTAATGGTATAGATGGTATGGTATCACAGTTTAAATTGCAGGTTTTTCTGAAAGAATATTTTCTTTCCGATTTGACATTATGAATCAGCAATCTAGTAACTGCTCAACACTTATTTTATGCATGTCATTTTCTCACACCTTTATTTAAACCTTGGGATCGTGGTGGCTGATTTTACTTACTGGATAGGCCTATCAATTAGAAACCCAGCTGTTAAATATGTCCTCCGCACAGAAAAACAGGGATCTATATCCATGATTAACTCTCAGGCATGTTGTTGTGCCTGACAAGCTCTCTGTTGAGCAATGATTAACAGCTAGTGACTCTACAAACCACTGCTAGCACATTAACACAATGTTTAGATTAGCCAGCCTCTCATTGAAGCCATTACCGCTGGAGCTAAGCTAACAGTCGTCTTCGGGAACCAGGCAGCCAACAGCCTGTGGCCGGACAATTTACAACGATGACAGAGCTTGGCAACCATGCTCTAAACTTTTCCCCCAAAGTTTGACTCAAGGCCGGTACATTTTAGAGTAACTCAGAATAGTATGCCCACAGGAAAAAATGTGATTCAACTTGAAATATGTGGGAAGTGTCGAGGCCAAATCTCTGAGTGTAGGCTTCGCTATAAACCTTAAACTAAGCCGATTTCATTAATGTGACATTAGCATTTGTAATGAGAAAAGGGGAAAAAACCCTTGGGACATCTTTGTACTGATACAAAAAACACACATAAACATGCACGCGCATGCCCACGCACTCAGAGACAGATTCACAAATACACACGCAAACATAAACACACACAAGCACGTAAGTCGGAATATCAGGCACTGATTTACATCCATATTACACAAGAATGACAAAATGCCACCAAAACACAAAGGAGAGAAAATAGTATTTGCGTAGGTTTTAAAATGAAATATCTCAGCTTAGTCTCTGTAAACTATCTGTGACAGTTAGTAAATCTGTTCAACCTTTACTGATGAACTGAGCAGACAAATAAAGCCTGGCATTCACTCCCACTCTGCCGCAGCAGACAGAGAGTAGGGGAGGAAGACAGTGTCAAGAGCTAATCTTCAACTATCTCATCACTTTAAAAAAAATAAAAACTTGCCAATACACGCCCGTGGTACTCCACGACTCGGCGCTCAGGCGATGTGTGACGACACTCCTTGTTTCCTCTTCAACAAAACAATTGCTTATATTAAGCTGACCTGTCCCTTTTTCAGACCCCACAGCAGTCCTGGCAAGCATCTACATGTTGATTTGCTGGGTAAGTGACTGTAAGGTTTTCATTAAGTCTATATCGAGCTGCACATTTCCAAATTGAACAAAGTGGCATTAGGGCCTGACCAATGGCTTGATTACTTTAAATGCTGTTTGTGTGAGTCATTAAAATTAGGACCTGAAGAAAAAGCTGAAAGGTTGGATTTTAACTAACGGTGAGATAACATCAAATAATGGTACTGACAGACGAATGTGCCACTCATGTTTCTAGGTTAAGATGATGCAAACCTACACAGGTCCAGTTATTAAAGGTCCAGTGTGTAGGATAAAGGGGCAGAAATGGAATTTAATATTCCTTATGTGTAATGTTTTCACTGGTGTATAATCACCTGTAACTAATCGACATACACTGTTATCGTGATGTGTAAATGTAAACAGTATATGGAGTCCTACAAGGTGAGTATTTGAATATGTCATCTAGATTTATGCTTTTTAAGAAGTCCCATTAAGATTTATATTTGTATTTGAACGCATTCAATGTTAAACAGCAAACAACAAAACAAAAGCATGACAGCAGTGACTGATCACAAAAAGGAAAATGTGCAGCAGAACAACTTCACATGAGCGATGTAACTGGGTGAAGGCTATGATGATAACAGTAATCTATATCCATTTTAACTGGGACCAGCAGTAGAGAGTCACTTCTTCAGTTTATCATTTGGCCATTTATAAATGTGTCTAAATGCCATATCATAACAATCAACTAGCACATTGTATATTTTGGTTTCGGTTTTGTATCCAATAGACGTTTCTCATCTAGACTCTGAGCACTGAGATGCTTACTGACTTCATTGACGCGAAGCCTTGTAATTGGTTTGCTTTCCCACATAATGAAAGTGGTCTATAATCACAGACTAAACACTGCTTTGTGTGGATTTAACAAGACAACAAAACGTATGACATAAAATGTATTTTGGAGTGAGTGACATGTAGCAAAGATCCCCAGTCAGAATTAGACCAGAGATGTCATGAATACTTTGTCTGGGTCATCTGGACACCTCATGTGAAACATAATTCCCTCATAAGCCTGTAACTGCGTTAATAAAATCTCTTGTTGAAAGTGTTTTGTTTTTTTTTTGTTGTTTTTTTTCAGTTTTTATGACAGTGTTGCAATTGTTATGTCACCTGTCAAAATCCTGGCAAGGATGAAACTAGAGCACAGACACTTTCACACATGTGTTTCCAAACATTTAGGCAGTAAATTAAAGCATAACGTCAATTCAGCGTGCTTCAGGAATGATAAACAGTCCACTATTGATCAGTTTAACTTTGAGCTCCACTTGTCCATGCAGTTGTTATTTGTTGAACAGGCTTTTTGGACTTCGATAGTGCCAGAAATATAAAGGTGTGGAAATGAGTTGAATTGAAAAAAATAACACTTATGCTACCCTATGATGTTAAACATGCTTTTTTATGAAGAAAGATCTTGGCCAACTAACTGTAAAATGTGACAATTTAATAAGTGCTACAAAAATGGCAAGAAGCATAATCATATGATACAAATCCAAGACCACTGTGTGAGAGAGAGGCTTAAAATGAGACCAAGTCATGGAAACCCACAATTCAGTGAGCTGAGATTAAGACCAGAGCTGTACAACATGGTGGTCACCGCAGTTTGCCTCAAGGCATGCATAAAGTTACTTTCACACAGTTTGTTCTTTCTTTCTGCTCTGCTATTGTGACTTTTGATTCAATGCACTTCTGAAAAAAGTTGGTCCCAAAACATCCTGTGAAAACTTGACAAAAATAGGGGCAGGAAATCAGGAAACTTCAACTTCAGCTAAATAATTTACCTGAATGAGAATTTTTTCAAATCTCCGTAGCTCAATGTGTAATAAAATATGATACTTTTGCCCTTACATGCAGAATATAAAGATAATAAATGGGTGTCATAATGGGAAACAGCTTCACTCTACCATTTTGCCAGTATCACCTTTCTGCCGCTCTATCCAGGACACTTTTTCTCCCCCCTGGGGGCAAATGTAGAAGACCCTTTTAAAAGTCCAGCTGTGCCTTTAAAAGAGTTGGTCATGCTAGCTATGGGGTACTTTGAAATGCTGTGCAGAATATCCACAAAATAGAGCTCCGTTTTTTTTCCTGTGACATGGCCCTATTTCCTGTGTCACCACACTTCCCCCGCATGACTTCATAGAAAAAGCCAAAATATTTGAGCCTCCATTGTTGACTGTGTCAAACCCAGCCTTGACATTACTGCTTTGCAATCACACTCACACAGGTGGATATACACGTGACAAAACACACACACACACATAAACACACACCGAGTTAGACTGAGCGTCACCAATGTGTTACACTATCTTTTCAAGTGAAACTATAGCCACTGGCCCATCCTCTGGATCCTAACACTTCCTCATAGGTGAACCAATCACAAAGCTTGCCATCAGGCCCCTTCTGTTACCTGATATCATTTAAGGAGGAGCCAAGCTGGGAAAAGAATAATAGCTCTGGCTTGATGTGAATGTATGCTTGTGTCTGGTGTGTGTATCCGTGCATATGTCACGGCGAGTGGATTTCTTGTGTGGCAAGGATGAAACCAAAGCTGCCTGGGCCTGTTGTTGATAGCCGTGTCTCACCCACTCACTGACCCAGAGGGAGTCAGGACCAAGACCACTGCTCAGGGTCTGTCTGTTCACACACATGAAACACGGGCTTGGATTACACAGGGCTCAAATATGACTCATCCCAACGAGAGGGGGTGGAGGAAGGCCCTGTCTGTTGTTTTGTACAAATGCACACATACACACACACACACACACACACACACACACACACACACACACACACACACACACTGCACGCAATGATAGCTACATCACAGGCTCAGAGAGAGGACCTTGTGGTTCCACACACCTGCCAAAGACAGATGTTAAGAATAAATCAGAGAGAAGCGTACACTGAAGAGAAGTTCCACACTGCTGTATCTCCACTAACTCACTACACAGTACACTTACTGGAGAGCAAACAGCTGCACATGACAACACACACACCAGTAATGAAAGTAACAATAGCATGCATGCACCTGACATGCATACAGAAAGGGAGTACTTTCCAGTTTCCAGGCTTCACTTGCATTTTAGTGTTTTTAGCTCTGTTCCGTTGCTGTGTAACCAACTCCTCAGGAGCTGAGGGTTTTTAAGTGCAATTGTTCAGGAAGAAGCCGAAATCCTCAAACGACAGACAAACAAGTCACAACAAGGCTGAAAGCAGTGTGGGCGGTTAGGAGAGGAAGCTCTTTTTTCCGCTGCTGACTAGGTGAATTTCATGATTTCTTCATTTAAATATAGCTGCACTGGGTTGTGGGGGATCAACACACTCACAAAGCCTGCTCTTTAAGTAGATGTGTTGCACAATAATATACTCAAAAAGCTATTTTAGGGGACTGTGACCTCTAAAAGCACAATTCAAACACCAACGCAACATCATCCTACATCCTGTCAGTCAGTGTGGCACACTTCCTGGTTCCAGAATACTCAGATGCATCCACACAACACACACAGCTTTTGTCTACGCTGGCAGCCGTGTCTATGGGCATCTTTTGTCACTTGTGGGTTGTTTTTAGCCTTTGTCGTCTAACAGGCTGAGAGAGGCAAAGTGGTCTGTGAAATGGTGTGTGTGTGCACGGTGTGCATGTGAGGCGTGTGTGTGAGTCATAAACAGACACCCTTCACGCTTTGTGGCCCAGAAACAGGATAAAACAGTGAGTTAACCAGCAGTGCACTGACATTATCTCTTCTTTGCTGTCCTGGAATGCCAGCCTGCTGTGAAACTCCGAGTATGTGACGTCCTGTCACACCACATAATGTGTCTATGTGTATATGTGTGTGCGTGCGTGTGTGCTAACTCAGGAAAGGAGTGAGTGTGGGTGCTTAGCTTTGTCTTCCTGCATTGAAGGCACAAAGCCAAATGTGAATGTTTAGGTCTTACAACTTGATACGTCTTCAAATACTAGAGGCCTTGAGGCTCACAAGGACTATGAAATTATGTTGTCCAAATCCAAAGAGCCAATCAAAAATGCAGCAAACAAACTGCTTTGAAATGAAAATCTGCAACAGAAACAACAGAGTGCTGGCATATTTATTCATTGTTTGTTTTTTAAAATCTTTGATCCAAGAAAGTTTGCTCCCGTCTGTGCTCACCATCACCGGGCAAAATAAAGCACAACTCTGGCCCTTGTGATGTCGATGAGTCTAACATCCATGACTCAAGAGGTCAGGCAGCCCATCCATGCTGAGCATTAGGGGTTAAGGGGATGAAACCAAGTGTGAAATGTGAGAAGACAAGCCAACATGGTTTCTCAGGCAACAAATAGAAAGGCGACAAACATATCTCTGTGACTGTGAGGAACGTGAGGTATGTTAGGAAGAAAGGCCGTCATGTCACCCATGATTCATACCAGAGCAAGATGGAAAAGGAATTAGAGTGGCTTTTTGAACTGACTGAGTTTAGACATGTTAATCAGTAATAGCCTGTTGTACTTCAGACGGGAGGAGTGTGAGCACATTGGTGTGTGTTTGTGTGTGTGTGTGTGTGTGTGTGTGTGTGTGTGTGTGTGTGTGTGTGTGTGTGTGTGTGTGTGTGTGTGTGTGTGTTTGTGTGAGAGTCTGGCAAGTGCAATGCCACTTGGATTTGAGCTGGTTGAGGCAACAGAAAGCTCCAGACCAAGAGATAATCCATCTGGACTGTTTCCTTACAAAACATATGGAAAAATGCAGAAGCTTTTTTTTTCTTTTCCGCTCACAATAGCTATTAATATCTCACGCTGAACATTTGCTCATGTCCCACTAAGGACTGGAATTCCTGCTGAAACACAGTCATCTCAGAGGATTAGAAAGAGGCAGTCAGGCTTTTTCACGCACTCTCCATATGTATTCTCTGTGTGTACGGATGAGCATATAGTCACTAATGGCTTTGCACTCATCTTTCTCTCTCTCTCTCTCCTCCTCTCTCTTGCTTTCGCTCTCGCTCTCTCACACACACACAGATTTAGGTAAATTGAAGTGACGTAATCTGAACCCTCAGACACGACACGACTTATTCCGCTCAAGTCATTAAAACAAAGATAGCCTTTTCTTTGCCGCTTTGGAAATAATTTACTCTTATATCAACAAGGACACCTAAATAATCACAACAGCTACCTGACAGGAATTGTTCACAGCAGTGCCAAAAACCTGTGTTAAAATGACAGCGCTGTAAATTGTTTTAATTATAGCCGACACAGATAACAGCCTGTGGAAACATCAACCTTTTCTTCAAGCCCTCTACAAGATCCAAACGTACAGTATTCCCTGGAAAACGTCGTTTGTTGTGTGTGTGTGTGTGTGAGGCTCAGTGTGTGTGTGTGTGTGCACGCGCGTGTGAATACAATATTCATTTTGCTGCAGGAGGACAATCTATGCATAACAATGAGAGGCGCTAATGAAATCAGCCATCAACCTGCGATACATACATATTAAAGCAGGACCTCAGAGTGTCATTCGCTTAGTGCATCATTTGTTCCCACTCGTTTTTTTCCTCTCTGCCACCTGACCTTTAGAGTATGTACCCCCTCCTTCACTTCTCCACGCTAAAAATAGGAAGTGTACCTGCAGTACTGTGGCATTATGCATACATGCGGTGTGTGTATCAACTTCGCACAGACATGACAATACATTTCAGGATTGATTCGTGCCCTTAAGAGCAGGAAAAATACTCTCTCTCTCGAGATTTAAATATGATAACACATGTTTGATTATCCAGAGTTTAGGTATCTAACTCTCACCTTTTAACAGATGACATTCAGCATCACAAACCATAACCACTGTCAGAGCTATACCTTCAGTATAATGTCATATCATCCCAGCTGCCAGGGAGCGACGCTCCTCCCTTCCCTCTAAACATGCTTCACAGCTCTGGTCTCTCTTTCTCTCCCTCTCTCTCCCTAACCCCCACCCCCACGCTGGCAGGGAAATGGATCCCTCCACCTGACAGTGGCCATTTTGAGCCTTCTCTCTCCTCTCTACTCCTGCTTCCTGGTAAACAATGGGAGAGGGATAATTGATCAAACAGCCAGGGAACCCTCAGAGCAGGGGAAGGTCACCGCCCGCCAGTCCAGCTCACTAAGGAGGGGAGGAGCAGAGAGAGTGAGCGAGAGGGGGATGTATGTGTGTCAATAAGAGTGTGTGTATGTGTTTGTGTGTGTGTACATGCATGTATTGCATGTATGCATGTGTGAGTGTGTGTGTGTGTGAGTGACCAACTGTGCAAAAAAAAGACAGAGGTAGAGACGGACAGAAAGTGGTATGTGTATAAGTGTGTGTGTGTGTGTGTGTGTGTGTGTGTGTGTGTGTGTGTGTGTATATATGTGTGTGTGTAAGGGGGGGTATGGGGGGGGGTCTCTCTGACGCTCTTGAGCTGCCATTTTTCTTCCCTGACAAAGACTCCATCTGCCACAGAGCCATTTGCTGCCTCCCGAGTCGGCAGAGCATTCTGCACGCCGTGTTCACCTTGATGTCACCTCTACACGGCTCACGCCTTGCTGACGCTGTACACACACACACACACACACACACACATACACACTCACACACACTCTCAAGCGCACAGCAACACATTTCTTTTCCTCCCGCATACGCATATATTCTCATTGTCTGCCACTCACAAACAAACACACACTTTCAGTTACTGTCATGCTATCTTTGCACTTTCTCTCTCGCTCTCATACACACACAGACAGACACACACACACATATATTGAGTGTGTATGCATCTAGGCAGCGGCCCTCCCTCTCCTCTGCATGGCTGATATCACTGTGCAACCATCAGCGCTGTGCATTGTGGGAGTGTCTGTTGGGGCAGAGAGACGCGACAGGGGCTGAGGGATTCACACGCCTCTGAAAGACAGCCAGAGGGAGGGGGGGGGGGGGCAGGAGGGGAGGGAGGCAGAGAAAGAGAGAGAGAGAGATACGGAGGGGGCCGGTAACTGGAAATGAGAGATGGCATTTTAAAGAGGAAGCTGAATTTCACCTGCAATTACCGTAGCTCCGGGGCACATGGCTCGGTTAAGAGACATTTCATTCCAAAGCCACCGCGTATAGCTGCCGCACTGAGCCCTGAGAGGCGCATAAAGAAGGAGCGAGAGAGAAAATAGAGCAGTGGAAAACTCTCCTCTGCCCAAGATGGCCCTCAGCAGATGCAGTGATGAAAGAGAGGAGGCAGCCAGGGATGTAACTGGTAAATGAAACCCAGCAGAAAAGGCTGGAGAGGAGAGGAGAGGAGAGGAGAGGAGAAAAGAGGGTAGGAAAGGAAACGAGGAACGATAAAGAGACTGAAAAAAAGACAGGAAAGAAAAGGGGGTATCTCGTTCAGCAGGCCCCAACTCGGCCATCTGCACACCAGACCAGACAGCTGAACTGGGCCTCAGAGAGCACACAAACACATGCACACACACACATTGAACAAAGAGCAAATGAAATCCAATAAACACAGCTACTCACACTCTTACAGTTAAGTACAGGGAAAGCTGGGGGTGTTTAATGATTAATATAATTCTTAGTATTCGTTCTCCTCTTTCGATGAGACCTTGCTCTCTTTCCCTCTCTCTGTCTCTTTCTCTCACTCTCTCAGAACTCCAAATGGAGCCGTAATGGTTTCCCCGAGGCTCAATGTCCAGGCTAGTTTCACCAGGAACACTGCTGTGTTTCATAGGAGAAGTGTGACTGCACAAATACAGTAATGAGCCCTCGCTGGGATCTGGGGGCCTCCTGGCACTGCTAATGGCTCCTCTGGACTGCAGCTGTATCCAGGTTACAACCTGGCCTGGCCTGGCCGGCAGGCCCAGAAGGGACAAACTATTCGCAGCCACAGGAACATGTTGTAGTCAAAAAAACAGAACCATAGTGGACTATGTGTTTAGTGTGTGGGTGTTTGAAGTGAAGAAGGAGGAAAGAAGAGCTGGGGAAGGGTGTTAGGGGGCAGGAAGCTAGAGGATGTCAGAAGACAAGAGGCCACAGTAGAGACAGAGAGCAAGGCATAAAGACAGTTGAAGATATGTGGTTTGGCCATAAACCAGCAGATAGACCCAATAAACCTGGAGGCTCTCATAGGGCAACAGCTGGCATCGGGTGAGCGTGGATTGTGCGCGCGCGTGTGTGTGTGTGTGTGTGTGAGAGAGAGAGAGAGAGAGAGAGAGAACGATGAGTGAGTGAGTGTGTGTGTGTGTGTGTGTGTGTGTGTGTGTGCAGTGCGCGTGTGTGTGAGACAGAGAGAGAGAACGAGTGAGTGTGTGTGGTCTGCTTAATTATCTCTATAAAAGATATACTTAAATGCATGTTCGAACTAAGAACAGAAAATAATACTTTACTAAAACCAATTAGGCCTACTAGCACACATGTTAATAAATTTAGTTAAAAGTAAATCAAAATGTAGATATTTAATGAACAAGACAATAAAAAAACAGCTAGGACCCAGCAACAAAATGTAAAGTGTGATTGCATACGAGCTGGTTTTAACCTTTGAGCTCAATAAACTATGTGACAGATTCATTATTACAAATGTATGCTGAGTAGCCAACTTTATTTCAAACAAAATCACGTGCTTCTTAAGACATCATCAATTCTGTGTTTCATAATTGGTAGGTTGATAGGTAAGTGCAAGCGAGGGCAAAGGCTTGGTCATCTCTTGTTTTCAAACCTAGCAGGGAAACAGGCATTAGGGCTGAGTCCAAGGAGCTCAAATTGCAATCCTGTTTGTGTGGGGGCTAAAAGGCTTGTGATGTATGGGGTTTGAAGGTCCACTCCTAATGTTTCATAAATTACTGGCATGCAATTATGTTACATTATGACACCCAAAACTCAGCATTGTGTGTCCAACATCTCCCCTCTACTACAACAAACACATTAACACACACTCACACACACAGCCTGCTTCCATTGTTGCCCTCTCTGGGAAAGCTCACAGCTTGGGTTCTTTAGCTCCTGTTTTGTCTAGCCCTCCATTCAAAATGGCCCCCTCATGACCATGCACATTATCGTCCGGGCAGGCAGCCCCCGAGTGGACTGAGGCTCCCTGGGTGCGAGCAGTGATTCATGGCACAAGGGTCTGTAAAAGAGCAGCCTCGCCCCGCGCTGAAGCCCTTCATAGGGACAAGGAGAGCAGGGGCTGTTTGGCAATGGGGGTGAATCAAAAGTCTGGCTAGAGGACTGAACCCTGTTGAGACCATGCAGGCTGAGGCAGAGGGGGAACGTGTGTGCGTGTGTGTGTGTGTGTGTGTATGTGTGTGTGTGTGTATGTGTGTGGAGAAAGAGCGGGAGCCAGAGTGAAGGAGACAGAAGAGAGACATGGATGGGTAAGCCCCAAACTAATGCTGGAGTGTGTCTGTTGAATCTACACTGCTCCCTATCCCGAGGACAATCTCGCAGCAGCTTTTTAACAATCTTAGCTCCGAGGCAAGTACAAAGTACTGAATGTTTAGGCGTTATCTCTAACACTTCCCCGATCTAACAGAGCACCAGTTTAAAGGGCACTGGGAAAAAGACGCTGTTGGAAACAAAGAGGGCTCATGAATAAGAGCTGAAAAATGATAGTAGTTGCTGGGATTGATGAAACCCTATTCAGGTTTTTGTGACAGGCAGAGAGGCACACAAATTCTTTCCCCTCAGGCTAGAAGGTGTAATTTCCCCTTCCACTGTCACAAGAGCCATGTAAAAAATTATCTGTAGCTCAATGACTGACTGCTTCAAAGTCATTTGTACTGTACAACATGTATGCACATATCTATCTATCTATCTATCTATCTATCTATCTATCTATCTATCTATCTATCTATCTATCTATCTATCTATCTATCTATCTATCTATCTATCCTTGCGGATTGAGACACTCAGAATAGTAACACTGGCATGCTTCTCCGTTGTAACACACGGTGGGATGCGGATGGAAATGCTGGCCCCATAGGACACACACACACACACACACACACACACTCACACACACACACACACACACACACACTTACACACACGCGCACATAAAGAGCGGACTGCTGTGGGGCTGACGCAAGACTATCTCTGTCTCACGTGTCTCTCCCCTACGGCCGCCCGCTGCTCCTGACCTTCGAGATGTTTTTCTCTCTCCTTCTCCCTCTCCCTTTATTCCTCTCTATTTCACACTCGGTGCAACACACACAGATACACACCCTCACTCACACATACACACACACACATTCTTTTCTGCACACCTTCCAGCCACTCAGTATTTTGTCATTAAAAGGCATTGCATTTCAAGCTTGGATCAAGCAGATGGGGCTGTGTAAGCATTGCTGCTCCTTCGCGCAGCACCTTGGCTTAAGTACAGATAGTCCACATGCATTACAGGCAGAGCTCTCCCCGGAAAAATCCATGCACACAAACACACATGTGAACACACGCCATGCACACGCACAACCTTCCTGGAACCGGAGAATCAGCCCGGTTGTGGATGGCTGATTCGCGTGGGTACTGTGTAGCTCTGTGGTGTAATGCCGATCTGATGTAGTTGAATACCTTGAAGACATGCTCTACACAGTAAGAGCACTAAACAACAAACAGAGGTATCATCTCCCAGTTAGTCGTTCTTATCCTTGTATATTTTTTAATCTTTTTCTGGAGACCAGTAGTTCGTGCTATAGTGGCAAAACACGGACAAAAAATACAAGCATAAAGTTCAGTGGGTTCATAGCACACACAATTACACTGACACACACACACACATACGTGAATGTAATATAATTATATCTACGTGCCATTAGACACATTTCTCTGTCTTTCTTTTATTTTCTCTTACTAGTCTCAACATTTGCATATTCCTTTGGGTGTTTGAGTTGAGCAGCTCTTTCCTTTTTCCTTCTCTTGTCTTCCAAGCAACAAATGTCAGCTAATTACACCATAGCTGTTTGGATGGGCTCCATCTTTCCCTGAGCTCTGCTGTGCTTGCTCTCTATGGGGCTGCAGGAAAAGTCGGGAAGCCAAGACACCAGTCAGGAATCGCCAGCGGTGGGGGATGAGCTACAAGGCTACACCCCCGAGAAATTGATTCCCAAGAGAGGACTCATCAATACTTATCATAAATGATACAACCAGCTCGCACCAACCTGCGGGGGATGTAATGTATCATTCACAGCCAGAGATGAAGCAGTAACGGCTAACACAGAAGGCTAAAAAGGCCAGTCACAAGCGAAACAGGTATTTCCCTGCACTCATCATTCAGTAAAAAACCTTCTTAGAAAAGATCCTATTTCATCTAGTGACACGCTCACAGGCACAAGGCCATCAAGTCAGGCAGGAGAGAAAAGTGCAAGTCATTGTCTGTGTATGGAACAACAAACTGCCACCTTGGTGTGTGTGAAATGAAGCCTTGAGGAGGCAGCCGCGCCCCTGAGTACAGCTAGCTCTCACACCAAGAGAGAGATAGTGAGAAAATGAAAGAAAGAACGACAGGAAGGGACAGAGAGGGGAAGAGATTACGGCTGCATGTAGCAATACACATAAACAACGAAACCCCATCCATGATCCTAACCTAAAAGCACTGTAGGGCACAGTTAACAACCATTTACATTCAGTGTTGGCTCTGAACAGATAGCGAACTCAAAGGATGTTTATTAGGCGCGTACGTTTCAGACAAATATTCTGATTAGAATGGGAGAAATCTAATTAATTGCTTGATTCACTGAATGAACCCCGAATTTGTAATGTAATCATAACAACTGCTTTTCAAGGGGCTCTTGTTAAATTTAATTGGGGGAGAAAAAAAAAACATCCTCTTTCACTGAATGAATGAAAATCAAATTAGGCCTGAAACTGGAGGAGTCTGCAAGTTTGTTCTGGCGTGCCATGAAAAAAAAAGAAATACAGAAGTGGGTGACTATATATTTTAAAAAGTCACGCATCGACTGTTTTGTAACACGCAAACATATATCAGGGGCACAGGGGGGAAACGCAAGAGGATTGACTGTGTACTCACTGTTAGAGATGTCTTCAGCTCTTTGACATAACTGCTGTAACACCTGGAGAAAAAGCAGAAACAAAAGATGACTGTGGTTCTGGTTTAAAATACATTCTGAGTCATAGGTATTAAATGTTTTTTTTCCCCAGTATGGGGATTGATTTATAAGATCATAAAATGTTTAGATTATATACAGCATTATGATAAGTCTGGAAGTGTTCCTTTTAAGAGCCCAAAGGAGATGAATAAAACTACCTGCATATCAAAGTTCCAGTAACACAGCTTAGTATTTTAGGGTTTTACGGAAACATCAAAAAGAACATACAGTGACGTCTGAATTGCAGCCATGGCTGCACACACATGCACACACAGAGAAAGATATTCACACACACAAGAAATCTTTTTCTCCCCGAGCCTTTTCTTGCAAAACCTGTTTGTTAGAAATGGATCTAGACACTGGAGCTTTGACTGTGTGGATATTTTCCCCAAACACAAGACAGTTCTTGTAGAGAACCAAGCCTTACCAGCGTTCTCACGCCCATCTTTCATGCATTGTCTCTGAGGCCCTCCTGTGCTCTTACAGCCTGAGCCTAATCTGAGGAGTTCACCAAAACAGACACCTCCCTGCTACACACAGTATATCATACTACAGATTTAACAACATTTAATTATGCCATTTACATAGACATTTAACATATTCTTGCACTTTTGATCCTCTAGAAGAGTTTTCAGCTACAATGTTAACACTGTCGGTCATAACCTGTGTTCGCAGGATTAGATGGTATCAAAAAACAGTTCAAACAAACTTGGAGCCTCCTCACACACATGCACACAGACACAGGAAAGCAGGCTTTTGTAGACTTTTTCAGACACACACACAGACACCAACACACAAACAGTGTTAAAGCGTGTGTGGGCAGCTATCTAACAAGGTTTTGTTGACAGTAAACACATCCATCTGGTCAACAGCAACAGAACCAAGTCTGGTGGACGCTTCATCAGCACGAGATGTGACCAACTCCTATGTTTGTACTTCTTATTTTAGAGACAGGGTTCAAAAGAACATTTTTACTGCTGTTCTTTTTTTTTCAGCAATTCCTGTTAATGTCATTTGTTTTAATCGCAGCCATGGTAAAAAGGAAACCAGGTATATTCATGCTCATGAGCCAAAGTCTGTGGCAAATAATACAATGCACATCTGTCATTACAGCTCGATCTATCACTGACCAGAAATCACCTTGACTGAAGGTGTTGATAATAACCATACTCACTGAACTGAAATGGTTCATTATCTACACTCTTACACAGACAGACACACAAATACACACACACAGACTACAGACACACAAATACTTTGATAACTCATCGCAGTGATAATGATAACAGAGAGCCAGGTAGGCTGAATTCATCTTCAGCTTTTTCATAAAGGCCTATTAGTGGATGATTAAAGGATCTCTGCTCATAGGGCTTCAGCACAGAAAATGATTTGCCAGCCACGAGGCAGGTGAATTACGCTGGATAAGAAAGCCAGTGCTGTCTGCCATCATTTGCCTGACTGAGAATCAGGCTGTTAGTCTATTAACCTCATTTTACTGTAAGATCTTCCTAGTTTTACATCAATGGCAGATGGATAAAATATATCAAAAATATCCCTTTTTTCTGAAGATGCCTTCTTCAACTGCAGTGTCCTCATAAATCATGTCAGTGCACGTTACCACATGATATCACTGCAACTAACAATTATTTTCATTTTCAATTAATCTGAAGATTACTTTTTCATTTAATCAATTATTCATTAGGTGTATAAAATGTAGTGGTAGTACAAAATTCCCATTTAAAATCTTTAAAAGCCCAATTGATTGATGTTCAACTGACAATCCAGAACCTTAAAATATTTAGTTTACTATCAAAAAAGAAAAAAAATATCAGAAAAGCATCACAACTGAGAAACTAGAAAAAGGGGACCTTTTTTTTTAGAAAAGACTAAAATGTTTCATCAATAGTTTGGACTGATTACAGGATGGTCAAATAATAGCACAGAAATAGCATGAAAATTATAAAGATAATTACAAAGATTTTACTATTTTAATCACACAAGGGAAATGATTTGCCTCAGTATAACATTAATGTGAGAGAATAAAGAAGTTACACAAAGCTATTTGTTATATCTTATAACAGCAGAATGATACAACAATTACTGCCAAAGGTTGTCAGTGAACTTGTAACAATCAAATGTCATTTTTATAATGATCATTATTACTTTTATTACTTAGCAATTTCCATCTAATTAACTTGAAAGGTAAAAAAAAAAGAAGAAGAAGAAAGAAACAGAAAAACAGGAACTGTCTGCAGTTATAATTACCTGCATTTAGACTCCAGGCATGCATGCACATGGACAGTGTTAAAACCTCATCTCTGAATTGTCTTGTTTGGCTTCCCTAATCTACCCGCCTTGCCTCAGCCACACATATGTTGACTTTACTTTAGGATTCATACAGCAGCGTTCAGACAAGACACAGAGAAAGAAAGAAAGAAAGAAAGAAAGAAAGAAAGAAAGAAAGAAAGAAAGAAAGAAAGAAAGAAAGGAAACAAACAAAAAGTAAGGTCACATCGTGTTTCATGTGCGCCTTCTTCACAAAAAACAATGTTGGTATTTGAGCATGGAAAACAAGTGTACTCTGAAAATACACATATTGAGATTGGCCTAAAATCCCTTGCTTTTTAATATTTGATGCCTTGTTAGAGGAGCAACACTGGTGAGGTGTTTGTCTCTGTTGTCTCTGTTGATCTCTGGCACACCGGGCCCTGTGGGAGTGAGCTAGTGAGACTTGGCCGCAGACATTTTCCTGAAGCCCCCAGAACAAAACAGGCAAGTCTTGACAGTCTGTCCGCCACCGAGTCGTCACACAATCAGTTGCAGGAAACCAATCCCTAAATAGCAGTGATTCATCTCTTCATCACACACAATGCCAGTACACAGTGCACAAAGAAGCTCTCTCTTCCCCTCTCTCTCTCTCCCTCTCCCTCTGTCTTACCCTATCTGTCTCAACCCCTTCCCCCCAGTGTGGTCTCTCATGCTGCTTAAAAATAAGTGCTTCTCCTAGCTTTCTTTGCCCTGTGATTTACTGGCAGTGTTTAACTGCAGGGCAGCATCTTTTATTGTTACATGATCTGGGGCTGAAAGCTGACAAAATGGAATCTCTGTGCGTGTACCTTTGTATGTGTGTAAGTGTATGTTCAGGGCAAAGTAAGGAGCCGTTGGAGGAATAAAGAACTTGTGTGTGAGAAACGTTTGTCTAAGTGCAATTCAAATCCTCCCAGCCTCCCGGTGCTGTGTACGTGTGCGTGTGCGAGTATATGTGTGTGTTTGTCATTCCACTAAATGGTTTCTTCCTTGACTTGATGGAGCAAGTGCCATCTCAAGGGAACGGGTTACACCGCACACACACAAAGTAAAGCGCTCTGAGACTGGCGAAAAGCTCAGAACATTAGCGCGATCCATTTGTAAGAGGTATATGAAATACCAGGCTGGATTGTGCATGTCTTTTTTTTTTTTGTCCGCGTACGTATGCGTGTTTTTGTGTTGCCATGATAACTCTTCTCTTTATGGCACAGAGCCCATCGCTGCATTACCCAATCCACTTCCTTTTTCTCGCTTCTCTTTGCAAGAATCCCATTCACAAATGCAGTCAAGCTGGCCTTGCTGGTGACTGTCCACAGTTGGAACAATGATATCAGTACAGTATGTGACCGGATCATCACCAGTGGATAATCAGGCTAGCACAGGCCCACACAACAGGTTCGGTGTATCGTTACAGCCTTGATGATCCATCAAGATGACGTGTGAAGGTCAGTGTAGCCATGACCAACACAGCTGTCACATATCCTCCCAGCACCCTTTTGGCTAACTGGCCTTCCAAAACACTCAGCACAAAACACGACCAACTGGGGAGCGCAGGGGCCAAGGCCAACAGAACATGCCTATAGCCCAGGCTGGGCTCATAACATGACGTGATTACCCTCCATACAACAAGATGTAGTGAAGGGGAAAATCAGAGCTGTTTAGCGGTTTAATGTCATTGCAAATCTGACAAGCAAACTGTTGGTATTCCTCACAATGAAAAAACATCATGGTGTAGGATAAAACACAGATAAGGCGCTAGCAAGAAACAACATATTGTCTCACCACTGGTGCCAAATATGATATAAAACATGAATGACTCATTGTGAGGTAAACTTATCTGAAGTTCATTTACACTGATTGAATTTATACAGATTTTGGTTTGGCGTAGTTGGATGCTTCATTCAAACACTCTAAATACATGTTAAATGTTTTCTTTTATGTTTGTTTTTTTTCCAGTTTAGGGCTATTTCACGTAAAATGACTTCTACTCACTTAACTGGACCTGCTACGTGTTGCCGTAGCTATCTTTGGCGGAAGCGATAGGCTGCCAGCAGCAAGTAGCTCAGCTAGCTGTGATAACGTGCGGAGTAATTGCAGGTAACGTGGCTCAATCAACCGGCCTAGACACCAAACTGGGATCAAACACAGCCTCTGAGACGGACAGATGTCAGTTTGAAGACAGCGCATACAGTACAGAAGTGATTTACAGTGGCTCTAACCAGGACTGGCTCTGGGGACAAGAAAACAATGCAGATGGGAACAGGAGAGGCATGAAGCTGCAGAGAAGGGAGGGAGAAGAACCAGAGGAGATTGTGGACAGTTTTATTTCATTCATTCAATTCCCAAGTAGTAAGGTTTTATTTTTCTGTTTAGCAAGAAATATCTATTTTCTTGACAAACTGTGAGTTTATTATGTTAACTAATTGGAATATCTAGGGAACTTGCTGCTTTTACATCTCTTAGCTGAAACTGTTGAACTGTCACCTCTTGATGAAGTGGTATTACACGACAGGATGGGTCATGGCTAGCTGGTTAGCATGCTAGTGTCAGTAGTAGTATCCCTGCAACATAGACGTCTTTGAAATAACCTCAACACAGTTGTTTCCACAAACTCTGTTGATATTGTAAGTTCATTTTTTTTAATGTTTTAAGCTTAATTCTGTCCGTATCTTACAAACTGTTCTGTTAAATGATCTTTTTCCAGTTTGTGACTATTTTACATTGGAATAACAGCACACAAGCATGGACAAGTTGCAGTCAGTGTGTGTGTGTATGTGTGTGTGTCCACTGCTTTATTTCACTTTTCAAATTGTGGTAAATTGACATCACAATGCAGTGAATAAATACTGGACGGTTGTCGTCCACTAATCGGAAGGTCGCTGGTTTGAATACCCAGCTCAAGACAAGTGTTGTAAAGCACTTTGAGCGGTCAGCAGACTGGAAAAGCACTATATAACTGCAAGTCCATTTAGCATTTACCATACATAATTCCTTCTTTTCGCCTTGTTAGGGGTATATTTTTTTTTCTTAATCTACAAAGACATTGTGACATTGTCGCTATATTGTGAGCCCATCGTTAATCATGTCCAACGCATCTTGATAGTTTCGTATCATGAATAACTCTGTGATTCCCCACTCTTATGTCTATCAGTATTGGCTTTCAATATTTAATCAACCGACAGTTTTAAATGACTACCAGTTCTGTTGTATAAGAGGAAAAGGCTACAGCGGTGCTGTGTGGAGAGCAGATGTGAACCCACTTTGATTTCAATGCCTGTGTGTGTGCAAAGCTTCTATTAAATGGATCTGCTGTCTCCTTGATCAAGGGAGTCAATAAAGGGCCAGTCCTGTCAAACCCTCAGGGGTAAGTGTATATGCACATATGTGTCCGTATGTGTGTCCGTGTGTGTGTCCGTGTGTGTGTCCGTGTGTGTGTGTGTGTGTGTGTGTGTGTGTGTGTGTGTGTGTGTGTGTGTGTGTGTGTGTGTTATGGACAGAATCTGAAGTACTCTGACAGGTGAGTGATTGAGTGCTTTCATTTCCCTCCAGCGACAACAAGACACGCACACACAAACACATACGCAGTACACACACACACAGTGGAGGATGGAGAGACCAAGAGCTAGAGAGAGAGAGAGCTGTTGTTTCCTAAAGGATGCTGCTCCTGCCTGCATGCTTAAATTAGCTCTAAATGTTTGGATTACACACGGGAGCTCTCACAGAGGATTTAGCAGCCATAGCCTACAGTCCAGGGAGTGTGTGGATGTTTCCATCTACATCCAAGTACACACGCACACACACACAATCAAAAAGTGTCCTTCTAGAGATCCTACCATATGTCACTCAAATAACACTCACTATATTCTGTAAACACTACAGACGATACAAAATAAGTTGCAACTATCTAACTAAGAAAAAAGATGCCAGGACCTCAACCAACAACTCCCACTATTTCATTCATTCGGTTTGTGCTAATGGGGAGACTTTTATAAGAGTGCAGTCTCGGCTTCTGTTGGTGGGGGGAGGATAGGATATGCTTGCAGATGCAGAGACAGGGAGAGAAAGCAGGAGAAAAAGAGAAGGGGAACGAGGGAGGTCAGCGCCCCCAGTCTCAGATAAAGGCCCTCTCCCTCCCTTCTGCTTCGGCTTTCGAAGCCCCTGCCAGGATCGAGAGGCGTCTCACGTTACAGCTGTCTCTCAGTGTCATCGTTCAGAAAGAGAGAGCACAAGCGGGAGAGAGAGACAGACAGATAGAGGGAGAGAGAGACAGACAGAGGGAGAGGGGGAAAGCGGGACAATGCCACAGACAGCGCGGGGCTAGGCTTTCATAGCTGGACAAGAGAAAAACAACAACAGCAGCAGGTTGAACTGGATGAGGAAACCTTGTGGCTTGGCTGCCTGCTGGTGTCTTTTAATAAGAGATGTTAATGCAACATACATTTTCACTACAATGCGGAAGCATTTTGAAATCACTTAAATGTGCTGTGACCTTTTCAAGACAAATTATTTCGAAATGTAGTGTGAACACAGCTAGTCAGATCATTTCCTCTACACCACCTGGGACTAACTGAACACTGACGATTTCCTAAGAAGAAAAAGAGGAAATTCATTTTTTAAATACCTTGTTTTGTGTCCAGTGTGAACCAAGAAAACACACCATTCTCAGAGAAAGAGATGGTAATGACTGTAAGACTTTGTGTTACAGGGCTTCTGTGGATTAGATAAGTCGCCTCCTCACAGACAAGCATCCATTTTTAACCTTAAAATGCTAAAAACAGCATGTCCCAAGTCCAGTAATGACTAATCCAATGACTGCTAGCATTTCAGCCTGCACTACAAACAAGGTAAGGCTGTGTAGGTCAGCAGTGAGTAAAGTTAAATTCAGAGTGAATGCTTGTTTTGTTTCTATAACTTTTTCTGGCGAGGAATAAAAGATGCGTATGAATTCCAGATAAAAACTTCATGAAGGAAAAAGGGTGCTGTATATGCAGATTTTCACTCTAGACTGTAGTGCTTACACCGCCGACACACTGACATCTGATTGTACCAATGCAGTTTACATAAAACACGGTTCTGAACAAATACACATATAGCTATTGCGAGGCTCAAAACTGCTTGTTTGTTTTTCACTATCCTTGTCATTTCTCATGGCATTCTGTAGGAGTTAAATATTTAAAATTCTGGCTTAGCTTGGAGCAGGCTTTGCCAGCACAGCTAAAATAAAAAGCCTTTGTGGCAGCAGTGACCAGATTTTAAATGCTGAAGAAGATCAATAAATGGGGGCTGTCGAGGCACAATCTCGTGCATTTGTGTGTGTGTGTGTGTGTGTGTGTGTGTGTGTGTGTGTGTGTGTGTGTGTGTGTGTGTGTGTGTGTGTCCTGTCCCTATGCGTAATGCCTGTGTTCTGACAGCAACTGTGTGTGTGTGTGTGTGTGTGAGGATGCTTGTGTGTGTACATGTCTACGTGCATCTTAACACCCACCAAGGCTCACAGCTCCCCTGCCTGCTACAAGCTATTCTATAGTATCATCAGGAACCCCACTGACCCAGGAGGCACACCAATAGAGAAACCAATATCATTCCCATTGCCACTTCCGAAAACCTTCTTCCCATTTCTTTTCCATTCCCAGTATCCTTTTCCCATCTGAGCGCAGCCAGCATGGGTAAATGCTAGAGAAAAGTGTAAATACAGCCCCCCGCTATAGATTGAGAATGTCAAGGTGTGGTAAACATCAAACTAAATAGCAGGTTTTTCAAGACCTCATCGCCATTTCCATTATCAAGTTCCTCCTGAGACAAAATGACGGGCGACTAGACGAGACAGGAAGGAGAGAAGAATGACAGCAAACATCTTGTTTGGTTTTCTTCAGAAAACAAAATCCACTAACATCATCATTGGGCGGTTCCAAAAAACACTGATGTGATTTCTTTTACAGAAAAGAAAAGCGTTCGTAATGCTGCCATGTCTTTCTGTTTTTTGCCACTCTGATGTTTTATAAAAGACCACATTAAATGGGTGCTTTCAGCTCACATAAAGTGATAACCTTCTTCGCCGTGTCCTTACCACATGAATGTGCGATGGAGATAAATTATGAGGGCTGGCTTTTGCATCAGCTCCGTGGCTCCGCAAAACAAGAAGTACATCTGTATTTTCACCCCCTCACTAATGTACAAGACAAAAACAGCCCTGAAGTGGAAAAATCATCAGGACCTTTTGAGACTTCATTAAAAGAAACTAGCCTGGACTTTCCAAACAAGGCATCTCTTTGGAGGGGGAAATCAACCTTTTCACCTTGCTGGTGGAAAAACAGGCATCCCAACGAGACAGAGCATGCACAAACAACCTTGACTTTCATCAAGGAAATTCTCACATTGAATGATAAATAGAGGCCCAGGGGACGAACAGCAAAGAAGAAGCTTATCGCCTTTCCCTCCCAAATTTGGCTGCTCTGTCTTCTGTCTCCTGAAAGTCAACACGGGGTGACCCACTTGCACTTTACACTGCTTATTGTTTGGTAATTAATCCACCATATGTAATCCACACAGAAATGTAGAGAAAACTAAAATGGGTGTTGAGTTGTTTAGTCCTAATTAACAGTTGAGATTGTTCATTTGTTTCTACAACAGCGGGCATATGTGCCCTATCTCATTAGCTTAGTTTTCACAATATAGATTCATTTCTCATTATCCAGACTCAGGCAGACATTTATGGTCAAAGACAGCCGGAGTATTTGACACAGCCCACGTTAAAAGTGCCTGTCACTGAGCCTGCACTTTAGACAATTATTTGTGTACCCTGATGATTATCAGGACATCCAGTGAACATGCAACGTTACCAAAATAGCAAGGTAACACAAGGTTAGGTAGATCATCTGAGAGCTAACCAACTTTCCAGCTGAGAGGACATTAACCTGCTAGGCCGTGTAAACACGTATCAATAAGCAAGCTGCCTGCATGGTCCTGCAAGACACAGCATAATACAGCACATCAAGACAGACACACAGCAGCCCCAATTTGATCTGGAACAATACAAAGCATAATCAATCTAATGCCGAGAAGCTTTTAGGGCTTTCACTAAAACATGGCTTTTTCTCAAAGGACCATTAGTCCTTATAGGATTAATGTCTCCTTCAAAAACACGTTTAAAGTCCTGAGCTTCTTGGAACATTATTTCATTTGTCATTATTGTTTTCTGTGTGCACGCATAAACATTCAGATGTAAATGGCTGAACGATGGGGAGGGAGGGAGGGAGGAGGAAATATGATCGGGACTCTGTCTAACATTAGTTCTTCAATCTTTTGGTTAACACAGAGCAGATCCCCACTTCCTCTCTAACATTCACAGCTCTGTGTCAGCAGTGCTAACATGCAGAGATTTGACAGGGCTCCCAGGTGGCCTTTATCAATATACTGTTTTTAGGTCTAATTCATTTAAAATACTGACATCAATTCCATGAAATATTTGGGTTAGGAATTATCCAGAGACTGGCTCTTAGGTGCTTTATATATATCAGAATTTGTCTTTCATCATAAGTTTAGTCTTCTGTTATCATTCCTAAAGCACACATTGTTTACATTATCATATATCTTCTAGAGAATATTTAAAAAAATACATAATATAAACAGGGTGGAGCGATAAAAAGTGATTACCGTAAAGCTCACTGGCATGAACCATATTGAAATATTTACTACAATTTCTGATAACTGACCATTTCTGTGGCCATTTTTGCACCTCTAAACTGAATATTCAATATCAGATTACATTTTAACTCCTCAAATCACTACATGACTACTTCATCTCTTAAGATGTAGCAGTTTTAAGGTTAAAGGACATGAGGACACTTTTTATCTATTTTGTTTAGTCTTTACTTTTTCTATCTACAGCTGATGGACCTTTAAATACCGCCTGTCAAACGGTTGCCACAAGTGAGCTGTCCTCACAACTCTTCATAACAAAAGTTTCTAGACACACAAGAAAAGTAGAATTGAAAGCCAAGCAGTTGTCACATTTAACGGAACGAGTTTGATCTGGCGACAATAAGTTTAAGTGCTCACTTAGTAACAGATGAATCATCCACATGCCGACAGATCAGACATCATTCTGATATGAACTCATACCGTATCATATTTTCATTGACTTGATCGATATATCATGCACGACTAATAAATCCCACTTCACTTCATTTTCCACAAAACGCACACTATGGGTTTCCTGAACAAAAAAAAATTCCAAAAGACAGCCCCATATTCAATAGTAAGGGATTACGGAGAATACAGCCATGTGTGCACATGGGATTGTCTTCTCAAAAGCTGTCCAAGTTCTGTCAGATTCAGCACCCCCAGACACAGAGCTCGTGAACCTAATTTCACCTAATCAGCTTAGTCAATAGCAACCGTTTGCTGTGACTTTGGTAGACATGCAAATAGGGCTTAACTATGTCTATCCTTAATTCCTGAATGTTCAAGTCAAGCGGAAGTCCTCCTTTATCTCTTCAAAAACAACAGTTCCAATTTACGAGAGAGGAAGAGAAGCAGAGAGAGGAAGACAGAGAGAGGGAGAATAAAACTCCGGCAGAGAGTTGATTTTTTTTTTCGGCCTGGCAAGGAGAGACATCTCTGATTTGAGTGTGCTTGAGGTAGCACAGTGTGCTTTCATTTCAAACCAACATGGCAAACAAACTCTGACAGATTTGTTCCCCTTTTTTCACTTTTGCTCTTGCTCTCTCTCTCAAATTATGGGAAAACACACTGCACAAATATATTAGTACTTCTTGTTGGTTTGTATGTTCAGCTGCAGCACTTGCACACACACGCACACGCACGCACGCACACACACACACACATATTCAAACCAATCTGCGCAAAATGATGCTAACAGTAGACAGTTGTAATAGTGATAGAATAAGAGACACTGTTCCGTCTCAATTCACTGATACCGCTAATGGCTTCTTAGCAGCTCCATGAAATCAAGCAGCTGTCATGTCGATGCATCAGCAGTGAGAGGAGGGAGAGCCATCCCCATAAGGACAGAGGCACCGCGCCTTCATGTTTGGCTAAACATCTGCTCCTCTGCACTCCAGCTTTGCAGCAATAAACGGGCAAACAAAAGAGGTGGGAGGTGAAATGATCAGATTTTCCATTTCAAAGCATTTGTTCGGGTTGTCCCCCCCCGCCAGAACCCACACCCCCCTGCTTTTAAACTGCTTACAGGACACCGGGAAGAAAAAGTGAGACCCAAGTTTTAACTCTGAGGGACAGAGCGAACGCATGATCTAAAATAACACCTTTCGTAAAATGGATGACAGAAATAAGGTCACCATTTCTTGCTGCGAGGAGTCTCCTTATCTTAAATGTTGCAAACCAGTATAACAGCTCAGTCGGGGGTGATTCAAACTGTGTGTGTTTGTGCGTGTGCGTGATGATGACAACAGATGCATGTTTGTCAATCTGGCAAATCTATCAGCCATACATCAATTCACCTTTGTGTAAACAACATTACACTAATTCACCAACAGACACCTTTTTAATCAAACACCTGTGTAATTCAAAGGAGGTCTAATCACTGTTATTTGGCAGTTGCATCCAGTTAAATTTCATTTTGACTCTTCTTCTTCCCTTAATAGGATTCTTGGTAATTAATATCCTTCCTTCCTTCCTTCCTTCCTTCCGTCCGTCCTTCCTTCTCTCCCTCCTTCATTTATTCATTCATAACCGCGTGGACTGAGTAAACTTAGAAATCACATTGAAACAACACACTAGGTTCAAAATAGCACTAATACTTTTATTTAAATGTGGCTGTACAAAAATACCGCCATGTCCACCTGCCTCTCCAGAAAAAAAACAAGAACCCAGCATCCTGACATGTAACACTACGTCACTTTATATCTGCTTTTTAAAGCAAACGTCTCGGGCACGAACACAAACTGTCCTCTCGCGGAGATAAAAAAAAAAAAATACAAAAATTGGCTTCAACCCATCTCTGACAATCTGTTAACCACGTTTATTTTCATCCAGAAACCACAGGGCAGTGTGAGATCCGCTGCCTCGTTTAAGTCTTTTAAAACTTTGGTAAAAACTTGCGAAAGAAAAAAAAAAACAACGTGGATCCATTTCCTTTTAAAGTAGCCCGTGTGTTTGTGTGTGTTGAGAGAGAGAGAGAGAGAGAGAGAGAGAGAGACAAGAGGTTGGTGGGGGGGAGGTAGGGGGGTACTTTGAGGGAGGGGGGCGAATTTTTAAAATAACCAAGATGGCGAGAGGCTTGTTGTTTTGGAAGGGGCAGAAAAAAATGGAGGATATTGTAATATACACAAAGGGATAAATTTCAACAACTCGGCGAGGCTGCTAGCTTGCCTCGCATGCCTCTCGGTTTGAGGAAGCGACCGCGATAGCAGCTCCCCGGCAGGCAAGGCAGAGCTGGCCAGCAGTATGACTAGCGACACGAAAAGCTCAAACTCTGACCCGCTGTGGGGAAAAGAAATTCATATTATACGTCAAAGTTAATCCGTACCGAAGGGGATATTTATGTATTTGTCGCTAATTGTTTTATTTTCGCGTCGAGGGACTATTAAACTGGATGGATTCCTTTTAACGGACGGACCAACGGCAGTCCGGTTGTCTCGTAGTTACCCCCTTGTACGTGTTGACGGTTTCAACAGCCAGCACCGAAAATACGCAACCAAAACCGAGCACAGCACATCCACACGATTGACAAAAGCACAGCAGACAACACTATTAACCGATAAAAAGTTAAATATCCCCACGATAAGACAAGTTATCAAATACAACAGCCCGAGTGATCGGTGCGAGAGAGAAAACGGAGAGAGGGACACAAAGACGATTCCCACTATCAGGTCACCACTCAGAACAGAAGAGGAAGAAAAAACACTTCGTTTTTCTACATTAAAGAAGACAAAACTTTACGGATTCGAGCAAATGTACCGCCGCGGAAGACACACAGCGAATGAATTACAGCGTAACAGCCAACAAGAAACTATCTATAAAGCAGTTTAGCCAAAGCTGAGGGGTAAAAAAAAAAAAAAAAAAGAAGCTAAGAAACTAGAAACGGAGCCAGCTCTACGCAGCTCACCGCTTGTTCTGTGATGTGAAGGCAAAACAGCGTCAGTGAAATAAAACACTTACCTTTTTTTAGTTTCGACACTTTACTTATTTCCAACGTGGGTTTTTAGTTCAACTAACACTTCGGCGTGGTCTTCTTCTCGCCTCTTTTTTTCCTTGGTCGGTTTTGGTTATGAAAGAGGTCGGGGACGAATGATAAAGAAGGGAATTGGGCAGTAATTGAGTCTCGGTGTGTGAGTGTGTGTGTTAGTTACTAACAGCAGATTGAAGGAGACTCTTCTCAAGGTTTATTCAGCTCCACTTCAAGGAACCGACCTGACGTCAGCTCACTACTGCCACACAAAGAAAACTTATTATTTGTGCAGCGGCTGTAGTAAAGGAAGGATACAGTCGCTGACCGTTATTACTTTAAATGCGACATTGTCATTAGCTTCGCGGCTCCTGCAGAGATGTAGCGGTAACTTTATTTACTGCTGTTTGTTTTGTGGCATCTTTGAAACCGCACGGACCTTATGGCGACGATCGGCCACCGGTGTAAACAAATAACACAATATGCAGATCGACTGCGTTAAAAAAAATAACATTAATTTATGATTTGTCTTAGAAAAGTCGCAACTTTTATTCAACTTTGATCAGTTTGATTAATTATTATCGTGTTGATTTTTTTTCATTCTTTGTTGTTTAAAAGGCATTTTTTTTACTGAAATACATCAAATTATACGTGAGTGCAGAGATTTTGCAGGTCACATAGGAAAGGAAAGTTGCACAGTCCTCTTCATATTTTAGACAGAAACACTTGATTTTTGTTTTTTTCATGGATTTATTTTTGATAAGTGCTATATAATACAAGTTGCGCTCATTATTACTACAGCTTGGAAGTGAGAACATTTGGCATTTTTACCTTTTAAATGACTTAAACGATTAAATCGAGATAGTGATTAACACATTTTCTGTCAATCGACTAATTGATTATTGTAAGTTGATGTTTGCCTAAGGTGATTAAATCAGTTTTGAATGAATGTTACCTTATGATACACACATTAAAGGTACACTATGTAGCTTTGGGGAAGACATTTTAATGAGAAGAGAAACATCTTCATCGACTGATTAAATGAATAAACTCCTTTTGTTGTCATGACTGAATTGAACAAACTGATCTTAAAGGACAACACAGTTCCATACTGTTTAACTTTGCTTATATGTGGCGGACCCTGCCAAAAATAAATATTTATGAGTTTGTTTTATTACCTCATCTATCTATCTATCTATCTATCTATCTATCTATCTATCTATCTATCTATCTATCTATCTATCTATCTATATAAAATTCCTCACTGTCAACTGACCAAATGATCATCCCTCAGAAGATGATACGCGATCAAACAAATACAAATGGGTTCCACACAGGCTCCAAATTAGAAGGCGTTTGCTGAAACAAAAACAGAAATGGGACAGATCTTCCTCGGGATAGGATCAATACATTGCCTGGCAAAGACAGCCATCTGTGCCTAATTGTATGCTTTACCTCCTCTTCTGAACACACAATAAGCAACAGGCTGAACGCAGGCCCTCTGACCCAGACTGGGTTTCCAGACGGAGGAAGATTATTTCATTCAACTGGAAAACAACAAGGGGGTGGAGGGGTGCAGGGGAGTTTTTTTTTTTTTTTTTTTTTTTGCAGATGGAGTGGGCAACTGTTCTTATATGCCCCACCCATGACGAGGATGAGGATGGGTCACAGAGCCTGAGCCAACTGGTGTGTGTCTGCACGTCACATCAGCCCTGCTTGTATCCATTTTAACAGGTATTATAGCGGATTAACAAACTGTTCACTGTTAGTTTATAGACACCTCATAAATCACACGCAAACAATGAACTCATTGTTAGCAGCTTGATGGAGTGTTGCTTTACAGGCACATTCATATTAATGCTTCATAAACATTATAAATGACCATAAATGTATCCTTGATTTTCTTCCCCTTTCTCTCTCTCTCTGTCTCTCTCTCTCGCTCCCCGTCTCGCTGCTGTTATGTCACAACATCCAAAAGTGTCACCGGAACATTTTTTTTTTGTTATGCTATTGCAAGAATTGCAAAGATGTTGCTCAGAAGTCAGTCATTTTCACGTGTACAAATAAACGCAAAAAAAAGAAAAGGTGGCGGTGTTAGTGGCGGGGTGGGGGTTTGATAAAACATTCATGATCGCCCGCGTTTTGGAGGATGGACACAGAAACCCCTTATTCAGCTTGTGCCGTGCAGTCAAAGCCATTTTATGAGCTCGCTCTCCATGTTCTTTGGCCATTGATTTTCTTCTCTGCCCCTTTCCATTACCTGTTGAGATGAGGGGGTTTTGCTCTTCTTCAAACACACACACACACAACACCCACACACACACACACAAACACACACACACATACACAATCCCCTATATCTGTCTCTCTAGCCACTGGCACCCTGGTGTATTTCTCCATCTCCTCCGCCTCTTGTAGCAGGAATGACAGGCCATGAGGAATGACAGTGGCTCTGTTTGTCATACAGTAGCAGCAAGAAGCAAGGATTTTTAATTGCATTGGAGAATCTTCATTAAAGAGAGCACATGGGGGCGGGAAATGGGGGAGAGGGCTGCATCGGGAGGCGTCGGGGGGCACTCTGAGCATCGTCATTAGGAGAAGGCACTAGCAGCATAGAAGGGTGGGCCCTCTTTGCATGCACACTGAGAATGCCTGCCGTACCTCGGTCATTTGTAACATAATAAGTGCCAGCACAATGACTGCAATGCGAGAAAGCACACCACAGGGAAGAGAAGGGGGAAGGGAGACAGCATGTCTGTCTAAAAGAGGGACTTTTTTTTTTCTTGATTAGAAAGTATAATGAGCCACTAAAGAAACAGGAAAAAAAAGAAGATCTCTCCTGAGACTGATGGAAAACAAATTAATCTGGTGATTTGGATTTAATTATTATTTTTCTATTAGTCCACCATGCAAAGACAGGGACAGCCGTCAGAAGCGAGGAGCTGTGCTTGCATTTATTGATTTTCACCCAGACACATTCAGGGAATACAGATTCATCTGCTCTCCTCCCCAGCACAATCCGCTGTGTGGGATTCCATTAACACAAGAAGCTTCCAGCAACTCCGAGATGTTTAATTTGAACGCCATAAATGGAGCTTAAAATAGTGTTCGCACACAAGAAAAGTGGCCTAAGGATGCCTTTTTTATGCAATTGAATTAGTCCTCACTTATTGTTGTGTCCTACATAATAACTATTAAATAAACACTCCAATGAATTGAATTAAGACAATGTTCTGCTGTTTGGAACGAGACGAGCTCTATTGTTCGTCTCTGCCGCCGACGTCTTACACCGCCATAAATGTTGAGTTTAATTTAATCTTTTGTTTTGGATTACTGTAAAAACTCCGCAACTGGACTCTAATTATTCTTCCCATGCATGTAGTATCTTCTCTTTGTTGCGTCCCTTCAATACATCAGTAGTCTTGAACACAATGCCTTGTGAGATGTAATGATTTGCAAAGTCAATGATTCGAATTGCCTGTGTGATTAAAGCACAAGGGACCAATTTGCGGCTGCTATATGTAGAATATCGGTGTGCCTCAAGTAGCCCTCATATTCTCTCGCTGACATGAAATTCAGCAATTATGCCGGATGAACGCGGTTATTGATTGCTATCCGGCCATCTCTTTCTGAAAAAAGGTTTGCAATAAATGTAATGGCCTCAAGTGTGCAGACCCAATCACAAATATTCCGAAAGCCGAAACGACACCTAATGGCATATGAGAATCCATCTGACAGTGACATATGCATTAATCCTTGACCTTTAACCTCGGAGACATCTACAGGAAGCAGGTTCAGGGGTGTTACGTTGAGTGTTTCTGTGACACAAATGTTTTAGAGCCTCGTGATTAACTGCCAGCTTGTAAAAAAAAAAAATTTAGGTACAAATTTAACTATATAAAAAGTGATTTGGAAGATCGACCGAATAATGTTTTCCAATGCGAGGTTGACTAATAAACCCCTGCACGGTCTAAATGAGTGCACTCGGAGGCTGTTTACTGTGGTGAATGTAGCTGAGCAGAACACTCTGTTGCATGATGTAATACACAGAAGGGAGAAATCATTATAATAGCAGAGTAGTAGAGTGACTCATTCGTTGATGAGGTACATTCACACTGTCATTCAATGAGCAGATGCAGTCTGCGTGCACATGTTGTAAGTGTGTGACCGATAGAGAGGGAGAGACAGAGACAGAGAGAGAGAGAGAGAGAGAGAGAGAGAGTGAGGGAGAGAGCATTAGCATGTTCCTTTTCTGGGAATGAGGAGTCATTTGTGCCAGGAAAGTGGAGAAACAAGTCTCGGCCCCACAGTGATGCATCCCTCCGTGAAGAATTAGATCACAAGCAAATGTCACCCCAACCTGAGCGATGCCAAATGACCTTGAATCAAATAAAAACACATCTCTTACCGACGTCAGTGTGTACACACGCCGCACAAAATGTCAGCACATTTTCCATTTGCTAAATCTGTGCCTAAGTGCAGGGGTTTAAGCATAGGTAATCGACCTAGTATTTTCCTGCAAGTCCTGAATATCACCCTGGAGGAACCCTGCTGTTAAATACAGCTAACTACAGTTACTTACTTATAATTTAATCAATTTAAAATAAAGTGGCGTGAAATTTTCCTTACTTATAAAGCCAACGCTTACAAAAGAAGGAGAAAAACACACCCAAACTGACATTACTTATAGCCCGTGACCATACCATTTCTCTTATTCTGCATTTTGAGACACATGAGGCTGAGGGGATTTTTCACGGGAAATGACTTTCACAGTTGAATTTCAAGCTTCAGTGCTTTGCTTTATCATAGTTTGCATATAACTAGCTTTGATTTCGGTCCACTGTAGCCAGCACACATCTCTGACAATGAGGTATACTTTGATAAATATGTACTTTTTCTATCATCATTACGGAGGTTTGTCTGTTTTGTTCTCTCCTCTCTGACCCACATAAAAAGCATGATATCAGACCATAGTAAAGTGCAGGTATAACACCAGCCAGTTTGTTTTATTTTTCTTTTAGTTTACACGGTCTATTATACATAAACACACTCACATTACTTGAATAACGCATGGTCATTACCCCGTAAAATAAGAAACATTATTGTAATTCCACGGAGACCAGACCTACTTCTCTTAAGTCACCCACTAGTGATTTGTAATGCAAAGGTAAGCTACCTTTTATGGGATTCCACTCAAATGCTAATCCACAGGAGGCTCTCAACTCATATTGACAGACATCACTGTTGGAAAAATCAGTCATTAGAGACTTAACAGTGTTCAGTCTCTGCGAGCGGAAAGCTTTCTTCTTCTTTTTAAGCAATGACTTTGACAAGTTTGATTTGGCAGAGAGTTCCCTGAAAATTTGGATCAAGCGGTGAAAAGGAATACTGCTATTTACACTGCAGTGTGCTGAAAGTGGAATTCGTAACTAATCTCAAATTAGATTTGCCTTGTGTAACACGACCAGCATTTAGTGCGAGCACCAACCTTTTTTAGGGACACAACAAACACATATGAGCGCGAATTTGGCACCTTCATTGAAGGGACACCGGGCCTCATTATGCAACAACTCTGAGCAACTAAGTGAATCATCTAATATGAAAAAAGAACAGTTTGCCGGAGTCATGTTGAAACTGCTTACTTTAAAAAATTATGAAATGTATCAGTTCCCGTTCCATTGAAGAAACCAACGAGTATTTATGAAGCAAAGAACCGCTCCCATTTTGAGAACATCTTATTTTGAAACTTAATTAGGTAAAATAAAATAAGAACTCAAGAGTAAAGTGTTTGTGTGTGAGAATTAGTTTTTTGACAACATTAAAAGGATAATTACATGAAATTGTGCGTCTGGTTGCGTGAGAACTACACAAGCTTGTTTCATTCGATTTGAATGTCAGTGTTCAACCATGATCTGACGATACGTCAAGATAATGTCCCGCTCTTATATAAGAAAAAATGTATTTGTTGCCACATACATAAATAATGGTAAGAGCTGCCTGAAATACGAGTGGTTTCAACGCCCACACGTGACCACATGTGAAGCATAGCTTACTTAACATAAAGTACCTGTGTGCATCTCAATGCGGACGCCATAAATAAGAAAACCTTTGAGAGCATATGTGTATTTGAATCAGGCTCTGGTTTGTCCACCATGTCGATTCTCACAGATATTTTCTTTCTCAGCAACAAAACAAGAAACATAAAAACAAATCCAAGGTAAATTTGATGCTAAGATATCAAAATGCTACTTATGGTCTAATTATAGAACTTAAAGTCTCATTTGAATGTGGAGGGAAAAAAAAAATGTCCACGCATACCACATGAGCTATTTCCAGAGAGAGTGCGTCGAGGCCATCAAAAATCCATCTATTGAACAAGCTTTCATATTCATTCTCGAGGTGTGTTTGAACTGCGCATAAACCCCTAAGAGCTATTATAAAATGTATGAAAAAAAAGACCCCCGCTGCAGATATAATGTCGCATAATGCAGGCCGGCCTCGCTACTCTTTTTTTAATCAGCAAATGCATGAAATGAGAGCAAATGTTTGGGACAGTAAGTTGCTGAAGACGGGGACACATATTTATATGAAAGTTCACTGCATTGAGAAAAAGGTGTGAGTTTTGCACCATAATGGATTGTTTGTTATGAAAAGCTCTGAAAAAAGCTGTCCCACATGGCAATGTTAGAAAGTCAGAAAAAGCAAATTGAGTAACATTCACGACTTATTTCCAGATCAAACAGATCATTTTGAGTTCATTTGGAATTTTTTTTTTTTTATTCTTTGGCAATTTCCCTGTAAAACAATCCTTAATCCCTCACGGTGATAACAGCTCGGTTTATCTGCATTGTGAGCTGACATTTACCTCCGAGCCTGATCGCTCAACATTTTCAACGGCTTCAATCCGAAATAAAAAAAAATAACTTTGTGTTTAAAGATATACACCTCCTTATGGCGCTCAACAGCACCCTCAAATCCCCGGCTTTCCTTCAGCTCACTGTTGATGTTTTGAAACTCAGAACATCAACAGTGATCTGGGAGGAATTTTGAGAATTTACGGGTGTTATTGGTCACAATAACAAAATCAGGGAGTGCATTTTTACCGACCTTTTAACTGCTAAGGTCCTTTTAGGAGTGGATTCTTTATGTCAGACAGGTGCACAGGGAGCTTCAACTCTATAAAAACTTCGAGACAAATATAGAATATGTTGTCTTCGCGCTGCGTGTGACAAAGACGTCAGATATTGAAGATAGCATCTGTCCGTCAGACTGCCACACCTGCGTGTTTGAAAGTTTCATTTTGAATAATGGCTGTTAAATGAACCCTTAAAGTACAGTGGTGTCAAAGAGAAGATCACCTCCTGGAAATGAAAATGAAACGCAGGTTTGGTGTGTAATAATGATCTCATTTACAATGATGTTACTCTCTCTATACAAATTCAGCCTTTAGGGTTTTAATTAGCAGGTTTTATACTAAGCGCACGTATATTCCCTGAAGCAAACTATTATTTATTCCCAAAAAAATGTAAACATGTCTATTTATATAAGTGTGGCTGTGTGAATTTGTTTTAATTTGAACATTAACAGTCTCTATTAATTACTTGATTGGGAAATAAATTATTCAGCAGACATGTTAACGCTGTACTGGAGTGTTAAAACAGCTACCGAGTAGCAATAAATAAAGTGTGCGTGAATGTGTGTAGAGCAGATTTAGGTCCGTGTTTAACTAAGAATACATCAGTTATTACATCCATGCTTAATCAATGAAACTCAAACAAAAGAGTCCGGAACCACGAGGTTGGAAACCGCATTGTCGGATTGCTCAAATGATCCATTTGTTGAGGAGCATCTGAGCGCAGACTGAGGTGGGCCTGCGGGGGTGGTCTTAAGACGATTTTAGGACCGATGAAAACAGGCCCCCGTGTTAATTAATACTGGCAGGCCACTGTTCCTCCTGGCAGTGTGCAGGCAGACATACTGGCCTGCCCTCAGTGACGCCTGGTCAAAAATAGGGCACCACACAGCACAGTAATGATCACAATGGTGACATCATCTCTGCCTTCAATGTGCTCTCCCCTCAGTGCTCCTCTGAACAAAGAGCAGCAGGCATGCAGGGAGCGAGGCAGATGTCACTTTGTGTCTGGGGAACATTAAGACCAACAAATGTCCTCTGAATCCATCGGAAAAAGCCTTTTAGTGGCCGTGTGGGGTAAAACACTGACTCTGCTAAATGTCACTAACTGAAAAAACGGGCGCCTTCTCCGTCAACAATCAGCCGTGTGATTTCTTTCATTTCACCTGTGAATTTCGAATCAAGCGCGCTTTTGTACTTGCTGACGGCAACAGAGCAAACCTATGGCGAGAGAAGAATGTCCGCAAATAACTCACAAGCATTTTTGAAATGGTGCCCCTCAAACATGTGACCCAAAGTGTTAACACATGTGGCCCTGCTTTTTCAGCCATTGTTGCTGATCATGTGTCTCCAAAAGTGTGTGTGTGTGTGTGTGTGTGTGTGTGTGAAGCAGGCCCGTACACACTTCAAATACACCCTAATACTGCCTGTCACCTACAGAGATACCGCGCTGTAAGCAAACAAGTCAACTCTATACAGCGTAAATCTGTGGGCCACATTTAGCCCGCGTTTTTTTTTTGTTCGTTAAAAGAAATTAATCTGCCGGCGAGAGAGTTCCTGAGAGCAACACAGCACAGGAAAGTCCCACGGGGCAACAACTTACAATATGTGCTCAGTAAGTTCACTCAACTCAGCTGTGTTGCCCGTTTGTTTCCATGAATCTTCTGTTTGACTTTCCGCCGGAAATAACTCGCGAGGGAGCCTGGATGCTCCTTCCTGGAGGTTTCTCAGAGGACTCTTGCTCTATGCGCCCCCTTGAAGACACTGAGCTCGTATTGTCGCTCTCCTATAAACCAGCCTTTTGTGGTGTTCATGCGTCTCCACAAACAGAGCAGGAGACAGAGAGAGAGAGAGGGAGGGGGAGGAAGGGAAAGACAGAGGGAGGGAGAGACAGAGAGAGGAAACAGATTCTCAAGACCTGGACAAGCCGTGGGAAAAGAGGGGTCTTGTAAAGGAAAAGCAGAAATGTCTCAGGACATTCCTTTGTGATTACACACTCTGGACAAATCCAGACATTCTTGTAGTTATTCTGTGTCTTAGGCCTTGAGTTGGAGCGAATCTCATGAGCAAAGCGTAAATATCAACATCTCCACTTCCTCAACAGCTAGATTTTCTGATTTATTTAAGCCATTCGATTTGGATAAAAAGTCCAAAAACTTGAACTGATTGTTCTTATTTATCCTGCAAACTATTCTAGAAACTTTGCACCACGCTATCCTGAAAAAAAGAAGAAAAAACAACAGCTCAGAGAGACAGGTAGGTATGCATCTCATATCCTCGCCACATAAATAAGAGGATTCGAGTAAGAGGAGGGCATTGTGCGCAAAAAATCTCAGGTTACATGCCCATGATCTTAGCTGCGAGAGTAAGCTGCCCCCAGTGAGAAAAAAAGCAAAAAAAAAAAAGCATGTTCTTCCCTTGTCACAGCTAGCATGAATGAGAAACAGCTCTGAGGAATGCTCCATTATCGTCCTATCAGCAGGACTGGGGGAGGAGAGCTTGTAGTCTCTCTCTTTACGTCGCAGCAAGTGTTTCAAAACCGTGTGTCTGAAGGAGGACGGAGGACAGGGGGCTTTGTGAGTGGCACTGGCCTGCAGACCCGCAATTGGGCCGAGCGTCCTCCTCCCCAACTCACCAGACCTTGCACTTCCTCATTTGTCTAGGTCAGACGTTCCTTTTTGTCAGCAATTAATCTGCAGCCCCGCCCTCCTATATTTATCCCCTTTCACTCTCTGTTTCCCCTTCACCTCTTGTTCTGTTGGCCTTGAGGAGATTTACACTTGGGTTTGATCACTGTTCACCGTTGTATACATGCGACTTATAATGGATCACCAGGCCCTTTTAAGTGCTACATTTTTTTTTTCTTCCCCCCCTGAGCATGATGAGTGTCTTGTTGACCTTCCCATTATTATGCATCTGCTGTGCAACAGTGCTCCCTCTCCGCTCCGGACTGACCTTTCACGGACCCCCCACACACTTAACATGATATCGGTGTATTACAGATTTCGATGGTAAATGATTTTTTTTTCTCTCTCTCTCTCTCAGTGATAACAGAAAAAAAAACAAAAAAAACATATATTATATATGCAACATCGAAATGAAAAATGGATAGAAAGCATGTGAGTGGACGCGTCTTTGATCGGTGCTTCCTGGGGTCTGCTGAACTAGATGTGAGTTAAAGTATGCAAATCAAATGAATGCTGCTAATCCCGGATTTGCTGTGATGACGGGATCTACAATGCCTTTCGAGGCAATTATTCAAATCAATTTAATTAAACCTGTTGAAATTGGCTTTAATTGCCTCCCTGACTAAACAAACACTAAGTTCTGGCATGCAAATAATGGTGGCAGCTCCACAGCTTCCTCCAGGTTGGTGTTGGAGGGGGTGTGAAAAGTAGTGAACTACAGCGCCCCCGAGTGGCTAACAGCTTCCTCTGGCTTGCTTAAATAATGACGTCAGCCCTGGACATTACTGTGTACACACTGTCTGTGTGTGTGTGTGTGTGTGTGTGTGTGTGTGTGTGTGTGTGTGTGTGTGTGTGTGTGTGTGTGTAGATTACCTTGGTTGCAGATGACCCAGACTCTGATTATTTTTTCGAGCCAAGGAGGGATCATCATCATCATCATCATCAGCAACGCGCACTCCAAACGACAATTAAAGGTCAGCGGTTCTTCAGAGACCTGCCTACAATTTGTGGGTTTAATCAGTGGCCATTAGATGCACTGTTTGGTGTATATTTTAGATAAAGACGATAAATGCCTCATCATTTTTTTTTGGGGGGGGGGGGGGGTATATCAATATTTTTCACTGTAGTTTGAGGCCACCCACAAGATCTGTCTGCGGGTGCATCTGTTGTGTTAATCTCCTACACAATCTGCACACACTTTGAAAGAGAGAAGACACTGACTGTAACCTTACGGACGTCCTTCTCTGCCCCAACTGGATACGTTACACCACTTAAAGGTGCGGTGTGTAGGATTTAGGGGCAGAGAGCTATTTTTTAAATTGTATTTTTTTAAATCGTGTAGAGCCACCCGAAAACTGTCGTTGTTCTTCTGTGAACTCAGAGTGAGCCACTCCTATCTACAAAGGGAGCTTGTCACGTGTCCACAGTACAGACAAACCTCACACCGGCTGTAGAGAGGGCCTGTTGTTTTAGCCACCAGGGCAGGGCAGGCTGAGACGAAGGGGTAGCAAGTGAGGTGGCAGATTGCAGATTCCACTAAATCCTACGCATTGCTGAAGCGGTCGTTTTAATTGTTGTGCATGTCGACGTTCTCCCTTCATACTGTGTGTCTGTCTCCACTTCACAAACACACGTCACTCTTTAAAGGGGCTCTGTGGAACTTCTGTGTTGTGCTGGAAGCCAGTCATTAGCAAACTACATTTCTAAACTGACCGGCACTGAGACGAGGTACTGGCCAATGTGCAACCCTTTGGACTGTTGCCGAAAATCTGACCCGAGAGAAATCCCTTCAAAACTTCAACAAATCGCCCACAGGCTTGTATAGGCAACCGAGAGAGACAGGAAGGACTCATTTCTCACCTCATGTTACAGTCCACTCAGGCATAACCAATAAAACTTGATTAATACATGTAAACTATTGTAAAAACAATGTTGCAGACTTTGGACGTGGCCTACAGTTTGAACTCCACCACACACCGTTGAGTGACATGTCTGCATCTTGCACGGCTGTGAAACCAGAGCGTCAACCACAAACTGCCCGCAGACAGACAAAAGAACACCTGGCAAAGTGCTGAACACTGGACCACAGATGTGGGGCAGGGCGTAAAGTGAGGGGGGGGGGGGCAAACCCCTTATTCCACCCCACTGCTCGGACCACACCCGTCTCTGAAAGTAGCCGTCATGTTTAATCTCAACTACACACGCCTCTTTAACGGTTGTGGTGCTACCATGCTGACAGAATGTGTCCACAGACAGACAGACAGACAGGCAGACCTTACAGGTTTAACATTTGGTAAAGTACCCAGAGCCGCCACTCTGTAGTTTTCAAGGTGTGTCCATGGCCACAGTTTGCCGAGATGACACACACATACAAGGACTCACAAGGTGAAAACATAACCAGTCGACACTGTTGCGGCAATTTAATTAAACACTTTGAAAACACTCTCTCATCTCCATGGCAGTACACAAGACTGCTCACAGTTTAGCAGTTTTAATTTACAAAGGATTTGAGATGTCCATCTCTGAGATTTCTGCCTCCACTCTAGAAATGGATGAAAGTTGATTTTGTGCGGCTCAAAACGTTTTTCCAGAAATTTTTTTTTTACTCTGGATAATCCACAGACTTTAAGGCAAACCATTTTGATTAAAAACACGATCTATGGAAGAAATAGTCCCAACAGCTCATCTCTCTGCTTCACAGCCGTTGGAGCTGCTAAACCATCGGAGGTGTTTTCTATTTTCACGACTCTCGTAGGAAAACATTTGCTCAGTATTTGGCATTTGCCGAGCGCCACTGAAAAGCGTGTAAGTAGCCGTAAGCAAGGTTTTTGCTTATTAATTTTGACTTGTGTTTACAGTGTCTCCCTCGGGGCAGTAATTTTGAAAATGTCAGAATGTCACGATGCGCACAAGATGCACCACATGCCCCAGTTTTGTCAAAATCCAGTGAGTGGTGTTTGCGAGATATTGTACTTGAAAGACAGATACTCGTAATGCCGTTGTGTCTTTTTGACTTCCTCCCACAGATTCTGTAAACCTTCATAAACTCTATAGTTGTTGTTTACGTTCACACTTGTTTCGCCTCACGTAGTTTTTAAAAAGTCAGTAAGAGGTGTTTGCTTGTGAGAGCACAGGGACTGAAAATGCTTTGAAGCAATTCAGTGGTGAGACTATTTTACAGGGTAGATCTGTGTGATCAAGTGTTAAAATACTGAAAATTTACCATGGAAACAGAAGTAACAAAGGAAATTTGAAGCACCATACATATCTGTCATATTTTGATAAAAAGTACATTTCTGCACATATGTCACACAATTTGATATGTAAAAGAAATGTCTTGCTCAGTATATAGTAGGGGTGGGCGGATCGATCCAGATATCCATAGTATCGATACCAAGGTGAGTATTGGTATCGGATCGATACTAGCGCGATGAGATCGATATTTTTGTTTTAGTTTCTCTTCTATAAGTTCAGCAAATCACTTGTATTTCTTCACAGAGCTTGTGTGATCGCAGCGTCTCTCTCAGTCCTCATGCGCAGTGCTCCTCTCCCAGGGGCGGTTCTGGAGGGGGGCCCAACAGGGGCCAGTACCCCCGTAACTCTGAGTCCGGACCCCCCTGTGGCCCCCCCGACAGGGAGTCTACGTCAATAATACAATGACAGATTTCTTGCAATGATTTTGTACTGAAGGGAAAGGCGGAAATAAAGTGTCTCAGCAGTTTACTACCCAATCAAAATTGTAAACACTGTTTTGTCTGAATGGGGGATTTGTCTTTTTTTCCGGGTTGTATGTGCCTCCTAACAAAAAAGCCGGCCCCAACCTGGCCCCCCTATTAAACCTGGTCTAGAACCGCCACTGTCCTCTCCACCTCTCTCACTCCGTTCAATCTGGTTCACTCTAATGTATGAATATGGCAGAATATAATAACCCTTTTGTGTATCTTTTGAAGGAACATTAGTATTCCTATTTAGGCTACATGCAGCTGGGTTATAGGTTTTATTATGTTAAATATGATTTTCATATTTGGCTAAAGTCTTTGTCCTGTGTTTTATTATCATCATAATCATGATCAGCTAATTAAAGGCAAAAGTACAAAAATCATTCAATGATCAGAAATTTTCAAGTAAAAAGTATCGGTATCAGACAGTATCGGCAATACTGGCCCTCTAAAACAACACACACACACACACGCAAACCAAAACCCCACTCTATTGGGTCGGGGGTTGGGGAAGGGGGGGGGGGGGCGAGGGGGGAGTTGACCAAAATTTGCTATATATTACTATACTATCTAGTAACAGGAGAGGGCCAGACTTTAACTCCTCTCTCTCTCCCCCCGACGCGCGCGCCCACTCCTCAATAACATCAACCCCAACGCCGCCCACCCACACACAACCACCCAACCCCCAGTGCGTCTCCCCTTTAAACGCGGGGAGGTGAGGGGAGAGAGTGGGTGAGGGGGAGGCCACCCCACCGCTTCTCTCTATCTAGACTCACTCATATATCGATAGATCTAGATCCTCTTGCGAGATCGGGCGCGAGAGCTGAAGGCGGGAAGCTATATCTGAAATCTCTTCATTGTAAGTCCATCCACTTCTGCGCAGATCCACACCACGAGCGCGCTATCTCGATACATCCCACAAACCAAGAAATACATCATCCCGAAACTATCTCAATGCACATTACACAACACGGGGGGGGGGCGGGGGGGGGCTATTGATTGGAAGATAATATAATAACAAAGAAAAAAATTTGAATATGGGGTGGGGTGGCGGGAGGCGGGGGTGGAAGCTCTCACATAAGGGGGAATAGGGTGGAGGTGGAGGGTGTGTTAGGGAGATGGTGTGGTTTGAATGGGGGTTGTTGAGGGAAGGGGAAGAGTGGGTGTGTGACTAATATAAACTTTAACCAAACAAAAGAGGCGAACATAAGAATATAAAATAACACACATGAAGCACACAACTTTATAAATGGAAGTATTTATAATAGAAGGGGGGGGGGAGGGGGGAGGAGGGTGGGATGTAATATATATACAATAAAATTCATAATCTTAATATATATGACGACACACACATTATATAGAGTTATAGAGAAGCGTGTGTGAGAGTGTTTGTGTTGTTTTTATATTTCATATTATTTCAATGAGATAGTGACATCTATAAATATGCGTCAAGTGGGGGTTTGTTAATAAGTTGGGAGGAGTGAGAGAGTGATGTGTAGAGAGAGAGGTTAATATTGGAATGTAAGGGAAGTGATGTGAGATTATTGGTATAGGGGGGTGTATTTGGTTTGTTAGGTAGAATGTATCTATTCTGAGATTTGTAGTGTAGAGAGATGTTATGTTTGTGGTATGTTTTAACACATTTTGTACACATTAAGGTTGTGTGTAGATCTATTATATCTCTAATTTGGTTGGGGTTGTGTAGGGGGGTGTTGTAGAGGTTTGAGGGTGTATAGGTGTATAGTGAGGGGGTGTGTTTGTTGGGGATTAGAGTAGTTGTTAGTAAGAATGGGAGATAGTTGAGAGTCGTGGAGATTTATAGGGGAGGAAAGTTGGAGTTAATAGAAGGAGGAAGGTTAGGAATTATGGATTAGGAGGTTAGAAATGGAGTTAATGGTAGGATGATTTTTGTGGTGTGATAAAGAGGGATGTTGAAGTATCATAGTGAGTAGTAGTATTTGTCCACACAAGTAGAAGAGAATGGAGCAGCAGATGAGAGATGCATAAGTTTTATGATTGTTATATTTGCTTAAGGACAGAAGATCACGTAATAAAGATTGGAACATAAAGATACATAAGGACACTCCCAACTACAGTGGGGTGAATGATAGGTGAATATTAAGATAAGATGTTAGCGCTGTGATTTCATGTGAGTGTGGTTATCTGCTGTCAATACTACAACAAGTAAGAAAGGGGAATGACTGTTTCGACCCAATAGGTGCGAAAACTATCTACGATGAAGAAAATAACACACGTGGTAATTTCTTTAATGCTTAAACTCTGTTAGCTTCAACACGACTGTATTATAGAAGTTATTAAAAATAGTCATATACCAACGTATCTCACGTACACTTTATATCATACACGAATTATAGAGTACTACAGCTAGCTTAACGAATACAATTTCTTAAATAATCTCTATTTGTTGATTTACAACAAGACTGAGAAAAGGGGATACAGCTCGTCATATCAATTAGCAAAGGGATCAGATGAAGGACGAGGCAAGCGTGTTGTTTCACCTTGAAAACATCACCACGTTTTTTTGTTTTTTTTTGTAAAAGTCATCAACCAAATTGTCTCTGCTTAGCTAAACGTGAGTGTTAATTAGTAGTGATTGATGCATGGGTAGGTTAGCCACAGGGCTTGTGGTCAGCTGGTATTTCTTAAGGTAGTCAATGATATAAACAAACAGCTCTTCAATAAATCAGTATGTTCATTTTACTTGGAAGGCTTTTTCATAGCAGGTGTCCACTCAACTATAAGATCATTAAGAAGACTGTGGTTTGTAGTGCTGTTGAATTGTATTGCCCTCATTATTAACCTTACTAATATGGACAAAACATTACAACCACCACAAACCACAGTCCAGCTGGAACATAAACTGGACGTTGACTACACTATGTTAGTTTCAGATCAGGAAATGAATATATATATATATATATATATATATATATATATATATATATATATATATATATATATATATATAATCTATATCTATATCTTGCGTTCTGTTCAGTGGTAGACAGATTATCAGCCTGGTTGATTGTCAAGGCCAATATTCAGTATTTTCCCAAATATTGTTATTGGTGATTTTTCTGTCGGATTGCCCATTTGAATTTAAAAATGTGCTTCTTTGGCTCTGATACAACATTCTCACACAGTGTCCCGCCTACAAATATTTCTGAGCAGTATCCTGTCACAATGTATATCCTGTAAACCCTGAATAATAAGAACAGAAAAAGGAAATACTCAAAGTACAGAATCATTTTACTTAAAGACTAGGGCTGTAACGATACTCCAAACTCACGATTCGGTTTGTATCACGATTTTTGACCCACGGTTCGATACAAACCTCGATTTTCTTTTTTTTTTTTTAATCAAACATTTTATTTATGTAACATTTCAATAACTTATGTATATACTTGTCTAATAATATCAGAGGCGCAGTATGGGAGGGCGTGTCTATCTGATGGTCTGTTAACTGCACAGGTCCCTCATTCAACTTAATACAGAGAAATGTCCCACAAAGCAACGTTACAGAACCAAACGAAGGTAACGTAGTAACTGTAACTGTCTTTGGCAACAAGGAAAAATACCGTAGCTGTACGTGGAGAAGCGTCCTTCCTCCCGCCCATCCTACCGACTCCTCGTCACATTTCTGCCCAATGAACAGCGATTGTCACCGGCAAAAAAAACTTTAACTCACCGAGTGTTTATGATGAGAAAAAAAAATCTGCGCGACGGTCAGCCCTCTGGACCGAGACTTAAGTGAACTTTACCCCGGAAGACAGCCGGGTTTTGACAGGGGAGACACCGGGGAAACCCCTTGAAAACACACACACGTCTCTTTAGGTGCCGCAGCACCGGCTTTCTGTGTGAATTACGCAGCGGTTCGTCTTTACAGCTTTTCCGGTCTGTGTGAACGAACAACGGCGGAGAATTGGCGAACGACCGCTGCGGTGTTAATGTGGAGTTACTTACAGCTCATAGGGCTGATCTGGACTGGAAGTTGTGTCGCGATTCTGCCTTCTAACAGCGCAAGACAGGTTCGTGGATCTGAGTGTCGCGATTTCGGCTTCGATATGTGTATCATTACAGCCCTATTAAGGACAGTGCTTGAGTAAATAGTACTTGGGTCCGATCCATCACTGTTTGTTTTAAATTTTGACACAAAGACTGAATTTGGGTATTGGTTCCTAATATCGGTCGTCCTCGATTTCTAATAATCTGTATGAATCCTGAACAAGCCATATCGGTCAGCCCCTCGTTCTGTTGCAGGTGGTTTAACTGTTAAAACGTGTTGTGGTTTTAAATGTCCGTCTGACAGGCTGCTGCCTCCTGAGTTATCTTTTACCACAGGTGCTGTAGCTAAAGTCCATGGATCCATATCACTGTCAGGGAGTAACTCATACTCTACTACCCTATGCCTGAAACTCTCAAATCTTCCTTTTAGGTTGGCTTTCAGCTCACACAGCAATGGCACATGAGAGAAGATTACAGTTTCCTTGAATCTGTAGTGTGGGTTGGATTTAGAAATGCAGTTTAATAATACATGAGCTCACGGTTGTGACTGTTGTTCAGCACCTTGTTTGCTTGGACACACAACTCGGAGTGCTGCTGCTCATTTGAAGTGTCATATTCATGTGACAGAGTTCAAAGTCCCCAAGATAGGCATCGTGACTCTGATACTGAGTCCGGAGAGCAGCGTGGTGGCAGGTTTTGATGTTTACAGACACACTGTCACGTGTGCTGCATCAACATCTCAGATACACCGGCCCAACCAAGCCTCATTACTTGCTGTGCTCGCTGGTTTGCGGACACTTTCAGAAGTCTGTACTGCATTGATGCATTTGTGAGCAACATCTTCCTGCTTCCAGTCAGCACATCTCAACCACCGTGCTTTAATATTTTTGGATTTGTCATCCTCCTATCACCACAGGCAATCCGTGATGGACTCCAGGTCTCGCAGACTTCCTTTTTGTCTGCCCAGCTCGAGGTCGTCCTACACATCCAGTCCAGCGGTCTCCTCCTCGTCTCTGGGCTCCAGCAGGTTGTACAGTAGGGAGACATCGCTGAATAATGACCGCTTCCCGAGGGCATCGTCAGCTTACAAGGCAGATTTGGAACAACAGGTAGGTTACCGGCACAGCCCTCTACGGCCCAGTAAAGGCCAGGAACCATGCATTGTCATTTAATACAAGGTGCACAGTCCCCTCTGTACATTTGTCGACAGCATATCTTATTCACTGGACTGCATCCCTTCCTCGGTTTGTTGCATCAGTGTTGTTATCTTGTTTATGTTGCTCCACTTAACATGCTTGGTTTTTAAGCAGTCATGGATGGACACTAATTGTATCTAATGCAGCCTGGTATACAAAAGTCATGCAGGGTCAGTATGTCAGCTCGATTAGTGTTCCCTTTAAGTTGGACAAAACAGTCCAGAGCAACATAAGCAACAGCTGCGCTCACTTGGTGCACATCGTCCGACTGTATCCGTGTTGCTATGACTTATCTGCCTTTCCAGTGTATTCCAGAGAGGGAGCATGCGAGTGAGCTCTTTTCTTACAGCTTCCCTCAGGAGCACGATACAGTAGCTCACTACATTTATCAGTGGTCCAACAGCAGACACTTTGGAGGTCTTTTTATAGGGCAGCCTAGATTCCTTGGCACACGTTGTGTGTATTTTAGTCCTGCTGCTCGTCAAAGCCCGTCTCGAAAGATAGTGTTACTGTTGGCCTGGCTGGGCCCTTTCTAGGCCTTTCTTTCCAGAAGAGTCTTGAGCTAGGTGCAAAGACCCAACATGCCACTCAAACATGGCGGTGTAATTTATTATGGGCTTAGGAAGCAATTTAAGTTGTCCTAAGTAGGCGTTTAAAGACAAATCCAAATTGGTTTATTTATTTAATTTATTTATAATGTCACCATTTGCTGCACCGTACTAGGTTATATCAGATCATCTGCTGTTTCTTGACTGGCCTGAACACAGAAGCAGCACAGTAACAAACAGTACAGTTTGATATCAGCATCAGCCGCATGAACACGTGTTGTTTACAAGATAAAGGAAAGCTGTGAACATAAGTGTTTTTGTCAGTTAGTTACCAACAGTTACGGTCCATTAAAGGAATCCTGGATGGTTTTCTTGTAAGCAAACTTATGTTTATATTCACTTTTTTCTCACCAGAACACACTAACTGGTTGAATGCATGTCCATCCTCATAAAACATGTCCAAAGCCAGTCTGTTGAATCTGTTGCGTATGTTCCATGTTGATTATAGCGGGCAGCTTTCTTCTTCCCTGTTCTTTTCTGTGTTTTTTTTCTAGGCTTCTTACAGCCATCATCACACCATATTATGCATGTGCTTATGCTAGTAGAGCTAACAAAATAGGGGACCACTCCTCAAAGAATTGCTCCATGGCACCACTAGTGATGGGGGGGGGGGGGGGAACAGGAAGAGTAACTGGTCTATGCCACGTTCGCCGGGACATGAGTCTTAACTAACTCTGTTTTACCTTCTCCCCTCCTGAAGAATTCTCGTCTCCTGAGGTCGTCCAGAGACTACTGCAGCTCTGACAGTCACTCCACCAGCTGGAAGTTGCCCTCTTCTCTGACATCCTCCAGCAGATCTTATGACCGCCCGTGGGCTGAATCCTCTCTCAGCAGCAGGAGCAAACTGGTACTGGAGCTGTACTGTCATTTGTTTATAACAGGCAAAATGCAGTCTGGTAAAATGTACTGTCTAAAACATTTTAGAGTAGAAGTTAGAGGAATATTTCAGAATGATATCATTGAAATGTATTTTTTTTGTATGTCTGCCTTCATTTCCCCAGACTGATTCTGAGGGGAGGTTGGGGATGCGCTCAGTTCTGTTGAACGCCACTGATGATGGCGATTCTAAAAGGGCCAAACTGTCATACAGCAACAGAGGACTGTACTCAAGAACGCCCAGCACCTCAGTTACAGGATCCACCTATTCCAGTAATGGGCTTAGCAGTGGCAGAGGTACAAAATATCATATGACTTGTGGAGGTCATGAGAAGGATCACTTCCCCAGTTTTGGAACCTGTGTCCTGTCTTGTGCTGTTGTGGATGTAAAGATCTGACATGTTTTTTACCAGAGCGCACCCCAACCGCCTGGCCTGAGCTGCACATTGCATCTCCACATTTTGGTCAATGTGCCTGCAGGGGAGGGCGTCTGTAAAATCAGACGGCTGCTCCTTTTTTAACGTTTTGTGGGCTCATTAGCAGTAGAAGCTGTGGAATACCACAAGATTAAATTACACCGAGCGGTTATAATCTTTCACAGTCAATACACAGACGCTACTGATTTGACTTCATTACAGGGGGTAACGGCAGTGAAACGGCGTTGCAGCGTGGGTGGTTAACACTGGGTTACATCAGTGAAAGTCACCATACATCAATAACGCAAAATATAATGAGTGTTGCATTTAGTGAGAATTAATTCCATGTTAAAAGTAAATTATAATAAACTCCATCTGAATAGTTCTTTAAGGAAACTTGGCTCTGAACTTAAGTGATAGACTGCTGGTGATAATTATGAATCAGTTAGAAAATGTATTAAACCTAACAATCAAAGATGGGCACACATACATAACATGTCTTGTTACTACTGTTTGAATAAAGCTTTATCATCTGAAGTATGTCATGTTGACATTGAAAAATATAATTATAAAAACTGGAGTGTGCAAACTTAAAAATGACGTCCTAATCAGACGTCAGGACCGTCCCGTCACCTCTCTCTCTAACGGGTTGTAGCTAAGCCAACGAAAGCTTTGTCATTTGATTCAGTTGGCTTCGAAACCATCACACCTGGCATTTAGTGTGTGTAAATAAGTAGTCTCTTCTGCTTTGTGTGGTGCAACCGGTTTTGATTCAGCCGTGCATGAATCTTTACTTGGAAACACAGATGGGCTCAGTTCAAACTTGCAACCGGCTCTAGATGTTTATTGTGCTGTAACTTAGGAGCAGGTTGTCAGGAGAATGCCTCTGTCGGCTGTAGATTTAGTTACAATTCATCACGATCTCAACCAGACATGGATACTTACTGCTGAAAGGCCGGGGCTTAAAATAGATTATTAATGAATAAACTGAAAAATCTACATTTTTGTTTGCTTAGATTTGAAAATGTAAAATGGCTCATAATGTGCGTAAATTGAGATGTCAAGTCAGATCATTTCCTTCAATATTCAAGTGATTTGGAAAGGGATCCCAGCAAACCTCAAAACAGTTTGTCTTCTCTTGTCTGAACAGGCACAGGTGAAAAACAAAATGACACGTATGATTCATCGTGGAGCTCGCGCCGTTTACTCTCACGGTCGTCATCCTCCTCCACAAAGCCGCTGTCAACCAGGAGAGAGCTGGAGACGAAAACCGAGCCAAGTCTCTCAGGTTTGGGGGAAGGAAGGATGAGGACTCCTGGATTGGGTTCCTCATTGTGTAGGCATACTTTATGAAATAAAACACACACAGAGTCTGCTTACAGTATCACATATATGTCCAATCCAGTATAACAGAAACTCCTCTTCTCTCATTTCAGATCAATCAGACAGGGTGACCTCCACATATGCACAGGGAGCCCGGCCTAAAGAGACTGCCTACTCTCCCTCCTTCTCCTCCTCCTCCTCCTCTTACGCCTCCACTGCCAGAGAAAGCTCCCTAAACCGCCACCTCTCATCTTCCGCCTCCCACCGGTCTCCTCCCCTGCCGCGTGACTTCAGCACCAGAACGGCGTCACGTTTCTTGAACGGCTCATCCAGCCTCCACTCATCTCAGGAACAATCCAGAAACCCTGAATCATCCTCAAGTATCAGCTCCTCTTACTCCTCCCGCACTCCCTGGTCTACAACCCCTCAGGCCGTATCAGAGTCCATGCTCCCTACCAGGCTGATCCCTGAAGGTGGAGAGCCAGAAGGCCGTCGCTCCACTCGTCACTTCCTGTCCCGTCTCTTTTCGCGGCGCTCCAGCCAGGACTCCTCTAGTGGATCTTCCAGCGTTCGCTCCCTCGATGATGACAGCCCGTCGACCGGTGGAGAGTCTGTGGACAGCGACGAGTGTGGCAGGATGCCGAGCGTGGAGCCCGGCACTGGAGGGTCCGAGGCGACCTTGGGTAGCCTGAGGAATCGGAGAGCGGACCTCGCCCCCATCAGGGAAAACAACAACGATGGCTACTGTAGTGGCCCGGCTCAGTCCAGACCATCGTTGTGGAGAGAGCCTGGCGTTGGCAGCACTAATAACACAAGCACTGCGGGTGGAAGCAGCTCCTCCTGGCTCTCCTCCTCCCTCCGTGGCCGCTGCCCTCCCCTCCTCTCTCGCCTTAGAAGACACGTGAGAGACGATAGCGCACACTCAGCCGCGAGCTTAGAAGAAGGCTACAGTCGGCCGCAGCATTTACTGAGAAGGTGGGACAACCTAGAGCGTACAGCTTCACAGGACGATGACGATGATGACGATGATGACGAGGAGGACGAAGAGGATGAGGACGAGGAGGAGAAAGAGGAAGGAGCAGTGGGCGTAGAGGCCTTTGGTGCAGGTCATCCCTGCAGACTCGAGGATGAAGCATTACCCGAACTGGAAGATGCCTCGGTTGGGTTTTCGCCACGCAGCAGAGTCGGAGTGTATGAAAACATGTCAGTTTCTCGGGGGCCACTGAGCGGTGTCGAGAGCCAGCTGGACGAGCAGAAGGAGAAGCTCGTTTCCAGCAGGGATCAAGAGAAGCTGCGCAAGATCAAGGAGAGGTAACGGGTTTTCATCTCCCACATTATATGCATTCATTACGTTTGTCCACTAAGGAAACTGGTGCTTAATAAACAATGTGTTTGGTTGCTGTCTTAGTAGGAGTTGGATAACATTGGTATCAAGCTACAAGCGACAATTCTCTCACCTGTTAGTGTTGCAGTAGCTAGAACCTCAACCAAGGTGGCACCAAAAAAAGAACTGGCTACTTCCCACTACTTTTGCCAAAGTACCGAGTTACAACGGCTCCAAACGAGTCGAGTTCAACGTTAACATTTTTTAGAATAGTGACATTCTGGGGCTGTTGCTGTTTCTTTTTATTATCTATTGTTGAAATTAAACTTCTATTATTACTTATTATGAATCATTATTACTTATTACTACAAGCATCAGTTTTTATCAGGCTTTTTACAACAAACGCACTAATATAATTTTATCGGACAATGAAATGCTACTACTGCTCTCAGGTTTCTCAACTATCATCTTACATTAAAGTTGCAGGTTGTTCTTAAAATATACATGACTGTTTTGCCTCTGACATACAGCCTAGGATGACTTTGTTAAGCACAGTGATGAGTGAAAAGCAGCTCACATAAAACCTGACTGACAAACTACTGGACGTCAAATCTGATCAGTTCTACAGAGGACGGGTCTAAATTCTGTAGTTAGACAAAACACGGAGTGGCACAAAAGTGCTGAACCTACAAAGACTTGATCAACTTTATAGTCAGTGTATTAAATTCTCTCTAAGGCTGAACATTTTAACATAGAATATATTTAACCACTGAAGTTTTTATGTATGAAATGGGAGAAGTAAAAACTGACTGTCGTATCTTCAGTGGAACTTAATGATCCTCCTGTCCTGCTTCAGACTGCTGCTGGAGGATTCTGACGAGGAAGAAGGCGACCTGTGCAGAATCTGCCAGATGGGGGAGAAATCTGCATCCAACCCCCTGATTCAGCCGTGCCGCTGCACAGGCAGTCTGCAGTACGTCCATCAGGATTGCATCAAGAGGTGGCTTCGCTCCAAAATCGGCTCAGGTAAATATAAACCTCCTCCTTGGCTTCAGCTTTCACCAAAACTACATCTTTTCAAACAAGTCGTGTGTTTTTTTTTTTTTCTCCCCCTTCTTTTAGGCACAAATCTCGAGGGCATCACAACGTGTGAACTCTGCAAAGAGAAGCTGCGTTTGAACATTGATAACTTTGACATTCAGGAGTTGTACAGGACACACGTGCAGGTGAGTCACCACTTTATCGATATTCAGATCTCCAGCCAGTTGAACATCTATAGTTCATCATCCAAACACTAAATGAGCAAAGTTCTAAAATAGTTCAGGAGACTTTTACAATCTGTCAAGCAGCATTGAAACTATTCTGGAGGCTCCTCTTGGTTTCCTGACGTGCTTTTTGTTGGCTTGTCTTTTCATTTTGTCAACCATACTGTGTGTGCGTGTGTGTGTGTGTGCTCTTGATAAAAACCGTTGGGTTAAAGATCTTTATTTTTGCCTCACAGTCAGAATATGACGAGTTCATCAGCAGCGGTCTCTATCTGGTGGTGCTGCTGCATTTCTGTGAGCAGAGGTTCTCGGATGTTCTGGGAGCGGTCGATGCAGCTGGGGTGAGAACACAAACATGCACACATTCAGACACACACTAGATTTACCCACAGTGCTATTTCTGTATGACGATTGATTACGCTCTAAACACTGGCACTAGTCGGTGTAACTCGTGTGTTTGCACACATTGAACGACAAAGGCTCCAAGTCAATACTGATTTACACAATTTGAAAATGTTGAATTGTCGAATAGAAATCTTAAAAAGAGAAACTTCTTCCCTTTCTCACCCAGTTATTCAACCTGGTGAGAATTCTTCACGAACACATGGACAATCTTGAAAGTACGTTGCTCACTCCGACTCTCCAATGCTTCTGTATTTATCGACAGGCCGTCCTCATGTTTCTGTAGATCACTCGCTTGGTGTATATTCTTGTCATATTAATAATGTGGCCACAGAATTTGACTTGATGTCTCTGGATTGCAGTTCCCCACGGCGACAGTGACGAGGAGATTCGAGACAACAGACCGTCAATCGAGTTTTCCGACCTGGACGACGATCTTGAGGAGTACTGATCATGTGAAAGTGGCGGAACGAGGGTTAAAAGAAGAAGTGGGTCAGGGCTACTCCATGCCGTATGGTAGCTCACCCAGTTTTAGCACATGCTTAAACATTATATCCATCTAAAATGCAACGGCAGTGAGAAACGCCGAGTGCACAGAACGCGTCTCCCCTTTGTCGCAGGTGGCTTTTGAAGTTATGCAAACTTGAAATGAGCTAGTGCGTAAACTATTTTGGTTGAAGCCACCGTATTTCTGTTTCTGAGAGTGCACTTTATTCAAGTATAATAAAAATGAAAATGCAAGTCTTTTTAACTGTTATACCACAAGTGCTTTAAAACGAAATGGCAGAAATTGAGAAAGCATAGAAAGGCAACAGTGACTGATGTGTTGATTTGTACTTAAGTTGTGAAGGTAAGGATGACACTTTTCAGAGAGGATGTAAAAAGTGGTGGTTATTCCTTTTTGTTGTCGGTTTTCCTCTGAGAATGTTAAAAAAAAATAAGATCTTACCCCATTGTTGATTTTCTTCCTCTTAGTTTTCAGTGTTTGCTTTATGTATGTACAAATCTAGTTTAATGCTGTTTGTTTTGGGAATAAAGATTGAATATGCTAACTGTCTTTTCTGCTCAGTCTTTTTTTACTATTACATTTAAAACGATAAAATATATCTGTTGGCGCTGCTGCAGGCCATTACAGCTGACAAGCATCCTTACATGTCACCGATATGTCGCCCAGTTACAATTTTTAGGTGAAAAACTGAAAATCTAAGAGACTGATAGCTTCTTTGGTGATTGGGCTGATTTACAGCTCGATGCCAAACGTTCAAATATGTTTTTTTTTGTCTTAAAACTAATTGAGTGTCACTTGAAGTCCAAAAACATCAAGTGACATGATCCAATTGTGAGCATTATTTGAGCACTCGTTAACTTTTATTTTATCAGTAATCATATAAAACTAGGGCTGTCAAAGTTAACGCGTTAATAACGCGTTAACGCAACGTCCTATTAACGCCATTAATTTTTTTAACGCGCGATTAACGCTCAGTATAAAAAAAATAAAAACAAAAAAAAATGCGCAATGTATGATTTACGGCCGTCGGCGGCACCCATAGTTTTGATACAGAGGGTGGCAGAAAAATAAGAAAGGGAATCAGAAGAAGAAGAAGCAGGGCTGGCGGTTCGTTAAAAACACGGCGGACTGAAAAGCAGCACTCGCTGCAAACTCCTCATCTCTGTTGTCACTCACGGTGGCGGACATTTGTTTCGCCATCGCCCTGATCATTTTGCGGGACACTCTCTCGTGGCGTTTGCTGATAACTCATCCCCGCATGTTTATCTCAGGCTCCTCGCTAGCCTTCTTCCTCCCTCCAGCAGGCAGCCTGGCGCTGCTGCTGTCCTCCTCAGACAGACGCTGAAGCTCCGTTTCTCACTCTCTTGGGGTCAACAGAGAAACGTCTAGCGGCTGCTTCTCCCGAGTTTTCCTCTGAATATATCACGACAGAAAGTTTGAATTTCAAGTCGTACTTTTTATTGTTTTGCTGCACCGGAGCCATGGCGATCATCAGTGTGATACCGACTGACAGAAAGCAGCACACTGCGTGAAAAAGGCGAAGAAGAAAAACGTGCAGTGTCAGTGGACACCACTTGCAAGCCAAACAGACGGCAGATGCAGAGAGCCCGTCGCCCCCCCTCGCCAAAAGCAGACAACCCTGGATTTATTTTCCTGCATGATTTGAAGTGTTGAATAAACATTTTCATAATGCAAGCATATTTGACCTTTCTTATGTTGTTAAAAGTATTAAGAACATGAAAAAATACATTAAGGTACATTTAGAACAGAAAAAAATGTGCCAAAAAAATTGCGATTAATTTGCGATTAATCGCGAGTTAACTATGGACAAAATGCGATTAATCGCGATTAAAAAAATTGATCGTTTGACAGCCCTATATAAAACAAATACAAAGTACTAATTCCAAGGGTTAGAACTATGCTGAATATCTGAATTACCTCTACTTTCGATACTTAAGTACATTTAAGATCAGATACTTTAAACATTTTAAGACATTTATTAAAGGTTATATAGTTCATAACGACAGTAAACACAGTGAATGACATTCAGATGGACAGGTGTTTGAAGACAGGAATTTTTATTTGGAGGATGCTGTACCTGATTTGAGCTGACAGATCTCTTTAGGAGTGTTGGGAAAGTTAAAAAAAAAAAAAAAACACTTGGCTGACAACTTGATATGAACGGGTTAACAAGCCGTGCCGAGGAAAGCTCAGGATTTTGACATTCAAACGAGTCAGAGCAATCTTTGGTTCATTCTCAGTTATAAAACAAACATCACATATTTACAAAGCATTCACAGCAAAACGGCAGTGCAACATGAACGTCTTTAAAAAACTCCTCAGACCTCGTTGTGCTTAAACATAGCCGGAACTGTAGCTCCACGACATTTTAAAGTGCGATCTTAATCAGTAGTTAAGTGCATAGGAAAGTTTGATCGACATAAACAGACACTTCATACACACAAGTGCCTGATTCATTTCATTTTAAGACAGTGTCCTACACTTTTAAATCAATCAGCAGGACTGAAACTCTGGATTTATTCCCCCATCATTTCTGTACTGACAACTATTAGGTGTTAAGAAGTCAACGGAAGTAAATTCACTGAAAAGTACCCAATGCAGTGGCTGAAAACCCCCCATTTTTTTCTGAAGTTATGATGCTGAAAGGCACAGTCAGTGTTTCTACTCATTTAAAGGCACAGTCCAACTAAAAACATAGCAAAAATGTATTTTCTTTACAACTTGAGTGCAATCTCTAATAAAGTGGAGCCAATATCCCAGTCAAATAAAAAAAAAGCAACATAAAGAGCTCAACAGCAACATTTCCTGTAAAGTATCATTCAATTAAAGGGGTTCTACGCAACAAATAATAGCCATTTACATGTATTAATCACTTATCGGAGGTCATTCTAGCGTGATGCGAAAAAAAAAGTCTCTTTTGGCGTTCTATACAAGCCTGTGGATGATTTGTCGAAGTAGTTTGACGCTGCTGGACTGTGGATTTCTTTGTGAAGGACTCGTGTAAGATTATAGGCACCAGTCTAAAGGATGTGACTTTATGCACGTTCTCAGTGCGTCTCTCACTCTGCTAACAGAGAGCAACAGTACCTAATGTCAGCTTAGAAATGAAGTACAACAACATAAACATAAAACAACTGGCTTTCGGTACAACACAGTAGTTCCACAGAGCCCCTTTAAACGTTGATATACCTGTGTGGTGAACAGTCTTTAGCTTCTTCCCTTTGTTAAGAGTTACGAGGCGTACTCTGGTAGAAACTGTTAACAGTCACATCTGGGGAGTATCTGAGGGAGCAACTATCCAAATATATCACACTCAAGGTCAAAGAAAACAAGTCTTCCTGTATTTTCAGGTGAACTGGCCTTTTAAAAGTCGGTGTATTGATTTATTGAAGCTATGTGAAAATGCAAACCTTCTGTATTTGAAAATTAAAGCTTGAATAGTTTGAATAATGTAAATACAGCAGTAAATCAATAAATGCACATTATTGTTTTGGATAGTTTGGAGTCACTCATACATCAGTGCAATTTAACCCCGGCCAGAGGGGAGTGTTTTATCAGGCTGCATGTTTCTGTAAATTAAAAAATCATTTTACAATCTATATTATTTTTAAACACAAAAAGAAACACACAAACAAACAAAAAAAAAGAGTAAAGAACCATCTCAAAAATCATCATTTACCAGAAATCATCAGCCCGGGTATTTACATTAGGTATAACACAGGGCTCTTTATAAACATCTAAAATAACCCAAATTAAGAAACAGAGTTTTTGGCCAATATTCACAATTCTCCAACAATATTTACAGTTTTACGGACAAGTTTGAATCTGTTTGACCAGTTTGAGCATGATAAATAAATAATTTAAAAAAAGGGGGGAAGGCTGCTTTTGCTCCTGCTCAGAGGAACTAAAATGCACACAAGGCAGGCACATCAATACTCCCTGAGGCCGACTCCTCAACGCGCTCAATCAGCTTCTGTTATAATACTGGTGGTGTCCAAGTCATCTAATGTCCTCTCGTAGCGGACGGTGGAAGAAAAGTAGCTTCTTTTCTTCTTATAGACGATGAAGCCGATGGCTAAAACGAGAGCGATGACGACCACGATGAAGAGACCCAGTGCCACAGGGGAGCCTGAAGACTCTGAGGGCGAGAAGTTAAGTCAGTCAGTTTTGTTTTCCCACTGAATAAGATGTCATCAGGTTTGAGTTCACACAGCTTTTATCTGAGATCAGATGCTCAGTGTTGGACAAACTGAGTCATTTAAAAATGATTTGTTTGCAAAAACACCACTGTTGTCAATTAAGTTATGTACCTTTTAAAAAGGTGGAGCTTTGCAACTGAGATTATATACACTTGCTTTCCTGCTGAGAGTTAAATCTGATGATTAAAACCTCTCTCATGTTTGTAAAGTTGAGATAAAGCTTCATCCAGAAGCCGGTTAGTTTAGCTTAGCTTAGCACAAAGCCTATTTTCTTGTCAAAAGGAAACAAAGTCGGCCTAACAGCTCCTCTAAAGCAAAAAAAAAACAACAGCTAGCTGTTGGCAGTTTTTGTGCTCAGCTAACTGGCTCTATGTGGGTTTTTTTTTGCTGCAGTTGTGATACTCACTTGCTGCAGTTTTGCAGATAACGCGACTGTGGCTCGCCTTGCAGCTGACAAGAGTCCAGCTCACGTTGTCTCCCGCAATCATGACGGCACACTGAGGCTCCGACTTCTTACCAGCAGACGAGGACTTCCAGTTTGAGTAATCCAGAGCCGAACCGTCCTGCCAGGATACAGGTTTACCTGAGAGGAAGGATGATGTAGAGGGTTAACATTTGACTCAAATGAAATCACCTAAAAAAATTAACAAAATGAAAATGAAAAAGTTAAAGAGATCTGTAAAAATTTGTGATATGCTGCTTGCAAACTGTTGCATATTTAAAATTTAGCAGACATGCAGCAACACTAGCTACTGTTTGGAGTTTATGTCCACTTAAGGAATTAAGAACAATATTCTCTCTCCTTCTAGCTGTTTTAATGCAGATAAAATGCGACAATTTTGAGGTGAATCGTTCACTTTATCAGACAAGCATGAAACTTTGTACAGTTGTACAATTTGAGGCCCTGAGCAGTTTCAGATAAGGAGACATGGCTGCCGCGTGGCATTTTTGCGATGGCTTTTCTGTTGCTGTAAAATGTATTGTGTTCCTCAAATGTAATCATTTGAGGAACACAAATAGCATGCTTTTCCTTTGTGTACTTTCCAACAAAATCCTCATCAATGTTTTACTCTCTTGCTTCTATTTAAATGATCGAGTTTACCTTTATCATCGAGGACCACGTCAAGCCATATGCGACTGGTGATGAGAGGGCTATCTTTCACGTACTTTGTCACAAAGTCGTTCTCCTCTTTTGTTTTTAAAGTCAGCAGTTCAGCCTCTGGCAGCAGAAAAAAACAAACAAAAAAACAAATGGCAGACTACAGTTGCTTTAGATGAATACTAATTATAACCTTTTGTACACCAAACAAGAGCTCACCCATGCTCTGACAGATGTTCTTGGCCTGCTCCATGTTGTACACGTTGTACTTGTAGAAGCTCATGTTGAAGGCGTAACAGTGATCCTGGTGCTGCACCCACTGGATGGACATACCATTGCTCTGAGGGCAGTGACTGGCCTCTTGGGCAGCCTGCAGTTTGGATTCTGATTCACAACACAGAAACAAGTTAGATGACGGTCACTGCCACAATGGTACAACTTTGTACCAAAAGATTCAGTGGTGCTAGTGTTCTCCTCTGAATCCTCTGAGTATCTTACTCTGGGAAGGGGTGGTGATGTTGGTGGTATAGCAGATGGCCCCCTCTAACAACTTATTGCAGCTGGTCCTCACCCATTCTCCAACAGGGGTTATAGAAACACAAGTGGGTTCTAGTTTGTCTGAGCTGGGCCTTTCCTTTGTGTCAAATAATGTGGCTGTGAAGTCAAATCTAGTGCCATCAGACCACTCGTAGACTGAGCCGCTTAACTGCAAAGAGAGAGGGAGAGTGAAGAAACGGTTGTGTTAGTGAAATTATAAGCATAGAATTCTGAGGGACCACCATGTGACAGAAAGCTAACGCTTCATTAAAACTCAAATGAAAAGATTTAAAGTGAAATTCTTACATCCTGGTTCGACAGGCCGATCCACAGCGGGAAGCCATCTGTCTTAGCAATGAGCTTCACATGTGCATGGTGCTGGATGTCGTGGACACTCGCCAGGTTACCTCCACGCTGATCACACTCTTCCAGAGCCTGGTACCAACTCAGCTTTTGGGTTATGACCTCATAGTTTAAGGTGCCATATTGTTGGAGATCCTTGGCTGACTGGTTGTACTCTTGTTTTGGATCTTGGAGGGGGAAAGATAAGACCAAGTAACATCTGTTTTCAAGTGGCAAGAGAAATATGAATTATGATGTACAAGTGTGAGACACCAACCGTTATCCAGTTTGCAGGTCACAATGCTTCTTTGTTTGAACTCTGGGAACAGGTTTGAGTTTGAGATGAGAATCCAGCCTTCGTCAATGGTGAGACCGGCCATGAATGGTCCATCTACATCTGGTCTGCCTCGAGCCCAGTTGGAATATTGGACATTTGTGCCGTCATACCACTTCATCTGGTTATCTATAGCCGAAAAAAAACAGACATATATACAGTACATAACCATGTACACAACCAGTACCAGTATTAATATACTGGACAGCTTATTGCGCAGGCCTTAAAAGACTGCACAGGTAACATGAGGACTATACTACACAGCAGCCCTAAAAATCCTGCACTCTCTCTTAAAGTCTGAGAAAGTAACACTTACAAAAATTAGCTCAAGTGGCTGACAATCAAGAAAACAGCATATGTACCATGTATGTGCTAATACAGCCCCAGAAAAACAAACACTAATAATCACAAGACTCTAGTAGCACCTCCCAGCATCCAAGTAAATTAAAGGGACACTTTCCCCCGAAATTAAAAATACATAATTTTCCTTGTAACTGTAGTGCTATATATTCATCTACCACTGTCTTTTTCCAGAAATCATGACCCGGTAACTCGAGATAAACCAGAGACCTTGTTGTGCGCAGTTTCATGTAGGAACTATTGTCTTTCCACCAAGCTACGCCATATCACCACCAGAAGGAAGCAAGCATCTATTCATAGACGAGAGGCTAGCTAACTAAGCTAGCTAAAGTTATAGATCAGCCAAAGAGGAGGCCATTAATGATTACATTCCGCAGAGACATTGCTGTCAAGTTTCTCAGATGTTATTTTTTGCCATTTTAAGCACCACAAGTTATATAGTTCCATTATATTGAAGATAAGTCAGACATTTTTTATGGCTGATATCTCCAAAACTCTGCAACTCAAAACAAAAACAACCTAGATGGATAAATAGCACTACAGCTAAGAGGAAAAGTGGACCAAGTGTTTTGGATTTTGGGGTGAACATTCCCTTGAATGTCAATGAGCTCTTTGATGGAAACAGTGATGTCAGCCCGGGTTTGTGATCCAACACACCTGCGTATAGGACTTTCTGGCCTGAATCTGATCAATATCAGCCAATACAATGACTTTAGGTATGGAGGTCTGTATTAGAAGAAAAATGTCTTGTGGCCCTATTACACAACACACCTAGTGTGGCTTGAAAACAAATGATTTTACAAAGATGTCAGTAAAAGTAGCTACATGTAGGGACCACAGATACATCTAGTAAATAGACATCTGCAGTAAAAGTAATAAAATACGAACCGTTTTTATCCTTGAACACCCCAAGCCAGACAAACTGGACCAGATTTTTAAAAGGTATGAGCTCCTGCTTAATAAACTCTTCCTCCTCTGCATTTCTGATGGTCAGGATGTCTGCATTTGCGTCTGAAACATAAATGCATCATTAACAACATCAGTCCATTATAGAAAGTTTCATAATAACTTTACTTTTGTCATCATAATATATACTATTTATTATTTTTCAACTCGTGGCTGGTGTCTTAAAAAAGTAAAATTCGTACGTAGTTTTTTGCAGGTCTCCTGAATCCATCCTTTGTCGAACTGCTCCCATCTGGTGGCTACCAACTGGAAGGAGTAGCAGTTGTTCTTGAAGGGGATCCAGTTTGGACCGTTAATCTTATGAGGGCACTTCACTGCAACATCCTCTGGTGTGGTGATGATCTCCTCTGTAATACGTAAGTTTACATTTTTATTCAGATTAAAAATTAAAAGATCTGCTTCTTATCCTTGCCATTTGACAGCAAGTATAGAGTCTTTGTGTTTTTCAACTCTTGGCTAGACTTAAGAAGCAATTTGAAGCTGTCTAGTCATTTTGAGCTAGAATTTACATAGTTATAAGCCCCTTTCTCCATCATCCTGCTGTACAAATGTACCCCCAGAGGAAGGAGAAGATCCTTTTTACAATTTACAATTACTCCAAAGAGAATGTCCCTCAATTCTCTTTATCTCGAAAAAAAATGTTTCATACACTGGTAAATCAACCAGAGGCATCAATAAGCTGTATTAATGTTTCAATATTATGTGTATTCAACATCTCCCCTCACCATGTGGTTTATGACAGATAGCGCCTCCCAGTTGTTCCTCACACTGCGTGGCTTTCCAGAAGCCGTCAGTGTCCAGGTAGACACACGAGCCAATGGTGTCATCAGAAGACCAGCGACTGAACACAGTGTGACTGTGGTCAGTCCAGCGGTAGTGGATCCCATCCTGAACACCAAACCAAAGACAACAGGAACATTTTTCAAGAAAAATCTTGTAAATACAGTGGAATAAAATAAAGGCAGCCCTTCTTTGCCGCACTTACGTCTTCGCTAAAGAGGCCGATCCACATGGGAATGCGCGCACGGCTCACATGCACGGTGAGGGTGGACTGAATGAAGGTGTCGGCCACACTTGCCAAGTCCATGTTGTTATTTATGCACTGCTCTAAGGCTTCAAACCAGGTGAGATTTTTGACCAGCAGCAGGAAGGTGTGGTTGTTGACAGTGAAGGGCTCTGTGGGGGTTTGGGGCTCCTCTAGTTTATCTGAAATGAGAAACACGTATTAAAAGAACATCAAGTCACATTATATAATGCATTCTATTTGTTTTAGTACATTGCTATTTGTAATATTACTGGTTTTTTTTACATGCCAAGGGACTACGATTGTAAATAAGAATTTCTGCTTAATCCAGCACATTTACAGTGTATATTTTTATGCAGAGAGATGACAGGAAATAAAGGCAGAGAAAGACGGAGGTCCATGCGTCATTTACTGCTCAATACTTATTAAAACCTTAATCAGAGTGAATTTTGAAGAGCAATCATTGCTTCCCAGATGAAGGGAAAAAATCTATGTAATAAAGTAGTATTAAGAGTCGGACATGCTGATTTACCTGCATAGTGCTGGCAAACGGACAGGTGTTGAGAATTAGTGCAGGAAGAATAGTCCCAGGTACCCAGCATGGCGGATTTGGGGTTATTCATCATAAACACACACAAATCCATACTCTCTGGATCCCACGTCTATCAGAAAGGAACAAATAAAGTACAAACAAACATTAAATAGTGAATTCAAATCATACTCAACCTTTTTTATTTCTTTGAAATATTCCATTATTATGAACTACGCTATCAGCAAATAACATACTGTATCGATCTACGGTCTGTCGCTGTAATGCCAACTGGGTAAAGATAACACAAGGTGAGCACAGTCTTTTTTATCCCACACATTCTTGTCAAAACCTGCCGTGACATCACTTGAGGCAATTTATTGGCTAGCTTTGGCGAGGCTTCCACTGGAGCTACAAAATTCAGTCACAACTTTTTATGCCACATGCTGCAAGTGCTCTCCAAAACCTGTAAACAGACTTTGATGTGTAAGATCAGTGGAGTCACTATTTAATAAAGAAGTGAAGATAAGAGGAACTTACATTGACTTTTATAGCCTTGTTCATGCCCAGAAGCAGTGGGTTAAAATTGAGGTAGTTCACAGGAGATTCATCCATCCACTCAGGGTCGCCTCTTTTGATTTTCAGTCCGATCCAGATGGTGTCCATGTTTCTCATGTTTGGCAAAAGGGTGGTGATGAAGTCTTAAACAAAGATATGGTACAACAATTTTCTAACATTCAATAGAGCATCACATTTGTCTTTGAGAAATGTCATTAGACATAGAAAAGCAAGGTATTTAACATCATTTGAGACATGACAGATGTCCTCACCTTGCTCCACCTGATCTGATATAGTGACCAGGGTTCCCCTCACTGACTGGCAGTCCTCGTTAGCATACTTGAATGTCACAGGCTTCATGCTCTTCATCAGCGTGTAGCACTAAAAACAGACAACAGTACAACAATCATTTGAGCAACAACTGCTTATTCAGCCTTTCTGTTACATACTCTCCACTGCCATTTGGCCTCAACATTTAACTTCCAAGTTAAATTAAGGTCAAGTTAAAAAAAACTTAAGCTGAGTGGGCAAATACAAAGCAAATATATTTTGCATTTGTTAAGCATTAATCTTTCTTTTAACAGCAATTCTGTTTTATGTGATAGAAACTTTCAGTCTCTAAAATGTAGCTGCAGTATTAAATGAATCAGTTTAAGAATCAGACCTTATTTCTGAAGGACAGAGAGCTGTTTCCACAGGGCAGTCCTCCAGGCTGAGGATCCAGAGGGTTTCTCTCCACCGACGTGGCGTTGTGTTTCTCACACACAAAGGGCAGTCGCTGCTGGCAGCTGAGCTCATGATCTGGAAGGAAGCATACAACAGTTAAAGTGTGCATTTGTAAAAAAAGAAAAAAAAAAGAAAAGAAAAAGACCGCAATCATGGTGAGTAAATTCATCAGAGCCTACTGTTTTATACCGCTCTGGTTAGTTTTCCACTTAAATATTTGCTTATATTTAATTTCTCTTGTTGTAGTTAGGGTTAGAGTTAGTATATTAAACATTACAACATACTTTACATAAAAAAATAACAAATTAAAAAAGAGGTTTAAAAAGTTATGTAAAATCCAACTTCAAAGTAGATCTGGACCAATTTGTGAGTTAGCTGATACTATCGGCCAATATCGTCCTATCACAGATGTGCTGTATCGGTATCCGCGTATAGGTTGTCTGATATGTGCCAGTATAAAATTTTTTTTTGTTTTTTTAAGCAATTATAATGCATAAAAGGTGCGTGGGGTAATTTATAATTATAAATTTTCCAGTAAAGTCACCTGTCTTAGTGCACTCATGTCATTTTAGACAATTAAGTACATTGTGGAACTGTAAAAATATCTTGCCTTAAGTATTTAGTACTTTTCTACAGCTATAAATATTGATCACTAAAATGGAGCATTAGATGTTTCTGTTAGAACAGAGCACATGAATAAAACAAAACAGTCATCAGGTTTCGATAAATATGTTGATGTTTCTAAACTCTGATCAGTGCATGAAAATCCATGACATCATCTTTTTCCAGCTGAGTCACAACCACTTCGAACCAGCTAGAAGAGGGAGCACAAAAACACAAATCTCTCCTTTCAAACAACCAAAGCTGTTCTAACTCTGGCAAAACATCCTGTGTTAATGTAGGACCCTGTCTACCATAATAAAACTCCCACTGAGAAATATCTGTTTTCAGTGCCGTTATTTTCAGTTTATTTTTTTGATTAGACCTATATAAACATTTATTTCACTCTACTTATATTAAAGAACATCCTGGATTCCCAAAGCTGTGAGATGCTGACTTATTTTAAACTCCAAAAATGCCCGACTTTCATTAACTTTGACCTGGCAGCCAAATGGATTGAGGGTGATGACACAATGATGTTTACGCACCTGGAAAGTAGTTCTCAGGACTCATGGAGGTGCATCTGCCCAGGAAAACTGAATGATAAAAGTACATCTGGGTGTACCTAGAACATGCATTATTTCAGTTGGTCAATCTCCAGATCACATTTTACCACATATATACAGGTATAAGCATCATGAATATCCGCTTGATGTACAACAAGTGCAGTGTATGTGTTGATAATTAAACTGGCTTACGTCATGGGAAATATTCGCCCGGGCTGGCTCAAATCGATCCACCAGCTTTGCTTGGAAGAAGTTGATATCTGTTCAAAACATAAAAGCTTTATTACCACACAGCAACTGAATTATGTAATCAACTTTAAGACCTTTAATCTTAAACAGAGTTCATAAAGTATTGCACAAAGGAAAACTTGCATGGCAGTAACCATTAGGACAAGACACAATTTTTATATTTTTAGATGACTTTTGTGGTGAGCGTGGGGGCAGAATTTTGTTCCACTTATTTTGACTGCATCCAGCTGTGTTCTCATGAAAAACTGTCAGATTTCCATGACCAGAAGTTCGTGGAAAGAATTCACTGGGTTATTGTCCCCGTCTCTATAAATCAACTATTAGACTTTACCCCCCCCCCCCCACAAAAAAAAAAAAAAAACTGGTGTAACATTAGCTGCAGACACTAGCATGGCTATTCAGTTTAGCCTCTGTCTTTTGGCACAATATCGCATGCGTAGCCCCCAAGTGCCCATATAAAACTGTTTTACATGGTTTGTTTTTCTAAATGTGTTAGCTCGAAGCATTAAAAAACGGCGTATGGATGCAGTTCTTTAGCCACCTCACGTTTTAGCAGTAACATTAGATTATAATAGGTACATACAGCACAGTTGATCAAAGCTGACAGTCGTCACTTTAGCCAAAAAAATTAACACTCTTTGCCCATGAATGACAAACCTGCTTTCGCATATGTGTTTCACATCAAGGACACATTTTTTGTGGTATATCTGCTACCATTATCACTGTTACCCGCATGTGGGCCCTTCTTAGGACCAAGAGCTAAACCACCGAAGAAACAGTAACCAACAAACAAAAGAACACACACAACTTATAGTCCCCCCCTCACTTACATTTTTTATTTCCTGGTGGATTTGTGAGCCAGCAGTTGAGCTCAGTGGTGCAGCCAGTTTGCTGCCATTCGCACTGCAGTAGAGCTTTGCCTCCTCAAAAGATAGTTTAGGCTCATTAACAAACCAAAACTCTGCTCCATCTATGAAGATTGATGTCTCATGATGCCCACCTTAAACATGCGACAAACAGCTTTAAAATCATGACAAGGTTTAAACAGTAACAACAGACATACTAAAGGGAAAAGAAGTTGATTCTAAGAAATTCAGGCCATTGATGGATCCACGCTACAGACTCAAAGCATAATTAGGGAAAGTTGTGTTCATTACCTGGATTGTACCATTCTGGGATTTTTGGAGTCTTTCCTGTTGAGGCATCAGCAATGAAAGAGTTAGAATATAACCAGAAAAACACAGGTAAGAACATGTTACAGTAGATTTGTGTGTTAGCCCAGATGGTGCATTACTAAAAAAGAACTGCACGAATAAGTCAGCTACTGTTTAGCCACTAAAGTCTTATGACATTACAAATCCCTTTACTGAGGCAGTCTTGATTTGGGCTGACATACACTTCACAGTAATTCTTATATTTAAATTCTTACCACGGGGTATTTGGCAGACCCACTCCAGTCTGGCGTCGCAGTGAAATGGTGTGGCAAAGAAAGGAGTGGGGGGTAAGTCGTGGATAAGAAACACAAACAGGTGTTTCAAGGAGCTCTTCATTGTCTAATGAGGACACAGATTGTTTGCAAAATGCAGTTCAGTGACAATTCAAGAAAACAATGTATCTTTATCTAACAACACAATCACTAACTGAGACAAACTAAATGAGAGCAGAGGTCAGAGTCTCAGAAGAAAAAAAGTCTTAAATGTAGGGCAAACGGTGAATCAGCTGGCACTCCTTTCTCTGTGGAACACAGAAGTCAAACAAACAAAAGCAAGTGACAGTGTCCTTGTGATGGGGAAACCACTGTTCTGACTGGCTGTCTTTGTGGGATTTTGTTTCAAGACAGCATGTAGGACATGGAATCACAAAGTCAGTGGGGGCAGATTTCAGCTGAAGCGCTTCTCATGACTCCCACAGCTGAACAAATGGCCTTTATTCACAGGTCAAGCAGCACAGTATGGACAACAAGATTCCATAAACACTAAACACTTCAAAATATTGAAAAAACATGCAGAGATATATAAAGTAAGAAAAAAATAAGAGTCTATGAATTCAAAATATACATAAGTGGGTATGAAATGGACAATAAAGGCAAAATAACAATGTCTATCTCTCACTTTAAGAATCAATTTATTAGTACAGATCTATCCAGCCCACCTTGAATGCAGTGCAGTCCCGACTGTATGCATCATCCTCATGGAAATCCTGGTGTAAAACATCCATAGATACCTGTTGTAGAGAGAATGAATAAACAGACTTCACACTCAGAAATAAATACGATGCACTAAGAGAGAGAAATAAAGTTGTAGTTTCAGCTGCACGTTTACACAGATATACAGATTGAATTCCTATTGAAAGAGTATACCTCAAAAAGGCTGGATGATCTGACATTAACACTGATGTCTTAAGATACAAACTATACTGTATGTCTTCTCACAGTGTGTTATGGAGGGGTTTAGGGGTCAGGGTTATACTCACAGGCTGGCCGTTGCTCCACTGCCAGGAGCGATCGGCTGGGTTTCTTCTGTTCAGGCCGACCCAGAAGTATCGATTATCACTGCAACGAGAACACCAGAAGAAACCACTATTATTCATGACACTAAATTAAATCTTCTTTCAAAGAAAAAAATAAATAAACAAATCATCTTTAGTACTTTTAATAGGGATGCTGACATCTTATTCTTAGACACAGTTAAGACTCAGCTCAACTGCTCAAAAATGTAAGTCAGGAGATCTAATGTGTTTTATATTAACATTAGAGCAAAGTGCTGAATGTTTATGCGGACACTGAGATGAGGTTGAATTCTGAGGTAAATGCATGTAAAGAGACGCTGGCATGTTAAGAATTTAGCCATTATAACCGTGTATAAAACTTTAATTGGTTAATGTGAAAATGACCAGAACCCTGATTAGGCTAGTAATGCTTCTTAGTAGTACTTGCGTGCATGTATGTTTACCTGACGGTATTTCTCATGATGCTGTGCATAGCCCTCATCTCAAGATTACTTGTGAAGCTGGGCAGGTTGGCACCCAGAGCCTGACAGAACCTCTCAGCTTCCTCCCAAGAGCGCTTCCTGCTCAGCCTTTCCTCATGAAACACCTGACAAGGTGAAAGAACAATTTACAACCGCTTTTAAAAACACATCCAGTAAAAGGAACACCCTGAGCTGTAAAGGAGAGCCAATTCAACTGTTATCAGATCAGGTCAGGCAATTTCCCTTTAACTCCCACTACAACCATTATCACCCTTGCCAAATAACCTCATGACTACAAGTGTTCAAACTCACGCTCACCTACCCACACACACACACACACACACACACACACACACACACAGACACACCTTGTAGCAATATTTGATGTTTGGTCTGGATACCCATCCATCGGGACAGGTTGCATTAGGGTTTGGCTCTGGTTCTGGGGGTGGAGGTGGACTGAGATCCTTTCTACATATGGTGCCAGCCTTAAAATTGGTGCAGTTCTGCACCACCCACTTGCCCAGGGGTTTTGTGGTGGAAATTGCTGCACAACCCCCATCTCGCACTGAAATACAAATGTAGATGACACACAAATAAGTCAAATCTACTGTGTGGAACTGCTCATTGAGTTGTTTTTTTTTTACCATAATCAAGGAGTTTGACTTCTAGATGAAAAACATCTGCAGTTTTTGTATTTTTATCACATTAAATATAAAAAATAGAAACAAACACAGGTCTGTTGTCCTGGTATGCAGACATAACTTACTGAGTGTAGGGAGATAACATTAACACAAGAGTCTAGTCTTTTGACATATGCTGTATATGGCATATAAATACTAACTAGCAGGATACATAATGCTAGTGTGCTGTACATAAAACAGTGAATGGTAAAATGTTTTCTATGGTAAAATGTTTTCTATGGTAAAATGTTTTCTATGCATTATTAAGTCAGTAAATCTAAACCTCCAACATAAGAAAAAATAACCATATTCTTGAAATAGTGGTTCAGATTTTTAAATCTATCACTGTACATTGATCATGAGTCTGTTGTGACATTGCTAGTCCTCCAGCCTTGAGCTATTCTGTGATTATGTACTGAGTGGAGCAGCAGCAAACATTGTGGCTTTTACTTACGTGGTTCGAACCAACCCCAGTTGGTGTATGTAACCACACCCGGGGACCCATCCTGACTCAGCCACTGGTACTCCCCTGTGTTCTTAATGTCTTGCAGCCCTATCCAAAAGTACTGAGGGTCCTTGCTGATCTGCTCTCCAAGCAGACGGCTGATAAAGGCCTGCTCAAACCTGTAAAAGATAGTCAAATATGAGTGACATTTTCCTGCTCAAACATTGAAAATACAGTAAAAATACTGTAGTGTTTAGGAAAGCATATGTGATGAATGAGTTATAATCTGCCTCAGAGTTAGAAAGAGAAGCCTTCTGTTGAAATGTTGTAAAATTGGTGGGCAGCAGCAGTCGAGTCACCAGCTGAACAGACTCCTACCTGTTTCTTATCGTGATGTTACAGCGATCTTTGAAGGATACTTTTTTGCTGTTCAATTGATAACAGGAGTTGCCGTGTCTCCTCCAACTCTGGGGAAGTAACAGCAGTAAGACTTAAGATGCATTCAAATTATAAGAAATTGCATTAACAGATCAGCTGCTAATATGGCTACAAATCTGACTTTATCCTCTTTATCAGTGAAAAGCTTAACAAATGTCATCTGACCTTGATAGCATGTGATATAAATAAAATACACAATGGCAAGGCAACTCCATTCTAATGATTTTATCATTTGCAGACGGATGCACGTAGGCCGAGCACAAGATGTCCAAATGTGGAAGGATAGATTTCACTTGTAAACATAGATATATACATATACAACAAAAAAAGTTTACATTTGATTACAAACTCCTTTGGTCTGACCCTAGTTTACATGACATAATAATTCTATACTGTCAGTTTCAAAGTAACACAATTTAACAGTCCTGCTAAACACAGCAGGCTTCCCTGGAAAGTCACACCATTTAGACAATACTCACATCCTCAGGGGGACATCCAGTCTGTGACGATGATTCCTTGACCTCTCCTTTCTTCTGGCACATGAAAGGTAGCCTCTGTGAGCAGTTCCCAATCCGCCAACCATGAGACTGTGGAGAATGGACATAGATTTGATTTTCAAGGCCTCATATAAACAAACTTAAAACAGAGTCATGGCAGTGTACAACACAGGTCTGACGCAAAAAGACTGGACACGAGGGGAGGGTTACACAAATATGCAGACACAAACATACCTCTCCAGCGTAGAAGACACAGCTAGGATGCTGAGTGGGTTGGACTGGTTGGTATGTGTCCCAGTAGGTGAAGGTGACGGGCGCCTCATCGATCCACTTGAAGACAGTGGGGTTCAATTGGTCACCGATCAGACCGATCCACACATCCAAGAACTGGCCATCTGATGGATCATAACACACATAAGAACATTACTTCATGGAAATGTTTAAAGTCAGTCAGAGCTGGGGCCTCATGAGAGAGAACATTTTGAATTGAGTCCTAGATTCAGGTGATGCATTAGCAGATCTATCTAATTTGTTCAAAGAAAGATATCTACTTCAGGACTAAAGCAAAATATTATTAAAAAACTGAAACTGAGAGATTTACCTTTGTGGAAATTCGTGCTGATCATTTCTTTGCTGTCAATGGAGTGGAGGCTGGCCAGAGAGCCTCCCCCTCCTCCCTCTGTAATGTTACAGTGCAGGATGGCATCTGTAAAGTTTCTGGGATCGTCCTTCACTAACTTGTAACACCAACCATCCCATGGGACCCAACCCTTGGCACATACGGTTTCTTCATATACAGAAGACTCTACATAGAAGCAAAAAGAGGAGAAGTCAGATTAATATTATAAATGTATATTTAGAACAGAAACAGAACAGAGGGATCTCACTTCAAGAACAAACAGCAGTACCTAATATGCTGATTGACAACCACCATTAAAAAACGAATAAAAAGAAGAAGAAGAAGTGAAACCATAGCATCACTGAGTGTGTTTATATCAATTTCATCCAAATTACTGGGAGTGTGGGGCTTCTACCGTCCTCTAGCTACCATGATTTGGATCAAATATTTTGGTCTTGTTGGATCTGATGTATGTATGTAGCTAAACTGTAGTCTAGTCTGACAGTCTGTCTGTGTTCAACACTTTGGACCATAAATATCTCCACGCCTTTAGGTTTGAATTGCATGATATTCAAGATCTCTGGATACATTCCTATGATTTTAGTTTCTGATCAAATGCTTGAAAACTGAATTACATTCCCTTCAGCTTCAACTGCAATTTGTGTTCATTACTAAGGAGCTAATGTTAACCTGCTACTATGCCAAACTAGCCAAGGTGGTGAACATGGTTAACAATACACCTGTCTAATTACAGCCCCACAGAGCTGCTAGAAATTACCTCTTAGTTTTACTTAAAGACGCTACAAGGAACTTTTATTTTTTCGTTGTTGCCCGCTGTGGATAACAGGGGTAAGAGCACCACCACATACTGTCTTAAAGATCGTGATCATGCTGGCACATATGCATTTGTTTTGAATGCAAGTGAAAGAAAGACTTTTTTTTTTTTTAACACAACTGTTCGCAGGATGTATGGCAATAAGGTAATGTATCTATTTGATTCTATTTATTTGAATAACTGTAATGCAACACAGCACAGGATTTGTGTGCTCAGTAACAGTAATTTTGTTAAACCAAGCTAAAGTTACCAACATTCCCTAGTGATGTTAGGTGTTCATAATAATAAGCCAATAGCTCAGTAGCAAGGCCAAGAGAAAATGCTACATTAGCAGCTACTTGTTTTGCCTCTGCCTCGCAACACCGGACTACAAAGCAGCGTCTTTCCTCAAGCTGACACGGCCATAAAAAGTAGTTTTAAGCTGTTGGTCTTGACTGCTTACTGTAGGTCACAGAGGCATCAGTATTGAGTGAGAAGGAAGACATATGAGTGCAGAAACTTAGGGCAGCAGCAACCTACCCGTGGTTCCTGTGTGAGAGGCATTGACGCTCTTCTTGCAGATGTATGGCAGCCGTTTGTTGCACGACTCAGACTCGTAGTTCTGTTTGGAGTTCAATACTCCACAGTCTGACTCAATAATCAGGGAGGTGGATGGCATTCCTGTCAAACACATTCCCACACACAGCAAATAAATATAAAATCACATCCCGACTGTGACAGCAGAGCAGAGGAGTGGTGTTTACCTCTGGATATCTTTTTTAGGTTTCAGCTTATCAACTGTGTTTCACACAGAGAGGTGTAATGAAAGAGACGTTTTATGTTGCAGTACCGTTTCACCATAGTGCTGCGGTTTTATAAAGCCTTCCATTCAGTGCCATTAATGGGTTATTCAGCAACACTAACAATCCCAATGCCACACTGTGTCCAAAAAACAGGCACAATGAGCTTCTTTTTTAACACTGGACTCATTGTTTCTCTGACTGACACCAAGTTTGGTGTGCAAAGAGGCGCAGGTCCTGAAACTGGCTGCCTGCGTTTATGCAGACATTATCCATACAAATCAAGCCACACAATCTATATATAGTACAGATTTTTTAACAGAAATGTTGAGCTTAGGCACCTCTTTTTCTTAACCAGCAAGAAATGTAACACTTTTAGATTTATGTGTGTTTACATTCATTTGTAATTCATTCATTCACATCATTTGCATACATACTCTCAAAAAAAGAACGAAAAAAAATTTACAAAACCACCATCACCTGTTTCCCAGCGCAGGATGGAGAGAGGGGAGCCATCCGACCACTGCCAGCCCTGAGTAGTGTCTAACTGGTGAAGGCCGATCCAAACCCTCTCGGGCATTTTGTCGAGGCCGTCCAAAACTGCCCAGTGCAAAGTCACAGCACACAAGACAAATATTGCATACATAAACAAAAGCAAATTAGTCACAGTTGCACATGTGAAAAACAACATGGGAAAAAAAATATCAGGATTAAGAATAAAGTGACTTAAAAAGGACACATACAGAAGAAGAACAAAAAGAGGAAGAAGAGGTAGACCAAAGCGGCCTGTCTCAACATCCACGCTTGCAGCTTGAGTGACAAATTTACAGGAATCACCAACAAGTATAGTTATTTATTATTTGCAGAACAACATATGGGGGGGGGGGCCTGAGGAAGTAAAACAACAAAAGTCATTACATGGAACCACTTTGGGAGCAGCACTGAACATAAACCGAATAAGTCCAAACATTCTTAAGTGACCGGTTTGTGAAAGAAAGTCTATATGATGTGATATTTGTCAGTGGTAATAAGCAATTAAATATAAGAATTTGTGATATTATTCATATCAATAAAATCCTTGTTTTCCTTGAAATAGTTTGGTACATAAAACAGTCAGAGATCTCCTCCCATTTCTAGGCTTTCACAGATTTAGTCCAGTTATCTTCAGAATAGGATTTGTGTTTTTGTTCTTTAGTCCTGCCAACTTCATTATTAGTGCAGTTTTTTTAATGATTTACATGTTATTAATGTGTGCGTTATGAAGCATTTCTCTCACATCAGAGCATTTAATTGTGTTGGTGCAACATGGAGTCTAACATGCATGTCCAAAATGAAGTTGATGATTGTGACTACTTTGTTATTCTGATTTTAACAGCTCATATGTAGAGTAGAAACAAGAACAGATGAAGAAGAAGACAAATTAATAAAGAGTATATCAGTCTCACAGGTTTTGGAGTGGAGATCGTCGGGGTCAGTCACACTCAGCAGGTCAGCTCCCTGACTGCGACATGAATCCAAAGCTTGCTGCCAGGTCACCGTGGCACTGGAAACAAACTCATAGCAGGATTCCCCTTCCGGCCCGGCAAACAGAGTCTGGCAACCCTCCTCTGCAAAGTCAAAGAGACAGTGTGAGTGTGTGTCATTCAGTTTACTGGCAGACATAGTTAAACATGATTAATTACAGACAAATATAGCTTAAAAAGAGAAAGTAACTTTGCACACGTCAGTCTCAAACCTCATGACTGAATATTGGAAAACATCCAGCTTCTGATAGTTATGCCACATTTTTAAACAGGGCTGCTGAATGTCTCAATAGTTAGTTTTTTAATGAGTTAAATTGCCAAATATCATGAAATATATGATATATGAGAGCTCAACCTACCAGGTGTTAGACAGTGTCCCATCTTTCTGTCTTGATCAAAGTCTGATGTGGTGGCACACCAGGACAGTCCAGGTAAATCTGCATCTGGGAGGCATCCATGATGCCAGCTGCCATTGTATTTGAAGGGGAAGTCACAGGGAGCCCCAGCAGAGTTCCCATCGGTGGTGTGGACAACTTCACAGAGAGGAGAGCAAAGAGTCTCTTAGATGTCTCTTACAAGCCTCTGGTATTTGTGTGAACCAAAAACTTGTGTAGATTTAATTAGCAGAAAATGGCACTCAAATGATGATTAACTAATGCCAGAGGGGAATCTTTCTTTTGAAACATTGATGGACTGAAGTTTGTTTATTTCTGGACAACAAAATCACAAAGACAAAAGACCTGTAGACATAATTAGCTTAGTGTTGCATTTTTGCAAATGGAAATGATGAAACAGTACATCTAACACTCAAAATAGGTTTCTACGATCCTCACCCAAAACTTGCATCACATTCACCGAGTTGGTAAATTAAAGGAATGACTATAACTAACAAGAACAATTAACATAATACAATATATATATATATATATATATACATATACATATACATATATATATATATATATATATATATATATATATATATATATATAAAAAAAATAGATATAACGCAACACAATATCTAAAAGAAGTCATATTATGCTTTGTGGGTTTTTCCTTTATTTTGTGATGTAGCACTTGTGTGCATGTAAAAGGTCTGCAAGGTGAAAAAGCCCACGCTAAAGGGAGTGACTCTCTCCCAAAGAAAACACTGCTCCTGCACTTCCTGAATAGCTTGGTTTCGAGTCGAGCCTTTACTTCCATAACTTATGTGCATCGCTATGTAACAGATTGTACATAAATATATATTTCTATATATTTATTATAAAATATATATACTCCAGCCAGTCAGTCAGCAGACATACAGCTGTAGTGGCGTTATTTTAGATCACACTATCTTTGCTTGACATGACCCAGCCCCTGATTAGCTACATCCTGCACAGAACAGAGGCGAGTTGTTTCACTGTGTAGCTAAAATGGGGCCTTAAAAAGAAACAATGTGAAAAGGGATGCTGCAGCAATGCACCACATGAGAAAAATAGTGTGTTCTTTCTACTAGAACCCACAAAAAAGTAGGAATCTGGATATTAGCATAATATGGTCTTAAAAAAGAAATAAGTGAGTGAGAGTTTTTTATCTTTTGAAATTGTCTTTGTGCAGAAAATCTAATTACTAAAGACATGATACTTTTTTTTTGTTTTTGAGTTTGTTGTTTCAGAGACAGAAAGCAAATACATTTCACAACAGTTTTAATTCGCAAAAGTACAAATCTTTGATTTAAAATTACAAAAAAAAACCAGCACTCGAATGCATCTTCATGCCAGTGTAGAGCCTATCCTTTTATATCATTCTATTTATGTTTTACTACAATAAGAATACACCACTCATACTTTCAGGATGTCAGTTCGGACCATCTCCAGAGAATGTTGAGTCATCAGCTTTTGATATTTTGGATCTTTTGGTAAATATGACCACAGTTATTGGAAAAATGGGCAGCCAAGGACCTAAAATATTGACTGTCTACAGCTATCGATAATTTTGAGTGTAAAATACATTAAACTGGAATTTATTATAATTCCTCACATTTCTGCATGTTTTTACAGGTTAGCTCATATAATTTGATAAAATATGTGTCAGTAGACTTATGCAGTGAGCACTACCTATGAAACAAAAGTGAAAGCAAGTTGTCATGCTGCAGTCCTGCTGCATATTAGTACACTGACACAGTTACAAAGAACACTCGAAAGAATTCCCCAATAATTCAGAAGGGGTGGTTTTGGATTGTAAATGTTCTTCTAGCGAATGTTCTTTCAAGTTTCAGAGGAAGTCCTGTCTTAACCGGGGATCTGACAAGGTTGTTTTGTAGCATAAAGGAGTAATAATCGATAGGAATGACGATAACCCAGCAGTCAGGCTCTGTTGAAAAATGTAAGACAACCTGTTTGGTCAAGTGACACAAGAGCCAAAGGAGGTATGATCTGTAAGGCTCTAAAGCATCACAAGGCTGGAATAAATTCACATTGAATTAAGGAAGTGGATTCTCTGGCACAATTTACTGTGTTGCACTCAACACAAACTGAATTTAACACTACTTTCCTTTCCTGACTCACAATTTCCTCAAGCATTATTCAGTCCTCAGAGCTTTTTAACGGACAGCTTGAAACACTTCATGGATTGAAGTTTGTAAGTTTTTTCACTCTCAGATAAGATAAGTGAAACCACACTCACTGCGGTATAGCTTTTGGCAGATGTCATCCTGAGATCCTCCTCTTAGCCAGGTCTCATTAGTGTCCCGTTTGGCGGAAACCTTGCCCTCGCTGGCCGCCAGGCCCATCTGGTAAACGGTGAAGACAGCTCCATCCAGGCAGCGCCACTGCAGCAGGATGTTGGAGCCACAGTCAACCAGGGACAATTTCTTAGAGCGGACGTCCAATGCCAAGCAGAGGGACGTGGCCACATGGAAGAGCCGGTGACCTGAACCCCACTTCCACAGCTGGGACCTGTTGTCTGGGTCACAGGTGGTGAGTCTGAAGTCTGTTGAAGTCTCTGTTCCCAGGCACGTCTCTGTGCTCGCGTGCTGGATGGTGAAAGCATCCTCATCTGTGGAAATGCGTGGACACAACAAAAAAAAAAAACACTGTTAGTTTATATGATCTTTTTTATGCCATATAAGCAAAATGACAATCCTCTATAAATCTTTTTAGTACATTAAGACAATATCTTCTGTACGGGGGGTTTACTAAGGGTTTTTTGTCTTTTAAAACCCCTTGGGGACAAAAACCAATGCTGGAACACAAAGAAACGGTTGATCACTTTCATATTTCATGGGCTTGTTTTTAGAGTCCTTCATTTTGGCAAGAGATAGCGAAGGAGAGGAGACAATTTGAAGGTTATTTGATTACTTATTTGTCCTATTTTACCAGGGGAAACCCCAGACAAATCAACGGCATGGGATGATTATCTTTAAAACACTTGTGACAAGAGCAAGAAAGCCATCATAAAAAGGAAAAGGCTGCATCAGTCAAGGAAACGAAATGTATGGAGAAACCTACCTTTTTTTTTTTAACAATATGTACAACAGCGGGGGGGGGGGGGGGGGGGGGGAATGATTACATACAGTGTAGTATATGATTAAACCCTTTACTCTGGATGGTTATTTTACAGGGCTGTTTCCAGTATTTGTTTGTAAACTTGACTAGCTTGAGGTCAAGGAATAAAAATACCAATCAAGTTTTGAGAGGGCTTTGAAAGAAAACTTGCATATTCATGTTAGGAACTACATTTTTAATCAAGAAAAAAAGTACATGCAAGTCTCAAAATAAAGAAAAATGGTCAGTACCTATATAAACTACTCAATAAAATATGAAGCTGACGGATAAAATCTGCTGGCATACATATAGTAACTACGCACACACAGGCTTTTAAATGTAGAAACTAACATCATGTTAAAAGCTTCACAGTATGGTACTGCAGTCTTTCAGGCTTTGATTATATACTATAAGTAGCATTACCGACATAAAATGAGAGTTGTGTACAGATGTAAACATTGACAGAGCTACTAGAGGAGGGAGGGAGGGAGGGATGAGTATGCAGTTTGTTTGAGCTGTCAGACATGGTGTGGCATCACACTCACTGTGGATTGCAACGATATGAAACTGCTAACTAACGAACTTCAACTAAAAGCTGGTTTGCATGTATCTGTCTCCACTTGTTCTAGTCGAGCAGGTTTGTAGCTATTGTCCTCGGTTTCTTCACGCCGTTGACGAAGTTATAACGCTGCCAATGAGTCGAGTGTGAGTGGCAGAAACAGCGCGGACATAACTGCATAACGCAATTTACGACGCAGAAAAAGGAATGGAAAGGAGAGTGGCGTAGTTAGATAACTTACCGAAACCTTCAACGCTCGCCGGTGAGCAAGTCCCCGGGAACAACACCAACACAGTCAACAAACAAAGGCAAAGTGTCGCTCCGGATATTTTCAGCATGGTCACGACAGAGACTTTTTTGTTGCATTCATAAATCGTCTGCCCTCCCGGAGTGTTGAGCTGTGAATGTAGGCCGGTCGATAAGTTAACTTAAAAACGAAAGTAGTCAGACAGAGTAATTAACCCAACTCTAACCCAGTTCTACCAACTGTCAGATGCGTTTGTCCGCTGTCCCGCTCCGAACGCACGCGTTAAGCTACCGACAGCCACAATAAAATAACAGACTTCCGGTTAAACGTGCAAAAATACATCTGACAAACTGCTCATGAGAAATCACATAGACGCCATGAAGGCGATAACACGTTTTTGTTATCTATTTAAACTCCTCCTTCTATTAACCATCGTCGTGTATACTTGTTTATGTGACGCATCTTCTTTCAAAGTTAGCTAACCGCTAACTGCGCCATTAGCTAAATTAGCTAATTTTACGACCCCATGGGCTTTTATCGAGTCACGTGTCTATAATTCAATACGGCATATTAGGTGGTGATATAATTGCATAAAAACAACATCACAGACGATACAGAAGCGTTACAAAGCGCAGCGAATGCAACGCGATGCTTTTATTTTGAAAGCCACACCACACGTCTTCCTCTTTGCAGTGTTTAATTTCCCGGCTCTTTACGTGGGGCTCTCCCTGGCCTCTCTCCCGGAAATTTTCTCCATATAAATCGACTTCACGCCCACTCGGTAGTTTCCGTCACTTAAAACACACTCATGTTGTGTATTTTAATCCTCCGCTTGTAGTTTCAAAATTACTTATTAAGACCAACAGCAGAGCACTCGTGATGTATTGTGTTGTGGAAGTTGTGTTTAGATCTGTCTGTAAACGCACCAGCTGTTTTATATAATGAATTATTAATTGCTTTCCATCCTGATGTCAGATGCTGTCAGCAAAACTGTCTCGGCTTGGAGTGTGTTTTATTTGGATCAATCAAACCTATAGTGATTTTTATATTTTTCCACAAAAAGCCTTCAAACACTCACACTCAGACTCCACAGAGACTATATATCTGTGGCGCTGAAGAGATTATTTCAATTCAATGGGACAAGAGTGACAAGGACAATACTCGAAGAACAAAGATAAATCATCTCATTTTAAAACAACAACAACGACCTTCTTGTCTCAATCTATATCAGGAACAGCCCACAAGGACAAACCTACTAATTTAACGGAGCAGCTAGAATCTGAACATGTAAGACCAAAGAGCTATTTTGTTTTAGGTCTATCTAGTAGTTTGCTTTTCGCTGACGTTTGTCATGATATTTTGCAGTGACGGTAAAACACTACAAGCAGCGAGCCTGTAGATTAGTACTTTAACATCACTCTACATTTAGGATACAACACAAGTTCCAAAACTGCAAACAACTGACCCCTCAATCTTTCGCTTGTATTTTATTACTCCATGAATTCTTTGATCTAAGTAGTCATGAGGGTGTTCAAAGAGGAAATAGCACATTATTGTCTTAGTCTTCTACAGAAAGTGAAGTGATTCTCGGATTGAAAGGGGGAACTACATGATGTAGACGATTTAACTGAATATTTCCCCTTTTTTTTTTATTCCTCTGTTATTCCCACACAAAGACTCAGTGATAAAACAAACCGGAATTGTTAGGCCTAACTTCAATTTATTAAAACACAAAGAAAACTGTGCAAAAATACATCTAATAACTTGCTATGCATCAGCAGACAAATGTGAACAAGAGGACAAATCCAGCTGTCATTTATAGGCCACTTTCTATTAGTTTCGAACGTACAAAAAAACCTCTGGCATCAATATACAGCATGTACGCTTAAAAAAACAAAAATACAAAAAGTAATACTGACAAAATCGCTGTACCACATGTGCAGCTCCAACAGCTCATGAATTATTGAAATGTACAAAATTATATAAAAAATATCACTGTAGTTTCTATTTTGTCTTCGATCTGCATCTTTTTGTCCAACGATAGTAAAACTTACTTTTGACACTGACAAGCAGACCAAGATTGTTCCTCAAAATATTGTTTCCTCCCCTAAATATCGTGTCCAGTACCTCTTTTAAGAAATGTCCTTCTCAACATTCTCATTTATGTACACTTGGTTAGTCTAGAGATTCAGAGAGCAACATGGATTCTTCAAGCGCATTCTCAAATGAACGAACAAGAAGCTCGCTTTCATCATCTCACCACTGTCCTGAGGAGTCAGCGTCACAGCTTTACAGTGTCATGTGGCATTTATACCTGATGGTGAAATGGTGAGAGACAGACGGACAACGTGAGACATTGAAAAAAAAAAGGGAAAAGCAAGTCATTGAGTGCTATTCTCCTGAGTGAGCCTCCAGGTCTGTGATCAGCACATTTCCATCCGACTCCGTAGCCTGTGAGCTGGTTTGTCTGTAATAAGCGCTGGCAAGAGTGGGAAGCCCCTGGAAACGTGAAGCGTTCCTCTTGTACACAAACCACATCGCTCCTACCAGCAGGGCAAAGATGAGTACAGCTACCAGCACTGCAGCAGGGATGACGCCATGATGTAAACCTGAAAGAAACAACATTACAACCTTTATGTTTTATCATTCACTGTATCCTCACTGAGCTTCTAGATAAACACAGCTTCACATGCGATACCATGTGCTCATGCTCATGGCACAGGACACATATAACAGTCTGAAGTGTATATCATTATTTATAATATACGTTACCATTTAGCGGTTCCACTTCCACCTCACTCACAACATCTGCAAAAGAACACATACAGTAAAGTTCAACTTGACCTTCAGCATGTATCATCTTCGTTAGTAGACCAAGATCACCATGAAATGTGTTTTTATTCCAAAATGAACCCTTGTTTTTACCTTATTATCTTAATTTGCCTTTCCAGCAATTTTATCTATCATGTATCTGTGTGTAACTCTAGAATTCGGCACACATAACCTACAGTAGATCTTAGTTTACAGCTATCCTGAATAAATAACCACACATTTTTCTGCATACAGTAGAGGTGTTATTAAAAGTATTTCGCAGGCCTGTTTTGGAGACAGCAGACACACGACGTAAACGCTGATATAGCTATATATATATATATATATATATATATGTATTGGGTGGAGCCGAAATGCTCCGGAAAAGTACCCTGCCATCCTACACTCATTTTACCATCCTGTGCTCATCCAGTAAAATGATGTCGGGTTTGTCGTCTACCTTCTGTCTGAGTCCATGTAAATTCAGTATTAGTCTGTAAGGAAAAACCTGTGCAAACTGAGGTAAATAGAACCTTCGGTTCTGTGGCTCTTACCTTTTTTAAACAGATTTGGAGGACTCACAGCTAGATAAGGCTAACACATTTTCCAATATGTTGTATGAGTTCAATGCAGGGTATCCACTCTGCTCTGAGAAGCTTCAGCCCCAAATTCAACCTACTTGAGGTGGTTTTGCAGACGAAGCCGAGCCGCTCCGTGCACTGTGACAGGTGCCACACGCCGTCAACCACCCTGGTAGTAACACAGGCGTCTGCAGTCAGCAGCTTGGAGTCTGGAGCTTTGCTGGGCCAGTTGGTGTAATCCATAGGTGAACCATCCACCCAGGACATAGAATCAGCTAAAAAGAGAGACTTCTTCTTAATGAAATGGGTTTTGGAAAGGGATCTTGATCGTCTGATGGGTACGGGAGCGCGATAGCTTCTTACTGTCGATGTTGAAGTACATCCCCAGCCACACGGTATTGTGAAGGAAGCCTGACGACCACAGCTGCTCCAGAACAAAACGGTTCTCAGTGTCACTCTCAATGGTCAAGACATCTGAGGTGTTTACTAGAAAGTGAGAGGAACACAAGAAATTCACAATCACCGAGGAATAGTTTGACATTTGGGGCTAAACGTCGCATTAACTTTCATGAGTTTTGATTTCATCCACATTTTTACAGTGACTATGAAGCCACAGCCAGCAGGATGTCAGCTTAGTTTAGCGGACGGACTGGAAACTGTCTTTTCAAACTGCAACAATAATTTACATTCAATTTTTGTACATATTAAAACAAATAAATGTTCTAGGATCCCAAAACTTCCTGCACAAAGTATCAATCCGCCCACTGCCCCCAGATTACAAAAAATAAGGGAATCCTATGCATTTAAATAAACATTTACCCAAATAAACAGGATTTGCATCATAATTAACAGGAGAGCTGTTTCCCCTGTTTCCAGTCATTTTCTAAGCTAAGCTAACCGGATGCTTGCTGTGGCTTCATATTTGCTGTATATACATGACCGTAGTACTCATCCCTTCATCTAACTCTTGGCAACAAAATGTACAAGCGTATTTCCCAAAAAGTAAAATGTTTTCAAAAAAACATGTAGATTTTTTTCAGACCAAGCAGGATTTGTTTTATTTGTCCTCTGAGTGACATTTTTAAACAGGAACTCAATCAGTTTCCTAACCAGTGTTTTTCAGAGCAGCTCCACCATTAGACCTGTAGGGGGAGCATGTCACCCATCCTACACATAAAGAGGCCAATTCTTTACTTAATATTTCTAACTTTCAATCATGATAATTCACATGTAGACAAATGCAGCACAGCAATTAGGCAGACAATTAATAGCAAAGATTACATCTGATGAATCCCTACCTTTCTGCCTGCAGTGCTCTCTTGCCTCTTCAAATGTATGTTTCTGCACCACAGGCTCAAAGTTGTAACAGCCTTGTCCAAATTTGACCCACGTGGAGGGGCACGCCACCTCGTATGAGATGAAAGGTTTACTGGCTGTGAGAGAGAGCACAAAATGGTGTGTTATGTCATGCAACAGCAGTAACAGAACCGGCTGAAGAGAAGCTGTGTCGAGTTTTTCACCAAAGTAGCACTGACTTGCAGGGGGAACGTGACAGAGGGCTCCTGGTAGCAGAGTTTCACAGTCTGCTCTCCGCCAGCCTCCGCTCACATCCATGTACACGCATTCTCCTGACACGACGTCTTCGTCGTCATCGGTTGGGTCCCAGTGTGTGTACACCGTGTCACTGCCATCTGACCACTGATAATTGATGCCACTCTGTCAAGAAGTACCAACACGTCAGTCAAGAAGTTGCGGTGGCCTGTAGCTCAACACTTACTGAGCAAGCAGGAGTGGAGATCAATCTGTGTAGACAGGAGTCTGATTGGCAATAACTTTGGGTGATACTGGAAAGTCTTTTTGGAAAAATGTGTTGCCGTTCACGTTGACCTCTGACAGTATAATTTTCTTTATTGCATATTCTGTACATTCACTAACATTATCAGTAATATCGAATTCTTGTACTTAACATATAATGTATACTAGGGGGCGAGTCATTATTGACCTGGCCAGTTATTAGATTTGATATTCAACATTTTTCTGTTTATTAGTGTTTTTCTTTATCTGATTGCTGATAAACCAAAATAATTCCAAATGTGCTGCTTTAGCTCTGATGCAGCTGTTAACCTGCAGAGTAACTAGTAACTACAGTTATCAAATAAAGAGTAAAAGCAAAGAAAAGTAAAGTACTAGTACTTAAGTACAGAACGTAACTTAGTTACATTCCACCACTGGTATCAGCAATGTGTGGACAGTCTATCTGATTATTTGTACTGTAGTGTATAAAGTGAAATCAAGTTCAAGTTAAAAAATCTGCCCCATGGTTTAGGTCCGGGAGACTCCAGTTACTGATTCATCGGAGGTGACGCACACTCAGTATTCCATGATGTTATAATGATCAAGAAACATTAATAAGGCAGACATAATAGTAACCAAACTATGTCAAAAACACTACAGGTATTTGTTAGTATTGAACGGCTACTGTACTAACGAGTGTAATCAAAGCCAAAAGAACAGATTTACGTTGGGTGATTCATGAGACAGAAATCGAACAAGATCAGGCAAGAGTGGCAGAGCAAGCATCAGTTCATTCACTCCCTGTGTTAATTTCCCTCCATGACTAAGACATTCCACAGGGACTCAGTGATAGTTGGATCCGGATGTTAAGTCTCTGACTGTCTGCTGGGAAAGCACATGCCTGTGGATAGAGTACCTCCACATGGGCTAAAGGCCAGGAGAAAAACCCATGAGGCATGTGAGACAACTGTAGCGAGCCATCAGTGCAGGGCATCGATGTGAAATAAACAAACGGTGGAGTGAATCTTTTAGAACGATTTTCTAATATAATACTTCCTGTGCTAATTCACATATGGTACTGTTATGGTTATTTTATAACTCGAACTTAAAGCAAAACATTTTGAATCTTCAAAATGTTCCCTCAGTCTTGTCAGGTGGTACAGCAAAGCGACGTTGGAGATATTCAATCAAATGTTCTGATTTTCCAAGATTATTAAGTGATTACTTATCTACATGAAATGACTATCACACTGAAAGGATTTAGATTGCTGGTGACATGCTGACATTCTTTTAGTGAGAAAAAAAGACAAATAAAAAATATTGAACTTAAATGCATGCTTTCTCGACCTAAGGTTAGATAAGAATATCCCTGGTTAGCTTATCTTAGCATAAGGATTGGCAGCAGGGGGGGGAAAGCTAGCTTGGGTAGCTGTTTTATCTGACATCCCCGAGTATTGTCGTGACCGTGACTGTGAGACCCAGAGGGCTTCTGCTTCTGACCAAGAAATGAAAATTATTGGGTTTTTAAAAAGAGAGAGAGAAACATTTTGGACAAAGCCAGGCTAGCTGTCCCCCCCTTAGCTATCCAGCTGCTTGCTGTAGTTGTAATTTTTTCATCTCACTCCTTGTAAGAAAAGTTAACAAGTGTGTCTCCCAAAATGCCAAGTTATTTGTTCAAACATAAACTGTAGGAAAGCAAACAAACAAACACAATGCCACCTCTCCAACACAAACATACAGCAGTAGACACAGCAGATGTATATAGTACATATTGCATGAGAGGATACATACGTCTTGACTATACAGTCCAATCCAGTGGGGGACTGTCAATCTATTGACAAGGACAGTAAGGAAAGCCTGGTGGTAGGCATCTGTAACGCTCACTAGGTCAGAATCATTCTCTATGCACATATGCATCGCGTCGTACCAGCTCATGTTGCCAGACACAACCTTGTAGCTGCGGCTCCTGTATTCAATGTTGTCAGGGAGGGGGTGGCGATTGGAGTGGGTGGGGGGTTTGGATGTATCTGAAACAAGACATAAGGGGACAGAGAAGAGTGTATGATCAACTGCATCAATTAAAGGAATAGTTCCACATTTTGGGCTTCATTTCTATCTTGCCGACTCTTGTTATTGATTCTGGGAATCAATGTAAATGTAAATGTGACGAAAAAAAAATTAATTTCACAAAATGACACACTATTCATTTAAAGGTCACAATCAAAGATATACATTCTTATACTTAACAGATCTTTAAATGAATTATTTCAAACACTTGTTTCTGCATGTGACTGAAAATGAACACAGAAAATAGCCACCTGAAATAGTTATCACGACAAGAGCCTGACAGGTACTTAATTTTGGGGGGCGCTGCTGATATTTGGATGTCAAAAATTCCAATATCTATACATATCTACACAGCTATACATATTTTGCAGTGATCTCTCAAATGATGTTATCAAAGCCTTGTGGCATTGATATGTAACAAAGACACGATATTTTACAGATTAACAATTAACTTTATTGTGTAAAATGACATCAGTGCACTGAAACAGTAAACTTTACAGGGAAAAGAATAATTATCCATTAACACAAACACCTTTTTCTGCAGCAGAATCTCAAGAAGTTTTCATATCGGCACATATCAGGAAACATCCTAACCCACTAAGACTCATATCGTGCACCACTTAGAGTTAACGACAGATCTTACACACGTATATAGAAAACAGTCTGCATGAGTGTTTACATTGTATGTTTCAGGATGTACATGAACATTGCACAGGTATATGAACACAGACCCATCTAATGTATATACTAGTTCTATTCTATTTTATCTTGTTTATTTGAGTAGACTTCCACTTTACTTCTCTTAATTCATTTCATTTTTTGCTGCTACTTTTTGTAATTGTTTGCACACTGTATGTTTTCTTATGGTGCTATATCAAGTTTGATTTCCCCTACGGAGGATCAATAAAAGTTCATCTTATCTTGTCTTATATCTACGGTTATGTATCTATGATAGGCCAATATTGACTGACAGTATCAGGCATATTCATCTGGTGGCCTGGAGATCAAATGTGGCCCTCTTATGACCTCATTCTAGTCTTACAATCATTTTGTTAGTAGGACCATTCATTAGTTATGTTGGTTGCTAGGGAAAAAATACTCTTTTTCCACAAAAAAGTTTGAAGCGGGGCTGTTTAACAGAGGAAATATATACACAAATCAAGCTGACATCATACGTCTGAGATTAAAAAGGTGTATTGTTTTTTTTTTATTCATACTTTTTTCTTTTTCAACCGTGAAATCTAAGAAAGTGCGTTGATTTAGCAGATTTAATATTAAGCTTTAAAGGGCAGATATAGGGAGTGTAGAAGTCTGTCCCCTTAGCTCTTCGGATCGGGCCCTGCCCTTCTACCAAAGAAGTTAAATACGCCTGATCTACAGGAAACACTGAGTCAATAGAATCTGGAGTCACAATGTTGTATCACCCTGAAGCTTGTGTTGTTCGCCTGTTACAACACTGTGATGCCAACAGTGACAGATCATTTACAAATCATTGGAGGTCATCAATGACTTTGTTTTCAGGGGTTACTTAGTCTTTAATGTGACTTCAAATGTTTTAGTTGTTGTTTAATGTGTTTAATTATACTGTATACATGTATAGTTTTTGTTAGTTGTGTTCATTTTTCTTTATTTGTGGTCCCACCACACTACAGTATGAAACACCTGCCAGAACTCAAGTTTCCACTTTGTGGCAAAGGCCCTTTTGACTTGCAGAGAGAATAGGTTATAAGACAAGTGTACGAGAGACCATTTTTCAGCATGAGAGAGTTAGAGCGGCCTGACAGAAAAAGTGAAAGGCAGACATGCTGAAAAACTCTCAGTGTGGCAATGAAAGGATGACAGTAAAGAAATGAAACCAAAGATTAAGAAAGTGAGGGGATCTTACCTTGAGGTTTTTGACAAACAAAGCCATACCCACTCTCGCTGCACTTCTCATCATACCACTTCCCTGTCAGGTGGAAGTTGTGGTTGTTGGACAGAACAGTACACAACGGCTCTTCAGCAAATCCACTGAGCCACTCGTCCTCCTGTGGGTTCATAAAGACTGATGTTACACTTCAGCTAATGTCTGCACAGGTGAAGTGGTGGTGACAACTTACAAATCGTTGTTTGCCTTATATCATTACCTGTGACTGGTCAACAATTCAATGTGAATTATGTTTTGTTTTTACTAGTTCAACTTTTAGCGACATTGTTATTTTTGGGCATCCACAATATCACTTAGAGCACTTAGAGCGAAGTCATATCAGAGAGTTTTGGTAAAAAAAAAAAAATGGTGAATGGTAAGTTTTCAGGTGTGTTAGTAGTGACAGAAATGATTTCTGAAACGATAATGAAATGCTTGTATTGATGGGGACTGTGGACCTGTGAGGGACACATACTCACATGGACACCAATATAACAAAAACAGACAACAGGTTGTGACTTTTCTAACAGCAGTGTGGGCAAACCAGAAGAAATCACACTTACAGTGAGATAGCTCTTTGGTTCAATTGGAGACCAGTTGGTGTAGCTGAGTTGTTTCCCATTGGTCCATTTCATGGTGTCCTCATCGTGCAGACCAATCCACACACCTACAGAGCTTCCCTGGAGCAACATGGTGATGTACGCTGCAGAAGGACGGTATGTCAACAAGAAAGTAAAAAAACAATAAGAGCTTGTCTGATGATGTTTGAATATAAAATGTATATTAGTATTGTATAGTTCATTTTTCCTCTACCTTGTTCAATCTCATCTTCTATAGCGACCAGTGTGCCTTTAAAGGACGAGCAGATGGACTGGGCATCTTTCCAACTCTTTCCCTCCTTTGGACTGCCAGGAAGGTGGAGCAGGAGACACTGCCAACACACACACACACACACACACACACAAAACATGAACATCACACTGTGAAATACTCATTATTATTCCCCCATCACCACCAGGATTCTTGTTTGGCGAGTTCAGGATTCAAATCCCAACCATGTCTAACATCGTCTAACATCTGCCGTAATTACAAGTGACTGCTGAAACTAGAAAAAAGCTCAAGTTTGGCAGCTGATTTTATGCACACTGTTATATCCCAAGAAATTGAGATGCATACAGAGTGCCAGAGTTTTGTTTATTGTTGATTCCTGCCACTGTAATATATATATGTATCTTCTAAGATGCTTTTTTTTCTCCAACAACCTTAAGCTGCAAAGTCCACATTTTGTTTCTCCAGGAAATATAGTTTCACGTTGTTGTAATCTCTCTCACTACCCTTGTTGTGCCCCCCAAAAAGAAATTAATTTGATAATTACTCTTTGTTCCATATTCTATGTTCATGGAGAGAAAGGGCAGACATTGCTACAAGGCTTTCTATTGTGTTTAATATGCAGAACAATGATACTTTCGCTACACTGCATCTGTTCCAAGATAGCTGTCAGAGTGCTAAAAATAGCCATTTTTATGTTCATAATGAAAATTGTAGGTGTTTTCTTACATGTGAATGAGACATGAGGGAGTTGGATAAGCGCAAGTTAGCGATGACATTGCACTGCGCTGTCAGTATACAGTTCATGAGCCGATGAATGAGCCACTTCAGGAGCAACAGATTTGTTCTGCTGCTAACAAAGTAACATTAGCACCAAGCACAAACCCACTGCCACATCGGGTAGCCTTCTTGAATGAGGAACACTCTAGACAGCTATTGTGCATGTGTTTCAGTGATTATGGCATTTAACAGTTGTTATTTGTGTATTCATTAGACTAAAAAAGTGAAGAATGCTTGCTGAATGTCACAAACTAGCTGCTCACACACACACATCTCCCAGCTGACTAAGGACAGCTGCGGAGCAGTCAGTGTCGGTGCAGTCAGGCAGTCCGTGTTCATGTAGTTTTGAAGAGTGGCTTTGATGGAGGCCTGAAAAGGATTTTTTTGGAACTGGATACTTAAATAATTTTGCTTGCTCTTGCTGATTTGTCCAATCTTACCAACCCCAGCTTTAACATTTTATTCAGAAATGTTGTTTTGTTGGAACCTTTCTCCTTCAGCTGAGATGATTTTACATGTTCCTGGTGAAAGCTATCTTTTTCTTCAAAATATGTCTTTAATCACTCAATATGGTATTGATGTTTGCAACTATCAACATTACTTGAACAATGCAGTGATTTATTTTGAAGAAAACTGCATTTTTATGATCTAGTACTAATCTAAATGACAGGGCGAGGATCACGCTGGTTTTGCTCTTTATTGAGGTTGACTCAGCTTGAGCATCATCAGCAGGGGGTTATTCTGAAGTTATCAACAGAACTCAGTCAAGAACAGTGAATGTAAACACAAACATCCTGCTTGAACCCCAGAGGCAGCTGGGGATGCAGAGTTTTACAGATTACAGATGCAAGATTTTTGGGGGAGAACAAGTTGAAATGATAGACCCTGCAGCAGTTTGCAAGTTAATTTTCATTTAAAGCACAACCTTTTTAGTTTAACACATCTAGTTAGCATCTATAAGGGACTATAGATGCATTGAACACATTTTTTAAACACATATAATGTATTTAAAATCACATGTCAACAATTAGTACTTCTCCTGTAAAGGCATATTATATATAATTATAACCGTGCTTTACTCATATATCATCATTTATTATCTGTTTTCTGTACAAACCAGCCTCCATTTATAGGTAGAAGGTGGTCAAGGAATGGTTGTAGATTAATACACTAATATGCTCATGTCTGCTTACACCTACATTATTATGTGTTTTAAAAAAACATTTATTAAATGTTAACATACTGTGTCTCAATGCTGAATTGTGGAATTTAATTAATATTACCTTTGCATCAATAAAGCATTGTCATTTTTCTCCAAGACCATCGAGATGTGTCAGCTCACGGATCGCAAAAGATGATCATTTCATCTCTATTGGAGGCAACTGTGGTGACTCACAGCTAAAGCTAGTGCAGAAGTGCCTCAGGTGTGACTTCCTCCGCATACACCTTGTGTTATCTTGACGAAGACGGAACCGTCCAACTTCTCATTTGAAATAAAGTGATTAGAACATAAACAATATATAAGTGTGTGTGTGTGTGTGTGTGTGTGTGTGTGTGTGTGTTTGTGAAAGCATATGTCTCAACCTTGTGTCCAAAGTACAGCCATTTTTCTGGACATCCTCCGATGTAGTGCGGCTCCCTGGGAGTCTCCACCACAGACACAGTCTTTCTCTTGCAAATGTAACCGTGGCGATCGCTGCACCTACTCGTCGACCACTTCCCTGTAACAAATCAGGAGAATCTCGAAAAGATCCGGCATGCGCAAATATACATGCATCAGTGTGTGTTTCTGAATGTGTGTACCTGTTGAAGAGGACATGGTGACACACCGACCGTTTTTCCTTAGGTCATCTCCGGCACGCTGCTCTGCCCAGTTCTGAAACTCTACCTCTGTCCTGTCGCTCCACCTGCGAACAAACACACAAATACATTTAATGAACAGCCCTAGCTGATGTCCTGGTCTCAGTGAGCCTGTCAGTGGGTTTACATGCATGTATCTAATGCTGTGATGACCCCTGAACCACAGTGTCCCTCTGCATGGATGTTATTTGTATTATGATTTGGGCTTTTCGGTTTACTTGTTTCCTGTTTAAGTAGTGAAAATGTATCCTCATGTGTCATGCTTTACTTTCCATGTTATTTCTCCATGGATTTTCTGTTCTTCCTGGTGTTGTTCGTCTGTGTTTGTTGTGTCTCCTCAGTGTTCCAGGTTGTTGTTCCCCTTTCTGGTCTCCCCTTCACTTTCTGATCTATCTCTATTTGCATTCGTGTTGTTTTCTCTGATTCTCTTTTATTGCCTTCATTTTGTTTTTCTAGATATCACCTTTGTCAATACAGCTTGCTTTTTGTTTCCAACATGCCTGCCTCATTGTCTCTGATTTTGGCTCCTCTCATTTTGGAGACTTGCACCTGTGTCTCCTTTTGCCTTTAGTTTGACTTGTTACTTGTAATCTTTGGATCTGAGACACCTGCTGTTGAATTCTCTGAGACTGGGCTAAGATTAGCAAAACCTATCTTTACATAAAAGCTGTTTGTACTGAAACATCTGCGCTCTGTCTGCCACACTGGCCTCTATTGTGTTTTGTTTGGGGAGGAAAGCAGAAGAACATCTCAGTCAGCTGAGGCTTTATATTATATTTTGGGCGTTTTTTTCATCTGACAACACCTGCAAGCTCTTTCCTTTTGAAGCAAGCATCTATTTCTTAATATACCAATTCAGTTCAAGTTTGTTGAAAAAAATTGACTTTATTGTCAAACTACGCCTAGAAACCTGGTGGCACATTTCACTGAATTTGCAACATCAGATCCTTGACATTCTTTACCGATCAAGACACTGCGAACCATGCAGTGTTCGTAAAGCTTGCATATCTGTAATTTGAAAGTGGCTGACGGCATTTGCAATCTGTACCCGAGCAGTGCTGGAAGTTTGCTTTTATGAAACTGCCCCCTGATTGCAACTTCATCAACTATGTCTGTTTTAAGAGATCAGCAGCAGCACCAATAAACACACACCTGGCCTCTTCTCCAGGCTGCCCAATGGACAGGCCGATCCACCAGTTGGTCGGGCCCAGGGGGAGCTGAGGAGACAGAGTGAAAGGAGCAAAGATTTAAAAAAAGAACTTCACTTTTACCCTCCTTTGCAATCCAGCCCTCCCTTGGCTGGAAGATCGCCTTTTCAGAGCCCCTCTTACATGAGCTGCCATTCAAGCGCTCTCGTTGGCCCGTGCTTTGGCTCTTTCATCGCCGTTTTTTGTTCCCTTTATCCCCTCACAATCCGCGACACCACAAGAGACTCCTTTGGTGTCGTCAAAAAGGCTGCTGCCAAAAAAACAGCCTTTTTCTTGCTTCCTGTGTGTGGGAGCACTCAAGCATGAAAGTGTCACATATGAGGTACATTTTAACTTGTCGGTGTGTGTCTGTAAACACTTGAGATTCTATGAGAACGAGTGTGTCATTTGCGTTCACACTTGTTCATGCACGTGTTTGCTTTTCAGTGTGTGTGTGTGAACTGTTAGAAGAATGGGATAAGTGGACCATTGAATGGAGAAGAGCCCCTGTGATTAGGTACATCACTTTGGCTGTGTGCTCCTGTGTGAAATTGTGCCACTGCCCACTGAAAACAACAAAAGAAGTGTTCATGTCCAAAGATTCTGGCATCATTTTGGTCACACTAATTTTCATGCATTTTCTCTTAAAATCATGGCAGTAAAAAGTAAAAAGGGGGTAAAGGAATTATTCACAAAAAAATGTTTAAGTAGCAAAAAATTTGGGATTTCCTATTAAATAAGCTGCTTTATTTTGTTAAATACAATTATTAATAGGATTAAAATACACTTTTCAAAGAGCATGTTTAAGTATGAACCACATATTAAAAAGAGATATTGCTATATGAATTAAGTTTGTGAAATTATTTGCATCCTCTGTTCTAATTTGAACTAAGTTAATTCGATATCAAAATAATATACACATTTGTGCTGCATGTCATAATTGTGTACAAATTTGAAAACATCTATGCAAAGCAAAAACATCACTCCTGTGTGTTTTTTGTGTTTTTTTTTAAATATCTTTTGGTTTTAAATGGGAACGATCACAAAAAATGTACTGTTAATATTCTGGATAAAATGAATGCTATTACAGTAGTACTATATCCTATATTCTAAAAAGGTTTATAAAAAAGATGAACACCAGGACACAATTGACTCTACTTTATTAAAAGATACACCTGAGCGAATTATATGAAGTGAGATGTCAAATGCTTAGTTTGCTTCCTGTTGTTTGTAATGTAATTATTAACAAAATAGTGTCAACTGTATCCTGGTGTACGCTTGTATATTTCCTGGGTTTTTTCGGTTCACTGTAGCAGCTGTGAATGGAGTATCTTTAGTTTTTCTCTATATATGGTTGGAAATATGTGTTAGAATATGTACGTGATATGTAAATAAGCAGTGGCAGGGACAGACCCGACGAAAGCGCTCCTTGATGAAGTGCAGCTCCTCTCTGGAGTGAATGGACAGCAGGTAGCCTCCCATCATCTGACAGGCCAGAGAGACAGCGTCCCACTCAAAGGGCTGCTTGGCCAGCAGGTACTCAGCGCCGCGGTAAAAGACCCAGGGCTCGCTCTCTGTGGGCGAGCCAGGAGGACAATTACAGTATAATACAATACACATTTTCAAATGACACTATTCTAAATATATCCATGACATTACTTTTCTGACTTCCTGTTTTATTTTATAGTTATATCCTGATGTGTTTTGTTGTCACTTCCTACTTCCTGCTCATAACACTGTATTCCATTTCCATTTAGCAGACGCTTTTGTCCAAAGCGACTTACAATAAGTACATTTGTCACAGTTTGTTCCCAGTGTTATGTTTCCCTCCTGTGTTCCTGTGATAATCCCCAGTCTCATTTCCCCCCCACACTTGTCTAACATCAGCCTCATCAACGTCAGAGCAAATGAAACTTCTACTTACGCTCAGTGTACCAGTAGGGTTTTTTCAGTTTATCACCTGCAACATGAATCAGAGTTCAGTAAGTAATGCAGTACAGATGGATGTGCTGTACTTTTGTAGTGTGACGGTGTTTACCTCGGGCCATCTTGCAGATCCACTCGTGTTTGGTGTCACAGGGCTGCGGCATGAGAGTGTTGGTCAGGTCAGTGTACACGCCACAGTCCCTCCTGTCGTCCTCCTCATTCTTGTCCTCTATGAAGGACGTCACCACCTGAGACAAAACCATAATCAATACACTCCCTGTTTATTACGTTGTGCTACAAAAAGGCATGTGAATATTTTCTGAACATCACTCACAGGGGAACCGTCAGACCACTCCCAGGCTCCGAGATGTTCGGGGTCTCTCTTATTTAAACCGACCCAGAACCAGCGACCCTCTGTTCTAAAAAAGAGGAACAGAACAAAAAAACACTGCAACACAATCCAGCTGAGCAAGTCTTATCATATTTGAATTTACCAATACACAGTGGAAGACATCTTTTTAGTTGTATCTGAGTTAAATGAACTGTTAAAAAAAATACAAAATGCTAGTATTTATTTAGACCAAAAAAAGAGGCTACTGATGTGGGATTGAATTTCTTTTAAGTTATATTTTTTCACCACATCATTGTGATCTGGAGTACATCATCAAACTCACTAGAAATGGACAATGTCAGTAAAGTACTTATTCCTTCTAAGTAAGTGTATATTGTAAACTGTGTGTGAATTTATTTAGGATCAGAGAACCAGGAGAGAATGTCTGTTTCCAGTGAATTAATTACCAAACAATTCAAAGTATTTCATCACAATTATGCAGAAACATGTGGAGTGCTGCAGAGTTCAATACTCAGATCTTGAGGCCTTTTTTTTCCTTGTACATGCTTACATTTTTTTCGACTTCTTGTATTTGCATTATAACTAAATGTTTCTGTTTACCTGTTTGTTCAGCTTTATTCTCATTGTTTTAGATGTATATTTCTTTCAACCAAAAACCAGAGTCATGTGCCTCGTATGTGTACACATAGTTGGCCGATAACGATGATTCAGATTCTCACATGTCTCCCTGTAAAGCTCAATGACCTTTCTGATTTGTCCTGTCTAGTTAGATGTCAAGCAGAGGTGAAAGACTGGATGACTTTCTTCTATTAAAACCTGAAAACCAAAAGGTGACTCTTGTCATTGGCCGAGATACCATGTCTTGGTACCTTTGCTAACAACATCAAACCTTTTGACTATCATTTGAGCAAACTTGTCCAGTCCTGTTTTCATCGTCTGACAAAAATATTTATGGCTGATACTATCTCTAGATTTCAGACTAGAGGGGGTCATACTTTTTATGCCATTAACCTGATTAATTATTTACTCACTGTGGTGTATCCACCATTGTTCACAATGTAATTTCAGAAACTTGATATTTTAAGATGTTATATTTGGTTACATGACTTATTCGGGCGTTGTTGTTTTCACTGGAAATGTTGTTTCTCCCTGTAGAAGAGTAAGCATCTCTACACAAATTATAAAACAATCCCTAACCACATTCTATCTTCAGAAGCCAATACTTAAATGGTGTACTCGCTTCTCTGTGCACATAAAACCTCAAAACATAACTCCCCGATTGATGTATTTGTCAGTTCACATAACATTCCTGCACTGACGAGGCCCAGAGGGCTGTACCAACCCTTCAAACATGGTACTGAGGAGCTGCTTAACAAACACCTGCTCCTCATAGTGGTGGAAACTGGCCAGCTGAGCCCCGAGGGCCTGGCAGAAGAAGTCAGCCTCAACCCAGGAACGCTTCATCAGGACTTTCTCATCGTGGAACACCTAGAAGAGCAAAACCTAGTGTCAGAGGTTGAATTGACAACAAACACTGTCAGAGGGGCATTATATATATGTTTTTTCTGTATAATTTAGAAATAGTTTGTCAATTTTTCAAAAGAATCAAACAATTTCTGCATACCTGAGCCATGAATGTGCATTATTCACTCAAACAAATTTCCTAAAACAGTGATGTATTTCAAATATATATGCATTTTCCAACAATTCCATTACATGTATTCAAGCTTATGTGACACATCTGATGCAATGTTTTTCAATCATGTTGAGTCATTGTGTATAAATTAAATAAGTAGATGTGTAACGTACTTTGAGAGAAATAATGCATTTGAAATGCATTTCTTATATGTTTAATACTTGAATAAAGACGCCATGTTTATGGAGGCGTTCACTCTTTACTTATAAAGAGGGAACGCCTTCTTGTGATCCATTTTCTAAGTCTTATCTAGATGGTTTTTTCAAGTTTATGACTTGAGAACTGCTGGAAAAAAAGTTTTGCTGAAATAATTTTTCCTTCATTATTTCCATTGAAAATTCATACATGTTTCATACATGTTTCATACATATTATTTTAAGTAAAACAAAATTAAGGAACTTTTTTTCACCAGTTCTCAAGTCACTGACATCGGACTTAGAAAATGGGTCAGCAGAAAAAAATATTTCCACACTCGCTCCTTCGGTCAGTCGTATATTCATGTTAACATCTGTATTAATGCAATTTATTCAGACAAAGTAATTTAGTTTATCCACATTAAATCAAAATGATAGAAAATGTTTGAGTTGAATGTGACACCCTTCGTTTAACTTTAAAATTTAAACACTTGAAGTCATTGTTTTAGGTATTTTTTTGTGTGTGTTATAAAGCAGTTACTTAAATTTAACTGATATTGGATTGAAAAATAATTAATTAAACGTAAATAAGTATGTCTGGCTAGGTGTGATAGACTGTCATTAGTGAGTCCCTGTCTCATGTGTGACTTCTGAAACTTTCCACTTATACAAACAAATACATTTAGATTAAAAAGGAGAGGTAAGGAGAGAAGATGAAGTCGAAAAGACAAATCAGAGCCAAGAGTCTGGACGGAGAAAAGATGAGGATGAACCAACCTTAAAACAGTAGAGCAGCCCCGAGTGTGATTCCCACCCTGGAGGACAGGGGGCGTAGGCATCAATGTGGTGCTCTGGCAGCTGGACATCGTGGTAACTGCTAATGCTCTGCTTGCATAATGACAAGGCCTTGTGGGACTCGCAGTCTTTCACCTCCCAGTGACCCAAAGCAGGACCACCGGACATGACAACACAGCCACCGGCACTGACTATGGAAAGGAGTAGAGAGGGAGACGATTAAGGAGTTGAAACACAATCACAGCATTCATAACTAGCAAACAAAGAAATTACAACTCTTTACCCGGCTGGTGTTTGTTCCAGTTCGTGAAGGTAAGAGGCAGGGAGGAGCCATTGTGAGGGCGCCATCTGTACTCTCCGATGTCGTCCATGTCCGTGAGGTCGATCCAGTAGGACGTGCTACTGTTGGCCCCACTCTCACTCAGCAAACTGTTGATGAATGCCTGCTCAAACCTGAGAGGAGAGGAGATGAACTCAATGCTGTAGGAACTACCAAAAACCTTTTAAGAGAATGTCAACACAATAAGTGTTTTGCTCAATAAAACACCTGTTTTCCACAGTGAGGAGAGGAGCTTGGCAGTAATATCCCAATAGTGCATCTCCATAATTCTGTTCATGGCTGGTCACCATGTAGCAGGAGTGGCCATGTCGCTTCCAGCCCTGCAACATCAACAACATACCATCAAACAAGCTCCATCTAGGCTGTATTGGAAGTCCCCCCCCCATCCCTAAACTTGGGGTCCAGAGGCCTAAACTAACATTTACATGAGGACAAAAAGCGTCTTTAGAACCAGACATCCTGGATTCATTCATCAACAAAATTAGATCAGTGGTGTACTTTACAATACTTGATGATACAACTCAGAAAATAAAAAGTGGCAATTATAGTTTTGCTTACTAAAATCCCCTGCAGGGATCATCAGAGACCGTTGATTTGTGCCTGCAGGGCAAGTTTTAACCTTGTGTTCCAGTGTAGAAAGTAGCCTGATGACTCAGGGGTCTGATATTCTTGCAACATGAAGGCCAGACAATATGTCAGCAGTGGAGTGAATCAGCTCATTGTGCTTCTGAAGGGGAAACTTGCTCAGAAGTTGAGGCAGTCATGTGGGTCTGCCTGTGCACGTCCTGATCTGTATGGATCTATTGTTAAAGTGCACAGCCCATAATTGGCTTGACAGAGTTAAAAATAAATCACTTCCATAATCCACATGCATATAAAAAATTCTTAGTAAGGGCAAAGTATTAAGTGGCTATTTTAACTCAACAGGTCAGACTTTCATGAAATCATTTGTTAATGTGATGCCATTTTTCACTGTGCTTCAAGTGGCTACAAGGGACTTGTTTTGTTGTTGATTCTGGCAGCCCCTGTGGACAAAGGCAGTACGAGCATCATCACCTCCTGCCGCAAAGATCTTGATCCCGCAACAAAAACAGCCAATCTTCACACTGATGGTTTTGTCTGCTTATGAAGGTCATACAGAGGCATCAGTTACAAACTCTTCTATTATATTTAAATAATGCCTTTTGTTTATTCCGACACAACTGTCAGAACCTTTGCTTTTGTGGCTTGACCGCAGTAAAGCAGGGCTGGCACTATAATCACTAAAGTCTGTCCCTCACCGAGTGATTAAGGTGCCCCATTGGCCTGTCAAGTGTTTGAGTTTCCCCATTGGCTGTTGCTCTTTCAAAATGAATAGGTCAAGCAGTGCTGAATTATGCCATCGAGAGGCTTTTGAGGCACGGACAGCCCTCAATTATGTCCTCAAGAGCCCATTGAACATAGACGCTTCAGCTAAATGCTAGGTTTCCACCTAGTCTTGTTTAACCAGATTTTTGCCACGTTATGGGCAGTCTGTAAGAGCAAAGCTACTGTTCAAAGCTGTCCCACTGCATGACAACGTTTCCTTGTCTTGCTCCAAGAGGCTTGGGTCATTCAGTACATGTTGACCTGGGCGTGTGTGTGTGTGTGTGTAATTGTGCATTCATGTTCCTACCTCAGGACAACCCTCATCCCATGTTCCACTGTGACGAACAGGATTCTGGCTCTCTCGTCTACAAACTGCAGGCAGTGGTTCATCACATGATGCTAAAAGCCAGTTAGCTTCCTGTGGAAGAGGTTAACATTTTAGTCTTACAAGGAAAGCACTTAATGAAGGAGACCTATTTTTTTTACTCTTTTCTTTTCCTTTAGAGTTTTATATTGGATTTAGTGCATGTAAAACATCTTGAAAGTTAAAACAGAAGCTCCTCTCTCCCATATTAAAACACTGTTAGTTACATTATGATCGATAGAAAATGAATCAGCAACTACGGATACAGGTAAATTATTTTAAGTCATTTAATGATTCCAGCAACTCAAATAAAAGATATGGTGCTTTTCTTTTTAATCAAAGTGAACTGAATATTTGGGGTTTTAAACTCTTGGTCTGACAGGCATATAAACTACTGTCTACAGAAAAATGACACCATCTGTGTTTACATTGGTTCCCCCATAGCTCACTTTCATCAAGCCATTTTGTCTGCAAACAGGAAGGAAATCTCCCATGAACAGAAGGCTAACTGGCGATCCCGTCAGTCTGGCACCATTTCTGTCTGCTTTCATGTCTCCATTACAAAGTAAATGACTAAATAAACTAACCCTAACCCAAAGATAAATAAACAGCCATGTGTTTTTGCTCTTGCTGTATTACTCTGAGGAAAACAGGAAGTGATGCATTTTTGACATTTAATTTCTATAGTTCTGGGGCTTTACAACACTTGTCACATCCGCCCATTCACACATTAATCAACACACTGATGGCAACAGTTGCCATGCAATGTGCCGACCTGCCCATCAGGAGTAATTTGGAGTTTAGCATCTTGTTCGAGTATACTTTGGCACGCAACAGTTGCCCAACACTCACTTGTTATAGTTGAGCTTCGAGAGAGTTCTTACATAGAACAAGCACCAACACAGGGTTCCCCACCTTTCTGTCAGCTTTGGCACAGAGTGTTGCATCCGTCAGGTTGTTGGGAGGGTGATACTGGTGCCAGAGAGTGAGAGTTACTGGTGATTCGTCAGACCACTCTACAGTCGGTGACAATGCCTGTTTCCGAAGACCAATCCACACCTCTGTGCTCTCCCCCGAAACTGCAAACACCATTGCGTTCACAGAAAGAAATCAGTATTCAAAGTGTCTACAACAAAGAGAACTTTGTGTTTCTGATTTGCACGATGCTCCTTACAGTTAGCCAGGAGGTTGAGCAGCATTTCCACCTCAGACAGGGAGTGGACACTGATGAGGTTTGCTCCGTGAGAGCCACAGGCCCGGGATGACTCCTCCCAGCTTCCTGCTTCTGTTTCTGACAGCAGCCTGTAGCAGAAACCATTATGAGGCCACCAGCCTTCAGCGCACTCTGTATGGATATACTGCCAGCTCGCTGCAAAGAAGGAGGAGAAATCAAAACACGTCAGACCAGAATAACACGGTTTTACAACACAGATTCACAGCAGACATTGTTTTGGTCCAGCCGCCAACAGCGCAACAGACAGGGAGGTCAAAGTTCACTCCCCAGGTGCAGTGCAGCTGTGGAGGCCAAGAGCTCCAAAAAAGACTTCAAAAAAAGCCTTTCATACATTTTGCACTGACTCATTATTTGTCCCTGCCACAGGCCATGACTCCTCAATATATGCAGGGAGGGAGACTGCATGTCAGGTGTCTTGAAACGTGTGTGCACATGCTCTCACCCAGTGGCTCGGCTCTGCGGGTGTCGTTAGGCGTCTTCTTACAGATGTAAGGCAGAGCGGACTCACAGGACAGACTCTGCCAGTGACCCTCGTAGGCCGAGTTGTACACTCCACACTGACTGTCGTCCTGCAGCGGCCGGGCCGGCAGAGCTGATGGGAACACAGTGAAGAAGAAAGATCAGTCGTTACTCTTGTGTTTTGTGGACATTTTCTATTCATTCTTCCCAAACATCAACTACTGACAGTCAGTAAATTATTAAGCATTTCTCCGTTCGTATCCACCAGAGTCAAAGAGAGATGTAACCAAGCCCGATGCAAACTCATGGGATTCTGTCGTTTACATCCAAACCCAACTTGAACCTTAATGTGAGCTGAATTAATGTTTTTTCTGCCTGGCAAGTTACAAATAGCCTCTGTGTTATGTTTAATGCTCAGGTATATAACAATCCCCAGGACCTAAAAGAGGACAATGTAGTTTTGGAGCTCAGAATTTTAATATTTACAACCTTAATGAGGTAATAATACAAACTCAGAAATATGTATTTTTCCATAACTGGATAAACAAGCTGTTGTCAGGGGAAACAAGGTCCCCAGATACACCTTTTGAACACAGAAAAGTGGCAGGGTCCGCCAAATATAAACAAAGTTAAAAAGAATAAAAATTGTGTTGTCCTTTAAGATCAGGTCAAAACAAAGAGATTTAGTTTCCTTCATTCTGTCAATGAATATCTTTCTCTTCTGATTAAAGTTTCTTTCCCAAAACTGCACAGTGCACCTTTAACAGGATACGTAGCCCCCACACAGACAGTATCAGTTAGTGTCACTTATCATATATTTATTTATACACTACATTTTCAATAAAATAAGCGGAAGCACCATGGAAACTGATGTGACCAAACCTGACCCTACAATAATTTACTTCTGCGTCAATGCTGTGTAAACCTCCTCTCAGTATAATAATTACTCATTTAGAAAATAAATAGGAACAGTAATACAAATAGAGTCAAGTAAACAGCGGCATGAAGACTGGTAAGACGTTTTCATGACTGTCCGAAGTTTTCTGTTCAGGCAATTGCTCTTTTCAATCTTAAAACTACAACATTCAACATTTGTTTTGCTTATCAGAAATGCGAGTGCACACTGAAGAAATCATACACTAATGTGATTGAGGTGACATGTCTTATGATGTTAAATAAGGTGTATTAAATCACCACCTGAGAGTGACTGTGATGCACTGCTGAGCCATCATTTAAATGCAGTGGGCAGCAATTTAATGGACTTAAAGTTAATAGTTAATCGGGGGCGAAGATTTAAGTCAGTGAACACTCGATGCCATTTATTTATGTCATGCACACATTTTCAATCTGTCAAAGAACAACACATAAAAGGAATTTGCCTCTATTCATGTTAAGTCTTATGAAACAGATTGCACCCTCTCGTTTGGATATACCGAACAAAATAATCAGTACCTGTGGTGAAATTGACCAGGGCCAGAGGTGCTCCATCAGACCACTGCCACCCCCGCCCATCCTTCAGGTGGTTCAGCCCGATCCACACCATCGCTCCAACACTTGCAAGTCGATCTACCACAAAATACAAACACAGAAATGTTTGGAATTTGTCGTATCAGTTAGTCATTTGGTAAAGTTAGTCGGTCACACTATGATTTTAAAATAATCAGAACAGCAGGTGGTAATTCAAATAAATACCGAGCCATAGAACAAAAACCGCAAAGGAGAGAAGTCTAAGTCTAAGTATAAATGCAGAATCTTTATAGTCCTCAATGAGCAACTTTCTGATCTTTGTATGTGTTTCCTACTAGATGCCTACCTCTGATGTACCTGTGCTCTGCCAGGCTGGTGATGCTGAGCAGACTTCCACCTTGAGCCAGGCAGCTTGACTGTGCCTGGCTCCAGGTGAGGATGGTGTACAGGTTAAACTGGTAACATGCCCGCAGCTCCTGGTTTGACTCCCAGAAACGCTCGCAACTAAAATCTATAAATAAAACAGACAAAAAAAAAAAGGAGTCAAGTTTGCATTACAATGGATTTGAATTCTCAATTGTTTTTATTCGTCACATGCAAAACTCAGAAGACATTCAGATCATTTCAGGCTCTTGCACTGCACATGGTGGCATTAAAATGTTTTAACAGGAGGTGTCCGCATACTTTAGGCCATGGTGTGTTTTTACTCAAGTGCCTTTTTTACTCTGGTGTGTGTGTGTGTGTCCATTTTTACCGAGCACCGGACAGAAGCCCCATCTTTCCGCTTCATCGTAGCGAGCGCTGGTTGCACACCATGGAAGATGGTCTTCACGCCCCTCTGTCGTGCACTCGGAGTACCATTTATTGTTGTATCGAAAGGGCAAAGCGCAGGGCATGCCGTGTGCATTCCCCAACAACGTGTGGATATCTGCAAATAACACACAAATGATCATTAAGGGAGTAATTCAGACGACCGTTTTATGTGTCAAATCTCACCAAAGAAGTGTCATGGGGGCTATTACAGGCACTTACCTTCATATGGATATGCGCAGGGTCCCTCTCTGGGAGTGTTGTACCTTATCCACTCATGATGAGAGTTCTTCTTTACCACCACCAACCGTCCGGCCACAGCCACCTTCCACTGGGACGGCCCGTACAGCATGTTTCCGCTGCAGCGCCACCACAGCATGGGGAGGGCCATGTCGCACTCGAACGTGCCGAGAGGCTGCGTCGTGTCCGACATGTTGAGGCCCAGGCAAGTGCTGGTGCCCAGATTGAAGAGGCGATGACGGGAGACCCATTTCCACAGCATGCGCCGCGTGGGCCGCTCGCAGTCCTCCAGCACCAGGTTAGAGCGATCCACTGTGATGCAGCGTTTCAGAGGCTTGCTCTCCAAGATAAACAGACCTTTTTCTGGAAAGACATGGATGAGATAACAAAGAAGAAGTTGAGATGAGCGATAAGTGTAGGAAAGGGGAGGCATGAAGAGTAAAGGGGTGAGGGAGATGAGGGAGGAACTGATGTGAATGTGTAACATAGCGAGGGGAGGACGACAGCCTGAGGCAACGTTTTGTGTAACAATGCTCTTATGTAACTGGATACTCAAACACAACAGAGGATGTATGCTGAATGTATACAACTGGCAGAGATAAAAACAGCTGGAGGAATTATGTATTCCTTCGTGTCAGTGCTGCATACTGGAGAGGAAAAACAATGTGTGTTACTAGATCTAAACTGAATGTTCACATCGGCTGTGTTGAAATTACAGAGATGGAAAAGCTTGTTTTACAAAGGAGTCGGTGTTGCACATTCAGCCTGAGATGAACTTGAGGGAGGACGACACCAACACTCTTCTTTTATGTGGGCTTATGTTCAGATACCCTTCCTCTGTATACATAGTGGCATTCTAACCATCACATTCATACACACACACAACATTAAAGTTTATATAGGAGGGGGGGGGGGAGGTTGATCAGTATGAATGCAGCAGTGAGTTGTTTTTTTTATCCTGAATTCATCTTTTGATTACTTGTTTGATTCATCAAGTTATTGTTTTAGTATATAAGATATCTATAAACAGTTTTTCCCTCACAAGGTGACATTCTTGTGACATTCACTATACTCTGTTGCACCAGAGGCTGACAGATATCCATTGTTGGGGACGACGTCGATACTGATAATAGCGAATAAACCAATTCTGACATCAATTTATCAACCAGTAATCCTCTAAAACAGACAGTAGTGTATATACACAGAATCAGAACTGACCAATATCCAGTTTTGGGTGCCCTTTCTGTCCGCCACTGGCAAAATATGCACACATTTTTTAACAATAATCCCTCACACTTATATGTAACGGGGGCACGATATTTCACAGTTTAACAATTAACTGTATTGTCTTAAACGACATTAGTGAACTGAAAAAATAAACGTAACTGGGAATTGAATGTACCCCCAGCATCTTTTTCTGCATTATGTTGTTATCAGACAACATATGTACGCCGATATCGTGAAATCAACCGATATATCTGTCGGGCCTTCGTTTCTATTCAACACAGCAGCCAGATTTTGGGGGAGATTGGGGGTATTATAAAAGGCTCGTTCTCTTTAATGTTCCGACATTATTCCTTCATAAATGAATTGATTTGCAAAACTCTCATTGATTACCACTCATTGATGGATCATCTCAGCCATATTGCAAACATCCACCCATGCTAACCGGCGTTCCCTTCAGCTTGAGCTGCACCAGAAAACAAAAGCATCTGCATTTTCATGTGCTCAGACTTCAATGCATCATGTGCATCTTTCTTAATGAGCTACTCTGAGGGACCCAACAACATGGGCAGCACAGATTGGAAGAGCTTTCATTCAACCTCTGACACGTCCTTTATAACAGGTAATAAAATAAAAAAAGAATCACTGCTGGTAATGTGAGGCTGCAGCAGTGTGGCTCAAACTGTGGTCCAGAGGCCAAAGAGGAACTTGAAGATAAGTTTAGCTCAGGGCTCTCCAGGAAACCGAGGGGAGAGTTTCACTTCAGTCATCACAATGACAACATGCAGAAATGATAACTCTGCTCTCTCCACAGTGTGCAGCTCACTTACATAATTATCCAGGCGACCATGTTGAAGACGAAATACAACAACCGCAGCACGTACAGTGTGGATTTACTTTGCAGGTCACTTTGTGTTATTGATATAATCACAAAAAAAAGGACGATGATTCGACTTACTGTAAAACTCCAGGAGCCGTTGTTTCTCCAGGACCTCGCCGTCCTCCTCGGGGACACACATGCAGCTTTTCGCCAGCAACACAATCGCCGCCACGACAGCCACGGAGTCGATGAAGCGAGACAACGGCGTGAACATTTCGACGGCGGGATGCGGTGCTGAAGCGCCAATGTCCGCACATACCGAGGCTCCTGGTCAGAGAGGGGGGAGTCTTTTTTCTCCTTGGGGCTAGTTGTTTTTTTCCTCCTCGCAGAAAAACTTTGGCCGAGTCAAAGTTTTTCAGCGGGGGACCGGCGACGTCACGTCTGACGGAGGAGCTGCCGCTGCTCTCCGGGCTGGAAGCTGCATTCCTGCCGCTCCGGACTGTTTTCACTGGGTCACAGGAGCCAGAATAACACGGTTTAGACATAAATAAACTCTGGGACGGATACATACTGCTGGCCTGGACATATTAATACATACTCCACCTCCGTTCTAGTGAGGCTGCTTACTTTTTTATTTGACTGTACCTGTAATTTGTTTGTTTGTTTTTGTTTTTGTTTTTTTGTTTTTTTACAAATGAGCTGTGGTGTGAGGAGCAGCGTTGTAAAAAAAAAAAAGTTTAAAAAAGTAACCAAAAGTCAGTAGAAGTAAAGATACTGTGATCAAATATTACTTTTGTAAAGTGAAAGTCACCCATATGAGTAGTGTCTTAGAGTTACAATGTACTCAAGTATTAAAAAACATACAAGTTAAAGTGAAATCATAAAAAATGTTTTCATGTATACATACTGGACACAAAGATACTCACGTTCAATTGCCTTGAAATAGTATTTAAGTACAGTAAATCGAGGAAAAGTACTTAGTAAATGTACTTAGTTACATTCCATGGTCACTGTTAAGAAGCAGGTTACTCAGATATTTTACTTAAGTGGCAACCCAAAGTAGAAATACTTTATTACAAATAACGCATGTGTTTAAAATGTTTACTTAAGTTAGATACTTACAATACTCAGGTAAAATACAATTACCTCGAAATTGTACTTCAGTACAGTAATAGAGTAAATGCAATAAGCTACATTCCATCACTGGTAAGAAGCACTTCACTAAAGTAGCCTAATAGTATCAATACCACAGAGTACAGATGCTTTATTAAAAATAAAGGTCATGTGTTTAAGTTTAGCGCCTGAATACTCGAGTACAATTACCTTGGAAATGTATTTAAGTACAGTACATGAGTAAATGTACTGAGTTACATTCCATGATCAGCGTTAAGAAGTGGGCTCCTAAAATATTTTACTTCAGTGGCTTAAAAGTCCCAATATCACAGAGTAGAAATACTTTGTTTACAAGTAATGTCATGTATTTAAAATGTTTAATTCAGTCATATGCTAAAAATACTCAAGTAAAGTACAGTTAATTCAAAATGTATACATACTGTACACCATGAGTTGACTGATGATCGCCTGGCTGATTAATGGAACTAGCATTTTTTTCTGATTATTGGAATTGGTATATATAAATATTTTTAAAATCCAGTTGACATTAAAATAATTACATTTTAAAAATGGGCAACATCTGATACCAAAGAAATAAGTGACTAAAGTTATCAGTAGCAGAGCATGAAAATATTCAGGGGAAGTACAATTACCTCACAGCACAGTACTAGTACTTAGTTACATTCCATGATCACTGTAAATATGCAGGCTACTCAGATCTTTTACTTAAGTGGCCTAAAAGTAGCAACACACAGAGTAGAAATACTTTATTACAAGTAATGTGTAAAATGTTTACTTAAATTAGATATTAAAAATACTCAAGTTAAATATGATTACCTCGAAATTGTACTTCAGTACAGTAACAGAGTAAATGTATTGTGTTACATTCCATCACTGATCAGACACTCCACATGTAAAATACAAGAACCTCAAAGTAGAAAATGCACTTTAATTTTCCATCACTGGCCTGGAAAGAGGGAATAAAGTGATGACTCCCACTGTAAACAAAACTTCTCCAAAAAAAAATGTAAAAAATCCTCCAAATCAAATCAGTCCTATCAATATCTGACACCCTTAAATGCTATTTTACAGTAAGTCAAAATTCAACTTTATTTATGTGCCATGCCACTAAAAATCTTAATCATCAACATCGAAGGCTCAGCCTTACTTCACGATAAAACAAACACAATATAAAAAAAACATTATAATCATCCACCTGCATATTTACATTCATTAGAATAAAACATTTGTTTCAGTAGTAGACCACTCGTACGCCTCTTTTCCAAGCTGCATCTTACAGTGGACACAAACGTGTCAAAAGTTTGTGGGGTCATGCAACAGGGGAGTGCAGTGTTTGACAGTACGTTAACGGCAGTGCACTTTTACAGCAGGAAATTCATCATAATCTGTTCACAGTGTCGTCTACTGTGTGACAACATCTCTGAAACAACACAGAGATTCATTCGAAAACACTCCTGGTACAAAACCTTTCCCTCTTACTCTTTGTCTCACACAAACTCACGCACACACACATACACACACACACACACACACACACACACACATACAAACTTCTAAGTGCACTGAGACGCTGGTTTAGCGTTGTCTCCAATTTATCATCGGTGATGATCCAGTGTAATAATCTTTTCTCTCTCATTGTTTCTATAAGTTACATTTTTGAACGTAGACGTTGAGCTTCTGAACAGAGGGTTGGTCCCCTGGAGACAGACAAAGAAGAAAGACATGAAGCTGTTAATATCGATAATCATGTTGAATTAACACGAGGGAACAACGGATAAAAATGTTGTCACCAGAATATTAAGAACAGACTGTTCTATATATAACTTTTCAACAAGAACTTCATATACCAATGTACCATCCTGTCTGTGGCTTGTAGCCCCAAGCTCATTTGTTCTGACTGAAGACATAAATCTTTAAACACAGGTCACCAATACTTCCTTTCATTAGCATGCTAACTTCAGTAGAAGTTAGCATGCTAACCAGCTATGCAACTCTGCAATACAATTCATATACATCATAAAGTCAAACCTGGAAGAAAACTGCTATCCCAACCATTAAACACTGTCTGGTTGACTTCACTGACAACTAACATTTACAGAAGATTTGATGTGCTTTAAGTAACAAACTCTCTTAATTTCCATTAAGTACATTACAGCATGCAGTTGGAAGACAGTGTACATCTGACACCTTTGTGATATTTCGCGGTGTCATATAAATGTGACAGAATGTGAGAAACTAAAGACATACATGGATGGATTTTGGGTGGGCTTTAGGGCAGAGGCTTTAAAACTGTGAAGCACACACTGCACACTCCTTCTCCGAGTTATAACGCAGTCAAATATGTACACACAGACATTATACACATATTTTTAGATTCTACATTATTTACACCTTGCAATAATATAATTATTTTTGATGTCATCATGCAGAAACATCTCTTAAATCTTAAATGAACTAAAGAAGATGAAGATGAAATAAAGATGCTACTTTTAACAGAACAGAACTTGCCTTAGAATCACCACATTTTTATGTTTTCTTCAGGATGGAAGTTATATAGTGATAGTTGTCTGTTCATACCTGGATGCAGTGCGAAAAAGAGCTGCTAACAGACAATTCGGCACACTTTTAATGCCAATTTGCCAAAAATCTTAACATCCAGACTTAAGTTGTAGGCTACAGCTATGTAGCTGACTCCATGTAACATTGTAATTCCTGTTCACTCTCCTTCTATGTGAAATGTAGTTCCAAAATGTTCAGCATGATTGTATGCTTAACGGCCTAAGACAGGGAATAACAATAAGATCACTTCAATGACTTACTGTCTGCCATTTTGCTTTTGACCTCTCAGCCTCGAACTTGGCCACCTCTTTCTTGTCGTGGACCGACACCAGCACCTTCCACACACCCAGCAGAATCAGGCCGATGCACACGACGGAGAGGGAGACGCCCAGGATAATCATGGGGATGTTGGGAGGCTCTGGGCAACCTGGGACAGGACAGAGGATGAGATGAGACCCACGCCACAACTCCTTCTTCGTTTTATCTGTTTTGTGTTCCATTGTAAAACTTACCGTATATCTCGAGATTATAGGCAATGATCCCAGCATCACCTCCTACCACATGAAAAGAGATCCGGCACTCGTTCTCTGTCATCAGCGCGCATTTCATAGAGGGGCCCTTGTCATAATCTGAGAGGAAATGAGAACATGCATATCCATAAGGAAGCCATGAATCCACCGTGTATCATCTTCCCTCTCCACATTGTGCTGAGAGTGTAAAAGGATATACTCGCCTCTGTTGTGCTGTCAGTGTGATTTCCATATCAAAGTCTAAAATCTGGTGTGTGTTCATGTGTGTGCCATTGTGTTTCACATCTGAGGCCTGAAAATCCTTGGCGATAATCAGATATACCTCTCAGCTCGCGCAAGGTTTAAAATAATCTGGCGTATAAAGGAAGACGAGGCCCTGTGGCCATTCACATGCACTATAATAGCTCTGCCTGTACGACAAGGTAAATAATATGTTCCCCATTGTCCAGCGCTGCCTGAATGGACATGGATGGTGTTGTGTTAGAGTCGGGGGGGATGCGGGCTACAGACAGACACCTGAGTTGGTGTGGGTCAGCATTCCTCCAAATCTCTGACCCATGGGGGAACTTAACATGGCTCTATGTTGATGGCACTATCAAAAACACCGAGCCGAGAGGACAAACTCCAAACAACACGCATTCACAGCACAGGTAGGAGGTCATGCTAAGATGCAGGTGCATATGTAGTGTAAATATCAGTGCACATACTGTAAAAACAGCCTTCTTTTATTCTGCAAGGTTAGAGGTATCACTTATTTGTATGTTACCTGACTAAAAAACCTTTGCTGCCGGTCAATTTTTAAATTCATATCATAGTTATTTTCTTCAAGCTATCCGCTGATTTGATTTCATGCCAGTTTGATACGAATCCTGCCTGAAGTGTTCTTTCAGAGAGAGGATTTAGGTTTTCTTTTGTTTTTATTTGCTGTCGATTTGCTGTGTCATGCCAAGGACAGTTTTGAATGTTCTCCCTTCCTAATCTCTTCCAAGAGACCCTGATATTAACATTTGGCTGCCCCCCCGCCAAAAAAAATATCCATGCTGTCCTCAGCTACTGTATGTTATCAAAAAACAAAAAGGGGCGAGCCTGGATAAGAAGAAACAAGCAAACATGGACGCCGTTTCTTAACTTTCAGATTTTGAAGGTTCCCACGTGAATTTTGTGAACAATACCCTCCCAAAACTGCATCAGATGTTGCATTATGGGAACATTATACTCCCTGTGATACACTGATAATCTGAAGCAGGTTTTAAGTATCAGCCAGCTGGTTTTCACACTATAGTGACATCTAAAGACATACAGCATGCTTTGGAAAATAGATATGCAATATTAGGTGCATGCCATTTGTAGTTAACAGGTTAAAACAAGCAAAATCCATGATATTGTCCTTTGAAAATGCTGGCATCCTCCAGAGGTTGAACAAATTATTTACGGGTATTTAACCATGTCAAAATCAACTAAATCACACCTAAAATTGAACATTTGATAGAAACTTGACAAGAACTGGAAAAAAATAATATAAGATTTGAGCAGAATCATATCATGATGATTTGCAGGGGTGGCAAAAGTGCACACATTCTCTGCAGTGGTAATACAGATACTTCAGTACAGAAGACTAGAAATAGAAAAATGTATTCTACCTCTTTACTCAAGTAAAAATAAGAAAGTACAGGCTCTGAAAAGTACTCATAGTATAATAGTGAAAGTATCCCTCTGAAAGAAAATTGCACTGGCCATTTTTTGTGCAAAGCTGACTGAATCTCTCTTTGTATTAATATAATTCAAAGACTATTAAACTTAAAGGTAGAATCAGCAGGATTTGTCTGAGCTCCTCATAAATGCACCAGAAAGATAGTTGATTGTTGAGTTTTTATACCAAGGAGGTAAAGCGTCCCAAACACAGCAGAAAAAAAGAGAAAATAGGAAGATACAGGCAGAGGGCTGCAGGATCTCTGCCAATACAAGAAACTAAAAAGTATTGTCTGCTCATTTGAGGCCCCTTATCTGTCTGTTTTCGTCTTGCTATGCTTGCAATATATGCCCTGAGAGGTCAAAATCCTTAACGTAACAAACCTGTTTTGGAAATGTGAGGAGTAGAAAGTACAGATGTGTGTGTGTGTGTTTAAATGTGGGGAGTACATAAAAAATAGTGGCAGTAATAGGCAGATAGAGCCTTTTAGCTGGACTCTACCTGCTGTTGCGTTGATGAAAATCTTAGGGACGCTGCATGTTTGATCACAAGTCTCCACGTCATCCTTATCTTTCAGATGGCACTCTACACAGGCCCTGGTTGCAAAACAAGAGGAAAAACAAAAGGTCAGGTTTTCCTTCGGGGCGATACAGTACCTCCCGGGAAGCTGAGGTTTAATGAGGCTTCAATCACTGACACAGCGAGTACAAGAAAAACACAGTGTTGGACACTTATCACAGTTTTCCCAAGGCTTCGCTCACTCTCTATCACCAGCCTTGCCCTATAACAGTGGTATCAAATGGCACTGGCCCTGGCAGCTGCTTTACCATGTAGAAAGGAAATCTCTTAGTGCTGTGTTGGCCATTAGTTGTCTTTTGATGTCACATGGAAGGTGTAGACACATGTGAACAAGAGGAACAGAAAAACGATAGGCCTGTACTCAAAGGAACAGACGGATCATGTGGCGTAAGGAGACAACATCTTATATCTTTCAGGTAAAGATACAACAATTACAGCCGACAAAAGGCCTCTACATTACATCCTCATTCAAGAGCTGGTGGCACGAATGCGCCCTCACCTTGCGGAGCTACAGGCGTCTCCACATGTAGCGCACTTCTCACAGTTGTCCCCAGATGCTCCGGGCAGAGAGCAGACGCATCGGCCGCACTCACACCTCCCCCGGCCGCTGCAGAGAGCGCCGTCCTCTGACACGCACGCCTCCGCGCTGGTGCTGCAGTTACAATACTCCCCCGTCCAGCCGCTCTCGCAGTGACACTGTCCGCAGTCGCACACTCCGTGACCTACAAAACACAAAGTCGCTCAAGCAACGACGGGCTCAAAAAAAAAACAAAAACGCATGAATAATGCATGACGTTCACACATCATCGCTCACCTCCGCAGAGCTCCCCACGGAAGCGAACACAGGAGTAATTGTCACACTCGCAGTACGGCCCGTAGATGCGTCCAAAGCTGGACGCGTGACACACACACTGGCCACAGTAGCACTGGCCCTGACCGCTGCATATCACGGACTCATTGTTCGCCAGGCAGTTACTCAACAAGGCGCTTTCTTCACTGCATTCGCACTCCGCTCCCAGGAACCCCGGCTGACACACGCACACGCCGCACTGGAATGCCCCCTGGCCCTCGGCGCACTGGCTGCTGTTTGCTTCAGGTGGCTGCCGGCAGTCGCACGAGCAAAGAGACTCCAGTTCCACCTCCAGACTGTCCTGCAGACCCACCGGTTTGAGGGAGAAGTGCCGAACTCCTGACAGACACCCCGGGAGCGCCACGGACACGTTGAAGACCACCTGAAGAGCAAAGAAGACGTCCATGACAGCACTGATACAGCTTTTTTCCCCCCTGAAATCTATTAAAAACACATCAACAAGCAAGACTGTTGCAGTTGAGTCACTTTCTGTTATTACGAAGAACAGAAGGGTAATCCATCCCACTTACACCACCCTGCTGCTGTAAATACTAAGTAATCAAATGTGTGTAAATCCATTTCTGAAAATATTCTCCAACAAATACACTGTTTATTCCCCTCTGAGTAACTTGTGCAAAAAAAACGGCGCTCAGCTGTTTTAGGACATTATTTTTAAAAAATGAATGTGAATTGCATGTGTGTGATTTTTTATTTTTAAAAAAGAGAAACAGACAGGCTGGGAAAGTCAGAGACTATTAAAAGATAAGTTAATGCATCATTACTTTGAGTTTTTTCGTGAGTTAGTTGCCAACTAATTGCTCATTTTAATAATCAATCATTTCATCAATTATTTTCTTGATCAATCTATTAATCATTTTGTTTATAATATATCAGAAAAAAGCTTAATATAATTTCCCACAGCCTTCTTTTATTCCCAGTAATATTTACTTAACTATTATATCATAGGCGAGCAGTAAGTCATCAAGTTTGATACGTTTTAAATATTTGGATGTTTGACAATTTTAAGCGATTAATCGATTATCATAGCGGTTTCTGATTTAATTTCTGCCGTTGAACTAATCACTGCAGCTCTAGATACAATATAGAGCACATACAGCTTTATATACGGGATCGTCTGGTCGTCACAGAGGACCAATTGATGATCTGTTCGGTCTAAAAAAGGATCAGACTGAACTACCAAAGACAGCTGCTCGAGCTCAGAGGGAGAACATGGACTCAGAATTATAGTTTACTAGGACGCACAGCCCGGCGAACAGGGAGCTTGAGAAACTGGTGAATGTTTGCAGTGAATGTTTTATTGCCTCTGCAATGTAGCTAAAGTGAGGAGAACAAGCAGACCACACAGTGCACCAGTCTTTTTTTTTTTTTATATTTCAAATATGTACGCTTTTGTGTTAAATAAAAAATAATGTTATCAATAAATGAGCACATGTTCTTGCACTCGGCTTCTCTCTGATGTGTGAACCATGTCGTCCTCTGACATGACGCTTTCAGTTCAGCCTGATTGTAGAGCAGGAACCTTTCATGCAGCAGCGTTTTGCTGAGGAGCCAGAAGTGCTGATGTCATAAACATAACCTTTCAACCAACCTCTTTAACCTCAGGCTGCTTCTTGATTACAACGTTCTTATTGTTTTTGCAGTTTGGCAAAGAAGATTCATTTATTTTCTCGCTTTTCTTTATCTATTTTAAAATTGTTTTGTTTTACATTTTAGCACAATCAGTTACAGTAGAATATGCCAGCCACCTTTTTTTCTGTTTTCTTTCTGTTTGTGGCCACAAAAGAAAAAGTTCTCCAAAATCCAAACTGGTTCAACACTTCTGATTTATTCCTGAGAGAGGGGTGAGTATCCTCATGGTCCTGTTCTTTTGTTCTTGTTGCCTCCAGCACGAGCACAGTTTGAATGTTTACAAAGGAGAGGTCAAAGACATGCTGGGGGAATTTCAAAATCAATGTTTTCATTTTGCAACACTGATCACTGAATCGATATATATAACTGGATCGTTGCACCTGTACTCAACACTCTTATAAGTTTTCTTGTTGCCTGTGAAGCACGTGTCTGTATGAAAGCCAGGTGTTATACAGAGACAGAGACGGAGCACTTGAGAGCAAAATAACTGACCATCTCTCCAGGTTTGATGTTGGAGCAGCGTTTTAGATCCGGCAGGACAGTCCCATCTGGACAAATGGCTGTAAAAGACATCTGCAGCCCTTCTGTGTCTCCGAGGGCCTCCAGTTCGATCTCTGAACGCAGCTCCTGGAAAACAGCGCGCACACAGCACACACACATATATCATATATACATCATCAGCACCTTGTACCATCAGCAGCACAGACCTGCTACCGAACAAAAGGTAGCGAAGAAGCAAAAGTCACCGACTATCAAATCAATAAACTGACGTCCGTTATTTTTTGTATTGCTGCTGTTGCTCCGGCGTCTGGTGAGATGACCTGTCTGATTAAAGTTAAATAAAACAAAATAATGACGTGGGATTTCCAGGGCTTTAAGTGGCGTCACACTTTGACCCCGCGCTGACCTGTAGCGTGCTCAAACCTCCTATATAGCGTTCTCCTTTTGGGTGAGTCATCCTCCCAGGTGTGCTGGGCCGCACGAAAGCACCTGAGGGAAGAGTGACAGCGAACCTCAGCCCGAGGAAACACTGTGTTTGACTGACTAATGAACTCTGTGACGGACTGTCTGGGGTGCTAACACAGGGTTAATTGTGTGTTTCCTGCAGGCCTGTAATTGCACTATGTCTTCGCCGTTGCTAAGGAGGAGAAAACAGGGGGATGTTTAGTGGATACACCCAATTGCAAGACGGATTAAGGGGAAGTGGATAAAACAGATTCATAAGACTCTTATTCAGTAATACGTCGCAGGGTATTTAAATGTCTACCCACTGAGCAACAAACATTAATCCGAAGATTCAGGTGAGTATAATTAAAAGTCGTGTTTCTTCTGTAAATAAATAGGCCTCTGTTTAAGAACCACAGGGATCTACAATAGGCGGCTGCTCTCTTCAGTGCGGTTAACGTGGCACAGACTAAAAGTAGGTGTCAGCGACGTAACTGATGAAGTAATTAGAGGACTCGCCGCCGCTCACCGTCGCCAGGGGGGATTTAAAAGAGAAGGACACCGAGTGCAAAGAGGCAGACAGACAGAGAAAGATAGAGATAAAGAGAGAGAGAGAGATAGAGAGAAAGAGAGAGAGTGGGGAAGAAAGAGCAAGTCAGAGTCGGAGGGACGAGGAGATCAAACAGCTGAGGCAAGCAGAGACTTGCTGTCAAGACATGCTGATGCAAAGCACCGGGTGGCAGAGGGAAAAACGTGTTAGAGGAAAGAATGAAAGAGGAAGAGCAGAGGAGGCAGAGAGGTAATTCATTAATGCTTCATGTTCATGTGTGTTGTGGTTCAAACACACATGAACACAAACACAGAGTCGACCCGCACAGTCCGGATCACCGACTGTTTATTTACCTTGTATGCCGTCACAATCAGCTCCAAGACATTCCGTGAATCTTTGGCCAGGTCTCCGACTGTGGCGCCAGGAATGAGATTTGCATAGTTCTGTGACAAAAAACAAACAAACCGATCAGCAGCGCAGTCACTGTTGCAAATGTGGGCAGACTTGCCTCGGCGTCCCGAAAGCAAAGGAAAGCACTCAGAGGAGCTGGGAAGAGCTGGAGGGCCAGTTCGAACAGGTTCAATGAGAATGCAGCTCCGTGAATTAATACGCAGACCTCAGTAAACACTGTGCTCACACACAAACACCTTACCTTGTACTTGGGTGTCTGTTCGCTTGTCACGGCGAATATCAATAAGATATTGTTCTCCACCACTTTATCAATCAGCTGACCGAGAGTTGGATACTCCTGGAATAGAAATGGTGACATTTCAGCAGTGAGTGTGCTGTGAGGCAGAGATGACTCATCATAGATGACCCTGAAGTGACGTATATGAAACAGGGCTCTGGTTTAAACGAGCAAAAGAATCCAAAAAAAGCCTTTCTAAAGGAGGACGTACTTGGACTGTAGACAGGGCGTACTCGTTGTTGTCGTCCAAGTGACACTGCCCATCATTAGGAATCACGATGCCGGCCATCTTGCTGTCCATCCCAAAGTGCGAGTCAGCGTCACTGACAAACACCAGCAAGCGCATCGAGTCATTCCTCCAGCCGATCTTGTCCTGAAATGAGACATGTATTGTGTTGCTACTCAATCAACTGACTAATCGACTGACGAGGCTGTCGTGACAGAACATCGTACATCTTTTGGTAATTTCTTTAGAAACAGAAAACTGACCCCACAAACAGCCGCCTGCATGATGGCGTCAAAACCGCACTCCGGCACATCCGTGTTTGCAGACACTTGCTGGCTCGCAATTATCTCGTTGAACTTGTCCGTGCTGCTCGTCAGAGACAAGACGTGTTTGTAACCAAAAGTTGGCAAGCACGTGAAGCCAACCCCGCTGCAACAAGGCAGAAGTCAAAAACAGAGATTTGTGACAATAAGATTCTGTGAAAAGTGACAACATGCATCAGAAATCAGAGGATGTTGGACATGTTTTCTTGTTCACTGCATACCTGCAGGGGTTGGCCAGCTCTTCTTCTGTGATCTTGATGAACGGCAGCGCAGGTTTCTCCACGAAAGAGCCAAAGCCCATTCGAAACTTACTGGTGAGGTTGGCCATCTCTTTCGACAGAGAGGAGCCCAGATCTTTGATCTTCTTCAGGTCGTCGAACATGGACGCTGACAGGTCCATCAGGTAGTAGAGGTCCACAGGGTAGTCCTCTGTGTGTTGAACCCTGACCTGGAAAGTCACCTGACTGCCTGCGCAAAAAAACAAAACAAGCACTTTATCTCCAGCTGAAAAACAAGGAAACAACTTCAGGAGGCAAATCGTCAAAATCAAAGTAGGTTTGTGTACCAGGTCGCAGCTTGAGTGCCATTTTCTGCGGCGAGATCTGAGTGCTGTTAACGTTGCCGGTCTTCTTCCCGAGTGGGAGATCCTGCAGGATTTGACCTTTAGAGACAGGGAACTGCAGCTGGCTCCGGGCACACCCCTTTTCTAATAAGATATCCAGTGTGTCACATCGCTCGCTGACTGAAAACCAGTCTGTGAAATTCTAAAAATGAAGGAGAGAGTCACATGTGCTTGTCAGACGGAGGACGGTTTGATAAATGTGGCACAAAATATTATGATCACCGTCATGACAGAAACAAGACATGTTTCAACTCTGGGCCTCCTCCAGCGTTACTGATCATGAAACATCGAAACAAGTCGTTTTGTTTTGCACATCTGTGCCCAAGCATCCTACGTGTTTGAAGGCATTATGCCCTTCTGCCAACATGTTGTGGTTTCATACATGCAGCCGCCGTTTGTTTACCTCCTGTGTGCACCAGGCACATTGCGAGCTGAGCTGCAGGCATTCATCACAAGTCACAGCGCTGCCAGATGAACATGATCCTGCTGTAAATATGAACACAGTGTACAGGTCAACATCGGCCAGAGCTTCCTGCAACAATTAAAAGGTCTCTCCAGGGAAGTTTTAAAAAAGTGTGTGACCTGTTAACATTTTAAAAAACGATGATGTAACACATTTATTGAGGTGTATAACTCATTTAACTACGCAAAGAGTGCGACAAAAGGGCTTTTCACAGTAAAACATTTTAAGAGGTCATAAGTACCAACAACAGAGAATGTATGGTTTGCTCTTGAGTCACTGTTATTCTTTGTTTGCACATTATAAACGTGTTGCCCTTCATTTTTTTTTTTTAAAGCCGACAACAGTCCTCCCGCAGCTGCTTACCCTCCACGGTGTTGATCCAGTACCGAAGAATCAGGCTCAGCAGTATAAGCCCCATTACTCCGTGAGGTTACTGGTTGTGAGGAAACAAAAGAAGAATATTTCAAGTTGTCTCATATTTACAGGAGTCAGTCACGTCCAGCTGGCATGCCTCCTGTCCTCGGCCGAGAGCGGACTAGAGATCGGAGCGCTGCCGTGCCGCACTACCTGTACGAGGCAGGAGGAGGAGGAGGAGGAGAAGGAGGTGAGGGGCTGTCTCCACCTGAGCTGCCTTTTATGTTCACTTCCGTCCAGGTGAGAAGGCGGGGGCGGGGCCACATGCTGACATGCTGAACTCGTCATTTTCCCGCCCTTAACGATCTGATCATTAATCAGGTCACTTCTCACCGCCTGCGGTCACATCCTGAACCGATGCCAACAAAACGGAGGGACATTTTTTTTCTCACACCAAAACAAATAGTAGAGCAAAAAAAAGAATATTTAGAGTGTAGTGGTGTAGTGAGCAGGTGTACAAGTACCAATTCATTTTATGGCGGGACCTGTTCTTCTTTCTACTCCATTTCCATTTTCCATTTGATGGCTAAAGTTACAGTAAATCCTGGATTAACATTTCATGTAAAACATCACAGTGTATATAAGATAGAGGGGTTTGTTACAGATTAAGCCGGCGGTTCCCTTTTTGGAGTATGGCCTCATAAAAAAAAAGCACTGCGTCTGTCAAAGAGACATTTCAGCCAAACCTTTCAGGTGGTTTCTTTTAATAACTGCTTGAGGCCAAAAGAGGTCAAATTATCCAATAATGCAAATTATGATGCAATTATTCAATATTTCAATGCAAATGTATTCAGCAGAGCTAGTTTTTTTTTTTATTTCTTTCCCAGTCAGTCATCTTACAACCCCTCAATTCAGAACAGACCTGGTCCATATAGGTTGAGAAGCACTGGACTAAAATGTATATAAAGTACTTCAATTAGCTCCACCTCAACCAGCTCCAACCTTAAAATGCTGCTTACACATGAATGATTTAGCAATAACAAACTTATCATATAAGATATCTCTCTGACATCCTTGACACACTTGGTGGAACAATTGTGGAGGAGCTGTGTTCCCCCTTTCCACCAGGACTTGAGACAGTTGGCAAAATGGCTTATTAATACAACCAGGTGTTTTACTCTGAATTTCATAGAACTGAGATCAGGGTTTCTTGGCCAAATTGGGATTCCTATGCTTGTATTTCACTTTGGACAGCAGTCAAATTGCTAGCGTAGCGATGTCCCCAACAATGTGTTTGTGGCAGCGGCGCCATCAGTAACACCACGAGGAAATCCGAGGAGGGGATAATTTGAAAAGTTGTCTGCTTCCACTTAGGTATATGTATTATCTAAGTCTATTATGACTTAGATAGATAGATAGATAGATAGATAGATAGATAGATAGATAGATAGATAGATAGATAGATAGATAGATAGATAGTATTATTGTATCACCAGAACAGCTGTATTAATCACAAATTAAACAAAAAAACTGATTAGACATTAAATTACAAAACAAAGCGAAACCATTACCAGTTAACTTAAGATCTTTAACAAGAAACCTTATTAAAGCGGGGACATTCTAACCCTAAATATAGTCAATTAGCAGTGCAGGTCGAACAGAAAAGTAATAATATAGCAACAATATTTCTAAAATGCAAATACCCTGTATTGGCTGGCATTTATATAACTTATTACTCAATTCCACTGAAGCTCTTGTTGTATTAAACAGTGTTGTATTTCATGTGAAGCACGGCGTGGTTGTGGATTTAAGAGGTGCTGCAGATGTAAAGTTGGCTTGCGCGCAACTCAGGGTTGTTTACGCTGTCGCTGCTTAACTGCCTCGAAATTAATTCCCAGGTGAGCTACACTCGCTCAGTCATTGAACTATGGCCAGAGAGGAATAATAAAGTACAGACAGGCCACGCCATGAGCAAATACAGCCTGTATAGCTCCATTACCTAGACACCGTATGTTAATCTTTAACCACGCAGGGACGTGAATCACCGTATTTAGTCGAAGAGGAATTTTTTATTGATTGACTCAAGACTGAACCAGCCTGAAAACAAGATATGAATCTTGTGTGTGACACAAGGGGGGTGAGGAGGGAGGGGGCAGGGAGGGAGGCGTGGGGGTGCGTAGGTGTTGAACCATTGACAGCTGCAGTGCAAATATCCCTACTCACAGGAATCTCACAATTCATCACCACACCCCTCTGGATCTGGGTGAGTCCCATCTGTCACCCCCAAACCAAACCCCACCTCCACTGCTCTTACACTAATCCCCTCTCACCCTTCTCTTCTTCTCCTCCTTTCTTCTTTCACCTCCTCTCTCCTCGCCTCCCTGCATTTTGATCCACCTTGCTTCGTCGCCCTCTTGAAGTGTCAGCCTGTGAAATTTCATTCATAACTCTTTTCGGCTTAATTCCTCTCACTTTCTACCTGTGCTCCGGTCCTCTCCCCTCCTTTCCTCCCTCGCAGCCTCCCTCTTTTCCCGCTTGTCATTTTATTCCTGAATTTTCTTGAGAAGCATCTCAGCATGACGCAATGAAATGCCACTTTTTTGAAACCTCTCTCTTCTTTAGGTGATTTTGACGTCCTGCGTGAGAGTGTGGTCGAGCGGGTCGGATGTTTAAAGTGTAATACGGTGTCACGGTTGCACCATGCTGTTCCTGACTTCGCTCTTCATTTTAAAGCTGTTGCCTTTCGGGTTTGTTTTTTCCAGGAAATTCTTCTCAATGAATCTGACGGCGTTTGAAGCACACCATGACATGTTTTTTAAGGAGTCTCATCAAAATTCAGCCATCCATAAATTATTCTCTCACATGTCTGTCTCTCTCTCTCTGTCTCTCTCTAAGCACTACATGTGTAGATGAACACTGCAATGAGCCAACTCACCTTCAGGGGCGTCCTCTGATAACATGCTGTCCCGTCTCAGTCTGTCCTCCTTGTCATCAAGTGAAAAATGTAGAGGAACAGGGAAGCATCAGTCCAGCACATTCAGTCTCATTGTGTCCGCTCAGTCGTCAGAGCAACAGTAAACCTATTGTAACGGCGCCCTTTATGAAGCATGGCGCTAGGGTGACCCTGCTGCCCATGCTCCTTGGCTCATGTCTGCTTTGTGTGTGTGTGTGTGTGTGTGTGTGTGTGTGTGTGTGTGTGTGTGTGTGTGTGTGTGTGTAAGTGAGTGAGCGTGTGTGAATGCATGTGTTTGTACAGGCTCCAGCTTGCCCATGTGTGTGTGTGTGTGTGTGTGTGTGTGTGTGTGCGCGCACAGGGGGAGGCTGTGATGATAATGAGTGACAGTAACAACTGCTGACCGCAGGAACCGGCTTCTTTATTAAGAAACAACCTGACTGATGTGCTTGTGTTGCGCTCTAGAGGCTAAAGCTGGTGTCAACTGCAGCACAGCACTCGGGACTCGAAGCAATGGTGTTTGTGATTAGTTCGGAGTGTGTGTGTTTGTGTGTGTGTGTGTGTGTGTGTGTGTTTGTTTGCTCAAGTTCAATTTCTTCCTGCAGTGAGGAGGAGGAGGAGGAGAGAAGGAGTGCCTGTGCTGTAATACAGCAGCGGTATGGCTGGAATGCAGGTGTACACATGGATGTGTGAGTGAAACAAAGTAATAGAGCACAGGCCTGTTTACAGGAATTAAAGATTACATTGTCCCCAAAACCACATTTCTTTTCGTCTCAGAGGACTCCGTTCAACGTGCACCGCTTTCTATGTACTTAGACTGTTAATGGTTTCGATAAAACCAAGGCTACCACAGCCATCCTGGTGGCTCCTCGCCTCCCTGTTTATGAAATGAAACATGGCCAGTCCTCCTTCAGATATCATGGTGAACAACTATGGAATTGTAAAAGACATGTTGGTAAGAGCTCATCATCTTTACAAAATAATGATTAAAAAAAAGTATAATTTTTGTTTAATGTATCTTCACTGTGTTTTTTTTTGTTGATAATTGGCACTTGTTGTATTTATTTATAATCGTCTGGTTTTATATATGATTTTATTATGATAGTGTATGTGTGCAAACAGGTCAAAAATGTAAAAAGCTGAAGTTATAAATAAAGTCTATGAGGCTATATTTGAGGTAAATGCTAAAATGACACGCTGTAAAATTTGTGACTGTACTAACCCCTTACCTCAGAATGACCAGCTAAAGTAGACTAATTGTTTTAAGTTGTTAAAACTTTGTAGCTCGTACAACTTCAGTTAATAGTGTACTTTTCAAATTTACACTGCCTAGGTGGAAAGAGAGCTAAAAAACTGTATTCCAGTAGTAGTACAGTACTACTACTACATTACTGAAATATTACTCAATTACAAGTAAAACCACTGGTTTTACTGAGTCTGTGTGTGTGTGTGTGTGTGTGTGTGTGTGTGTGTGTGTGTGTGTGTGTGTGTGTGTGTGCGTGTGTGTGTGTGTGTGTGTGTGGTCCTGGAGACACCTTTCAGAGTGAGAACTAACAATGACGCAGTTTTGAGTACTTTTCCAGGTGTTTATATGTCTGTCTGTCTGTCGGTGTCAACGTGATGGCATCACAAGCAAAATCTGACGAGTGTCACAGCGGTTGTAATTCCCTCACAATCATCTGTTTGACTCTGTGCTCATTAGTGTATAAGCATCTGAACCTATGACCCGCCGTGTTTTGGTTTACCTTGCAATGAGCCCTTATATCTACAGAGGGAGCACGTCCTCTTCTACAGAGCCTGCCTTGTTTCTACAGTAACCCACAACAGACAAACAAAACAGTGACTCTTGAGAGGGCCTATGTTTTTTTTTGTGTGTGTGTTATTTTTATTCATGTATTTATTTATTTATTTTGGTGTATTTTGAACTGCCACCGAAAGAGAAGGTGATTTAGTTGGTAGCAGTCTACACACTGGACCTTTAACTCGAAGACAGCGCTACGTGAAAAGTCAGGTCAAAGTTATAATGACTCAGTGAATGATTGTAAGAAATTTCACAGGAATTCACCCAATCTTTGTCCAGATATTTCAATAAAGAATTCAAAAGTCAACCACATGGTGATGCTACAGGAAGAGTCAGAAAATGAGCCAAGTTTTTAGAGGGTAACCTCGAAGCAACTTGAGTTTCACGACAATCCATCACTGAAAGCCAAAACTGTCAGCGTCATGACGCTACAGAGGAAAAGTCAGGCGCATCCCATCTGATTCTTGTTAAGATACTTCAGTCTGGACCAAAGAGGCGGGCTGACAGACATTTCCATCCCTAAAAAAGTCTACAACAAAAAAACTTTAATTAACGAAAACAGAAGGCTCAGGAAGAGCAACAGAGGAGTTAACCTTTTCCCGGAACAGACAAACATGCAGCACTATCCCGCGTACAGAGATATCATCGCCGTTCCGTGAAAAGCCTGTTTTGAATTTTCTTGAGCTGAGACAGAATAACAGCTTTGTTTTCGTCTTTGCGACATTTTCAGATGATCCAGAGAGTTTCTGAATTTTCACTTGTATCTGAAGAAGTACAAGTATTTTCTCACTGATTAAAAAAAACAACTTTGAATCCTTCCAGTTATCTAAGAAAAGGACTAAAGAACACATGACTCTTGTTGCAAGTACAGAATGTACAGGCAGAAGCTAAATACAGATAAACAAGAAGCTGTTTGTACCTGTAGTCACTGCTGTATGTGCAGTATGTTAAAGCGATCGAGATGAGGAACTATATATTAAATACGTTCAGGTTAGAGGGAACAACGAAACGGAGTGTGGCTTTTTATTTCCTTGTTTAATATAACTGGTTCTACCTTTACTTTATATCTGATGACCACTACTGGTATTTAACCAGGCAGTGACACAACAAAACATGGCCCAGGCTTGCTAGCAGACGAGGTTAGGAGATAAAGTTCACCCAAAAATGAAAATGCTGTTGTTATCTACTCACCCTTGTGGTCCACAAAACATTTCTGGGGCTTCACAGAAAAACAGAGCTGCAGCATTCTCCTACTCCTAACTACAAAAAAACCAAACATAAAATGGCTTCATACGAGCTCTATGAAGTCTCCAAGTCTCCAGAAACTAAAAACCAAATTGTTTTGAAAAGATGTTATTCACACTCTTTTGTGAGTCTCTGGAGCTTCGGGAGACTTGAAGTTTAAAAAAAAAAGCTTTTTTGAAAACAAGCCCCCATCGACTTTAGTTTGCTGCGAAGCTCCAGAAATGTTTTGTGGACTCCCAAACTTCACACTTATCTGCATAGGGGCGAACATAGCTAATGACTGTTTTAATCTTTTCGGTAGGAATTTATCCTTTAATCAATTCCTAGTCAACCGAAATGTAAATAGTTTTAACTGTTTTGTTATCCCTTAAAACTACGTTATTTTTGGACTGTCGGTCGAAGAAAACATGACATGTATCTTATAAACCAGATGATTATCTGAGAAAATTATCGGCAGGATTATTGATAGTGATAAAATTCATTATTCACAGCCATATACCATATATACAAGTGCAGTACACTGTCTATTTGACTGCCTCTCTAGGGGTTATGTTCCTTTTAACATTCCTTAAAGCACTTGAATTAATTTGGGAGTCACAGCATTGAGAGCAACACACAGCAACAGTCCGCATCATCAGGAAGCATCCCGTGTGTTGAACTGCTGACGAGTATCACACTAAATGAATGACACTGGATACTGAAGCAGGCCTCCCCTCTTAACGTCTGTGCCCCGAGTCTGACCTTGGGCTTCCTCGAGGGATCAGTGCCATGTGTCCCCTCAGCTGTGGAGAATTAAAGGGGAGACGGAGAGCGGATGAGAGGAAGGAGAGGGAGACTCTACTTGTGTCTTATGTTCAAAGGCTTGATGCCCCTTACAATAGGCACTTGATTGACACATGTGTGTGCATGGGTTACATGGGACATGTATGTATATTCCTGGCTGGATGGATGGTGTGTTTGGGGGGGGGGGGAGAAACAGTGGGTGTGATGGCTAATCTTGCGTCCCGGCGGTTTTTGATCTCGTTGACTGGTAGGAGATGAGAGCATGGTGCCTTTATGTCTCCGGGATCAGCTGTGCTAAGTCTGAGCTTAAGAAGGGGGATCCGGTGTGAGAGTGAAACTACAAAAGCTGTGCGCCCGAAATAGTGCCGGAGAGGGCTGAGACATGAGCGCACACACACATGTCGCTCATCTGATCCGAATCACACACACAGTCAGACAAAAAGCTGGAAAAAATGAGTTGTGTGATGGACAGTTTTGGCTCACAGCACCCTCTGCTGCCAGATACTCAGCACAGCCCAATGATCACAGTTTAAAGGTGTCTTCTTGATATTTATTGTGCGCTCAGAGGATTTGAGTGTGTCGGGTTAACGTATCTCTTCATGTGTATTCATTTATTCAGTTCCGTTGTTGATTGATGTCTTTTTGTTAGGACTTGGAGAAATCCTAATGGAAAGCCTGGAATACAAATTGGAGATTCAGTTTAAAAGGACACATGTTCTGCTCACTGTCAGGCTCATAACTTTATTGTGGGTCACTTCTAGAATAGGTCTGCATGCTCTCAGGCTCAATAAACTCATCCGTTTTCTCATACTGTCCATTGCTGCAGCAGTGAAATGCTCTATTTAAGATCCTGTCTCTTTAAGCCCCCGTCCCCCCTCCCAAAAAAAAAAAAACACGGCTCCTCTGATTGCTTGGCTCACACACGCCTGACCCCGCGTCGCTAACAGCAACAGAGCAGCTGCTCTAGATCAGACATGGTGACGTAGTGTGATGTCACAAAGTCACGTGATTAAAGACGGGACTTCTGACGAGGCGTTTCAGGAGCAGTGTTTTCTGTGGGAGAGAGGAGCTTCTGTTGCTGTGTCCTGTCACTTTGACCTTTTTAACTTTTACATGCACAAGAATGTAAAAGATGGAAAAGAAAAATCCTACTTTAAAGTTCAGAGCTTTAAGTAGTATGGATGGGTATAAAAAACAAAACAAAACAAGATGTAATGAGTGTCATTATGCAAATTGTAGGAATGGAACACTTAGACTGTACCTTGACAGAGGCGAGGGATTTCAAATCATGACATTTCAGGCCCCTGCTTCATAGATTTTGATGATTCAACAGTCTCTTGGAGTAAGATGGTACAATGTTTAACTGCTGGAGTACACTTTTCTGAAGTCTCTTAATCATTAAACTCTCCTGTTAGTAAGGCCACATCATCAATGCAGACACATCTGTTATTTGTTTCAATTTAATATTCTATATATCATTGTTTTTTATAACTGCTCTTCTATGTATCATTCCCACTCCAGTTTCTTGTTCATTCATTTATTGTTATTTAACTATATTCTTTTCTTTCACAGTCATTTTACTGCGTTCATTGCTGTATATTATTATTATGCCAGCCATGTTTGCTAATTGCTTTTATTGAACTATTTTCTTTTATTTAGGCTTGATAAATTCTCTTTTCCCTTGTTGTTACTAAATCTGTTCTCTCTTTCTAGCCCGTATGAATGTGAATTCAGGGCATTGCTATAAAGGAACTTAATGTTAAACACAGTTTCCCTGAATAAAAAAATGAACTGGGATATAGAAAAAAAAACGTATAGAAAAACACCAGAATTATCCTTTAAACTTCAAAATACACAACATTTGAAACTTAACAGGAAAAAACTGAAGCAAAGAGACAAGACAATGAAAGAGACGGGGGTCGTATCTGAGAAAGAGCCTTTTATTCAGCATTGTTTCTATTTCAATGTTTTCAAAGGAGAGAGCGGGGACTAGAAGGTTGATTGAGAATCAGTTGAAGGTGACAGGGGGGAGCAATGAGGATAACATGTACAAGATTTTTTTTTTTTTTTTTTTTTTTTCATTTTTTAAATTTTTTCCAGCAAATGTTCAGAATGGGAAAGCAGGCCCACTAAAACCTCTGTATCACTGCTTGTATTTTCCGATAGGGAGCACTTGCTGCGACATTACTATTGATCCGGGGAGAAGCACCGCGATCGTACAGCTTTGACCATTTTTCTTGTTGTAGTTTAGAGTTCTTAAATCAGAAATCATCAGATCAAAGAAAAAAAGCAAAGCAAACAATAAAACCCACTTATTTTTCACGTTTGGCCCTGAATGTGTATAATTTACAAGTCTTATTCTGAACAAACCAAAAACACATTCATGTGATTTCAGCTTCCATCCAACTCCGATGAAATACTGCGTTTTTGAAAGTATTTCATACATGATTGTTGCATTAATTTGCATGAGGCAACATTTGAAACTTTTCCACTCATCCAAACTGTTTGGCATGTACACGCTTACGCTGCTTTAACCAAACGACCTAAATTTGGTTGAATCCAAGCATTATTTTCGGAGAGCTTCACAGTAGCAGTGTAACCCAAGATAGTGACTTTTAGTCTTTCTTAAAGGAAAAGAAAAAAGGAAAAGGGGAAAGAGGTGAGTCATCTAAGATCTGTCTAGAATGGCAAAGGCAGAAAAATGCACCAAGTAAATCCACATAGCCGGCAGTCATTTCTCGCAAACACACCTGAAACCAACAATTTCTAAGGAGAAGCTAGTAGTTTGTCTCATTTTGAATCTCTAAAACGGAGCCTCACAACTCAACAACACTCATCATGTAGAGAAATAGAAACACCAGAACAGAAGCAATGACAAATAAAGATGAAGCAAAGAACAATGTTTCTTTTTGCAGATCAGGAAGAGAAACGCTGCGTGTGGGAGACAAACGGCAGAAGTCTTATTTTAGCCAGCTCCTGAGCGTGGCTTTTGCTCTGCTTCATCGACTCTGGTGAAAAAGGGGGCTTTACCTGCAAACCCCACAAAACCAGCAGATTTCTAGCAGAACCATGAGGTAGATCACTGGTCAAACTGACCACAAGAGAAAAAAACAACAACAACAACCCTCCTAAAAGATGTCCATTGGGTGTAAAACTTTCATAAAAGCACATCTCTTTTTTTTCATGTCTTGAAGTTTTAAAAAAAGAAGGAAAGAGGGAAAATAAGGAATTACCTTGCTCTGAGTTTGTCACCGTTCTTTTTTTCTCAGTATTGCCGTGGGACTCTCATTGTCTTTATTGCTACCAGAAGACTAGATAGCGAAAACACTCAATGGAAACCTCTGTCAATGGATTTCACACACACATTTGATCAATCAGATAGAAATATGACACCTGATCAAGTTCGATGGAAAAGATGTTGGAGAATGCTTGATGTGACGTAAGGAAGGCACCATTTTTCTTTTTTTTTCCAATAATAAATTCATTAATTTCCTAATGAGGTGGTCACCTGTCAAGTGTCAGCTGTCAAGTTCAGTTGAACAGTAACTGATTTTGTGAGCTATTCTGTGGCAGCTTTGAAAACCAAAATTAAGCTAGTCTGAAAACTTCAGTGCAAACAAGGTTTTTCATGTATTACAAATAAAGGAACTATAAAATCATAGAAACCTCGAAGGGGGGAAAATATCTGAATCTCATGCATTTTAACATCACATCATACTTGGGGGAGCTGGGGATGGTGAAGGAGGTGTGTGTGTGTGTGTGTGTGCGCGCGCACTTTTGTGTGTGGGTGTGTGTGTGTTTGTGTGTGTATGGTGGGGGGTGGGGTCCTCTGGCATTTGTTTGAGAATCCTTGATAAACGAGAAAAAGAAGAGCATGTGGTTTCTTATCAAAATAAATCTTGGTTTTTTTTTGTTGTTGTTTTTTTTAGTTTTTGTCTGTGTGTGTAGCCAACAACTGCCAGTCCATTTACACTGTCCTTATTTTCCACCACAAACATCGAGGCTGTGCAAAACAGTTCATGTATCTGGTCCAATCAGAGAAGGTGGCGACTGTGGTGTCACTGTGATGTCATCAGCAGTCAGCCCTCTGGCTCACAGAGCGGGAATTTAACCTACAAATGAAGACACATAAAGCAGAATAATTAATACAAAACATAAGGATATTATTATCTTTGACCTACCCAGTGATGCGCTATTTTTAATAAATGAGGGTAGAACAGTATGATATGATATCGTATATGATTTGGAAAGATATTACGATTGCATTGTGATTCAGGGTTAGTGGTAATTATCTTTTTCTTTTTTCCATAATGATTTTAACGAGTACAAAGAAACACAGTTACGTTAAGACAAGATTTTGGTAAAGATAAACATTGATCACAAGATGAACGATAAGATAGATCTTAATTGTTCAGTCATAAATGAAGGTTATTGGGACTCAATAACGCTCAAAAATGTGTTTTGTTTAGTGCTACTTCAGTTCAAGCTTCACTGTGCAGAATGACGTATGTGCAGTTTGACATTTTTTTTTTACATTAATCTACTGAATGATGAAAATATTTGTTTCTCTCGCCATCAATCTGAGCTCTACAATCTCATAATCGCGCACATGAAGCGGAAGGAGGTAGTTAGACAACAGTGGAAAACAACAAGACTTCTATTTAGGAAAGAATTTAGCCAAGAATGTTAGTCGTTAATTCGGCACCCCTGCTGAAGAATAACTGCTGCACATCTGAAGTTGACAAAGATGCATGTTACTTTAATATAATTACAAAATATCCATCCTTTTAGTCTTTAAACTTTGTTTTTCTCTTTAATGTATCTAATTAAACTGGAGGAAATTGAGAGGAAAATGGATACATACTTGTTGAGAATATTCTTGGTAGCTTGTAAGAAAACCTTAAATAAATGGCCTAAAAATGGGCAGACCAATATCCTGGACATAATTACTTTCAAAGTGAGAACAGAGAAGAAGACATTTCTTGAAAATAATAGATTATTTCTAAATTTAGTAGCATTTGTCAATTGTCCCCTTGAAAGTCAAGAAAATCACAAAGAAGTTCACCAAGAGATCTTGTTTTTTAGACATGTCTAAAGGATGTTGTTGAGAAACTCCTCTTTTCCGAGTAAGGCCTCCACACTGAGAACATTTTACCATGAGTGTCTTAATTTTAAAGGTTTATAAACAATCTTTAAAGCATTAAAAAAAGCAATTAGGTACATCACATAAACATCTTATTAAAAACTGGCACCATGACTTTCATCATCTGTAAAACAACCTGCTGTCTTTCACGTCAGACGGTTTACATCCAGACACACACATTCAGCGTACCTGTGATTACTTGCTGAGTTGACTGTAAGGAGACGAGTTGTTGGAAGAATCAACTTGCTGCGGCGTGCCGCTTTCCTGAAAGCAAAACAGCATCTCTCATTTAGAAGGGAATAATTACTGTCTTCCCTGTGTTGGCACTGTCCGATAATTGATAGTTTTAGATGAAGAACACTTTCGAAAACAACTCAAGGCTGTATGAATGGGATTGGACTGTTGAAATTATTTCAAAACAATCATTGTTTTAAGATATATATTACAGTGAAACAGACACAAAGATATAATAAACTTACAGGTGCTGCCTGCAGGGGAGGATACTGAGGCATGTACGCTCCTTGGACACCAGGGTTGGCTGAAATATACTGTAATTAGGAGAAAAATGACATTAAAACCAAATTATTCAATAGCATATTACATTTAATCGGACCTGGCCGGCTACACACGCATTTTGTACTACTGAGCTGTATTGACGTTCAACAGAACACAGTTAATCCGGAGAGAAAGAAAAATACCAGACAGGATAAATATAATAACATACAAAGAATCACATATAACACAATGCATAAAGAGATAACAATTCTAGAGAAACTTCAGGAGAATTAGAGCAGATCAAGTAATTCGACAATAACAAAACAATGTACAAAAGAGTGTTGGAAGTCGACCCTGTCGCCCAAATGTTAAGTTATAAATCTAGAGCAGGGCTGCCTAAAGTGTGGTCTGTGAGGCCCAATTCTACTCGACACTAGGTTCAATATGGCCTCCAAAATGTTCAATCCAATTCAAATACATTGCAAATCAGTTTAAGTTGTTTCATTTTCTGTGAGGTGAAAACACTCTTTAGGAAGCCTAATTATTTATTATTTCCATAAATTGAGCGTGGTGGGCAGGGTGACACTTTGCAAAGTCAGTTATTCATTTAAAGGAACTTCTCAATCGTGTAACAGTTTTTTCCTTCTTAACAATAAAATACTGCACAATACAATAGGGTTTTTTTGTGTTTGGTTGGTTGCACACCATTAGGTTTTAGTTTTTGTCCACCAAGGCCACGGGGGCTGACACCCCTGATACAGAAGAGCTCAGGTTTCTGGAAGTGTGGTATCGAGACCTTAGAAAGAGGGTTTTATTTATTTAACAAGCAATGCACTGCACATGTAAGTACCCAGTCCACATGGACGTGAAAGAAATACCGTGTCAGTGGACGACCATTATCTGACATGAGTGTACCACCTCTCACATGACATTATGTTCCAAAAAAGAAACTTTGTGTTCTGTCCCAGATTCCCTAATGGGTAATAAAACATGAAATGGACTTTGTCTTCAGTCTCAACAAAATATCATGAAAAACAAAAAAAAACCCAAGTATTTTCTCCCGAGGGAGACCAATAAAACCTTCCTTCCTGCTGATGCTTATGTACCAGGACATCACTGTGAGTAAAGACTTCTTTGATTTCGGTTAAATTCGGCTTCACATGAGGATGTTTGTTTTTCGTTTGTAAAATATGTTTGTATTAAGCACCAACCATCTTTCCATCTACATTAGAAACAAACATTGGCAAGGTCGCAACATTTAAATAAATCAAAATGAAAAGAAAACATGCTTGTCTGCCTGGTACAGCCCAATGTGAATGTCATCATCAAAAATCAACATTATAAGTTTAATTCCCACTAACTGTGAATCATATCAAAGTTGTAATATTTGTAAAAACAATTGCAATCCGATTTTTTTTAACCATATCGTGCAGAGGAAAATAAAAATGGAACCTCACTAATCCAGAGACAATCTTGCAAAATATTCCACTTAAACATCTTTATGGTAATAATTCACCATAATATATATATATATATATATATATATATATATATATATATCCCATTTAATCATCCTAATAGAGATTAAATTTGATCAGTGCTCTGTATGTGACATTAGATATCCCAGAATTCAACTCACCGCTCCAGTGTTTCCCAGTGACAGCTGACCCATCTGCTGAGTAATCATGGCTGAAGGGTGCAGTGACATGGAGGGATCCACAGAGGGAGACATCACAGCAGCCTGTAACACAAGGCAGCTGTGTTATTACCACATATCACATGATTCCACAGAATAAAATCCACTCATTCTGAGAATGAAATACTTGATAACGCTGTAACAACAGTGGCAGGCAGTGTTGAGTATATTTAAAGCAGGAAACTCTGTTTGAAACCCTTTTAATATAAATAGGACAGAAGAGATCTTTGTGGCTTTAAGGTTTGACAAATTATGAAAATAAAACATTTGCAGCAATATCTGTGATAATATGTCGCTCCGAGGTAAACATTAAGAATTCTATGCTCCTGAGTGAAGTTAAGGGATGATAATATGTAAAAGGTATGGCGTCGCCCGCTCTAGCCAGATGGGGTGTATTCCTTAAAACATGACGCCTTTAGGGAATAGACCATTTCCTAGTAAAAAGTGGGGGAGGGGGCAGATCAGGAGAGACACTTGTTCCACTGGAAACCATCTGTTGGAAGAGTCAAAGAGTCACAAGACTGTCTCTGCTTCAGGCATTTCCTGCTGGATCCAGAGAGAAAGGGAGGAGGAGGAGGAGGAGGAGGAGGAGGAGGAGGAGGAGGAGGAGGAGGAGGAGGAGGAGGAGGAGTGGGGGCAGTGGCTGAATGTCTTTTTAGTTGTTCCATTTCTTTTTTCATACACACTCCAGCACACACACTCACAACACGTAAATACACCGTGGCTATTTCCCAGAACTCCTCTCAGTTCAGCGCTTCTTCTTCTACATTTAGGGAAGTTTCGGACGCTGGTTTGATTGTGTCAGCAGAACGGGACGATTAAAGTAACAGGGTGACTATGAGCTCAGAGCTTAAGCTGTGGTGGTGCCACACACCCATTTCCTGTACACAGAATTGGAGTGGGTGTATGAGTGTATGAATGAAAAAAAAAAAATGCTGCTGTTCTCTTACCGGGTGTTGCATGATATATGGCTGATGTGCCACCCAAGAATGACTCTGTACCTAATGGATTGTCAGACAGGAAGGGAGAGGCAGAATAAGAGACAGATGGAGAGAAAAGAGTTATTGACTTGTCCTGAATTAAACTTTGATGCTACAAACTTACTTTATAATTGCAGTAAGCGTTGTTTTGTTTTTGAACAGAAACACAAGAATGTCATCAGTCTGAATAATACATTTGGACTGCAACAGCCTGTTCATGCTCAGGGTCATTGGTCCACAATGACAGCCAGAAATATCCAAAACCTTCAGCTTTTTAGGGCCAATCTGGTCCCCCCACTGTTGACATGGGACAAAGGAGCTGTAAAACTACCAGTCCTGCTTCCTGTTCTCGGGGCATGTTTATCTGATTAGGTCAGCGTTATGCCACCTTGCTGGCAGCCTTCAGCTAGATCCTGCCTCTCCCTCCAGAGGTTCTACGTGGTTCTTGAGAACATCTTTGAGGCTGACAGAAGGTTGTCCTGGCTTGTGGAAAATTACTGTGATCATACTTTTGGCACCACAAGGGCTTTCCACTATTCACCCATGCAGCTACATTCAGGAGCATTTCCGTCTAGCGCCATTTCACGCATGCCGCGGAAATGGCAGAATAGAATGGATGCCAACCCCGGTAAATCTCAACAAAGGAAGAAGATAGGGCACGGTTGGATGTGCATGTGGGGGGCAGATGACTTCTGTTATTACTATCGAGGAACATGGGTGAGGAGCTGTCTTCAGGGCTCTTGTGATGTATTTAATATTCAACAAGTTTGTGTGACAAATTATTTTAACGACAGTAAACAAGTCATGGATTGAAATACTTCATCAGCGAAACCTAATGATTGGTTCACGAGCTCCACGTAACCTGTGGACGTAACCTTGTATGTGCTTGTCCCTGCAATGACACTGATGCGTTCATTCACACACTTTCACCACAGCTCTACCAGCATTTGCTTATGGCAGTACTGATTTCCCTTAATAACAATCACTGATCCCATTCACACAAGCAGGAAATGTTCCGTGAGATGTCAGAGAAAGTCTTCATGTGTGAAAGGGGCTTATAATAGGTGCAATCACAGCGCCTCCATAGCTCAGTTGGTAAAGCATGTTCAATGTGCGATGTACAGAAGCTTCCCAGGGTTAAAATCCAACCTGTGGCTTTAATGCATGTCATCTCCCCATTCCCTGTCATTCTTCAGCTGTACTATCAAATAAAGCAATGAAAAGGCCGAAAAGAATTACAACCCTAAAAGCAAAAGGTTGGAATCTGGTTTAAAACACAATGGGAAATGGACAGGGCATTGAAATAAGAGGGTAGGAGCTGAAGTTTATGGAGAAATGTGCCACATGTTATGTGGATGTCCAACCAGTATTGATGGTAAATGTTTCCTTAGGAGCAGCGGCTAAATTCTGACATGAGGCCCCTGGCTGCATGTCATCTCCTCGCTCTCTCTCTGGCCTTGCCTTGTCATAATCTCCAGCAGTCAGTATCATATTACAAGGCACAAAAAGCTCTAAAACACAATTTAAAAAAGAAAGCTATGTCAGGATGCATTTTGCACGTTCATTTGTATCTTCATCAGAAAGATCCTCTGCAATAATAGTTTGAATTGCCATTTTCTCTGTTGGAAATGTTGCTGGTTTATAAGCAAGAGACAGAGTTATGTTTGTGAGCTGCAGGATGCGAGCTGAAATAGCAGGTAGGTCTTCCCGAACACCGATAATATCACTGGTGTCAGAAGAACACATTTTGCAGCAGCTGTGCAATGTAGCATGCACTTAACATTTACCACCAACACTGATCGGACAGCCACATAAAAAGTGGCAAAAACTCTCCCAGTGGATGAGAGGGATACTTGGATGTGACTGCTAGCTGCAGTCTGACTGTCGTCTGGGTGTGTGTGCTTAAATTACGAGCGAGTTAGGTCCTTGAGAAAGCTCAAACTGCTCCGTATTCTTACTTGAAACTTCAGTGTTCACACTAGCGATAAATAAGAAACCTGGAGAGGAGCGCCTGAGATGAACTGCCTTTTTTCGTCTGATTGATGAGGTGAGCCTTTGTTTGATGTCAGTTCTAGCCATAGTTTGATACGTTTTCAAACACAAGAAAGCTCGAGTGTCCCAGAGCCCTTAAGGTGCAGCCAATGATAGACTTTGCAGTCGTTTCATCAAATGTCAGCTGTCATCGTGACAGGAATCTGCACCAGACGGGCCTGGAAGACCAAAATATGTTGTGGGTTCATCTGAAGAACACCTGGTGGAGGGCTTCATTCAAAACCTCCACTGTTTATGTTGCAATCCTGCGACACAGACGCCTCGGATTCATTCCTCATGTGCAAATTACTTTCAAGTGACAGATCTAGTCAGTGGTGTGAAGTGTTTCTGCTGTACCAAACGTAATGAATCAAAACTTAGGAGTGAAATATTACGAAACAGTGAGCAAATCTCACATTCAGAGAAGATGGCTGTAGCTGCTTCACTCCTATGAACCCCTAGGCTCACTGTCGTATTACATGATTTCTGGTTGAGCAAGCTCTTGCACCTTTTCCTACATCTTTAGCACCTGTACAACCCACACAGTGGCAAAAAATACACCCTATGTATACCCACATATACATAACCTCAAATGCAACATAGAAGAAAAGAGAGAGGTAGAGACATATGATTTATATTCATCACTGGCTGGATCTGGATCTGTTGCTGTACCTGGTAAGCAGAGACTGGAGACATGTAGGGCGACATCGCAGGCTGCACGGTCATTATCCTGTTGGTAACTGGATACGGAGAAGGATAGTACCTAGGAAGCAGATGGTATTTCAAAATAAAGCTCATGTATTATGACTCCAGTTAGACGTTTAGCATTGTCGTGACCTGCCAGGTGTAACTTACCCATTCTGTATAGCTGCTGAGGAGGGGTCATAGGTAAGAGTCATTGCGCCCTAAGGTGAAGAAATAGACTATGATATGGAATTACATATTTGTGTCCTACAATTTTATAAAAACAAACCCAGTATGAAATAACAATTAGTAAGCATGAAAGCCTTCACTTTATCATTTTTAACGGGTTGATATGCAGTTAAATTGATCATTATAATTATTACTTAATTAAGAGAGATAAAATCATGACATATTCGGGTGTACTCAAAATTATGTAAAAAAAAAGAGATGATTGGTTGTTCCATGCGATAAACTGTAGATAAAAATTGTGTGTACAGGTCTACTTCACACACCAGAGGCATTCCAGATAAGAACAAGAATCAGAAACGAGGAAGGAAATATTAAAAAGCTTCTAGTTTTTGATATTTTTTTCTTATCTGGAGTGCCTGGATTGCCTCTGGTTTTTGAAGTTATTCAAATGGTGTGTTTTCAAAGCCTGATAAAAAGGCTAATCTAACTAGTATTTACACACTTTTCTCAGGTATTAATTGTAACATGTCTTTGCTCGTAATCTATGAGTGCTGTGTAAAATACGAAAGGTCCGAAAAAAAGGTTTAAGTAATATCCGGAACATTCTGGCTCCCACTTATGGGTAGGGCTCGGCAGTGTGGCCTCACATTAGTGCAAAATTTTTAGTCTGCGTCGCAACATGCACTTCAGTCAGGAACACCTTCACCGGAGGATTAACCTTTTATGGCAACAACTGGAAATACAGTTACGCTTGGCGCTGATGGTTCCACTCTTGAATCCCCAAGCAGCAAGCTTAGCCAAAACAGAGGAGTGCCATACAGAAAACCCTGCAGGGCATACAAGAATGAGCCCAAAGCAAGACAATGGATGCCATTTTTCAACCTTTGTGCCTCGATGAGGTTCAAAACTATCAAGGTGGAGGTCGGGTTGGCGGCGGCAAGCTTGCCAGCAGCGGCAGCAGTGTGTGACAGCATATGTGTGGGAGGGATATGAGTGAGGAGGGAGCCAAATTGAAATGGGTCGCCTTGTGGTGAGAATGGCTGTGATTGGTGTGAGACCGATTGTTAACAATGATCCAATTGTCAGGCTGTCGGCTGATTACAGCCGGACCATATGATTTCTGTGTCCTGCATGGACTAACGAAAAGCTTCATTTAAAAAAATATATTGATGTTTCGAAATCTCCCCAAAAACAATAAGGTTTTTCTGTAATGCAGCCTTTAAAACCAGGAAAAGACAACACTTATGCCACATCACATTATAAAGATATCCAAATCAAAGACGATATACAGTCTCATATCACGCTAACGATATGATATCGATATAATGCTCAGCCCTGTGTACAAACAATCATTAAAGGGAGGGACAAAACCTTCACATATTCGGTTTTACAAATGATGACAAATTTTAATGATGTGTTTAAAGGGCCAGTATGTAAAAGGGTTAGTGGATAACATTCAAAAAAGATCTAAAAGTATCAACAGAATGTGTAGAAATAGAAGTTCTTAAATCATGATGTTTATGTGTTTGTGCTGAGTTGTCTTGAGTTCCCAGTCTGGACGGCTAGCAGCAGAAACACGGTTACTTGTCATTTGTTAATAGAAATTTGACATCATTCTCACCAAATTAACTCTTAAGTACTACAGAGGGGGCTAAAAGGTTTCAAAAGATTAGAGGCAGTTACATACTAGTCTGAGATCCCCCGACTGTCCATTGGGAACAAATCCGCCCTGAGCATGTTTCTTCCTCTGACTGTCTGCAAACTTACACAGCAACGGCTGAGAGGGAGCTGGGGGCAAAGCACAATAAAAAAAAAAAAACGCATATTAACAGTCACTCGACAATCAATCATCACCACCTCCACAGTTTTTATTGGAAGGAAAGTGTAGAGAAAGGTACAAAATTCTTTCCTACCCAGAGCTCCAGAGGCTATCTTGATAAACTTCCCATTAAAGTGGGAGATGACGGCATTACACTGCTCTGTTGTGTCCATCCTGACAGGGGGGGAAAAGATAAAACAACAATGACTCATCATTAAAATCACAAAGAGACAATCTACTGGCAAGGTTTCCGTTCACAGAAGGAGGTATTGTTGAGGCGTGACGTAAACGGGGAGAACTCTTCGCTCCCTTCATTCTAAAGTTAAATGGCTGCAGATCACGGGTTTGCTGCCAGGCCAAAGAAAAAAGCCAACGCAAACATGGCTTTCATGTTTTCCGCATGTGGAAATCAGATTTACGCTGGTTGCTTTTACACACATATTGACAGCAGCGTAATGCATCAGGACATGACTGAATCCAATTATTCAGTTTGACTGTTGAGCTGTGGACGAGGTCTTTCTCTAAATATCAATAAAACTTAGTGTTAATTTGGTGTTCACTCATTATCCATCGTCACAGGTTTGTGATCAAAGCTGTACTTTTATTCTACAAAAAAGAACACGAGTGCCCCTCTATGACAATCCCCTGTGACCGACCTGGCGAAGCCCACACCCCGGCTGTTGCCACTGTAGTCTCGGAGGATCCGCGTGGAGACAACCTGTCCGAAGGGCTGCAGCATGTTCTCCAGCTCTTTCTCATCCACAGAGAGGGGCAAGTTGGAAATGTACAGATTTGTGGGGTCCTGCTCCTGTTGCTGCTCACGATAGAAGGATGACAGAGAAGAAGAGTATATTGAATGCTAAAATGCATGAATCAGGAAAATGTGTATTGAGTCACAGATAAATGCAGTGCTGACAGGACTAAATGTATTTTTCTCTGCTATGAAACTTGCCTGTGTGGGTAAGGATTTGAGAATAATTTTATATATATATATATATATATATATATATATATATCTATATATATCTATATCTATATATATATATCTATATATATCTATATCTATATCTATATATATATATATATATATATATATATATATATATATATATATATATATAATAGGAAGACATTTGGTAAACAATAATAAGCTCCCGTTCTCTCTCTTGCGCACACACACACACACACACACACACACACACACACACACACACACACACACACACACACACTCTTCATCTGTGCTGTGTAGCAGCTCAGTGCCTCCACGGTCTTCCCTAGAAACAGCAGGAGAGCAGCGTAGCCTAGCTACCACAACACACAAACTGTGTTCTGCCTTGTTTGTTCCAAACAGAGCAGCTACATGCAGTTCTCTGGAGAGCAACCCCTTGATCAATGAACTCTCACCCACAGCAGCACAGGCTGGGCCGGTAGAGGGAAGTGCCTGAAAGAAATGAAACGATCGAGGCAATTTCTGCTGGCCACTACGAGACAAATCACAGATGTGAATGCACAAATACCCTGCTCGTCTAAAAATATTTTTGTCAAATGAAATACTGGTGTTCTTAACTTTGTATTAGTCACAGCGGATGGAGGCTGGCTCACAGCAGTAGCACCGTTGCTATAGTGCTTTGGTGCAGATCAGTATGCATGAACGATAATCGGTGACATACTAATAATACTGGCAAAAAACTGTACAATCCACAGAGCATGGCCTAACAAGGGCGGTGTGTTAATGTGGGCTGGTGGTCCTGTGTGTAACGTGTCACACTGACTGACAGGTTATTTGGCAGAGAGATGTGACATCTGGTTTCTACAGTGAAAGTAAATGGGGTCACGGGAAGAACAGCTTGTCAGCTGAGGTCACGTGACCAGTCTAATGTCATTCTCCATCACACACACACACACACACACACACACACACACACACACATACACACACACACACACACACACAAAAACACGTCTGCACCAAACTCACCTTGGCCATCTGGGCCTGTATGCCGCTGGTTTTCAGAGCATGTACTGCCTTTAAAGCAGCCGCCGGGCTGTCAAAGTCCACAAAGCCGTAACCTGTCGTCCATGGAAGAGTATTTACATGCAAAGTCAGTGATAATTAGAACAACCACCATTTTAAACTCCTTAATACCACCGAGGGATTAGTCATATATTAATTCTTATCATCTGTCATTTTATGAATTATGAAACAGCATTTTGTCGTCTACATGAACACTAGAAACAATCACAAATTCTAATTTCTCTGATATAAAGGAGTTCAAAATTTTGATATTGATGTATCGGCCGACAGACACACATTTTTCTGCGTATGTGGTTGTCAAATACTTATGTCAAAAAAATATATAATAGAGGCAGGATATTTCACAGTTTAACAAAAAAACGCTATTGTCTGAAAGGACATCATTTAATTGAAACAACAAACTTAATTTTAATCTTTAAGTTTTCATATTGACACCATATACACTGCCATTGCTGTGAAAGGCAAATATCAACCAATATATATCACTCTGGCATTTGGAAAATCTGCTAATCCACTTCCTTTCCAAGAGTTAGACGAGAAGATTGACACCCCTCTCTTGTCTGTAGTGGGAGCTAGCATCCTGTTCGCTTAGCTTAGCATAAAGACTAGACATAAGAGGAGTATTTAGTCTGGCTCTGTCTGAAGGTACATTTAAAAAGAAAAAAAAGAAAAGAAAATTGCCTTCCCTCCCTCGAAAGCTCAACGTGTTGTAGCTTGTTTGTTTAACCCATACAAAACTGAAGTGTATTCCTGAAAATGTTGAACTCTTCCCCTGAGGACCAAACCAGCCTACCCTGATAACAAAAAGCACAGACTTCACATTCCTTTCCCCAGTTTTTTCAAAGCATGACCTGGTGTTTCTCATTTTTGAATGTTTTCCCATCACCCAATCACTCACCAGCTTCCCCCATCTGTTTGCAGAGTTTCTAAACCTGCTCGAGTTACGTAATCCATCATAATCTGCTTTAGTTTTAGTCAAATTTATATTATCGTTGCATTGTAATGCAGTGCAGACTGAGCAAATCAATTTGCACTTCTGGCTGCCATGTCATGCAACAACATAGAGAGTTTGACAAAAAGAAAAGTAGATACATTCATGGTTCATGTTCACGGGGATGGATTACCCGACCTGAGCAGGTCTCAAGTCAGCGCAAATTGATTTTTCACACACTTTGGAAGTGAAGGAAAACCAGAAGCTGCCTGGAAGGTGTGGATGCTCATTCAGAAATTTGGAGACAGCACCGTATGTTTTCGAATCTTAGAAGTAAGCATAAAATGTAGTATGATATCCAAAAACACTGCAAAAATATAGGTCACTTTGGGACTCCAACTAAACAATTCATCAGATGAGAACCAAACTTAAACAGGCTGTGAAGAAATGAACTTAAGTAAATAACCATACTGACCTTTACATTTGTTGGTTGTCTTGTCCAGGATTGCCTTCGCTGACTGAATCTTGCCATACCTGAGATCAGATCAACATGTTTACTGTCATTACTGTCAGATACCTCGCTTTGACAAAATAACATCAGCAGGTGAGGCTGGAGATTGTCTGATCAAATATCTTTTCCCTCGGACCTTCTCATAATGTTTTGTTAATGTCTGTGAATGAAAAGAGAACCTTCACCTTCATTCCAAAAATACAACAGAAGCAGAACAAAAAACAAGAACACAATAAACCGGTCATAGTAATAAGGAGAGCTGGTGATTTCGGAGGCCCATAATAAACATGACTACACTCCTGCATGTTACCAAACACTATAAATCCGATGACAATGTTTTAAGCTTTGCTTTATCTCTGACTTTATACTCAAGTTGAACTGTGGCACAGGCTGTGAGCTGCTATCTGAGCACACACACACCATACAGACTGAATGCCTAGCTTACATCACCATTCAGACCTTGTTGCTATGAAAAGCGCTTTCATTTCTGCTTTGTGCTGGCAAACACCATTGGGAACATGAACAAAAACACAAGCAAACAGGACACAAACAGCTGCTGCTGCTGCTGCTGGTTACATGGGTGAATGCCTCTCTCCATATGTTTGTGATTCAGAGGAAAAAAGGGAGACAAAACTCTGCTAATTATGGCCTCCACCACACTAACCACTCGGGCGGAAGTCTATAGTATTATGTATCGAACATGTTCACTTGGCTGCTTTACACGACTCTGCTTTATCCTTTTTAGAATGCAATCATTTTTACAGTCCGCTTCCCATACCACAGTTGAGCTATGACTTTGTGTGTGTTTATAGAGGTATGATGGTTAACGGTCCATGTTGACTGGTGGTTAAACCAGTTTTTTTTGTTTCTGCCCAACAAGTGCAGACAATATTTTGGGGGGGTTGAATTTCAGTTTAATTGCTTTATCTATAGCCATCTAAATGCACGATAATTCATTTTAAATTCTTCCTTCTTATAAAGGAAGAAAACCAAGCTAATTTCATGTTTAGCATAAGAAGCTCATTAACAAATAATCAAGGTTGATTCAACTCCTACATTCATAAGGTAAATATGAAGCTACTGCCTGCAGATGGTAAGCTTAGCTTGGCACAAAGGCATGAAGCAGCTTACATTAGGGGTCTCTCCAAAGGTCAGAACATTCGTCTCATACCAGCTCTTTAAAACTCTTTTTTTTAGTTATTTGGGCAAATTTCAGTTAATTTTCTTTTATCTATAGCCATTTAAATGAAAACTATTCCCTTTAATTGAGTATAGTTTGTAAATTTTCCCAAAAGTCTTTTCTTATTAAGAATGAAACCTGTCATAGGCAACTTTAAAACTTTTGTGAGTGAAAAACCAAAACCAAAACCCAGACAAGTGGTTTGACATTTTAGAAAATACACTTTTTTATTTTCATACCAAACGTTAGATGAGAGGATTGATACAACTTTTATCTGCATGGTTAATATAAAGCTACTGTCTACTGGTTAGCTTAGCTTAGCGTAGCATAGAGATTGGAAACGATGGGGGAGAGGGTACAGTTAGCATGGCTCTGTCTAGCTGTATGTGAAGTTAGGGTGCACCTTTTTTGACCCTTTACAGAACAATGCTAAGTGTTTCCCTGTTTCCAGTGTATGTGCTAAGCTAAGAATCTGCTGGCTAAAGTATTTTTATTTATTTTTAATTTTTTTTGCCACTTCAGTTTAATTTCTTCAGTTAAATGCAAAACACACATTACCCTTTATTCAGTACAATTTCCCAAAACGTCTCTTCTTATCACCTTTCAGTGTAGTTACTAAACCCTGTTGTATACCAATTACATTGTTAGCATTAGCTAGTAACACAATTAATTTGCCATTTTTTAAAATATGGTTTATTGTTTCCTTGCTAAGAGTCACATGAGAAGATTGATACATATGTGTACGGTAGTCTAAATATGAAGCTAGGTTACCGCCCAAAGGGGGTTAGCTTAGCCTAGCACAAAGAAACAGGGGGAAACAGCTAGCATATCGCTCTGTCATTTTTCTTGCCCTTGGATAGAGCCACGCTAGGTGTTTCCTCCTGTTTCAAGTCTTTGCGCTCAACTAAGCTAAGCTAAGCTAAGCTAACCATCTCCTTGCTGGGGCTTCCTTTTTAATCGTACAGGGATGTTGAAATATTCTTTTAAATTTAGAAATGATTTCCCAAATATATTACTTAACAGTCGGCGCGCAACTGAAATTTTCACAGCCAGTTTTACAGTCTGTGTTCTTGCACAGTATGTCCCTGTGGTTGGGTGTGGGCTTCATCAAATCAGACTGGAACGACATTGGTATGTGAGATCTGGGCCTTATTTCAGCAAACAAGCATATCAGTGACAAAACACTGGTGTGCGCAGACATATGCATACCCATTATGTTCATACTATATATGTGCGTCTACTCACTGGTGACAGAGTTTGACGAGGTCCAGGTCTGTGGTGGCAGGAGGCAGCCCGCGGATATACAGGTTGGTTTTGCTGAGCTGCTCCAGGCCTGTGCTGCTGCTGTTGCTGCTGCTGCTGGGACTGGATGGAGTCATGGGGTAGGACTGCACACAAAAAAACACACTGTTAGGAAGTGTACGGGAGCCGGATAATCTAATTTCAACCCAGGTCAACAGATATCACAAGAGCACCTCGTCTGTGCGAGACAAAAATGCAGAAAGCTCACAGAGAGGGCACATTTAGATTTTATTATTTCATGAACATGATACGTTCAAATTTAGTCTTGCATTCTCTTAAAATCATCAGTAATCCACACATCAGTCAACACAGCTTTAAGTTTTTCCACGCTGTCACACGCCTGAGATAACATCATGGTCTTGGGCATTTATCGATTTCATGTACAATTTTGACGTACATTACTTATTTCCATTTTGTGCTACCTTATACTTCTACTCCACTATATTTCAGAGGGAGGGTTAAGATTCTCAACAACATTTGGAGAGTTTAAATGAAAAAAATGCGATGATACTTGATGTATATCTTAAATTCAGGTGTTTTGGACTATTTGGTTTGGATTTCTGTTTTTACTCACAGGATTTCTGCCACTAGGGGTCTCTCATTTAAAACAAGTTATACAAAAGATGTAATTCAATAACGCCATGATGTAGCGCAGGCTCAAGGGAGTTTTCTTCATTGTTGAACAGCCACAATTGCTGTTGAAAATCCATCTTGCGTGACTCAGGCAGAAATGTTCCAAGTTTTATGGTGTTTATAGCGAACATTGTTTGGGTTTGAACATTGTTGGAAACAGGGCAGGAATTTCACGGCAGCCATTTGCCCCCTCAGTGTGGCCTTCTGCCCCCTCAAAAAACGCCATGCCCTGCAGCCACAGCGGCCTTGATGCTCGCGCCTGCACTGCCCCAGTGTCACTTCGCCATTTTCTCCACTGCCTCTTCCCTGTCAGTACTGTATTTAGACAACTGTGTCTTGCAAACATTATGAGAGGGGGGTTCGATTTCTAGCCTGCTATGGAAAACCTGGCTATGTTTGATGATAATGTTGATGATGATGAATGTTTGAAACAAATCTAGCGCTGGCCAACTGAGAGGCTAAACTTACCCTGACGCTGCATAGCTGGAGAGAAGCTGTGGCTGAGGGAACTTTGAGAACAGATGACCCACAAAGGAACTGAAGTAAGAAAGTCTGATAAATTAAAAGTATTATAGCCTTACGTTAATGTTCACAAAAGGTAACGTTAGCTAATGCCTGATCGTTAGCTGATGTGTGTATCTTAGGTAGGGTAACAACGGTACGTGGCCTCGTTTCAACATTTAAGATTTATACTATATTTAAAAAAATTAATTCATCCTCCTCGCCCCCTTAGTTGCAATCTGTCAGAATTGGCATCCTGTCAAATTCCGACAAATTGGTGGCAGCATATCTAGAATAACCACTAACTGCTGCTAGTAGCTGTTGCTACCATTAGCTAGATAGCTCAGTTGACGATGCATCAGCAGTCCCAACTGGGGACTGCAAGCTAGGTTAGCATGCTAACTTTCATAGTTATCGCTGCAGCAAAATACACAGACGTCATAATGTCAAAACGCTTAATAATTAATACTCTGTGGACAATTTTTGTAAAATATTTTTACGTTTTCAACAAAAATTCTAACAAATTGCACCTTAAAGCTGAATCCATTATTTCTGTAGACTTAAAGTCATTGTTTTATTTGATGGCCTTGCTCATCGGCATTTGGCCTTTGAGCCGTCCAAAAAAAACGACTGCACCAAAATTAAATTCAAGGCCTGGTTGGAAACATTTGGGATAATCTTAGTACACAACATAATATATAAGAAACACAAACACAAGAAAGACATTTTAATATGGGAATGTTACGTATAATATCTTGAACACTGCCAATTCTTGAGAAAGATAGCTGATTGTTGAGTTTTATTCCCAAGTGGTCAAAATTCTGACGCTTTAGGCTGGTGTGTCGGCCGGCAATCAACCCGAGGCGACCTGGGAATGAGACTCACCGATCAACTATTTCATTAATGTAAGAAATGGTTTCAATTCTTCCTCCACCGCCTTCAGGCTCTCAGTGACAGGTGGGTTTGACCTTTGAGCTCCTGGTTGTTGTAAAAAAAGGTGATTTCATCCAACACTGTGCCAGAGAGTACATCAAAATATATCTATTCTTGTATGTGGGCCTTTATGACTCACGAACTGATTAAATCTGTGTTCGGGTCTTACATTGTACTGGAGTGTTTATCAGAAAGCCACAGTTTTCTTCATACTTGCGAGCCAAACCACGCAGCTCTGCCCTGCAAAGCATTTCCTTCCCCTTACTCATTCATTAAAATAGCTCCGGGCCACCCCAAACCCTCTCCAGATCAGATCAAAGACAAAGCATGGCAGAATCACACCATCTGTCCGTAACCAAAGGACAATCCACTCCAAGAGCCGGGGATGCACCGTGCCAACAAGAATCACTGATGTATTCTTCCGCCGTCATGTGATGGTTAAATGTTCATAGCAGCTATTTTTCTCTCACAGATGAGGAATTGATCGCTGTGGCAGCAAACATCTGTCGGGCCTGTTGTGTCTTCAAGTGGAGGCCTTGCATTCTTGTTGGTGGGCAATTACCGCACTAACTTTGTTAGAGGCCATCAAGGGTTCACATCAGGCCTCCGAGATTCTACGCCTACTCCATTAGAGGGCAGCTATGGCGGTGCGTTTCACGGAGGCAGTCGCTACACCTTGTAGCCGACAAAAACCTGCGTTACACCCACACTGAAAACTCATTCACTGCTTCCCTGCGGGGGGATTCATATTTGGCTGCTGCTTTCAGATCCCTCTCCTCCCGAGTAATACACGGCACCTCTTCTGATGAATAAATATTGCAGTTTAAAATCTGAGAGGTGGATATTTGGGGGTCTTCCAGGCTGCAGGCTCCAAAAAGAAAATCATCTGCTCACATTCCCCATCATCAGAGGTTATGATAACAGCTGCTGCTCACCTCTGTGCCGGCTCTCTATTCCCCATCTTCCATCTAAATCAAAGGGTGCGATGGGAGAGCAAAAGGGGGCACGGCCTTCAATTACATTTTTTGTTCACCTGAGAGGTCAAAATGAAGGATGGAGGCAGCACAGTTCACCCCAGCACACTGACACACATTACATTACTCCCTCTCTCCCTCTCCCTCTCTCTCTCTCCCTCTCTCAGTCAGGATGCATTAATCTATAAAATGGACTACAATAACCGCCATGCATATTGACCAGAGTGGGCGAGTGACTGGGCAAACAAGGTTATATGGACATAATAATTAAAGTCTCGGTAGTAGAGCTATAGATCGGGTCAGCGTCTGGTTTTATCTCTGCGTGTAGCCTATCAGAGGATCAGCTTCCCGTTTGTTAGGTCGACTGAGAGCAGGGGGGGTCTTTTATTTGGTTTTGACTTAAAAAAAAATCTAATTCATTTACATTAAAAGGACGATATATAAATGCACAGGGAAGGCAAACAGTGGGGGCTTCCCAATGTCATTATTACAGCCCGGAGCAAAAAAGAAAAGTATAGGCGAAGATAATACGGAAAATGTTCATTTTTAAAACAGGCAAATGGTGTTGGTTTTTTTTTGTTTTTTTTTGTTGGCCTACCTGCTTACGATTGGCTGTCTTCAGCGGGTTGCCCGTGTTCGCAAAGATCATCCTGGAGGTTACGGATAGATTTTTAATTCCCACAACAACACACACACGCACGCACTCACACACGCGCACTCACTCACACTCACACACACACAAAAAAAAATCGCAACGATGAGCCACTACAAACGGGATCCAAGCGGGAGGAGGAAGGTAGCCTATAAAATATCGCGTCGGGTTAAAACATCCGCATACTGAACGCCCTGGTTAACAGTGATAAAGCCTCGGTCCTGCATAGGTATACTGACACCTCTACACAGTCAGATGCACGCCAGGCGATGGACCAACCCTCCGGTCCGGTTCATTGATCTACGACGTCCTGCTGCAGACCGCTCGAGCAGTCCCACCTACTACAGACCGAACCATCTCCGCCTCTGCAGGGTGATTCGCGTCAAACCGACTGCGCTGCCGCCTCGTTTCGCGTCGCACCGGCGGGTCGTTTCTCGCGACAAAAGGCGCGTCGCGACGTCTCGTGCCCGTGTCGCACTTTATAATCGGGCACAAAGAGCTCCGGGGTTTGATTTGTGGGCGCACAATCGGTCGGGCTCAACGCGCGTCGCCTCTCGTGTTGTTGTCGTCCGCACATACCAAGCATTCTTCACCCCCACCTCCACAAACCGCACACACACACACACACACACACACCCTCTTCCTCTTCCTACCCTTCCCCCCATCCAACACACTACATGTCAGAGAATCAGGATGCAATGAAATATAAGCAGGGAGCTGGCCCGGGCTGGAGGTCACAGGCTCGCTGTAAACCTATGGAAGAAACAGCGAATGGATAATTTGGAAATGGCAGACTTTAAAAGCGCCTTCATGGGCCCCATCTCCGATAGATTGTTTCATGCAATGCAGCTGGTGTCCTAGAGAATTCATGTAGTGTATGTAGATCATGTGACAGAAGCAAAATATTGACTCCCAAGCCAAGAGAACCATTAATATTTTCACTTTTGAGTGCATTCACGAGATTGATTTGCTTGCATGCAGCCTATAAAAAATGTAAACCAGGCATTTTCCAGACATGGCACATAAATTACTCAAGCTGCCGAATGATGACAAAAGAGGAACTATAGCTTTTCTAGCTTTAAGCGCTTTATGATATTGATTCTTTTTCGTTTGCTGCGGATGTTTGGCGTTAAACAGTCTCTTCCTAGATTTCTGAGCTCCACTGTTTGACCTCTAAGGCCCTTTAGGTTCATTAGGCGTGGGCTTAAATAAAGCTTTCAGTTGTTGCACCCACATTGAGGAACAGCCTCCCTCATTACACCAGGGTTGCATGCAATCAATCAAAAGGCATTTAGCTCCATACTTTATCCGCCTATGCTTATAGGTCTTATTTCTTGCTGTTTGGATCAGATGATGAGCCGCTGTAGTTTTTGAGGACACAGAGGTCACGTCTTCTGAAATTTTTGCGGAGGGAGTTTCTATGATTAAAACATTTTACTGCCATGATTCCACTGGGTTCAAATTGATTAATAATTATAATGTAGCTCAAACATCTTTTTCTGAATTATGTTCCGTGAAAAGAGTTTTATATCGCACAACGCGCCAATATCAGCCGATAATACTGGCCAAGCACTTCATAAATGAAACATAGCAGTATACTTTACAAGATACAACGATAAAAAATAAGACGAAGAATCTGATCATTAAATTTTACACCAACTTTCAGCAGCTAAATGACAGTTTCTTTTGTTAAAGCTGCTGTTATTTTCTGATTAGAACCTGTGTTACATAGCTTTCTATTCCAACAGTAATCACTGGTACGGAGTGAGAGTGTCTCTTCTCCTTCTGCTCATGCGGTAAAAGAGAAAATACAGTTTCTGGTATCCCTTTGCAATTTATCCAATCAGCACAAGAACGCCATAAAGAGGCAGCCCTACTTTTCCCAGACAGGACCCCCCTGTTTATCGGCAATGGTGGAACAGGGAAAGCTACCAATTCCAGTGCTCCCGGTGATGACTTATACCACAAAACAGGCACAGCGAAGAAAAACTTTTGGAGAAAGGAAAAGGGCTCCAAAATAAGAAAGGAATTGTGCAAGTGTGCCGACGTAGAGAGGAAGGAGGGCATTGCAAAATGCAAAGAACACGCAACTATTCCAAAAATTCTAAATATGCTGAGACTTGAGTTTGAATATTTCACTTAGTGTAAACTCTGTCAAGCTTCCATGTAGAGCTGGATCAAGCCGATGCAAAGAAATACGTTTGTTACTGTTGGGCCTTGTGCGCCTTTTTTGGCCTATGGTGCTTAAATTATGTGACAAACTTTTTTTTTTGCAAACACGTTAAAGCCACAGAGAAACAGACGTTACACTCGTGTGGTGTGATGCAGTCATCTTTCTCAAAAGAAAACTGGACAATCCCACCACGATTTCTGAAGTGTCTTTTGGACATTTTTATTTAAGAGACAACAGTAAAGAGATGACAGTAATGAAAAGAGAGAGGGGTAATGATGCGCAACTACTGAGTCAGAATCAGACCACAGACTTTGCATTGTGGTTTAAAGACGCTATGTTTATCCAGACAGCTAAAGTAGACAGATTGGTAGCAGAGAAACTTAAATCTTAAACTACACAAGCACATATGTGGCCCCAGTAGTGCTGGACTTAACTCTTTAGATACACATTTACCTTTCGCGTTTATATAAATTCAACTCATTTTATATTCAAGTACGAACACTTAAGGGCACAAAAGCTGCTCTTGCCGCTAGCAGCCATCCTGCTGCAGGTCCTGCTGGAGATTTATAAAGCGAAGCTAAATCCAAATCCCATCAGGGTGCAGGGAAGCTCTTAAAGCATCAAATTTCTTTCCCTTATTTCCTCTGCTGGTAGGATTAAGGTTTCATGCTGGTGTCGAGTTACAAGCTACTTGTGATGTTCTGAAGTCCAATCATTCCTATCTGAATAATCAGCTTCCTAGTCTTTATATAGATTACTTCCTGTGCTATATATTACAGTTTGGTATGATTTATTTCTAACCTGATTACATATAAACTGCCCTTTTAGTGACAGGTGAGATCTTATACAGGATTTAAACATAAATAAACTACATTTCACAATTTAAGGATGTGTGTCGAACATCCGTTTGCATTGTATTTTGAACCTGGTCTGCTTCAGATGTAACTATCCAATACGTCAAATGATCTGTAGCCTTTGTCTAATTTATCTACCCATTGTTCGTCCAGGTCATTTATCAAAAGACATTTAGAAACGACTTGAAATGGGATGAATGAATAGTTTCAAATTGAAACACTGGAAAGTCATCAACCGATCAGAAGCAGAACTGAATTCAATAAGGTGATCCAGTCAGCATTGATCACTCACCGAACAATAAACTCAGTCAACTTCCAGAGAAAATAACGATGTATTGTTCTGACTCTGATCGCTTACATCAGATCCTTTATTGCAGGATGTATACCTGCTAAAGTGTCATTACAAGAGACTGCCTTGAACTGTTTCAGCAATAATCTGACAGAAATGAGATAAACACTGAAGGCACTGGGTCCAAAGGCAACATTAATGATGTATACCATATGTAGGTTAACTCTCAGTAGAAACTAGTAGAGCCCATCATAAGGATGCACATCCTGATTGAGACTGCTGAAAGTATTGAATCATGTCGAGGTAGCAGGAGTTTCTGTGGGTGTGGAGGAGGGAGGGACTGAGGAATGTGGATGACTATCAGCCTCTTCCTCATCAACTGAGGAATTAGGGAATTTGAAGTTCCCATTGACCACCTCAGCACGCTATCTGACCAGTCTGGCTGGTCACTGATGTCGGTAACATTGCAGGGTGAGATTGTACAAGTTGTTCTGCTGGATTGTCAACTGTATCAGTAAGGAATACATGAAAGTCAACAGAGGAGGTTTTTTTCACAAGGCCAGTGATGGTGTGGTTTGGCTCAGAGTTTGTGGCTCCTCAGGGAATAATGAAATGCTTGCATGTTGAAATATGAGAAACCACACAAACATCACAGCTGCTTTCACTCTTTTTTAGTATCAAAAAGGAAACGCTGCGTATTACTTTCATATCAAGATAACACCAGCACTGAGAGTTCTTGCAGGCAAGGTTAGAGTGCAATTTAACATTGAATTAACTATTCTAATCTAAGATTGAATAGTTAATTAGTAAAACATGGACTTAAATGTACCAGTAATACAGAAACGTTAGTTTTAGTATGTAAGCAAGTAAAGGTAATTTGCGTAGCAACTTTCACAGATACAAAATCTTTACATTAATTGAAGTCCTTTACATTAATTAACATTAACATTAGCTTGAATATACAATTAATATTTTAAAAAATAAAACTAGTGAGCAACAGCGCAGGGCTGACATGTTACAATCACAGCAACACCAAAATAAATGAGGGTAAAGACACACAAGCAAAGGAGGAAGTAAAACTCATGAAAGGTCATAAATAATACAGAGGAGGTTCACCACCAACCTCACAATAGGGCCGCCTCCATTCAGGTCTATTTAGAAGGCATTATGCAGTTTATGTAAAAACTTTGCCTAAAACATCATAAGTTGAAAAGTATTCCTACTGTTGAAAGACCAGATGTCCTATTTACAGTGAACACAGAACCAGTGATATAATAATACAGTAAGTAAGTAGTTAATCATCATAATGCTCACATGGGAAAGCATTAGGTACCTTATAAAACCTACTAGAAAACGTTATGAATATAAACTGTATGCTGTAATCAGTTCTGCACTGATATAACTGCATCCTATAAGACAATAAGTATATATTTATAATTATTATTTTCATTATTAACAGTAGTTGTAGTATGCTAGCAGTAGCAGCAGTATGAGTATCAAGTAAAATGGCTTTGGCGCCTCCTTGTGTCTGGTCCAGACTTTGCAGTCGGCAGGCGGGCTGCAACAAAACACGTCATCTGTGCGACGGAAGTAGTTCGTGTAAAAAAAGACAATTCTGGCTGATTCATTGTAGGCAGTCGGTTTGATTCGACAGAACACAAAACAGACTTTTCTGAACTTCCAAAAGATTTGACAACAGGTAAGCAGACCTACAGCTTCAGCACAGTCAGTAGCTTTTATAAAATACGGTAAAATGGACTTAGCGTTGATAATTCGTTGCTGCTTTTGTGCGCGAGCTGACAGAGGCTAAGCATGAGTAGGCTAACAGGACGCTAACGCTGTGGGTAACTTAACGTTACCTGCCAATCAGATAATCCAGGGTATTGATGTCACTTAATGCTGCATTTACCAATTGGTTTAACGCTTAAGACAATACACACTTAATGATAATTAGAATCAAAGATAAATGTACGGGTATCTGGCTCTTGTTGCTGTGTTGACGTGACTATGGGTAAATATGCTAACTTGGCTAACTGAAGCTAACTGGCTATTTGGTTGCTAACTTCAGATTTCTTTAAGGTTTCCACGGATCCTATAATAACGTTACAGCAATTAGGTCCCTATATGAATACATGAACCTACGGCGTGTCTCAGACCAAAATTTACTAGTTTAGGCCACAATATCAAGTCATATTTTGAAACTCCCCTGAAAATGCTAAAATTCGATATAACGCTAGTTATTAAACCCAAGACTGAACTAGATCATGTTTATCAGTTAACGCTTACGACACCTGTCATGTCTCTTCGTAGAGAAAAGTTTAAGGAAATCATAACCATGACCCATACACAGATTGCCCACTGTAGTTTAATTGTAAAGTAAAGACCATCGAGTCCCCTTTATGCATATTTTGACATCTTTGTACACTTAAAATGTTCTTGGTTTACTTATAACTTGTCTTGTGAAGGACTTATGGAAAATAGTGTCCCTTTTTGATTTATGACAGTAGTACAGGTTGCTGGTCAGTTTTATAGTGTGAAGTTAAGCTAATGTCATTATCGTGTCTATTTGTTTGACAGATCCTGATATGGACCGGCTGCTGAGGCTTGGAGGTGGAATGCCAGGGCTTGGCCAGGTAACACACTGTTTGAATTGTCCACAGATAAAGAACATAAACAAAAACAATGTTTAGGCCCAAACAATCCAGGCTTAATCTTGAGGTCTTATTAGATAAAATTTACAAAGCATTTGATGGGCTAAACTGATGCTTCTGCCCATAGCACATTTTGGATCCATGCTTGCACAAATCTGTCAAACCTGTTAATGTAGCATACAACACTATTGAAAGATAAAAAGTGATAAGCCATTAAACATTACATGTAATAAAATTCTGAACAATTGTTGTATTGTAATGAAAAAATCTGAGCACCTGCTAAATTTGAAAGACCTGATCTGATAAATATACTTGGTTTTGATTCCTCAGGGCCCCCCGACAGATGCACCTGCTGTGGACACAGCCGAGCAGGTGTACATCTCCTCTCTGGCTCTGCTCAAGGTAATCACACTTCATCTACTTTAACATGTCCTTTTAAAGTATTTATATATATTTTTGTAGTTATAACATTATAACATTTCTGTACCTTTTGTCTCATTTGTTTGCTCCACAACAGATGTTGAAGCACGGGCGTGCTGGTGTACCAATGGAGGTCATGGGACTGATGCTGGGAGAATTTGTTGATGACTACACGGTGCGAGTGATCGATGTGTTTGCCATGCCCCAGTCAGGAACAGTATGTATCCTAATACTTTGTGGCCAATTTAGGAAATGCTTAAGCTAATCCTAATAACATAATTAGTAAAGCTGACTTATTCTTGTTTGCTATATGTAGTGGGAGAGTACATTTGTTGAATTCTGATTTTGACAATTTTACAACAAATTTCATGGTGTAAATTTTCTACTTCACAGGGTGTGAGTGTTGAAGCCGTGGACCCGGTTTTCCAGGCCAAGATGTTGGACATGCTGAAGCAGACTGGCAGGTAAAACTATCAACACATATCTACAATTGCAATATTTAGAAAATAATTAGTGTGTATTTGCCTGCATGGCCCTAAAAAATATTGGAATGTATTTGTAAAAATAATACCGTAGCAATTTTCGTGTTAATTTAAGGTTGAGTTGTATAATGAAACCTCACGTAGTCGACGAGCATCAAAATTCTTGGCTAAATTTGTATTTATTTTTTGCTGTTCATCAGACCAGAGATGGTTGTGGGATGGTACCACAGTCACCCTGGTTTTGGCTGTTGGTTGTCTGGTGTGGACATCAACACGCAGCAGAGCTTCGAGGCCCTGTCAGAGCGCGCTGTGGCAGTGGTGGTTGATCCCATTCAGAGCGTCAAAGGAAAGGTAAAGATGTGTGGCTGCTGCAGAAGTACCTTGTAACTCTTTAGCTCTTATTTCAGTTACATTCAAGATCTATTAAATAATGATCTGCTATTAATTGTGAATCCAAAATGACCAATTTAGTAAACCACCCCTCTCTTCTACAGGTTGTTATTGATGCCTTCAGACTGATCAATGCCAACATGATGGTGCTGGGTCATGAACCAAGACAAACCACATCAAACCTGGGTCATCTGAACAAGCCTTCAATCCAGGTAACACATTGGAAATTACATCAGCGTAGTTTCAAGTGAATTTCTTTTAAAAGGCCTTGAATGTTTTGGTCTTTCCCCACCTCCCAATGAGGAGGAGCAGAGTTTCATCCTAATGGCTGCTTGATTCAAATTAGGTTTAATTTCTGCTGATTGCCAGTTTTCTTTGATATAAGTGGACAGATAAGCATCACATCAGAATTCACCTTGTTACAGTGAGAGAAAACTCCCTTCTCATGTCTCAATATTACACTACTTTAATGTGACTTAATCATCTGTTGCTGTCAAAGATCCAGTTCGGCATAATAGTGCTAATGTTTGGGATATTTCTGTCAACACGGAGGTGTTTTGTGTGTTACTTCTTCATATACTGAACATTTGATTTCATGTTTTCAGGCTCTGATTCATGGACTAAACAGACATTACTACTCCATCACCATCAATTACAGGAAAAACGAGCTGGAGCAAAAGGTTTGAGAGTGCACTCATCACACAAGGACTTTTTGAGTGTTTTGAACAGAGCATAAGAAACATAACTTTAATGATTCTTCAGATGCTGTTGAACCTGCACAAGAAGAGCTGGATGGAGGGTCTGACCCTGCAGGACTACAGTGAGCACTGCAAGCTCAATGAGACCATTGTCAAGGAGATGCTGGAGCTGGCTAAGAACTACAATAAGGTACAACGTTTAGACCGTATCCATAATTTTATCATCATGTATTTATTCATCAATTTAAAATAATCAAAACAACTAACAGCAATTATAACGGCATACAATGAACAAAGATGTGCATTTCTTCATGAATATACGACATTTTATCTAACCCTTTTATGATAAAATATTTAGTAAAATATTCTTACAATTGATTTGAAATGTGCATTATGGTGTTTTGGGAAATGTTTTTTAATTATAGGACAAACATTTTTATTTATTGACATTCTTGACTCAATTAAGTGATACAAACTTTCATTAAAGAGCAACACAATTTTGTACTGTTTCACTTGGTTCATATTTGAAAGATCCTTCTAAGTAGCCTCCTTTCTAGCTTCAAAAACTGTTGAGACCTAATTCCCCTCTGACAACAGCTTGTGGAATCAGTTATGGAAATATATTCATCAAATTAACATTTCAGAGTATGTAATATTACCCTAATATTTTAATTATGACTTTTTAGAGTTTGAATTTCTCTTCCAAAACTACTAGTGCACCTTTTTAAAAAAAAAAAATCTTGCTGCATAATCTTGTTATGCAGGAAATAAAGAGAAATGGTGTTAATGAATCACTGCTCCATAACCTCATTCAGTTGTTCAGCACAAAACCTGTAAAAAGCATCACATGCGTTCAGATAAGCGCAGTGCCTGCTCCCGTTTTGCTCCTCTGCAATTTTAAGACACTGTCATGTTTCCACTCCAGGCTGTTGAAGAAGAGGACAAAATGACCCCAGAACAGCTGGCAATCAAGAATGTTGGAAAACAGGTAACAATCTTGTTTTATTTATTTATTATATGACAAAAATGTTGACATAAAAGTTAGTGTCTGTGATTGGTGTTGCTTGGAGGTAAATGAGCAGAGATCGAGTCACTTTGTCATAAAAATTTCCTGAAGGTAGTTGAAATCAAAGACTTGTCAGAACTCGTGTGAAACATAGTCACCACAAAATCACATCTCACCGTTGTTGTTTTTTTGTCTGTTTCCTTCTCTGATATTCTGTCCTTCTTGCAGGATCCCAAGAGGCACTTGGAGGAGCACGTAGATGTTTTAATGACATCCAACATCGTTCAGTGCCTAGCCGCCATGTTGGATACGGTCGTTTTCCAGTAATGGCCCTGTGTGAATAACTGTTAATATTGCAACCCTTGTTTTCTTTTATATAAAATAAATGTATGTTGAAATGAAGACTTTTCTGGTTTGAGTTGCTCCTTTGTCAATGTGAGAGACAAATGCATCATTAATAGGTAACAGCTTTGTTCCACAATTTTATCAACACTTTTATGCCTATCTGGATGAATTCTTTACAAGAGGAAGCGTACCTCATTTTGTTGTTTTTACTCGTAAGTTCTAATAGGATAAAAGTACACTTGCACAAAGTGTTTAAAGGTAAGACGAAGAGCTGCGTCAGTCACTCTTGTACTGATGTAATACCCATCATAACCACTGGGCGGTGCAAGAGCTACAATTTACATGGACAAAAAGAAGAAGTTTAGATGAAGATGGAGAATATCGAATCACAACAGTTTAATTCTCAAACAGGCTTGGTTGTTTCAGTTGGAGGTGATGTCACTTTAAGATTTTATACAACATTTCAGCCCAGTTATTGTTTGAGAGTTAAATGGACTTCCGAGAATTATTTGACAGTTTTGTGGAGTTGGATTTAACAGTTGGCAGGGAAACACCCAGGATTCTGTTGCCAAAGATGACAATCTTGATATCCTCTTAACTGTGTCCACTGTAAACTGTTATTGCTGCTCTGGTTCTTGACACACGGTACGGCTCTTCAACTTGCTGTGTCTGCATATCACAAGTGGGATTCCTTCCTCTTTCTCTGTCGCAGACATTAGCACATAGTTTTAAGAAAAAAGATGAGCAATGATTTCTTTTTATCCTGTTTGGGGTAAAAAGGGGCGACTCAGCAAGATTGAACTGTCCTTTTGTCAGGTTATTTATGTGTCAATAATGTACAGCAGACAGATTTTGAAGTGAGTAATCATCAGTGACGACATGAAAAAGCTTTATTCTGATATATTTCCACAGAATTGCATAGACTGGCTCTTATGTAATCTACTTCAACAAAGGAATAACAAGTCGAAAGGCAAAGACATTAATATGGCACATGAAATAAATCTTTTATTCTGCAACACAAATGATATTATTTGCGAATCACTTGAATGAACATGCCTTGATTGAGAAGGAGCTTATCCAACTGAATGTTTTCCTGTGAGAGGAGGCATGTTCTCATGGTGGGAGCAGCAGCCGACATCCCTCTCATTTTATTACAGTTTGAAGGGAAAAAAAAGTTTCCATAATGGGTTCACAGGATCTCAGCCAGAGATACAGCTCTTACTGCAGTGACAGTTGAGAACACAGAGCATATGGTCTTTCTCCACCCTGTCCAGTGTATACTAACTTGACAGAGAGTTATGGCAGATGTGGCCCCCTGCCATTAAATCAGCCTAAAGAGTCCCCAGGTTACATCATTTTTTTTTGTCCCTGAATGAATTCCTCACAACCCACTCAGGATAAAAATTGGCTTTCTCTTCGAGCACAGTCTGAAAAATGTGAAAGTTTAAGGCTGTGAAATGAAACACCTCACTATGGGAATGACAGAGTGGGCCCCGCCACTGTCCACAAGGTAAATTCATAACCTAAAGGTCGAGAGATAAAAGAAAAAAAAAAAAGATTGCATAACTAAGCTAAATAAATCAAAATGGGCTTTACAGAGGGAACATTAAAACGCTTTTAAAAGCATGAATTAATAACAATAAATACTTGTAACAAGGCTCATATTAATCATTTATAATAACTCTAAGTCTCTATTTGCTATTTACTTCAGCAACAGCACAGACGAATTATCAGAAGAATGAACTCGGGTATCAAACGAACGAATACCAATTGTGCAGAATGCATTTAGTGACATTAGTGGATTGGTGCTACAGATGCAAAACAGTGTTTTAGTGCTGTAGCTCGTTGAATTTGAGCTTATTTGAACCAATTCTGTTGCGTTACATAAGGGATAACAATTTGTATTTTTGTGAACAGATTTTTGATGCAAAATCTTACTCTGCAAAATGGCTCATGACTATAACTGCAAAGAAAATCTAGCTGAATGAAACTTAAAGTACCAGTTTGTAGTATTTTTAAGATGACAGGGGTCAGATATAAGAAATGGAAAAATACTCAGAAGGGTCATTTGTGTTTTATTTAAACTCTTCCCCCAAAAAGCTGAATTGCCTTCTATTCACTATAACTATTATTATATAACCATTTTATAAAAAAATAAGTGAGGATATGCATTTAACACCACATTTGTTTCTTTCCATCTTTGTGTGAACCCAGTAGAGGAAGCTAAAGGAAGACGTTGGGCTAACAGTATAAGGAACATTGAAGAAAGATGAAAAACCTTATAAACAATGTGCGACAATAGTGATTCTCAGTGATTGCATTTGCTGCAAGCTCTAAAAGTTATACAAAGCTTTTCTGCATGTACACATTGTTTGTGTAGTCACGTGTCACCTCCATTGTGCGTTTGAAGTGCTGAATTGTCACACAGTGTTTTCATTCTAGCCAGCTGAAATCACGGAGACATTTCCAGACAAGGTCTATCCTGTTTTAAAATGTCAGGCGATGTCTCACTGAGATTACGGCCTCGTATGAAGCCAGCGTACATTCTGCATAGAGACCATATGAGACGGCAACAACAACAACACAATGTTATCTTTCTGGAGCCCTGATAAGACACTTCCCCCTCAAAAAACACCACTGTAGCACACAAGTCTGATCTAGCTTTTCTTGTGCTTGAAAGCAGGATAAGATCACACCTCAGCTCTCCTCTCCTTAGATCAGTCCAGAAAACACGACATAGCTGTGAGTGTTATAATCAGCCGATCCTTTGGGGTTTGACTCGGTCAGACATCTTTCTTGCACCTCTGCAAATGTGCCAATTTCTTCTCTTGCTCATTGCATTGAGACACAAAGGGGAACCAACTTATGTCATGCTCCTTCGCAGAACACTTACTTTGTGTTTTTCTGCCTGCTTTCCTCTCGTGGCGAACCACTTCCAAGCAGATGAGTTAAAGGGGGAGGCTGAAAACAAGACAGGGGCTTTAATAAACGCTGGTGCTGTTTGGTGTGGTTTTAAGAGGACAGATTACTCCCATGAGGCCACGGCCAAGTACACAACCCTCTGGCCCCGCCTCAGTGGACGGGAGCCAGAGGATGACAGAGTTAAGGCTTTTTAAGTGTTTGCGCTCACAGATGAACATTTAAAAGACTCATAAAACGAGATATGGCTAGAAACATGCAGATAAGCCAATTTTTGTTTCATTTGAAGAGCTGAAAAATTCCTTGCTGCTGAGACAGTGTGTAATGAAGCGAGGAGGCACAACAAATCCAAAACGATTTGTTTGAGAGCCTCAGCTCTTTGAGTTTTAAAGCTCATTCTTGACCTTGGAATTAAGCTGTTGACAAAACACGGCCCATTTGTCAGCTGTTCTGGAGCCTTTGATCATATTATGTGATCTTCACTGCCAGGGCTTGGCTCTTGGGACGCTGGTGGAGACCGATATATTTCAGTCACTCTTAGATGGATTGCCAAGGAGATAAATACCAATGACTGTTTCTCCAGTGCCACCATACAGGAATAACTTTGAAAGTACCTGCAAAACTAAAAAAATCCGATCATCCTCAACTATCCTTTGTGTTCGGTGCTGATTAGCAAATGTAAGTATGCTAACATACTAAACTAAAATGGTGAACACGGTTAACATTATTGTAACTACTTAGGATGGATGTGGGGAGTGTGTGGTCCACTAATCAGAGGGTCATTGGTTCAATCCCCTGCTCCTCCACTCTTCATGTCAAAGCATTCTAAACTGACTGTGCCACTGGTGTGCTAGTGTGTGTCAATCAGAGATAAAATGAAAAACAGAGCAAAAATGACACTTCAGTCATTAAGAAGAGGAACAATAAACTCCTTTCCCCCTTTAATAATAATAAGTAATGGAGTCTGACATAAATAATAATATGGAAGATGATCAAGAAAACATCGCAATAAAGCCTTTATAGCATACAGCACTGTCATTGTAAGCCTATTAGCATGCCAACATTAGCAATTAATACAGCCTCAAAGCCTTATAATAATATGAAAAAAGGCTATATCAAGATATACATGAAATAACATATATACAACTTGATATTTTGAAATACTTCTTAATTGCTAGGACTGCATCCCACAACAAATATCACAATTTTTTTTTACCAAATATTTCAATATCAGTATTATGACAATATTGTGTGATTGACTGTTGGCACTTTAATAGACATAATGCAGCCTTTAAAACCAGGAAAAGACCACACTAATGCTATACTATTAACAATAACAATATCCAAATCTAAGAAGATTCAAAGTCACATACAATGATAACAATAAAATATTGATATATATATCCTCGCCCTGATAGGTCATTTAAATACTGAGAAAAATTCATAAATCTACATTTACATGACAAATGGCAAACTATCTATCTATAAAGACTCAAAAGCTCTAGAAAAGCTATAAACTTGAGACGAGATTGTTTTGCGTCTCTTTCCTCTGCACAGTAATTTGGTGTAAGGACTGTGCATACTGGACTGTATATGTGAGAAAGTATAGATTATTTCTGCTTGTCCATAGTTGCACTTGTATGTGAATTTTTACATGTGTTCTCTGCACATCTGGAGCTGCATCTCCTTGGGGTAATAAACACTCATCCGTCATTCCAGATCTGCTTTCACACAGTGTCTATGGAGCACTTACAGCACCCCAACTGTATTTCACCTTTCCTCACTTTCCTGGACCGTTTGGGTATTTTAGAGTAATGCAATCTGCCAGCCAGCTGTGTTATATCAGCTTAGAGTCTGACTCCCTTCTTGTGTACCCTGCCCCACCAGTCAGAGTGCCCTTAACCTGCAAAGATCCTCACACTCTAAACACATCTGTCCGGCCAAGAAATAAACAGCTCTGCACTCTCTGCTTAGTTCAGCTGAAGGTTAGAGGGCAGCTCATACCTGCTGTGTTTTCTGGCAAATAGTAAATGTATACAACACGTGAAAAATGGTGCCTGCTACTGTAAAAGGGGGCATGACATGCGTGGAATGCAGACTGTATTTGTATTCAGCTCTGAATCAAACTCGGAACCAGACAGAACACTTAGATCATCGCCTGAACAGTCAGTAATTGTCCTCACAGCTAACCTCACACAACAAAACCAGAAGTATGAAAGCATGAATGAATAGCAGAGATGGCAAAGTAGTGATGACGCCTCTCGCGTGCCTCTTCGACCGTGTTTCATGTCAGGAATACTTGTGGTGTGACAGTATTTTCTTCCTTAAAAGGGGTGAATGAAAGCAAGTGGAGCTTCAACACCAGGCAGAATATTTTAAAGGGTGACAAATAAAAAGGATCTCAGGCAGGTTAAAAAGCCTTGAAACCCACACTTTATAAACACATCACTAATAAGACAAAACATAGTTTAAAAAGTGCATCTGGGTGCTTATAACTCCCCGAAGCTATAAAGTTCTCCCTTTTTCCCTGAACAAGTTTAAGGAGCGTCTGATCTGTATTTAGTAAAGCAGTGAAACAATGGACCATTTCCATGAACAGAGGGTTTAAAAGTCACAGTGCTTGTTGTGGCCTTTTAAGACAGAGTGTGACCTGCTCTGACCCCAACCCACAGAAATGTGGAACTGGAAATCGTTTAAAAACCAAATCCATACTTTTTTTCAGCCATAAACAGTTGAGGTATGAAAATCTGAATGAAATAAAATAGAAACAGCATCAGGAACCATTAGTCAACTTTGACAGCTTTGTTTGATTTCAACTTTCGACCTTGAGTTTTTTAACTCTCAAGCTCAAAATTAGTAGCATTCAATTGTTGTCTTTTGTGAGTCCATGTATTGAAAGATTTCCTGATCAAATCTAGGACTGATAGCCGGCACCTGTCATGTGTTTTGACTTGTTTTTGGTGCTGCCATCCTTTACTTACCGCCACCAAGGAAGTTATTTATTTTTTTACCTGGCACCGTTTGTTGGTTGGTTGGTTTGTGCGCAGGATTACACAAAAACTAATGAGCAAATTTCCACAAAACTTGGATGGATAATGGATCTTGGCCCAGAATAGACCGACCCCATTAACTTTCGGTGTGGATCCAGAAACTTCTGACTTTTTTAACATTGTGAGATATTATTTTTCTCATATGGTGTATTGCTGCAGTATGCCTTTTCACACTGTGTCCTGAATGCTCCAGTTCAGCTACAGACTGAGACATCTCACCCCTGTTCAATCTTTGGTGAGAGTTGCACATTTGCATTACTTAATGGGAAGGTTTAAGAGCAAGGTAGTGTGATCTAAAATAACGCTACTGCAGTAGTAGCAACTGTTTGTCTGCTGACTGACTGGAGTGTATACATTTTATAATTAATATATTGGTAACCTGATGAAGGTCTATGTAGAGTCTTTTTCCTGGTTTTTCCATTTTTTTTCTTTTTTTTTGGGGGGGGTCTTTTATAGCTTTATTGATGATTCAGAGATGACAGGAAACAGGATGAGAAGGGGGGTGTTGCCATGCAACAAAGGGCCACAGGTCGGACTCGAACCCCAGGCCGCTGCAGCGAGGACAAAGCCTCTGCACATCAGAAGCAAGAAAAAGAGATTTAGATTGCAACAGCTGTTTCACATTTGAACACTTAATGTGCATTTTGCACCTTCTATGAACTGAATTGTTTATTGTTCTTAAAAATGTATTAAATCCCTCGTTTTCTCCTAGTCTTTGTATTCCGTGGTTTGCAGATTCTGACCGTGAAGGATTAATTGTGTAATTTAAAGTAATATGAACTGAATCGTATCTTTCAGACTGTGATTTAATACAGCAGCGTGGACGGGGAACTCTTTGTCCAAACTGTGGTAAACTGCTGATTCCTGGGAAAAGGAAACCCTGACTAAGCCTCCATTTGTTTTCAGGCATGTGTAAAGAAGCCTGTGTTCTGCAGCGAAGGCCACAGCTCGAGGTTGTAGCCACACAGGGAGCCTACCGACCTCCCATTTCATATAATTATGTGAAGTCGTTCCTGCCCATGTTTGCCCTCTTCGCCTATGTTATGCAATGAAGCCATATGCTTCCAATCCACGGGAGAGAGTCGAGAGCAAATAAGCACAAGAATTTACCAGAACCATTTATCTTCCAAGGCACAGATAAACATATCAAAACATGGTTCACCCCCCTTGGAGTGTTTGTTTAAAGGTAGCTCTTGAGATATTGGATAGATAAATGATGGAAAGGAAGGATGTGATAGCAAACAAGTACACAAAGGCCATCCGGTGCTGTCCAGAACATGTCATTTAACGATCTGTGATTCGTGCCTTAATGTTTTCATCATTAAGCAAGATTCCCTCGAAAGAAATGAAGACTTGAGAGAATAAATGAGCTCACTTTGTCACCCCGGAGAGATGTTTTTGCTCATTTGTGCTGTGTGTGTGTGTGTGTGTGTGTGGTAGTCGTCCTCGATTTGTTGCCGTTGCTTCCCTGGTTGTGGTGCAGTAATGACAGTATCGCCGTGCCGTGGTGATGCGATGTTACCCGTTGCCCGGGACTACATTTCCGATCTGCTCTGTAATGTTACTCAGTGGTCTCCGGAATGATGATGTCACTGTCCACAGTTTCCACCAAAGCAGAGCGCCTGCGGAGATGAAGCGAGTGGGCGTGTGAGCTCTTGATGTGCAGTTCGACTGGCTTGCGTTTGCATAGGGAAAAAGGGTCGTGTTGAGCACCACCACAAAAGAGAGGTGCTGTTTTCATTGGTCTAGTCTTCAGGGACTCACCGTCTGGGTCGGTGTTATTCAAGTCAATAGGGAACTCTAACATACTCCTACACACAGCTCTCCATATCACAGCATATTTACTCTTCCTCCTTTAATTTACGGTTACACAAGATTTTTCCTCTCAGAGTGGCAGTAATAAGATATGAATGGCGGATACATCGGAAATGATGATAAAATGATGTATTACATGCTTGGATTACTGCTTGATTTCCATAACTCGGCTGGAATTACTTCAATTTAAGTTAACTTTGGGGAAGCCTAACATTTTGGAAACATATTGGTGGGAAAAAAGAGTTGAAAGGCCACTCTGCTTTGTCTCCACCTCTTTCCTGTAATGCAGACAGTTGGAAAAAAGTGAATCAAAAATGTCAGCTGGCTGCAGGAGCCTCTATTAGCCTAAGATTTCTGTCCAATAATGATGCTGTGGAGTCTGAGTCACGGACTAATACTTTTGATTATGACAAAAGTAAGCTCTGTATGCAATTTGATTAACAGTGGGACATTCTGATGTGCTTTAAGAGAGTTGTAAAAAACAGTATATTAAGAAAAAGGCTAAGTCTGGAAATAAAATAACATTAATTAGACACATTCCTTTGGATGAAACACCAAACAGATGTCCTGAGAGAGACTCATATGTGATGTCAGAATTTGTTCTTTGAATAACAACAAAGCAGAGTTATTCACAAGCTGCTCATTTTTAATAATGACCTACGTCCTCCATCTTTAATGAGCTGAATTCACTAGAATTACACACACAGATGTGCCCGTTTCTGTTGAAACAGCTTCATGATAGGTCATAACTCATAACTCCAAAGATATTAGACAAAATAAATTTGGAAAGCCCCATGAGACAGCTCTTTAGGATAAGAAACTCATATCTTGATATCTACCAACAGTTGACTACGTGTGTTGTGCATTTTTGCACGACTGTGAATTCAGGTTTCTTTGCAAGAAAGCAGATTTTCACAGGTTTTACTTCCTATTTTCAGAGAATTTCCTCAATTGTTAGCCAGTGTGACCTCTCCTCAGTGACCTCACCTCAGACCTCCAACCCCCAGAGTTCCTCTTTGGTTCTGAGAAACTCACCGCAGACCCAAACATCTCCACAACAAACAGAAACTTTCACAATTCTTCTCCACGTCGCTGTCACATTTCCAACAGCTGTAAAGTATATTTAGATTCTTCTGTATACGAATCAAATACTTCTCTGTCTGGAGGCATTTTAATCCATTTATGCAATGTTTAGTTCAACTATAGTTCAAACTGATATGCGGTATCTACATAAACATCAGGAGAGACTTCTGTTTTCCATATAGGTATGTATTGAAATCACTGATATGTCACCTCCTCTACCCGTATGTGCACCTCACACCTCCTGTGGCGTCGCAGTCTCCAGTGAGTCAGAGGTCACAGCAGCCTCTATAATGTGGGAACATGTGAAGATGTTCCAGCTTTTCACTTTTGAATAAGTCACTTGCTTGTGGTCTGTCTGATGTCATCTGTTGGATGCCTTCAAGGGAGTATGAGCTGTATAATTATAGGAGGTTAGAACTAGAGAGAGACATTGAGCACATAAACAGTGAAGCACAAACACACACATGTATGCACATGTGATGATATCATACTTGTTTTTATGAGGCTTTAGCTGCAGGATGAGACAGATTACCCTGAGTTGTCCGACAGGTCATTACAGACAGCCAAAGTGGATGTGATGCAGGGGTCGACGCTTTTAGGAAGATCTGATTGAGGTTCTTCTCGATTGTTGCATCTTGTCCTCTTGCTTGTTACCTTTTCTCGTAAGCACACAGAAAATCAGAAATTTCACTTCCTGGCACAGCTGAGTAATGAAGTAATAAGTCATACAGCAAACTATTCTGGCTTCATTACAAGATCATTTTTGTTTCCAAGAGTGTGAAGTTGTTTTAATAGGCTTGTAAATCTACTTGCAGCGGTGAACTATAATGTTGTGCCCGCTTTGTGATTTAACAGCAAAAGCTTTGGGAAACTCCTTTCAATTCATTCTTGATGTTTTCACCATGCAGAAAAGTATTCTGCTGGGAAATAATGTAATATGGTCTGTCAGTGTGCCCATCCACAGACTGTGAGTCATTCTCTCACAGCTTGGTTATAATTTTTTTTTTTGCGCTGAACTGCCATACATGTGAGCCCCGGCCAAGCTGGAGTATTTCCACCGCCATAGCCAAATGAGCCTTGGAGTTTATTATTGCTGCCATAAGGTTGCTTTATTTGGCTGTCAGTCTGAGAGGTCCGTTAACCATTAACAGTCACATTTAAGTAGAAAGGACACTAGACTTGAAGTGGTTATAGTGTTTGGCTCTCTGTGGCACAGTAAGTAAAACATTCTGGCATTTTCTTCAGAAAACAACACTGTGGCAAATGGTGTGAGGAGGGCTGCCGTCAGTCTCACGTGGAGCCAAATGGAGAGAGGCATTCAGACTGAGACCAAAAAAGGTAGTGGAGAGGAGTGCGGGGGATGGTTACATGAAGAAAAAAAAAAGGATAACATAAGACAATGTGGGATGATATCATCAGCCACATGAAAATATTCTTTGATGATGTTTCTGTAACCGACTCCACTTTGTCTGAGCACAACGTGGACCATAGTTTTGGTTGTGGTTTTTGTGTGTTTTCGCCATCACAATAATGTTTAACTTGCTGCTGACCTTTGGGATGACCTGGTTGTCATCCAGGTAGGTAGCCAGTGAGTTCAGTTTCTTTCACTTGTGAAAAATATGAAAATAAATAAGATTCTCAGTCAGGTGTCGGGGTAATGTGGCATCAATGTGTGAACAACCCATAAAAGTGTGTGGGAACTGCTCTTCTCGTCAGTACAGTGAAACCACATTTCTTGTTGTATCTCCAGATGTAATGTGAAAATCCACTTGCAGAGACTTGTAACATGCCTGAGATCACCAGATAACAGTTAAATCAGCATAGCAATTACATGGTAAATCAGTGGTATGTTTAGTTGTATGTTTAGAACTATGTTGTTGGCATATTTAAGAGCTTGCTTTGCAATATTTTAACCTTGTGAGGCTGCTTGATTCATAAGTCATGCCAGATTTCAAGCTATGCACTTGTGGCTGTACCACAGTGCTTCAACCATGCAGCGTCCAGTGAGGAACCTCTAACAGAGACGGGCGTGGTTTAGATGCGACCAGCATCAAAAGCGACTGTTGGTTTGAAAACATCAAGACTTCTTTGAAAGAAGAGCAAAGAACAATAGGGGAGGCTTTCCTCGATGGAACATGTGATAAACTAGGATAGAATTGTTCATCCAATGATTTTTTTTTTTTTTTTAAAAAAGTCCCTGCCCTTTTCCAAACCGTTCTGCCTCAGGTTGACATTACTTGATTTAATGGAAGCATGTAAATGTTAAATAATAGTGGCCCAAGGACTGAGCCTTGAGGAACCCCAATCGGATGCATAATTGAGCAAATAAGACAAGTAGTTAATGGAGATTGGTCCAGGATTTTAGCCCTAAATTTGGCGATGCTGACAAGACTGCCGACAAAGAGCCCTAGATCAAGGGCAGATAGTTGTGTTAGCTGGAGTGAACTAATCGAAGTCGTGATCAAGGAGCTCAGGGAGAGCTTTCCCCACGTGACGCCGATATCCCCTTGATATCTAGCCAGCTAAATATCTGGCTGAGCCGCTGACAGGTCAGGGCGCAAGTTACAGCTAAAGACAGCAGACACTCCTCTCCTCTGCTGTCATCCGACATAGCTCTCTAAAAATTCAGCAAGAAGTGGACTCTTTCTATAGCCAGGCAGATAGTGAGGGTGGAAGTCAGGTTGGTGGATACGTGTCTAAGCACTGGATTTGTATTCCTGTCACAGTTTTGCATTTAAAGCTTGCCTTTTCATTAAATGTAGTCAAAAGTGTATTCCTTAGTTCAGTTGCCCTAACATAACTATACCTAAACCATAGTTCATTTAACTCAAGCAAATTACAAGTTGTTCAAGAAAGAATTAAAAAACAATGCTGGCAAATGGACATAACAGAAAGGAGTAACTGAAGTTTTTCAGTCATCTAAAATCAGTTAGATAGGTTTGTAATTTTGTACTTTTGTCTGTCTTTGCAGGCGAGGTCACACTTTGCAGTCCCAACATCATCACCACCATCCCATCGTGAGAAATGCTATTATATCCCTCCTGCTAGCCACTGGTAGAATAAATGTCAAGGTGTGAACTGTGACCCAAGCTTCACTCAGCAAGACAGCTCATCCTCAGCTACTCTGCCCTTCCTCCACCTCCGCCCTCTGAATCAAGCCTCCCCAGCCCTGCTGTGCTCGTGTTGGCACGGCTACCATGTGGGCCGCGTGTATCATCTCTAGCAGCGGTGTCAAAACAGGAGGCTAACACAGGTGTGTTGGCAAAGTCGAGGACAGGGAGGAGAGATTTCGCCGGGTTTACACTGAAATACTTCTTCAATTCATGTTTCATTTATGAGATCCTTGCGTGACCGCATGCAACACACAAATGTGGTGAAAAACAAACAGCATGCTTTGCAGACTATGTTTGCTGAGGTGTCTGTGTATTTCTGTGCGTGCGTATGTTTGCGGAGGTGTCTGACTATGTGTGTGTCAGTTGAAAGGACTGTGTTGGTCTGTACTTGAGTGCTTTCCCTCAAATCGCCGCACAGACTTCTGTCAGTACAGCTTAGTTTTTTTCAAACTCAGCAGACCAGTTCAGGAACGAGACACACTGTTGTTTCTGACAAGGGGTTGTTTGCTTTCTGTTAATCATTCATTCCCACCCAGCCCTACCGTTTTATGATAATAGAATTAACGCGGCTTGTCATGCAATACATTTCCCAAAACGGGCTGTCCTCACCTGTGTTGAGGCAGGTGGGCCTCCTCCTCCTCCTCCTCCGCCTCCTCCATACTGCCCCAGGTGAGCTGGCATGTCCATGTTGTCTAGACGGGAATGAATGAGTAATGGTGATGCTTACAGCAAGGTACACAGTTAATGACATTTCCCCTCACTGGCTTGGAAAGTGTGTCTGCATCATCAGTGCTCGGTTGCAGAAAATATTCAGGGTCTCCGAAAGGCATTGCTGAATGTTTGTGTACGTGTGGCGGTGGCGCTCACAGTGGGTGAGTTTCGACAAAAGGATTTCTGCCTTGGCATGGGAATAGTTTTGTCTTTAAGCCTTAAAAGTACACACTGGCAGAGAGAGGGGGAAAGAGCCGACAACGAGAAAAACACACGGCAGTGAGAGGGCGAGAGCCCAACTTACATTTCCTTCACTTGCTCGGGTCTCGTAAACCTTCATTCTGCTTCCCTCAGGGGGTCGGCACTGTGAAAGTCTTCTTTATGTCTGCGATGTCATCACGTAGTTTTAGGAGGCAGGCAGGAGAGCTGGAGTACACCCCACTCTGACCTGCTGTATGCTGTGTGCACGTCGGCCTACCATGATCCAGAGACAACAACCGATTGTCTAATAAAACACATAGTGAAACTGAGCATAATGAACATAATGCTCACTCGTTAAGGCTGATTGTTATAAAACTTAGGGGAAAATACCAAGAGAAAAACAGCGAGCACAAAGATCCAAATTGGCTCAACATTTCGGGCACAAACAACTTTTACTGCAGCCGGGAATTATTGTACAAACGCGTCTTTGTGTTTTTTCCTGTATATGTTTTGTCTGACTCTTGGCTGGCTTATTTCTATCTATACTTTCACCTCTCCTGAAGGCCAGTCCTGCCCACTCAAAGCCCCCCTTTGTCTCCTTCCTCTTGGGGCGTTTGGAGACAACCTCCTCAGTGAGAGATGACGAGGAAGGCAGGTTGTTGCGAAAGGGGGCCGAGCACGAACACATGTCGCAGACACTCACCAGCAGTGTGAGTAACACGACTGACCAGGGTCGGCGCTGAACGATTTCCTACCCAGCTGACTGTGAGTCCTTTGGAAATGTGCCCTGCCTGTGTGAATATCATCACCTTATTTCCACTGGCGGCCTAATCGGGAATTCATTAATGGGATGAGTTATGGTCCCCGTTTTATAAGACAATCAGTCTTAGTCGGCGTGACAACAGGAAAAGGGACAGACGCTTTCACATGGGTCCCAAATTCTGTGGACGTCTGCGAGGCTCATTTTGTAACACTGACAAAGCGGCTCCTTTTTCATTTCGGAGGGTAAACAAGATGCAGACTTGTTTCCACTACTTTTCCCATTAGTCTTATTGGAACCACAGGGACAGTCTGGGAAATTAACCCTACAGAGAAAGCACACGCTGCCCCCTCCTTTTCACATTGAGGGATCTCAGTATGGACAGTGTGTGAGGGCACAGGTTGAAGAAGCACACTCCTAGCACACGGTGTTCACTTCCAATGAGACCACATTTCCTTTTTGCTCTCCTCTTTCACACAAACACACGAAACGCGGCAGAAATGGAATCACACATGTTAAGGTCATGCTTATTTACACTTTTTTGCGTCACGGCATCATTGAAGGCTGCCGCCCTGGAAATGGCAACGCAGCTCATGTCAGGTTTGACTGGTGGAGGTATAAACTGTGAATAAACACACGGATGTCTGAAGAGGTGGAGGGTGTTGGGAGTGCTGATCTTGGATCAGAATAAACCCTAAAGAAAAGAGGTGGAAGATTTCGTCACATTCCACCAGTGAACAAAGTGTCTTTTAATGCACATCCAAAGAACAACAAAAGAGCTTGTGTCTGAAAGTCGTTGCGTGAAGAGACCAATAGATAATTATCGTAGTCACCTTCAGCTCTGCGGATCATTTTAGCGTCTTTGTTGTTGGCCATCATCATTGTTTTGATTTTTACCGTCGGCACCATTACTCTTTTGGTTCACTCTCATTAGTGGCATTCTCAGCCATTACAGCTTTTTTTTCCCCACAAAGCACTCTAAAAACCATCTAACCTCCCCAATCCAATCACCGAGCATGTTTCTGCAAAACCACAGGTAATTTAAAATTATCAGTTTGTTGAGGTTGAATTTTCTAGTTATCTTGCCACAACGATGTGCTAATATTTATAATAGTTAAGGCACAAAACACACTTGGCTAGGGTTAGGAAAGCATCATTGTTTGGCTTTAAATATCTGTTTTGGTCGCTATGCTCATGGTTGGAGATGATTGACTGACTTCCTGTGAAAAATAGCCGGCTTTGTCACCAAAAAAAAAAATGTCCTCTTTAAATAACACCCAGTTTTGTCACCATGCCTCGTGGCTTGTCTTAATGCCAACACCTTCCCCTCCACCTCCTGCTATGACAGGTCGCTGATAAATATGTGATGTGAATGTGATGGAGAAATCTAGTTCTTTATTTTTGACGTAGTATGATCTCAAAACACAAAATAAACAGGACTCTGCCCACCTTGAGATGTTGGGACTATGCATTAACGGGCCATTGTCTCAACAATGTTAACGTGACTTCAGAAGAATGTGAAAGGATGTGTCATTTTCTCAGCGTTTGACTGGCAGTTGTCTTTTGAAGAGCTGTGCCTTTGCTTGCAACTTGTTTCGACTTCACTCCAAGAAAAAGCTCTGCAAATCACTGTAGACTGTAAAAGAGGATCCAAGATTTAAATGATCAAACATTTGTCTGCTCCCTGTGCTCCTCTTCTGGACTCCTGACACTGAGGTTACCTCATCTCAAGGGTGTGTGAGTGTCTTGTGTGACTCAACATATTATTCAGTCGACGAAGCACCGCCATCAGTACCCTTCACTTGTCAAGTCAAACCCTCGCTGTCACTCTTCAACGACCCCACCCGATCTGGTTTTCATGGTAACGCTGTATTGTAGCACAGTGTTGTGGAATCTTGGGAAATGCTTCATCAGAGTGTTCGCCTCCTCACGGGCCGCCTGCCCCCGCTGACCTCTGGCATTTGTCGTCAGCAGACGAGCAGATGCTCTTCGCATCCTGTGCAGAAAATCCAGACTGATTCAGACTGGAGTGATGACAAGGAGCAATGAAAATGCTGACAAGCTCATATTTGTTGCTCAACTGTGTTCAATTCACCCCCATAACGAACTTGTTCGTAAGTGTGTGTTTTCCATGTCATGTTTTGAATTTGCAATGCATTCTTCCCTTCATATTTTAAGCGAAAATCTGCAAATTCCCCAAAACATACCACTTTTACAGCTGCAGGCAGGGAGCTGGAGGCAAACGGCGAGAGAGCCGTCAGACATGGGTGTGACCGGCAGACAGTCACGGTCCCACTGCTGCTCATCTCGCCCTCCACCCTTCAAGTAAACAAACCAACAACCTTACCCTTCAACTCCTTTTCTCCTCTCTATCTCTTGAATCCTTCACTCCTTCCCCCAATTATCCCAACCAGCTGTGGCCATCTGGCACTCGCTCTCCAAACTGCCAGTCCACAGTTTGGTTAAGTCTGGGTGGAGAACTTCACATAACAAAAACAAGCGCTCTCAAGGGTCTCCACGTGTTAGGAGCCTGGCACACATCACAAAAGCTTTTTTTAAAATACTGAAATCGTTGGAGACGCCAGTTTTATCTCTTAGTCACCGACACACAAACACACGACTCATTGGCTAAATACTGGCAGAACATCAGCTTCACATCATGATGGTGACAAAACTAACCGACTACAGCAGCAGTGGTAATTGTTTAACCTTTTGACTTGAAGGAATAATTTGACATCTTATTTGCTTTTTATGCTGAGAGTGAGATGAGAAAAATTGATTACACCCTCATGGGTTCAACCACTAGCTGGTCATCTTAGCAAGATATAGTCTTATATAACCTGGAAAACCAGAACGTGTCCTCTTTACATTTCAGTTACTGCACAGATCAAACGAACATTATGCATTAATGTCTGTTTACAGGTCTTGGGGAGTGCTACTTTATGTGAAAAACGAGTATAAAGTTGTTCGTGGGTATAGAGGGAGCTGTGAGTCAGTGTCAGCCGGGGCTGAAGACTAAAAGTCTGAGAATTAAAAACAATGAGTGAGTTTAGCAGAGATCTGTCGCTGCTCCTCATCGCTGCTAGCAGTGCTACATAAACTGCAACTATAACACACCTCAATCTCTGACCATACAATGCTGGTGTTATGCAAGAAATACTCTTGCAGTATTTACATCAGTAAATACAGACATACAACTCAATTTTTTTTTATGTTGCTTGGAGATTAATAGGAAATCACGCCCCTCTGAGAACTAGGAAAAAAACAAATCTAAAAGACTATATCATAACACTCTGAAGAAATAGTTCCATTTCATCAAGGATTATCAGATCAGGCTTTCACCGCTCTCAAACACAAATCAATCAAACTGAGGATAAACAAAAAAATCACTGTGAAAACATCCAGAGCGGAGATAAATCTCTGTTGAAATATGGATGTTATGTATGGAAAACAGAGACAGAAAGAGCAGAAAAGATGAGGTTGTTCACTTTGATATAAGCCAGGCAGCCTTCCAGAGGCTTCGAGAAGAGACAGCTCATAAATCTGATAGCGAGACCTAACAGCTCAGGAAATTAAGTCATGCCCCAAATACACCATTCTAGTGCGGACTGAATGTCTCTTTTGTTCACAAATATTTACACGTTCTATTACACCATTTGCTCCCCTATAAAGCATAAGTGCACATTTTAGTATTTCGGCAAAATGTGTTGTTTAACATCAGCGAGTATAGAAGTTACACGTTCAAAGTAACACTTGAGATTCTGCGGCTCGAAGCTGTCGAGTGTTATGAGCCTCCACAGTTTGGCGCTGTTTCGCAAGTGGAACGTTTTTTTTCCACATGGGAGAGTTTTGTGACTCATTTGCACTCACTTTAAAAACAAGGACAGTGTTTTCTGCTGTTTTCCTCCTCTATTTCCCCAAAACCATCTGTTTCATTCTTCAGCCCCGGGTTACGTCTTGTTCCAGGAGTCCTCTGACAGGAACTCGTGCACGGCGGTATCACACACACGGTAGCTGCTCCCCAGACCAGAACCATGAGTAGGTTTTACTGGAACCAGAAGCTCCTGCACCGTGGCATGACCAACGCAGCGAGCTGTGGTCAGCTTCTAACTTTTTGTTTAAGAAAGCATTTCATTTCTTGGAAGAGAGATTAAATTGATCTGCTATCCTTTTAGAAGATCAAAGGGTTTACAATAAGACGAGCTTCATGAATTATCCATTTAATGCAAAGGTGCAGCCATATAAATAAAGAGGTTCAAAAGGTCAAAGGTTCATTCAGTAGTCATTTTACAACACCAGGGTTGAACAGCAAAGTCCCTTCATGCTACATGAGAAAAACTATTTTTTAGAGAGGAGTGTGGAGGGTGAATTGAGGAATCTCACAGCCTGAAGAAAGAAGCTGCTCTGTAGTCTGGTGGTACGGCAGCAGATACTTCTGTGTCTTTTGTCAGATGGCAGCAGGGTGAACAGACTGTGGCTGGGATGGGTGTCATCTTTTAGTTTTCTTTTCGGCTCTGTGGAAACCTTCCAATTTACCAATATGACTGATGCTCTGTAAATGGGTACCAATATTGTTCTGGGTGGTTTTAATCACCCACTGGAGAGCCTTCCTGGAGAGTTTGAGATGTTTCAGTTAGGATGCAACTTTGATGTTAATACTTAACTCACTGCATGTGTTATAATGTTTCTACTCTGAAGCACAGTAACAAATGTACTCTTATATCTGATGTGAAAGATCAGCGTTTAAGGTCGCTTCAGCAGAGATCAAGAGAGGTAATGGGAATTCAAGAAATTAAAGCAACAAAATGCAACTTGCATTGGAAAGATAGTTTAATTTGCATCCAACCCGGGACTCACAATCAGTCTTTCTACAGGAAGTTACATTTTGGCACTTTAATTTGATGCCTATCACTTGTTTATGCACTTCAGTGAGAGGGTAGGATCACAGCGTCACATACATGTTTACGTCAACATACATGTTTACGTCAACATATGAGTTTTCAATCACTTCATCACTTAATATTCATTTGATGATCAAGAAATATTTGTTATGTAAAGCAGAAATACTACCCATGATGCTTCAGTGACTCATAATGTAACTTGCAACGACCTTTGTTTTATGAGCGGAGGTTTTTGTTTTTTTTTCAGAACATTTTAAATCATTGCTGCTTGGAGAGGTCATGTAGACTGAATGTGAATTATGGAGGTAAAAGAAAGCACTTTTTTCTCTCTGTAACACAGACACATTTGACAAAACCAGACAGATGACCAATAAAGTAAGCAAAAACACTGTGATGGATGTGGAGCAGGTGGAGGGAAAGGAGAGAGACTGTGTGTTTATGTATATGTGGTGGGAGGTGAATAGGATTTATATAACGCTGGCTGAGATGTTCTGTAATACTGATTACATATAGGACCATATTCAATTAACGTATTTTTGCACATACTTAAGGCCTGTTACAAGAGATAAACATTCAGTGTGATATCTAAAAAACTACTCTCGAAAAAACACAGTTGCTGAGCAATGACTCAACGGACAGTCTGAAGAAAAATGATGATTGTGTTTGATTTCTCAACATAGAAAGTAATTTATGGCAGTGAACTCTGTTACACTCTGCCTTCCTAGAAGTTTTATTTCTAATTTATGATGCACCAATGTACAGCAACTGTTATTTCTAAAGCCAGCTGCCCAGGGTCCATTATCCTTCATGGTCCCCCAAATGAGTTGAATGAGAGACTTAATTAGAAATTGAATAGATACGCTGTCTGATATTGTTATAATACCAAACTTAAGCACAAATTTTAATTTTAGATCAGGAAATTGCTGAATATTTTTAATTGTCGCACATTTTGGTGATTCTGTACCACATTTTGGAAAGCGGGCACTAGAACCAATCATATCTGTCATATACATTGAACTTTATGACTACTAAGATAAAAAAAAGGGAACTTTCGACAGTAATTTTCAGTGTCATGGTGCATTTAATTGTTTCTATGAGCAATTGCAGTTTGCAAAGTTGATTAACTTGCACATAAATCTCATTTCCCCAGAAAAACACTTGGGTTTTCCCTGATAACCCATCACTCACATTTATAGTGTGTATCTGGGTTTTCTTGTCATATTGACATTTAGCCTCTGCATGTCATCTCTCCATCACAGCTGCCCTCTCACCTGAACTGATCCCTGCCCTCAGAGGCTCATTCATCTTCACATCTTCATGTTTTTTCTTGTCTTGTGGCTCCTCTCTGTTTCCTGAAAGCGAAGTGTGGAGAGTGAGTATTGCCCACACTCGGGCGGGTCATCATCATCATCATCATCATCCCGTCTCCAGTCAGAGCCCCTCCCCCCTCAGGGCTGCAGCGGTGTGTCGCGGTATAAAACCAGCGCGCTCCCCTCTCCTCAGCCTGGTGCACCAGCTGCGAGGTGGCAGCGGGGAGCAAGAAGTTAGATCTCTCCAAGCTGAACTTTTTGCACTTTTCTAACAACAACAACAACAAAAAAACTTTGTTAACTTTTTCTACTTAACTTTGAAATCCTTATTTTCCCTGAAAATGACTGGTAGCCCACTGACAGGGTTACTGGTTGCGCTGTGCGTCAGCAGCGCAGTGCACGGCTTGCCAAAGAAGAGCAAAAGACAAACCGGCCAGTATCAGGTGTTCCCTGAGCTCCGTGACGCGTCGGCTGTGGCTTCAGGTTGGTTCAATGACTCATATACTTAAAAAAAGAAAGAAAGTATTCTTGAATTTAATGTTTGGAAATTTAAAGATGATTCTTTTTTCTTTTTTCTTTTTGAGTGCGTGTTGAGCCAATACATGCAGAAATCTTTACTGTATCTTTTCCATATCTAATTTCATTTTAATTCGGTCAACTTTCTTTTGAGATGAACCAAATCAACCGAAAACCTTAATAGCCATTTAACGGTGTTAACACTGTTATGTAACAATATTTTCATTATATGATTTCTAGTCGCCTGTGAAGAAAACGGTCGATCGTTCAGACAGAGCGAGCAGTGGGAGAAACCCTACCTTGGTAGTACACTGGTGTGCACCTGCAATGGAGCCGCTGGCATCAAATGTAAAACTAAGCCTGAAGGTCAGTGAGAGACCGACCGGTTCAATAGTGACATGTCTCCGCAGGACATTACGATTGAACACGAGGGGAATACTGATTTTAGTTTGGGTCAGTTGATTCCCCATGTCTAATACCACTTGTTTCAGAACTTGTGTCAGTAACAAGTACATAAAAAAGAAGATATCCAACCACACCATGACTAAAACACCAGACCTGAGGTTCTTAGTTAAACTTTGGAGAAGACGCACATCTCCATTTGTGCGTTTTTACGCAGCACGATAAATCTCCCCAGCAGCTCTACAGGAACAACGTCTAACATTTGAAGTTTTCCTCTGTTTCTCCGTCAGTGGAGGAGTCATGTTATGATAAGTACAATGACCGGACATACCGAGTCGGTGAGACCTACGAGAGACCAAAGGACGGGATGATGTGGGACTGCACCTGCATCGGTTCTGGTCGGGGCAAGATCAGCTGTACCATCGCCAGTGAGTAACCAAACCACTAAACAGCATGCAGTTCAATGATCAACAGTATGCAGCATGAAATAGTTGGAAAAACAACCAACTGTTCGTTTTGTTTTCGGCTTCTTCCGTGCTTTGCCAACACATAGCAGCACACCAGGGCGCCTCAATGACACATTTTACTTAAAGGTCTAGTGTGCAAGATTTAAGGTCAGAAATTGAATGTAATATCCATAGTTTTGTTTTCATTAGTATATAGTCACCTGATGTGAATCTGGTTTTCTTACCTTAGAATTAGCCTCGTTTCCAGTTTTGCCCCTGGGCTACTTGCAGTATTGCAGTGAAAAATTCCAGTGCAACACAAAAAGCATTTTCTCCAGACCGCTCTTGTGACTCTCTATATTCTCTTTCTATGTATAAACTTTCTTTGAGCGGAGAAACGTGATTTAAAATCCTTGTGGTTGTCAGAGTGGCAACTTGCACGCGGGCGCAGCGGAGAAAACTTTATTGTGCATATTCAGTTGGCTGCATAACCAGGAAGTAAACATTGTAGCTGGAAAAATGCCCCCCGCCTGCCGAGATGACTAACCTCCGGTTGAGCCCACCGCTAACTTGAATTGGGATAGACTTATTTAATTGTGCGGCTCATTTCACAGGGTGTGTGCAGTAAAAGATACAGCGGCTTCTTTTAGAATGTAAGCTTACGGGAAAACATCCCATCGGACCATCATGTGACGGTGTAATTACACAGTTTGGCCACTAAATCAAAAGAGGCAACCTCTTTTGATTTGAGGTTGATGTTTAGCCTCCACCGCAGGGATCTCTGGGATGAGAGGTGTTCGGTAAGTTGCGATCTGCAACCTCCCTGTTAGATTCCAGGAAATCCTACACACCAGCCCTTTACATTTATATGATTTAACATAATACCTGATTGATGGATATGTGTCATAGTCACTTTTCTTTAAACCAATGGCGCGTCGTTTACAGATCGTTGCCACGAAGGAGGGAGGTCTTATAAAATCGGGGACACTTGGCAGAGGCCTCATGACACTGCTGACTACATGCTGGAGTGTGTGTGTCTTGGAAACGGCAAAGGAGAGTGGACCTGCAAACCTGTGGGTGAGTCCATGTGAGCCAGGATGCCAGCTTTTTCCATATGAACCCTGGAATGCAGATGCATGAGATATATCACAACTTAAATGTGCACACACTCATACACACACACAAAGTTACAGACAGGGTAGTTTCTCAGAAACATGGCTGTTTGATACCATTGTAAATATTTAACAGCAGTCCAGACAAATAAGCTCAGTGAGTGAGAGAGCACGCCTCTCCTCTTTGCCCACCTTACGCCACAGATATTGATTTTTACTCGGTTTATTGCTCCCGGAAACATCTGGGATGATTTTGATGTATATGAGGCTTTCCTCTGATTTCCGTGCAGCGGAGCGTTGCTACGACAATAATGCCGCATTATCGTACGTCGTGGGGGAGACCTGGGAGAAACCGTACCAAGGCTGGATGATGCTGGACTGCACCTGTCTGGGAGAGGGAAATGGACGCATCACCTGCACCTCAAGGAGTAAGGAGGAAATGAACACACACACTCAAAACACATGCTTTACATTCTTGCTTGGCAGCTGTTGACCGCTGTTGTCCTTCGTGCAGACCGCTGCAACGACCAGGACACCAGGAGGTCCTACCGCATTGGAGACACATGGACGAAGCCGGATGCAAGCGGACAAATCCTGCAGTGTCAGTGCTTAGGAAACGGCCGTGGAGAGTGGAAGTGTGAGAGACACAACGCAGGCAGAAGTAAGACTCAAAATCTCAAACTCTCTCAAGTCTTGTCAGCAGTCACAACCCTGACATGATTAACCTCATTTTTCTTCCATTGTGTTTTTTTTTTTTAAATTTTCAGCCACAGGTGCCGTCGTGCTGGCCCCCACCCGCACTCGGCCGCAGCCCGAGACGCCAATCGAGGGGACGTGCCGTACAGACTCTGGAGCCACCTACTACGACGGACAGCGCTGGTTCAGAAGCCAAGGCAACAAGCAGATGCTCTGTACCTGTCTGGGCAACGGGGTCAGCTGTCAGGAGTGGGGTGAGTGCAGGAGGAAAGGAAGAAAAAAGTTTTTCTTCACATGGAATAAGTTTGAGTGCCCCTGATTCATGTCACCACAATCAAATACACATCATTGTTAAATGCATATTGCTTTGACTCTTCTATAATTACCATCTGCTCTCCCCTTCCTCTCATTTATTTTGCAGAGACCAGGAACCAGGCGTACGGTGGCAACTCCAACGGTCAGCCTTGCATGTTCCCGTTCGTCTTCATGGGAAAGACCTACTACTCCTGCACCTCAGACGGACGCACAGACGGCCAGCTCTGGTGCTCTACAAGCTCAGACTATGAGAAAGACCAGCAGTACTCATTCTGTACTGAGAAGAACGGTGAGACTCACGAACAGGGACTTAAAAAGTCTGTAAAACCTTCAATGGAATTAAAATGTTCTTGTAACATCAATTCATTAATTTACTTAATAAATTTCACACTTAGTTCTATATACTATTGGTACCAATATCATCAAATCTTCCACAAATCACTGAACACAAAATTCCCTAAACATGTGCATCAACTCTTGTATTCCCCTCTCTATTCCAGCTATTGTGGCAACACGAGGTGGAAACTCCAACGGCGCTCTGTGCCACTTCCCCTTCCTCTACAGTGGCCGCAACTACACCGACTGCACCTCTGACGGGCGCCGTGACGGCATGAGATGGTGCGGCACCACCCACGACTACGACACAGAGCAGCGCTATGGATTCTGCCCCATGGCTGGTGAGCGTGTGCAGTTACTGTAACTCGTCAGTTAATGTTTAATATAAAGTAATTGAGTACTTGTCCAAATTTGCTAACAATCTCAGAATCATGCTTTAAAGATTTGATAATTACAGTTGTCACACTGTACCTCTGAGTGATGACACAAAATTGGGTCATGTAAAGGTTTCAGAAATACTAATTTACTGCTCACTATCCAATAAAATTAGTGTCTGTTGTATGGTGACTAGTATATGATTAAACAAGTGTGTGATCTCAAATTGCCATTTTTACACTTCATCGTTTTTATACTGGACAAACAAATAAGATACAACGTGTTAATTAGTGAGATTAAGAAGTTCTTGCAGGGGATCTGGGCAGTGATGGGCCAGCTGTTTTCCTCTGTTCCCAGTCTTTATGCTAGGCTCAGTTAACAGGCTGCTGGAAACAGCTCCCCATTTAATGTACAAACACTGTGTGGTATTGATCTTCTCAGTTAAAGAGGTCATAATATGCTCATTTTCAGATACATTCTTTTATTTGGGAGTCGTAGAAGAATAGGTTTACATATTTTAATTTTCAAAAAATACATTATTTTTCTCATATGGTGCATTGCTGGAGCGCTTCTTTACACTCTGTGTCTTGAACACTCTGTTTTAGCTGCAGAGTGAGACATTTCACCTCGGTTCGATCTTTGATGAACGTAAAACATGTGCATTACTTTACTTGCAGGATGTAGCCAATCAGAGGACAGGGTAGGGCGGGTCATGCCAAGGTAATGGGTAGCGTGGGCAAAAGTAACATCGCTAAAGCTGGTAACCATGGCTTCAGTTGTAGCCGCATATATTTTATATTAAATATCGATAGATATTTAACTCCCATTGGTGTGGACTTTGGGCATTTTCACTTTGCGAACCTTTACATGCATTAAAATTCAACGTAACACAATAAAGGAATGGCACAAATCTAAAAAGCGAAATATGACCTCTTTAATTCTGGCATTAAAGCGACAGATACATTTTGGTGTAGTTTATGTGTTTTTTTTTTCCCCCCACAATCCAACCTCAGTGATCTGTATGGTCAGTCAGAAAATACTCACGTGCTAAACTACCAAGCTATACACAAAGATGTATATTTTTTTGTAGGGGATGGAATTACACTAAATGTTTTGGTCTGTATCTCATCTTGTTGTCAGATGTTAATGACTGTTTAGTTGAATGGGTCACTTGCGGACAATTGGGGACTTAATAACTGTTGTTTAAAGGAGAGGGGGTTTATGGTCATGGGACAGTGGTGACTCTATCAGGGCTGTCATGTAACAGCACTTGATTAAGTACATAGTCGTGACACTGGGCTAACTGGACCAAGGAGAATTCCCTGTCAGACCACACACAACTGCATGTGAATATACAGACGCATCAACAACAAGTACGTTTTGTTTTTTTAATTTCTTCATTCCTCCATTTCTTTCTGTAGCCCATGAGGAGTTGTGCACCACCAGCGATGGATTAATGCATCGTGTAGGAGACAAGTGGGACAAACGCCATGAAATCATGGGTCACATGATGGAGTGCACATGTCTCGGCAACGGCCGCGGGGAGTGGAGCTGCGTTGCGTACTCACAGCTGCGAGGTCAGAGAGCAGAAATTAAACTTCTGTAGTTGTCTTAAAGCAGCTAGAATCGGAAAATAGGGCATAAAAGTTTTGTGTTGCTGACTTTTCTCTTTCGTTTTGTGTCCAGATCAGTGCATTGTTGATGGCTTGAACTATGAGGTAAACCAGGAATTCTCCAAACGCCATGCCGATGGCCACATGATGAACTGCACCTGCTTTGGACAGGGACGTGGGCGCTGGAAGTGTGACGCCATCGGTGAGCATCATCTCATCTGTTGGGGAATTAAAATGCAAACGCACTTGTCAGCTGCGAACTAAAACGCCGCCCTTCTCTGTTGTGTCCGATCATCTCTTTTGTTTTCCTCTGGTTTCTACAATAGATCAGTGTCAGGAGCCACAAACCAGGGCGTTCTACCAGATCGGAGAGGCGTGGGACAAAGCCATTCATGGCATCCACTACCGCTGTTATTGCTATGGCAACGGGATTGGAGAGATGAGATGTGAACCTCAGCAGACCTACCCAGGTGGGAAAAACAACCCGCCGTACATCATCCACTTAAAGATGTAATCTACTTCCGTTTAAGTCATCTGTACTTGCATATAGACGATGTAAACTCAGTCACAAGCAGATGGATGGTTGATGGTTTAAGTGATGTCACACAACATCAAAATTGATGCATATGTTAACAAGAAGTTAACGAGTGTTCCACTGATGCAAACTGTGTCAGAAATCCAAATCTGAACACGCAGCATGTCTTACATTGTCACTTTTATGTCACTGATTTTAAACATTTCTAAATCCATATAGAAATCATAGAGAAATTCATTCATTCATTGCTAAGTCTTCTTCAGAATTAAAGAAATACAGTGAAATTGGTAAGTTAGTGAGAGCAAAAAGGAAGAACCAATAACTAAATTGCCATGACTTTTCATGGGGAAAACTGAGATCAACATCTGTGATAAATCTGAGGCTCAATCAGGGGGTGACAGATTTAAATTCTGAACCCTTGCAAATATGTTTTACTTGAAAAGGTTATTTCAGGTTTTTTGTTCATTTCTCCAGCACCTCTCAGTCCTTCTCCGGCAGCTTTTCCACTAAGTCAGTCAGCTGCCAGTGAGTTTGTGTTTGCTGTACTCGTTCAACTCCCCCACGTTATTGGCCTCCTTCCTCTCACCTTCCCCTGCCCTCCCATCACACGTCACTGAAATAAAAAGTTCACTTGCCAGGTTAGTGGAGGGAAGCGGGGGTTTGGGTTTTTTTTTTTTCTCGACTTTGAAGTCTGGCAAATGGAGAAGTGTCGGCCAATCGAATCACCCCCGCTTTCCACCTGGTCGTTGTAGCTGGAGTCCTCCCCCGCCTGGTGTTGTTGTTCCAACCTGCTATGGGTGAGAGGGATGCTGGGCTGGGCGGAGGGTGGAGGGGTATACACACACTTCCCCTCTGGTTGGGTAAAAGTTGCTTAATGTGGTACTTTGTACTGCAGCAGATTGTCTGTCCTGAATCAAAGACTGACCTTAAAAAAGTTAAGGTTGCAACATGATCTGTGGCAGATAAAAGTTTGAACCCATCTGTGTGTGTGTGTGTGTGTGTGTGTGTGTGTTCTTGGGGGTACAGAGGCTAGATCAGCTGTGATGAATATAGTACTCAGGTGCTATGTCACACTATGAGATGTCAGTGGGTGTTTTGGCTGGTTAAGCACCGTCTGGTGGTTTGGTTTTGACCCAAAAAGATGGATCTGTCTGACAGAGCCTCACTAAGATGTAGCCAGCTTTCACCCACACGCTCTGCAGGTAACACTGTTGTATTATGTCTTTGTTTGCGTCCCTCCTGATGTCGGTCATTTCTCTAACTCCTCAGACGGCCACAGACCTATCCAGGTGATCATCACCGAGGCGGGAAAGCAACCAGACTCTCACCCCATTCAGTGGAACCCACCTTCATCTGTCCACATCACCCAGTACATCCTGAAATGGAGAGTTGTGAGTGTCACTTTCAGTTCAAAATGCCCTTTTAAAAATGCCCTATTTCTTTTCTTCTTCTCCAAATGGTGTTTTAAATGTGCTGACTGGTGAGCAAACAGTCTGACAGACTGAGTTCAGGTGCTTTTTGTAACGCTGACTGGAATTTGAGCACGGACAAACAAAATGATTCGAGGGCGCATGAACTCCCCCTCACAGTCTGCATACACAAACAACGTTTTTAAGCAGATTCCAAGGAAAATATCCCCATTCCCTGTGAATTTTTTTTTCTCACACACTGATTTTTCTCTCTGAAGACCTCAAGACCTTAAAAAAAAAAATCCTCTGAAGGAGTTTGTATATTTTGGACTGCAAAGTCACTCCAAGCCCTCGTCTGGCCCTCCTGCTGAGATGGTTTGAAGTTGTGCGACAGAGTGCAAAGCCAATTTAAACACCTCTTAATCACGATGTAGCAGTGAGTGGGTCAGAGACTGTGTTCAGTCCAAAATATACAGGCTACCATATAAACTCTAAATAAATGAAGGATTCCAGTAAATTCTGACAAAACTTCACAATTTCTTTTTATTTCGCTTTATCAGTGCTTTATCTGTGTTGTTTGTATTGTTCAGTACTTTAAAGATTTATGATTTTAATCAAGAGTTTTGAAATCAGATTAATCAAGTTGAAAAATCTATCTCACCTTAACCATTCAGCAGGTGTTATGGGGCTTTTAACTATAGTTGCAATTTGTTTGTAGATCTTCCAAACACATTTTTTTTCAGAGCACTCTGAAGTGTTCTTGCCTATGTTCCCTCAAAAGTTGAGATTTAAAGGTCAGCATACTTTATGTAAAAACAAATTTTCACTTTTTAGAAAAATAGCCATTCGCCTTGGAAGGAGGCCACCATCCCCGGCAACTTTAATTCCTACACCATCAGTGGGCTGCGTCCAGGCGCCACCTACGAGGGGCAGCTGATCAGCATCCTGCGCTACGGACGGCGCGAGGTCACACGCTTTGATTTCACCACAACCCACGGTTCTCGTGAGTAGACTTGAGCGGTGACGTTTTCTTAATGCCACAAATCACAGCAGGAAGCGCTCACACGGAACGTTATATCCCTGTATGTCTCCAGTGGAAACATCTGAGGGAGAGACAAACGTCCCTCCTCCAGTGTTGGACACCTCTGAGTCGGTGACAGAAATCACCTCAAACAGCTTCGTTGTGTCCTGGACCTCGGCCTCTTCTACCATCTCGGGCTTCAGGGTGGAGTATGAGCTCAGTGAGGAGGGTGCCAAGCCGCAAGTCCTGGGTGAGAAACCTTTTGATGAGCACTGAGACCTCCTCAGTGTTACATGCAAATATTTAAATGGATGCTTTGATTGTGTTGTTTTTTTTTTTGTTGGGTTCTGGCTGACGTATCTCAGGTTAAATGTGGTCATCAGATTTGTTGTATTTCACACAGTGACACCAGTTTCATTAGAAGCAGGGTTGGGTGATAATGGATTACACGTAAACAGGGTTACACAGTCAGATAGGTAAAAATAAGTAGCTATAATTAAGGATGACCTGATTTCATGTTTGATTACTTTTTTAAAATATGGCAGTTGTAGAAGTATGAAACTTTCTAATTAATATGCTGAATATGTTCTACTGTGTATCATACTGAGATTGATCCGAGGTTGATGATAACGGAGTTTTAATTCCTTTTTACTTAAATTGAAAGTGGAAAATGAACACTTTTAATAAGTGCTCCTCTTGCGCCACGTCCCTCATGCAACCTTTTATTTAAAAATAGCAGCAACAATATTTTCCACTAAAGAAATGACATCTAACATTTTGTGGACTACACAAACACCACACCTGTAGTTTGTGCCAGCACTGTTTTTGTGAGGGTAACTTGATTTGACCAAGTGTAAATGCTGAATATGCAATATGGTTTGAGATACATCCTGAAAAAAAAGAGGATATTTGTGGAGCTTTTTTCACTTTTTGATGTTTGATTTTTAAGCATTCCAAAAATATTTTCCTGTAATGCAATGATTATGTAATCAATAAACCCGTAATTTAGAACTTTATTTTTTAGTACCGCATACATTTCAAAGTCATCTGACCCGACCCTGACTAGGAGGACAGGACGTGTTTAAGTAAATTCAAATGTATGCGCATCAACTAACTTTTGTCTGCATCTCCAGATCTTCCTCGCTCAACCACCTCCGTCACCATCGCTGACCTCCTGCCAGGACGCAGATACAACGTCAACGTCTACGAGCTTCCAGATCAGGGAGAGCCGAACCTCATCCTGACCACCTCCCAGACCACAGGTGGGAAAAATCCTCCCCCCCCTCTTTGTCATGACAATTTGCTCAGGACAATCCAATATAGCAATTTTTTTTGACAAGAAAATGTGACATGAATGATTCCAATTATTTTCCTTTCCCCAGCTCCTGACACGCCTTCTAAGCATGCAGTCGATGAGGTGGGAGAGAAGTCCATCCGAATCAGCTGGTCCCGGCCTCAGGCTCCCATTACTGGTAAGGATCTCATCTTATAGATGAGTTTGTCATACTGTCGAGATCCTTTTTATTCCGGCTGCGTGTGACTGTGTGTTTGTGCCTGCCAGGTTACCGTGTGGTGTACACACCGTCGCTGGAAGGCAGCAGCACCGAGCTGAACCTGCCAGAGTCAGAGACCTCAGTGACCCTGGCTGACCTTCGCCCTGGTCTCCTTTACAACATTAGCATCTACGCTGTGGAGGAGGACCAGGAAAGTGAGCCTGTTTTTGTGCAGGTCAACACCGCTGGGTCTCCTCTACCAGGTACACATTTTGAAACAAATGTTAAAGCCAAATTTACTGAAAACTACCTCATACATTGTGTCATTCTGTGCTTCATACATCAAGCCAATGGCAGGTTTTTCAGTATGTTAATTCATATTTGATGTCAAATTATTCTTTTAAAATCCTTCTTTTTCTTTTGGCTTCCAGAGAGTGCTGGGCAGATTAAGTTTATACTCATAGCTCAAGATTCCTTATAGGGCCAGGGAGCTTTATTAAGGGCTTGCCATTGTTTGGGAAAGACTGAGCTTGTCAAAACACTGCTTTGTCAAAATATGCTCTTACAGCTTAAGCTATACCATCGTGATATCTTCTCAGAGGCTGCTTATCTTCATCCCAGCCTATCGTGGCCTCTGAATGAACTTTCTTTAATTCATGGTGGGCTCAGAAACGCCAGTTCAGACGTGGTTAAAACACTTACGAAGGCAAGCATGCATGTACAGCCCACACCTGCACAGAGGCACACACACCTCATAAATCCTCAGCACAATCTTATATTGGCTTTCTCTTTCGGACTCTCCCCTCCCTGTGCCTGGCTCGGAACATTCTGCAGTTTTATTATGCTCAGGAAACAAAACCAGATGGTGTAGAGAATAGCGCTGAATTGTTATAAGCCATGTTCGGTCGAGCGTTACATTTTATGCTTCATCGGAGCCATCATTGATGAGAACTGTGCATTTTCTTAAAGGTCTTCCTTGTAGTTTTGGGGAAGACATTTTAATCAGAGGAGAAAAATCTGTTGTCTTAATTAGCTGAATAGGGACGACACAATGTCGGACTGTCTTAGTTTGTTAATATCTGCAGGGTCCTTTCTGGACTTAATTGAATAGATAAATAAATATTTAAAATAAAGGTTTGTATTATTACCTTGTTAATATTGTAAATATCACCTTTCTGAGGTTGAATTTATTTTTCAAAACTACATAGTGCACCTTTAAAGCCTGATCTTTCATGTCACAGACTTTTGAAAAGCTGCTTCAATAGAGAAACACAGATTTGTACATCATTTTACTGGCCATGGCGTTTTTAAAGCGACTAAGAGGAACTTTTATTCTTTCTTCTTGCCACGGTGGATAAAAGGTGTACAGTACCACCAGGCTACAGGGCAGCTTCTTTACTCAGGCTGTGAGATCAGTTTATTCTATTACCTAACTTTGACCAGACGTATGCCAAAGCCAAGTGCCATATGTGTAAACAGAAGCAAGAGGACATTAAGTATCGCGATCTCTATGATTCGCTAAAAAAAAACCCAAATGTGGACCCCTTCTAGATCGATAACGCTCCATATGTTGCTAGAATGTATACACCTTTCAGTTAATGTACTACTTCTTGTCCACAGAGGTGGTACCAGCGCCCACGGAGCTGCAGTTCTACGAGGTTTCAGATGTGAAGATCACCATCACCTGGACCGGTCCACCAAATGAGGTGACCGGTTACAGGGTGACCTACTCCCCTATTGGCACTGACGGCAGAGAGCTCAGGCCCCTGCAGATGCCCATTTCCCCAAACGCCTATGCTGACATCACCCACCTGCAGCCGGGCACACTGTACCGCTTCTACATCTACGCCATCAATGGTGGAGTGGAGAGTGAGCCGCTGGTGGGAGACAGGTCCACCAGTACGTATCACCAAAGACAAAAGGAGCCTAGGTCAGACCACAAAATATAAGACATGAGAGATTTTCTGTTTTATATGTGTTTTATTTTCTAACCTCTCCAGAGCCTGACTCGCCCACTGATGTGCGTTTCACCGACGTCGGCCACGACAGCGCATTGGTCATCTGGCAGGCTCCCCGCGCCATCGTCAGCGGCTACCGTCTCTTCCTCAGCATCGAGGGCTCCACCCCCGTGGAGAAGAGGATCCCGGGTGGGGTCAACCAGTACCCTTTGAGGAACTTGCGTCCAGACACCAGATACACCGCAGTCCTCCATTCTGAGCTGGACAACGAGCTCAGCGAGGGCGTCACATCATATTTTGAAACCAGTCAGTATTAAGATTAACAGAACACCGGCAGAGTAGAGTGTGTTGCTGGAATGGATTTTTAATGATCTTTTCCTCCTCCCAGCTCCTCAGATGGGAAATGCTCCTCCTTTCAGCACTGAAGTCACTGATACCTCTATCATCGTCACCTGGATGCCTGTCCGCAGGTTCAGCTATAAGGTAGACCTGTTTGGGCCGGATGGCCCTTTTTTAGCATCTATAAGCTCATTCTTTTGGTTTTATGGCAAACAATTTGTGATTCAGTTGCATCATTGTCAGCGGCTCTTGTTTATTTTCTGCTACTTTATTCTTCCATGCCACCACATTTTAGAGGCACATATTAACCTTTATCAAAGTAATATATGAACACAATATCTTTACTTTTACTCAAGTATGACTTTTGGATACTTTTTCACGACACTTTAGCATTTAGCAGCTAAAGAGGCGAGGGGTATTTCCCTGCCACTAGCAAAGCAGGGCTGACAGCTGACTAAACACTGGACTTAGACACTGTAAATAAATTCAAATGTTTCTCTGTGCCTGCTAGAAATGTAAATAGGCTAACATGTTCAGTCAATAATATACAGTATATCAGTGTTAAATATAAATAATTAATTCAGATGTAATGTCCTTGCCTTTTGGTATGTTTTAAGTGTATTTTGGAGGTTTCTGATCTCTGAACACATGCCTCTTTCTCCCACAGCTGTCTGTCCTCCCCAGCCAGGAAGGCGAGTCTCCCAGAGAAGATACATCTGACTCTGGACAAATTCATATTCCCGGCCTGATTCCTGGAACTCAGTACACTTACTCTGTTCAGCCTATCTTCAACGGACGCAACCGTGGAAACCCCATCACCCGCAACGTCGTCACTTGTACGTATCCGATTCATTTTAACGCAGAGAAAAAGCAGACATGGTGCTGACTGTCGAAAAAAAAGCTGCTAGAATACTAGAACAGAAGTTGTAAAAACTGATCCCCATATTGATTTAATACTGCTGTGCGCTCACGTAGCACTGTTCTTAGAGTTTTTGGAAGGGAAAAAAACAACAACTTTCTAATGCTCTCCTTTCCTTGCAGCCCTGTCTCCTCCTACTGACCTCAGAGTTGAGTCAAACCCAAGCACGGGAGATCTCACTGTCCACTGGGTCGCCTCCAGAACACCAGGTAAATATTGACTGTGCTCCCCATGCACGTTGGATCGAGCCAAGTCTAGACCTTGGCCTTTGAAAGGTTTTTTGTTTTTTTCCACCATGACAAATGTCTCTTCCCGGTATTTCCTCTTCATTTATCACACTGACTCATAAATTTCAAAAACCTCTTGAATTCACATTCTATTTCTCAACTTTCCCCACCGTCTGCAGGCATCACAGGCTACAGAGTGACCAGCACGCCGACCAGCGGCCAGCGAGGAAACTTCCTGGAAGAGTTTGTCCGAGCCGATGAAACCTCCTGCGTGCTAGAGAGCCTGAATCCCGGGGCAGAGTACAACGTCAGTGTATTCACCACCAAGGGTCCTTTGGAAAGTGTGCCTGTGTCCACGATTGTCACACCAGGTAGGAGCCATCCGGAAAGCATTCACACGTAGGCATCAAATACACGACTGCATCCACAGAAAAGGCCAGAGCGTGTTTGTGTGTGAGAAAGAAAGAAATATGTAGTTTCACAAGAAAAGAAGACAAGGTGAAATGCCTAAAAAACAGCTGTTTCTTTGAGCTGCATGAGTATATTTTTGGCCACTTGGGGGCAAAACGACCTCACAGACACAACATAATCATTAAATTAAAAACTTACCGTCCTTTTAGCTCTGTTTTGGTCTCCACCAACACCACCACAAATATATTGGTTTTCTTGCTCTATGTTCGATTTCACCTCCTAGCTCCGAGCTGCGTTAAATTAGACTTGCTAACTTTATCTATCAGCTGTATGGCGTTGGGCATACGGCAGTATGCTGCTGCAAGCAAGGCTAAAGGGTAACTCCACCAACTTTACACATCAAAGTGTGTTCACAGGTCTTTGGGGAGTAAAACTGCAAATGTGAAAAAAGTACCGTAAAACCTTTTGTGGCTCCAGAGGAAGCTGAATGTCATCTGATAGATTACCTCCAATGATGTCACTCAGTGGCTAAGTTGCATTGTGGGCAATGTGGGCCCCAGGTTATAAAAAGGAATATGAATGCCTGAATTAATGAAAGTGGTATCTCTGGTTCTGTTGTATCGGTTTTTATAATTTGTTTTTAATAATGAGTCCAACAGTATTGCAGGAGTGCAATCCTAAACCAGTAGACTGCTTTTTAAAACCAGGCGCCTGCATTACCCACAATGCAACTTACCCACCAAGTGATCTCAGTGGAGGCAATTTATTAGATTACATGCAGCCTCCTCTAGAGTCACAAAATACTTTATACTACTTTTTTCACATATACAGAAGTACTCCCCCAGATACTTTTATGTGTAGCACTCAGATCTAACCCAAATCTGAATGAGGTATTAAACCAAAAACAATGTCCTGAAAGAGGCTAAAAAAGCTGCATGCAGGGTTTCTTTGTTTAATGCACTAATGCACTATTAACATGATCACTGCATGAGGATCATGTTTATTAATTGGGGTGGTGAATGTATTTGTTTTTTGGCGCATGCCCAGAACAGTAGTATAACTCAGTGCTTTGATTAAAATTTCTGATTGTGTATTGACTTAAGTGGTGTATAATTATCTCTACCAGCATGGCTACTGTTTCTGACTACTTTACTGGGAATGAATTGAATGGTTCTTGATATAACCAATGTATTATTGGTTTTCTTTCTTCTTCCTGTCTGTCTAATTGTGCCTGTGCGTAGCAACTAACCCAGCCCTTCCAGACATCCTCACACCAAGTCACATTGACTTTGTTGACATTACCGACACCACCCTTGGCCTCCGCTGGATCCCTCCGAAAAATGCTGCCACTGCTTCTTACCTGATAACGGTAGTAGCGTCAGGCGAGGGCTTGCCGATATTTCAGGATATGGTGCGAGCATCTGCTGGTTATTACAGGATTCGTGGTTTGGAGCCAGGCGTGGACTATGACATCAATATCTTCACTGTTAGCGATGGCCGGGCAAGCAGGCCAACCACATACAGAATTCTAACACAAGACGGTGATTTAACTCTTTGACTCCATCAGTGGGAAGGGCTTGGGTTTTGATCTGAGAGAACGGATGAAGACACATTAACAACCCTATTATTAACATACATGATACATTCAAAAGCTACCGTAAATTTCAAACATGTATCATGTTACTGATGTTTTCTTTATGCCATTTTTATTGACTTTTTCTGTGTTACCAATGGCTTTTAACTGCTCACTCTTCCAGTCATTCCAGCACCCACCAACCTGCAGTTTGGAGGGGTAGGTCCTGACCACATTAGGGTGACATGGACAGTCCCCAATGTTGCCACACCAGGCGACATCTCTCGGTTTGTCATCCGTTACCACCCTGTGGCCACAGATGACGACGTCAAGGAGGTTAATGTTGGCGGGGCGACCAACACATTCCTGCTGCAGAGTAAGCAACAGCATAAAAGTCCCGTCCGTTTAAAAAAAGCGTCTGACAGAAAATGAGCTGTTTTTCTTTGCTTCATGTCAGGCCATGCTAACTGTATAGTTATCTCTCCACTTTCATATAGACCTGCTGCCCAACACTGACTACCGCATCAGCGTTGTCTTAGTGTATGGTGAACGGGAAAGTCAACCAGCCACAGGGACTCAGAGGACAAGTGAGTGTGACAGAAGGGGGCTTTAAGGAAAAGCCATGGATTCCTCTATGTGTCTATATGTCCATTTTTCAACCTCTAGTTTTAATAATGTTTCATCAGACAACATCTGTTGGGTTTTAAAACAATAAACATAAAATCAGAAAATTATAGTTAAAAACATGTCTCTTAATCTTCCATCCTTCTCTCTTCAGCTCTGGACTCCCCGACTGGCTTGGACTTCTCTGACATCCGCACCAACTCCTTCACTGTTCACTGGCTGGCTCCGACTTCTGTCATCACCGGCTACCGCATCCGCTACCAGAAAACAAGCGGCGGACGGCCCAAGGATGAGAGGCTGCCCCCAAGCAGGAACTACTTCACTTTGACTGGGCTGACACCGGAGACAGAGTATCTGGTTCATGTGTATGCTGTCAGCAATGGTCGGGACAGTCTGCCCCTGACTGGCACACAGGCCACCAGTGAGTTTCTGTACTGGTTTCTCTGTTCATTTCTTCCTCTGTTCTCTTACTGTGATTGCTCAGCTGAATCTCAATCATAATAGCACACTTATTGTTGTCATAGAAATTTTTTTTTTATTTCAATCATGTACTTTACAAAGTAATGAAGGTTAGGCCTCCTGGTCTGAAAAGTGAAGCCAAGGCCAACAACTTCACTGGTTTCAAATGAAAGCCTGATTGTATATAAGCTTAAGTGACAAAGACCCTAATTCTCACTTGATTTATTACCTCGGAGAAACAGCTTTCTAATGAGTTTATGGTCCCAATTGCTAGTTTCAAGTCTCTCCAAGACATGATGTTCATTTAGTAAGTTAAAGTAACTTTTTGAGAAAAACAGACAATAACGCTTTCTGGCACAGCTATGTTGTGATTGAAAAGTCGCTAAAACTGCTTTTCCTCAGATTTTTCAGTCAGATCCAATCAGGATACCATCCCTAGTCCCCACACCTTTTTGTCTTCATATGGTCACTTGTGGCTCTATAAAAAAAAGAAGGTGAAGATCACAAACCAATGGGTGATGTGATGATGGGTTTCCCCTGGATAACAATGCGCCTCTTTCCTCTCCAGTCTCTGATGCTCCTACTGACCTTGAGGTAACATCGTCCACGCCCACCAGCATCACCATTCGCTGGGAGGCCCCCTCTGTCACAGTGAAGAACTACAGGATCACCTATGCAGGAGAAAGTATGTACAAGTGTTTTAATTCATAGTTTCCTCTAAACCTCCAGCATATTCTGAGTTTAACACCTGGCCCTTCTTCAATCTCTACCTAGGTGGCGAGCGTCCTCAGGAGTTCTCAATCCCAGGCACTCAGACCACTGCCACCATCACTGGGCTGAGCCCTGGTACTGACTACACCATCACTGTCTATGCTGTTAGTGGAAGAGGGGACAGCCCTGCCTCCAACACCCCGGTCTACATCACGCACAGGACTGGTACAGCAACCTGATGGTTTTTGAAGTATCTAATTATTGAGGGGTTGAAGTAACTCTGAAGCTCATAATGTGCCCATCTCCTCTTTAGATACCGAGCCCCCCACTGACATGAAACTGACTGACGTGAGTGACAACGCTCTCACAGTGCGCTGGTCTCCTGCTCAGGGACCAATCAGAGGCTACAGAATCACCAGTGTTCCCAAAAATGGCCAGGGACCCTCCTACTCTGAGGTGGTGGCCCCTGGTAAGCTGACGAACAGCCGATCAGAACCAAGATGTGATCCGTATTTTATCTCTGATGTTAGATTTTTTCCAACACAGTATCCCCTTCTCATTGGCTCCTTTTCTGATTTTCTGTTGCAGATCAGAGACAGATGACATTCACAGGTCTGATTCCCACTGCTGAGTACGTTGTGAGTGTCTACGCTCTGGGCAATAACGGACAGCCCTCTTCCCCTGTGGTCGGAAATGCAATCACTGGTTAGTTTGACTCAATTCAGTGTAAACGGATCATTTTCAAATTTGACATGTTTATAATTAAATTTTTTGATTCTACTAGAATAGGTTTACATGCTTTAATGTTCAAAAAACACATACGTTTTCTCAAACTGTCCAGTCTTAGCCCCCTGTCTCTTTAAGGCCCCCCTTCCTGAATATCAGCTCACACATGCCTGAGCAAGCACCACTAACAAAAAGAGAGCAGCTGTGCTAAATGAATTCTGGCAAAACTAATTGCTAGGCATAAATTATGTTAATGTGTGACATGGTGACATAGTGTGATGTCACAAAGTCATGGATTTAAAGGTGGAACTACTGATGAGGCGTTTCATGAGCAGTGTTATCGTGGGAGTGAGGAGCTTCTCTTTATATATATTATATATAGTATTCCCAATCTTTTACATACAAAACTCTGACGAAAAGGGGAAAAATGAAAATGTTTTGGGATCAATACGAAATGGGTCTCTTATACGTTAATTCCAATTCAATCCAAAGTGCTTTCATGTTCATTTCATCTTCACAAACTGGCTGCTGATTTGCAGATCTGTGACCAAGAGTTCTGTCTCCCAATATTGTACATGCTTTAATATTGCTACCAGATTAACTCACGACAGTTAAGACAAAAGAAAGTCTTGCTTTAAGATCCGCTTATAGGCCTATTTAGGCTTTGACATGTTAAAAAAAAACAACTGCTCAGAGCTGAAATGAATGACCTCTTTCCTTCACCTCTCCTGCAGCTATGGACCGTCCCAAAGACCTGACCTTCTCCGACATCGACTCCACCTCCATGCGCATCACTTGGGACAGTCCAGACGGCACTGTGACATCATACCGCATCCTGTACTCCAGCCCGGAGGAAGGCGAGAGAGAGCTGCGTCCAGCACCCAGAGGAAACGAGGACAGTGTGTTGCTGAGTGGTCTTCGCCCCGGGACAGAGTACACCATTAAAGTCATCGCCCTCCACGACCGCACGCCCAGCAAACCGTTGGTTGGAACCCAGGCCACAGGTAGAAATAGAAAGAGAAATAAACACATTCACGACTTTATTTACACATTCCCATGACTCCAATCCTAATTATATTTGTCTTTTTCTGTCTCAGTGATCCCTACTCCAACCAACCTGATGATCTCAGAGGTCGGCCCCTCCACCTTCACTGTGTCATGGCGAGCCCCCAGTGCACGCCTGACAGGCTACCGTGTGGTCGTCAACCCCAAGAACATCAACGGCCCCCCTAAAGAGTTGAACGTTTCTCCGGACACCACGCGTGTCGTCGTACCAGGGCTCATGGTAAACACGCTTCTAGTTTCAGTGTTTACATGGATCCATAGTCAGTCAGTAAATATCAACTGTATGTCTGTGTTTCGTAGGTGGCAACAACCTACCAGATATCCGTCTACGCTCTGAAGAACTCTGTCACCAGCAGACCGCTGGAGGGGGAGATGACCACACTGGAAGGTAAGTGGCAGCAACATAAATGTACACATTCCCAGTCATCGCTAGTTTTTACCCACCGCTCTGTTTAATTTCCGTTTTCCTTTCTCCTCAATGCAGACGTAAGTCCTCCTCGGCGCGTGCGCATCTCTGATACGAAGGATACGTCTTTCACACTGACATGGCGCGCCAAACCATCGGAAACCATCACCGGTTACCTCATCGAGGCCACACCAATGACTGGCTCACATCCCGCCATCAGAAAGAACTTCCCAGCACCTACAGAGACCTACACTTTCACAGGTACACCACACCTTCCCGCTTAGCAGACCTTTAAAAAAGCCAGAAGTGTGATTCTGGTGTTTCGGACTTGTTTTAACGTTTTTTTTTTTTGTTTTTTTTCTCAAGGTCTGCAGCCAGGCACCAGGTACCATGTCAGCCTGTACAGTCTGAGTGGCAACACGAGGAGCGCCCCATTCACTCTGAATGTCGAAACAGGTACTACACACATCTGTGTTGTGAACACATTTCAGGCTTCTTCATCTGAATTGAAGTTTACTTTAGATTTTTGTGTATGTAAAGAAAATGTTGATTCAGATGTTCATTGCTGGTGTCTTATCTCCATCATTACATACAGAAGATAATGTATATTACAGTACAATTTGAATTTGAGTAACTTAAAAGGAAAGATTAAATTAAATAACACTCCATAAACAGCAACTGTTATATTTTTATAAAACATTTGAGAGCGACATCTGGTAGGCCATCTTTGGCCCGTGTGCCCCCCTTTATGCAGCCTTGCTTTATTTAAACGCAGCCACAGTAGATACACCAGTTTTCCAAATATGGACATACAGTGTAGAACAATGTTGGTCTTAAAGGGAAATTCCGCTGATTTTGCACATCAAAGCCTGCATTTAATGAAGAAGCTGTACAAATCTGTATGTGGCTCCTGACTGAGCTCGGCAACCACTTGATCTGACATGATATTTTTCTCCATAGAAAAACCGGTGGTCCAGGCTCCCACCGGCCTCCATTTCACATCTTTCACCCCCACCTCCATCTCCTTCACCTGGCAGCCACCTGCCACTCACATCACAGGATACTACATCACCTATGAGGAATCGGGAGGAGCACCACGTGAGCTCATCCCACGACCCCACGCCGGCCAAAACTACGCCATCATATCCGGTATGCACTTGGTCAACTGGTCCATTTTCACAACAAATAATTATGCCACTGAAAATATGTGTCACTTAAATAATAACTAACAACTACTGACAACTCTTTCCAGGCCTGAGACCAGCCACCGAATACACCATCAAGATCATCGCCATCCAGAACACGCAGAGGAGCAGCCCTCTGGTGGGAAAAGCCAAAACTCGTGAGTATTTGGGGATTTCTGCTCCGTGCAGTGACACGTGTGATAGTAAAGGTGATGCATTAAAATGATGTAATAAAGTCCAAAATTCAAATGAAAATGTAAGGGATGGATTGGCAGCTTTAATCTGCTCAGCTGAGCCAAATGTTTTTGCTGTTGTAGCGCAGAGGCCTTGAGGTAAACTGTGCAGTGAATCAGCGTTTAGCTCCTAAAACAATAATACCTGTTTTTATTTTGAATGCCTCCAGAAATGCCATTCAAAATACCTGGCGTGTTTGTAATACTGCATTGAGACACTGCCATGAAGTAGCAATGCTGCCCAACCGTCGCCTCCTGTTGGCTGAGACATGTTGTTGCATCTCTGCTTGACCTGCCGCCTCATCTAACCTGCTTGCTTCCCTAACCCCGTCTCTCCCGCCCAGAACCAGACTTGCTTGTCCTGCCTCTGCCCAACCGCCCCGGGGGTTCTGGCGACAGGTTGGATGTGCCTGAGGACAACACAGTCCAGGTAGTGGGCAACGGTGGCCCGGATGGGCAGGGTGGTCAGAGCCAGCATGTGGAGTACACAGAGTACAACAACAACAACGGAGACACCAACAGATATAACGGGAACAGTGGCAACCCACAGTATCCCTATGGGCAAGTACGTGAGCCCCTGGTGTTTTTGCCCCTTCCTGATGCAGAGGGCCGCAGACTGCCCATCCTGAAGCTGAACCTGCCCGTCGGCTCCACGTTCGATAACGAGACGGATCTGCCCCAGGAGGTCCAGACTCAGACCTCCATCTCCTGGAAGCCTTACAGCCAGAGCAACGCCTACCTGGTGTCCTGCTCTCCTCTCACTCACTTGGAAGAGAAGATGTTCCAGGTAAGAGACGAGCTCAGCCCATATTCATCAGTCTTGTTTGATTAAATCAATTGTTTAATGTGATAAATACACTTTTTTTTCTCTCTCTTCCTGTTCAGGTCCGCCTGCCAGGCACAGCCACCACTGCCACCCTGATAGGACTCACGCCCGGAGCCAACTATAATGTGATCGTGGAGGCTCTGCTGGGGGCGCTCAAACATAAGATTCTGGAGCAGGTCGTCACTGCTGGAAACACAAGTAAGCTTCCTACAGAGTCTAAACTAAGCCGGATTTAGTCCAAATTTTAGTGTAAAGAAACTCCTGATAATTAATTTGAGGCACCGCCTATCTGATGGGGAGAATAATGTCTGGGAATGATAGGATCTCCTGACAGGTAAAGGGGGGAGCAGCTTGATGAGTAGATACCTCAGTGGCAGTGAAAAGACGGCCATGCAACCGTTTACTTTTCTGTTACATTGACTAATTAAGCACAATTTGGATTTCAAAACACACATTCTATCAGTTCAACTGCACAGTATTGTTTTATGCATGACTCTCGCAAAAAATACGCTTTTTGTTTACCAAATAATCCATTTGTGCGGGCCCTATCATTTTAATGTCAGTCATTATTTGGCATTGCTAACTCTCCTCATTATCTGTACATGACCACACTGATACGGAGGACTGAAACTGCCAAAATACATGCAGAAATAATAATACATTTAGAAATGTATAAATACAATGGGAAAATAAATAAAGTTATCATTCTCAATATGCTATACCATCATGTAAGATTATGACCAGATCGTAACAGCCAACCACTAGGACAACATAACAATGCGATTACAATCATGATTTACAATAAACAAAGTTACACTAAAAATGACATTAAAAACATAAAAATTGCTCTATGCTCTAAGTGAGAAAAGAAAAATCCTGGATCTATCCCCTTACATGGATCCGCACCAAAAGTTAATGGGGTCTAATCTGGACCGAGACCTAACCTCCATCTGAGTTTTGTGGAAATCCATTCAGTAGTTTTTGTGTAAACCTGCTTACAAACCAACCACCAACAAGTGGACACTGGTAAAAACAGAATCTCCTTTGCAGAGGCAATAAGTAAATGAAAACTGAATGACTCAATCATTGAATGACTCAATCATTGACTAATCAAGCTTCAATTATCAAGTGGCTTACACACATTGTTCCCCAACCCACCTTCCTTCAGTCCCAGAGGGAGTGCCCTCCGATAAGGACTCATGTTATGACGCCTTCACCGCAACCTACCATGATGTTGGTAGTGAATGGGAGCGGATGTCTGAGACCGGCTTCAAGCTGTGGTGCAGGTGTATGGGCCTGGGCAGTGGCCACTTCAGATGTGATTCATCTAGTAAGTTTTGCTGATATTTTTTTCCCTACATAAGAATATTTGGAATTTTATGATTGAATACATGAATTTGCAGTTTCTCTAACAACTGTTTTTCTTCCACCATTAGAATGGTGTCATGACAACGGAAACAACTATCGCATCGGAGAGAAGTGGGACCGCCGCTCAGAAAACGGTCAGCTGATGAGCTGCACTTGTCTGGGAAATGGAAAAGGAGAATTCAAGTGTGAACCACGTAAGGACTCTTAAGACTCAAAGAAACCTTCTATGACTGTATCACAAAAGACGTGAAGGAGTGTAATTCGTGATGTGTGCCCACACAGATGATTCAGTGTGCTATGATGACGGCAAGACATACCAGGTGGGAAACCAGTGGCAGAAGGAGTACCTGGGTGCCATCTGCACCTGCACATGCTTCGGAGGACAACAGGTACGTCACATTGGCCCACCCTGGCTTTACGTCTGATGTTCAATTGTGAGTTATTAGAAGCATCTTTACATATAAACTTGTGTGTCTGGTCTCATCAGGGCTGGCGATGTGAGAACTGCCGCAGACCAGGTTCTGACGTAGATGCTGGTCTGCTTCAGCCTGTTAGATATGGAGACAACACACTACGCAGAACGGTGAGTGGAATAAATAACATGTCTTCATTATTTCAGGTTTTTTTTTTCCCACCATAAAAATGTTGCACAGGGCATCTATGCATTGTCTGGCCCTCGACACCATGTTAAGTTCAAAGATTGTCAGGTTGTCATACAAAAATTTTAGTATATTATTCTTCTGTTTCATACCAGTTAATTTCTGTTCAAACTATTAAATCATGTTCTATACATATAAAATGAGCCCCGCTGAGATCTATAACAGAACAGGATTGTTTCTAGTTTGGCATGTGATCACACCTCTTCAAATCTCCCTCCAGAATATCCACTGCCCCATCGAGTGCCTCCGACCCGAACTGCTGGCAGACGCACACGTTCCTCAAAATCCTCGCGAGTAAAAGAGTAAAAGGTCTTCTGACTTCTGCTTCGTTTCCCTCACCGACCAATCACTGCACTGTCCCTGCGACTAAATTAACTGCCTTATCACTTTCTGATACATTTGTTTAGCTAAAGGTGTTAAACTGCCCTGCTGCCTGTTTAAAGTGATCCTCTTCTAAAGCCAGTCTTTTCACTGTTGACTGTCAAGTCTTTAAATTCATACTCTACTGGAAGATGCAGACTCCTGCCATTGCCATATTTTGTGTAACAGTGGAAGTTATAAAGGACTTGTCACCCAGTCAGATTTCTGTACTTTTGTCAAATTGGCCATTTGTTTTCCATTTAAATATCCCAAAACATTTCTTCATCAAAGAGCAGAAACTGTCAGAGAGTAAGCACTGTGTTAAAGAATGTCAATGTAGTCATTAACAAAATGTTTGTCCATGAAAATGTGCTTTCCTTTTCTGTAGCCCTTCTTCTGAGGGGTCGCACTGTGTGTGATTGACACATTCTGAAATCTGATGTCTGTCTACTAATTTATCCCTTTAATCTCAACGTGTGAATGTGTGAACTGGGATGTTAGGATTTGAACTGTTCTATTTTTGTACTTTTTGATGTCCGTTCCAAAGTTGTTTCTACCTTCGACAAGAAGAAGTCCCTTATTTTAATAAAGCTGGAGAGATCCTGAAACCTAACTGCAAAGTGATGTTTAGTTTTTATTTTGTAAAGATGTTTTGCATTATCTACACTCGCAAAAAAAAGCTTGCAGGAGATGTAATGGTGTCTGAAAAGAGACCAAATGAATGAGAAAGGGTCTTAAAGACTTATGTAGAAAATGGAAAGGAGATGTGTAAAACCAGTTAAAGGGCCAAGCTGAAGTCATTTGGGCGGTTACAAAATTAATACCCCAACATAATATTTGATACCATTTACATAGTAATATCAAAATGTCTTTAACCTAATCTATACCCATACAGCTCTGTGACAATGTACTTAGGCACAGCAATGATTTGAGCTAAATGCTAATGTCTGCATGCTAACATGCTAATGTTTAGCAAACAGAATGCTCAGTGTGTTAGTTTGCTATTTTTTTTTTTTTTTTGCCAAATAGCACTGAGGTCCCAACAGATACTGCAAGTGCAGACTTTTCCTCCAGTGCCACCAGCTGAGTGATATTTTGAAAATTTATTGAAATATCTAAACTTTTCAGTGGATTTTCATGAGATTTTGTTCAGTCATTCAGGTGCCCATGTAGAATGAATTTTAATCACTTTGGCAGTCCCCTAAATCTTTAACTGGCGCCATCATCAGGTTTAAGTTATTATTGCCCCTGTACATTGGTTTATGACATTCCCATCAGCCTCAGCCTGGACCAAAATGATGGACTGACCACCAACAATGTCATGCAGAGAGGCTACTGTGGCTTAAAAAAAAAAAAGACAGGATGCACATGAACTGTCAAGAGTTTATTTCACACTACATGCTACTGATCCAGAGTGATCAACAGTAACTGTATTTCCTTCTCTAAAGTTAGGACCAAAGGTCAAGAACGCAGATAAAGTGTTACAAAACAGTGCATGTGTAACTTCTACACAAGATGCTCAGGAATGTTTTGAGTGTCAGGAATGTTAGAAAGAGTTTGACTCCCTAATAATGCTAAACTGTGAGTGGAGTTTAAAGAACACCTGGAAAAGGGTTGAGGTGCTCAGTGGTGGAAGAGCCGGAGGTTGGTGTGGACCAGGGTGATGGCCTGCTCGTTACAGGCATTAATCACAACCTCGTCAGCAGCAGAGCCCGCTGGAGCTGCGATGTACTCAACGCCGCTCTGCAGACGGACACAGAGGAAGGAAATGATAGTAAAGATGGTTGGCAAGCTCGTGAGTACACCACGGTTTACAGGAGTAATGGTTTCAAAAATAGAAGCGACAGTTGGTGTGTAAAAGGTGCCTGTAGGCCATTCCCTTGCAATTTTTTTGGTGGATATGGTATAAATCTATGCTTTTGTGAGAGGTGTGTTATATTTACCCGTTTAGCACGATCTATGTTATCTCTGAAGGGGAAGAAGGCGTCAGAGCTGACAGCTACAGCCTGCAGGGAGCTGATCCAGTTCTTCTTTTCAGTTTCTGACAGGAGCTCGGGCACCTCGTCATACTTTGACTTCCAAACTGCCAAGTCTGGGCCCTGTCGACACAAAATACACACAATACAAGACGTTTCGTTAATTTGGCACATTCTGTGACAAGATGTGACGCTGAAAATCAGTCAACACAGAGCAGACAGAAGGACTGTGTGTAGATGAAAGCCACTGTGAAACTGATTTATTCGGGATGTCTACTGTCGCCACAGCCAACTTACCGCAGTTCTGTTTAGAGCGGTGGCTAATCCGATTACAATGACCAGCCACAGACATGGATAACATTACACTACTTTGTTAACCACTTTATAAAATACAATCAGAATCAGTTTACAAAATCAAAGATGATTTACTGTGAGCATCAAGTCTGCACTGATGCTCGATGTCATTTTATTTGTGTTTCAATAGGACACAATAGTTGATTTGCTCAAGCTACGTTACTCTTCGTGTGATAGTTCCTCTACAAGAAACATTTTTTGTGCTTAAGTGAAGCCTATGAAACTGTGATTTAAAAAAAAAAAAAAGAAAAAAGTATTTCAGCATTCTTTTGTAAGTATTTTTTGCAAGGCTCCTCCTGCCAACTATTTCCCCCACTCAGTCCCACACATGGAAAAATTCAGGATAAATCCCCCCCCCCCCCCATTTGTTTTACCACAACTGCTACTTTTTTATCTGCCTCATCTTACCTCTCCAATTGTGTTGCTCACATACTGATCGATAGCATTGGCCATCTCCGCTCGCTTTACTCCACTGCAAAACTTCATGTCCAAGACACGAGGGTGGTGTCTCAGCCACCAGTTATCGGCTTTGTCACCTGCCAGACGTGTGCAGTGGATACGAGACTGCTGACCCGCACCGATACCGATAACCTGTCAAATACAGACAACAGGAAACCTTTGAGAAAAACACGGCTCAGCCAGATTCCACTCTCCTCCTTTTAGCAGCCTGTTCTTACCTGTCCATCTTTGGCATAGCAGACAGAGTTGGACTGGGTGTACTTGACAGCGATGGTGGCCACAGTGAGGTCACGCACAGCTTCCTCGGAGAGCTTGAGAACAGAAACAATCAAATGCTCAATACTTCAGGTTTGTTGTGTAAAAGTTTCAAGTGCTATCTAAGGACAAAGCAGAATGAGCCTAAAATACAACAAGTAAACACTCACAGTGCCCTTGGAGACAACGTTGCTGAAGAATTTCTTATCGATTAGTCCTCCATTCCTCTTTTGTTTGAGATAGAGACCAAACAACACCCTCACCTCAGTCTCATCAGGCTCATAGTCTGGATCCATCTGGGACAAAACACACATTGTTAAATCAGAAAAATTAAACTTAGCTCTGATATGCAACATCCTTATTCAAAAACAGATATTAGGATCAATAGAAATCTCTCACCTGAAGCACACAGTAGTTTCCATTCTTCTTTTTGGAGAGAATCTTCAGTGCCTCCTCATCATAACCAGGAGCAATTATGCCATCTGACACCTGAGAGAAATCAAATTGAATCATGATCAGGTAAAACAATTTCACAACAAAAAGACAACTTTATCAGAGTTTGTTCTTTGACACACGATTTTACCTCTCTTGATATAATCTTGGCAGTGGGAACATCGCACACATCTGACACAGCGATGAAGTCTCCAAAAGAAGACATCCTGTCTGAACCTGCGGGTGTCGAAAGAGTTAACAAAATAGATCAATAAGAGTTTATTTGTATAGCACTTTTCACAGTGGATAAACAATAGTCTTTTCACCACATTCCACACAGAGTAATTAACAAAAACAGGAAATGAAAGGCCATCGTAATAAAAAACATAATTAGACAAATAAAGTTGAATTAAAAGCCAGATTTTAAAAAAGGCAGGGCTTTGTTTTGCTTTTTAAAAATAGCAACATTCTCTGCTGTCCTCAGGTCTTCAGCAAGGTTCTTCCAGAGATGTGGATTATAGTAGCAAAAGGACACCTCAATGTAGGCTTTTTTCTCTGATACTAATGATAATTCAGCTATAACTAATAGAAGAGCTCGGGTTCTAAAGGGCTCATAGACTAGAAAATCTGATACATGGGTAAGAACAGGACCATTAAGAGCTTTATGCTGTGTAAAATATTATTTCTATACAATGTATATGAGTTTATTTCTTACTTTTGTATTGTATTGTTTATTCTCTTACTATTATCACAATTGTTGTTTATTACAATAATGTCCTTTGGCTGCTGTGATGAAGAAATTTTCCAGTTTGCGGGACAAATAAAAGTAAACTCTGATTCTTTATAAAACCTATAAAACGACCTTCCAAGCAGCGAATTTGAAGTTGTTGTTTTTTTTTAAAAATCTGTACGATGTACTGTCGTATACAATTCATTGTTCCTGACCTCTTGCCCTGGCGTATGCTGTGGCTAGCGGAGTCAGATCCTTTAGCATGTCGTGCACCATGCACACTTTAGCTTCCTCCTCAGTCAGAGGAACTCCTACTGCAGCTCCTACAAAAGAAATGTGTAAAGAGTTATTACTGATACACAGGGAATTCATTTTCTACACTCAGAAGGGTGAGCCTGAACGTCTCCTCTGGCCTTACCTGCAGGGCTGACATGTTTGAAGGAAGTGGCAGCAGCCATGCCGAGGGCGCTCTTTAGCTCCCTGACCAGTTGCCAGGCATTCAGAGCATCACACAGGTTGATGAAGCCAGGGGAACCGTTGACAACTGAGAGGGGGCAGTCACAGAAATAGAAGCAAGAATAAAATTCAATGACATTTAAGGATACATTTCTAACTTTCACTATGTTTTTGTCAGCATCATACTGAATTGTCTCCCTCTCCTCCTGTCAAAAGAAGTCATATCTTATCTAACACAGGATTTTACTTCTGTTCAGTGTTTCTCCTAAGTGTACTGTATTATTTCACTATACATGTAACGATACAATGACAAAAATCTTTGTGTTTTACCTTTACCATCTCCATCCCACATATTCTGAGGCAAAAATACATTTATAAAACAAAAACCGGTCAAATTAGAACAGAAAATACATTTTGCACTGAGTGTACGTCTTCAGCTCGGGCGACTGTCAATCAAACCAGATCCTCTTTGCTGGGTGTGTAAGCAGATATAAGCTACACACTTGGTAGAGACATGAGAGAAGAGCATTCACAGCTCTGGAGTGAAACGCATATTAGACTCATGCTTTGTTCCTTTCTTTTGGGAGGGGGTGTGCTTTCCCCCCCAATAAAGGGTAGGGGAAACACTGCTGTCGTCAGCTCTAATCTGGGAATAATGGCAAGGCACAACTGCCAAAACCCCTGCTGTTTTATTCATAACCTAAACTTGGCTATGCTGGTGCTTCTGTTGCAATCGCTGATAGTTGGTCTGGACAAAAGCACGAGTTACATACATTTATATGCATTCAAGCAGAAAGTTTGTTAAAAAGATCAATACCACTCTCATTGTGTCCTTTAAATACAAGTCTTGAAAATATGAAAACAGCTATTCTGGCTGTCCAAAGTCTTAATATGTTATATATTGTTTTAGTTCCACACTTTACCACCCATAGAGAAGCAATTTGTTGCTTTCATACCGTTTTTTGTGTGGACCATTTTATGCTTAATGTAGTCGCAAGGCAGGAGATTAAAACAATAAACTGTCTCTTTTACATTTGGTTTGTACAAATTGATCAAACTCTATGAAATGTTACTGAGTTGGCTTTAGATTTGATGGTAGGTGGATTCTGTTCCTTCGTTTCCTTTACAGATCCAGGCTAGCTAGCTGCTAGCTGTCACCCTGTTTCCATAGGAAAGCTAAGCTATCACCAGTAGGGTGATAATCATATTTCCCAAAAGTTCAAATAACTCATTTTAAGACAAATTGCTAAACAAAGATAACACTGATGTGTTGTTGTTATGTGGGTATACCTTTGAGGGGGAGAGCTGGGCGTAGGGTGTAGAGTTGGGCGGGTGCTTGGTGGGGGTTCATGCCGTAGCGTAGAGGCAGCTGAGAAACACCACGACTGTACTGTCCACGAAAGTAGTCTGATATGGCCTCATCGTACTGTGCTGTGTGTGTGAAGGCCTGAAGGGCAAAGAACATAATACATGCAGATGAGACAGACAACGACTTCGACTGTGTACCAAAGACAGGATATAAATCTCAAAGCATTTACAACTTAACATTCGACAATTAAGAATTTCATACAAGGTTGTGGTGACATTATGACGGCTACATCTGCATTATTTCTGTAGGTATCATCCCACAGCAAAGCCACTTCTAAGCTCAAACAGATCTATTTAACACATTCAATTCAGTACGTCTATTGGAAGAAAGTTCACAGGCTGTTCAACTCTGTAAACTAAACACAAATGTCAACACAGTGATAAAAGTCCTGAACTGGACTTTGCCTAGAGATGAGGGTCAGTGCAGGGGAAACGACAAAAAAAGCGAGCACAGGCTTCATTCAGTACTGACCAAAGATACAATTTGGTAACATAAACTGAGTGAATTGATCAACATATACATTATTTAACTGACATTCGTCTCAGAAACCTCCTTACCTTTTAATGTGTTTTGTAGCAGTCTATCAGCATGTTGTTACAATTGTGCAACTGTCATTTTAAGATGGAGGCACATTCCTTAAAAAAGCCAAAGGAATGAATCGCCTCTTATTTAAACGGAGATTAGACTGGAACAAGTCTGAACAGTGACAGGATGGATTAACAATTGTTGAGGTACATGTGATTAGAGGATCAAGGAAGGCTGATCAGTAAACCACAACTTAAGTCCTTCCAACTAAAATAAAACTGACATTCTGTCAAACCTTTTTCCATGTCTCATAAAACGTGTTTTAGTTTAAGAGTGAATTTGACAGGTTTACATGTAGAGCTGCAGCTAACTATTATTCTCATGATCAATTAACAATGTAGTGATTGTGCAATCATTTGGTCAATGAGATGTCAGAAAATGGTGAAAATTTCTAGTCAAAGAAATATTCAAATTGCTTTTTACTGTCCGAACAGTCTAAAACATAAAGATATTTAATTACTGAGAACTAAGAAAAAAAAAAAAGCATAAATTCTCATTTGACAAGCTGACACTGGTGTATTTTTATTTAATTATACTTTTAAAACAATTTTCCGATCCCTTCCTAAAAAGTCCTATGCATTTCCAAAAGTTAAGAATTGGGGAAGCAATACTGTTATTCTTGTAAATTAATGTGCACCAGAAGTTATCCGAAATGTGTTAGTCTCGTACTTAAAATGTTGTGAGAAAAAAAGAGCAGCAATGTTACTTTGAGGGCCAGCGTCCTGCGTGTTTCCAGGGTTGTATCTTTGTCTCCTGAACTCTCCATCTCCTTGGCAACCAGTGAGTAGTCAGCAGGATCACACACTATGGTGACGCGAGCATGATTCTTGGCCGCTGCTCTCAACAGAGTTACGCCACCTGAGAGGAATAATAATCATCATCATAGTACCTTTCTTATTATAGAAGGAGAACAAATACAGCTTTTAATGCAATGTGACAGGATTATTTTTAGGTGCTGTGTATCATCATTATTTATACACATTTAATCAAATTTAGCTTATTATCCTGAAATGAAATGCACGCAATCTTCTCCACACAACTCACCGATATCTATCTGCTCCACAGCATCTTCCACTGTGACACTCGGATTGGAGACCGTCTTCACAAATGGGTAGAGGCTGCACACCACCACTCTTAAAATGAGCGAACGCAGAATAAAGAATAAGTGTAAGAGTTTTCATGAAGATCATCATCCGTTTGAAAAAAAAAATCCAAACAGCATACACATACTTACCCAAGAAAAACAAGAATACCAATTAGGGTGAGTTTCCAAATTTGAATCATGCGATATCAGTGTCAGAGAGTACTGGGAACGCTGAGGCCCAACATTCAAAGTTTCCCTTTTGAGTGCAACCTTGCAGCTTGAGAAAATGTCTTCATGATAAAGGCAAGACTGGATCTTTGTTCTAGCTTTCACAGTGTGTTCATGCTCATGGCCTCTAAAATCAACCTATGGAGAAACTCCTTTGACTTTTTTATTTTATTTATTTACTTACTATTTTTAATTCGGTGATATGTAAAATATTGGTTGAGTATGTGTGACATAATTTGGGCCTTTTACAAAAGATTAGATGGACCATGTGATGCTTTGTGCACACGGATCCTCATGTGCTCAAAACTACACTGTTGAATCCATTCACAGTTCATGTCTGAAGGTTGTGGGCAAAACAACACTCAACGCTTTGTCAGAGAAACTGACTCCAATCTATCAGTTAGCTTTCATCTATTTTGTCCATTTCAGATGAAATAAACGAACAGCAGGATCCTCTTCCACAGTCTAACTGAAAGGAAAACAATTCATTTCATTGATCATTTTATCAGTTAAGCATTTTGTCTTGCATAAAAACAGTGATAAGCCCACAAGGTGTCTTCCAATGCTTCTTTTGTCAACCCAATAGTCATAAACCAAGGATATTTAATTTAGATTTTATTGAAAAAAAAAAAAGAACCAGCAAATATTCATATTTGAGAAGCTGCAAATGTTTGCATTTGTCTCTAAAGTGGAGGACCACTGAAGCTTCATGGTGGCCCACAGGCCAAAAGCAAGCACCTATTTTACGGTATCAGTGTGAATCGCCATACAAACATCAGCTGCCTCGCAGTCTGAACTTCATTCTTATTCTCTCATCCTAATCAAATGATCCATTCAACCTTTAACTCATGCACACCAGGAGAAAAAGACATTGATCCCATCATCCAATCTGGGCCAAATTCTGTCGCTATCAGGTGTGTGGTTTCTTTCTGCAAAAACACTGTGACATCTCATATCTAATCACATTCCTCCAGTCCTGAACAAATAAGAGTCACAAGATGAGTTTAAAGCAGGAACAGCAGTTCTCCAATTAACCAGCTTCTAAATGAGCTACATGTGCTTCCTAATAGCACAACACAAGTCTATACTTTAACCATATAAGAGTGTGATCTGCCTAGCAGCCACAAGTTAAACACGCTCTCCGATTCAATATAGTTCATTCATCTCTGCAGTGATTATTTGTAAGTTTGTTGTGCATACAAAGAAACATTTTCACCACAGTATAATACAGGTGAGGCTTTTTATAAAATGTAAATGTTTTGTGTTTCCAGTGGTTTGCAGTGCTTCTCTCACCTGACCAGGCTGTAACCCAGCTTCTCCATATCTGCTGAGTCGGAGGGGGTATTCCTGGCCAGGATGCCTCCATGGACAGCAGGATGGAGGGTCTTCACTCTGCCTCCAAGCATCTCCGGGTGTCCAGTCAGCTCAGACACGTCCCTGACACACAGCAGAGACACTGACGGGTTAGAGAAGGCCACAGGTGGCTGGGCTACACCATTTAGTGGATTTGAGGGGGAAAAAACAAACAAAACTAAGTTACACTGAATTTCACTTTTATTCAGCACCCACCTGACAGCCAGTCCAGCATCACGCAGGGCTTTGGCTGTACCACCTGAGGCGACCAGAGACAGACCCACATCCACCAGCCTTTTGGCGAAGTCCACCAGTCCAGTTTTGTCAGACACACTCAAAAGTGCTGCGAGGAGAGACGAAGAGGAGGCTGAACAAACATTTACACGCATTTTTTTAAATGGAGAAATAAAGGTGTGTTTTAGCTAGAGACCATGACCACGTTGGCTAATGTTAGCAAGAGCTAGCATCCATCCTGCATGTCGCAGAGGAAAACTTTATAGGGGCGACAGCGAATTAGCGAATTAATTAAATGAAGAAGCAACTCTTACCGAGCTCTGAGGAGGCCATGTTCACAGTCACAGTGTTTGTCAGCGGTCTGTGTCGATGCGCAGCGGGTTTCTGATGATTTCCGCACTCGGTTCAACCAGCAGACTGCAGAGTGAAGATGTGGAGTTTGAGAGTAAACTCCACACGCTTTTCATTTGGTCTATCATGTGCTTCAAAACTACACAGACCCGCCCTGCTGAGGTCGGCCCGCCCCTCACACACAAACGCACCTCTAAGAGCCAAGCGGCGCACAAAATGCGCATTTTATATGCGCAGACAGGAGCGGGAATATTTAAGTAAAGAAGAAGGGGTGAATGTTAGCGATGTACAAGAACGACATGAATTTTAGTAATCAAAATGAGAAGAAGAAGAAACTGAAGGAGATGAAGATGAAGAAGAAACAAAGGAAAAAGAAAAAGAAGGTGATAAAGAAGAACAAGAACAAGAAAAAACAGAGCAGCTGTGCTAAATCAAACTAGATGCTAAGAGTGACATGGTGACGTAGTGTGATGACACCTAGTCACAGAATTTAAGGTCTACTGCCAAGGTGCTTCATGAGCAGTGTTTTCTGAGGGAGAGAGGAGCTTCTGTTGGCATGGACTCGGACCTTTTAACTTACACGATCTTTTACATGCACAAGAACCTTTAAAACACCACAGGACAAGAAAAAAAACTTTAAAAGCACAACAGATCTCCTTTAAATACAACCTGTCAAGAAATTAAATTGGCATCATTGTTAGCTCTCATCCTAAACCTAACCAGTTATAATTTAATATCTTATATTGGGCACATTTGAAATAGGCCATTTATCTTTTGATAGAACAAAAATATTAGTTGTACAATAGCATAACTTTAGACAGCCTGTTATTAATTACAAATCAATTAGGGGTGTCTAACACTAGAATATTGACCTGTCTTTTGCAGCAGCTCGTTTCTATCCCTCAATAAACAACTGATGTTATTGGTTGGCTATTTAAATATGAGGAATCTTCATAAAAGGGCAAAAGCAACTAAAAGCTGCAAAAAACGCCTGTTTGGGGAAACGTATGGACATAAGATGCTCAGCTTGTTATTACTTAAACAAAGTCTTCTGGTAGGCCTTTTTTCCACGATGCATGGTGTATTCTCTTATTTTGCCACAAGAGGGCAGACATGGACCTTGTTGGTAAACGCCATTGGAAGCAGTCTGGTGCTCTTCATTCATCAGCATCAAAAATGTCATGATAGCTAAATAAAATCTTTTTTTTTTTATTTGTCCCCAGCTGTTCTCTGTGCATTCTTTACTGTCAGATCAAACTGATTTCACCCACAGTAAAACAAAAACCCAACAGGGTTTGCGTTTCCTTAGGTTTTTTTTGCAGGTTAACCTCATCAGCAGAACTGAAGGTTACACTGACACTATATCCACTGTTATTTGTAAGAAGAAAAAAAAAGGAAAAACACCTGTAACATACATTTCCTGCAACAATAAACGACTCTCGTGAATACATTCCCCCTCGGCCACGCATTTTTTCAATAAACTTTATTGGCAGAAACGGGCCCTTTTCCGTGCTTTGGAACAGCGTTTTAAGTCGGACAGATGTGAATTTATTGGGGCCCGTCACTCTCCTCCCTGACTCGCCCATTAGTTAAGTGACAGGACAGGGCCCCGGGCAAACCTGCACCGATACGTGTGATTACGTTAAAAGATCGCGCAATCTGTTCATATTTACGTAATGAGCCCGACATTTTTGCTGATTGATTAAACTACAGGGTGTAAATGTTTTAAGGGGGTCTCTGATTTACGATCCGGCAAAGCTAAAAAAAGAGGTCGATTTATTTGTCTAACTATGAAAATGGGAGTTTCTGGTAACCGCTCTGTGTCTGAGGGCCGGGCTGACATCTCAGGGGTGACTTGAGTGATTCAATGGACAGTGAAATGTCTTTATGGAAAGACACGGACTCACTATGCATTATTGGTTTAAAAAAAGACAAGAGGTAAAGGGGGGAGGCCGTCAGCACTTTTTGTGTCGGGCTGGGCTGTTGAGAAAACTGACAGCATTTATCAGCAATAACTGTTATTTACGCGGGGGGATTTTTTAATCAACGTGACTGGTGTATTCAGATTAAATTAGAAGAGAAACAGAATCAATGACCTCCATATATTGCTCCGCTGCCTTATCAATTAGCTGTGATTTTTTGTACTGTGTCAGAGAAGGGCCCGTGTCATAAAGCGGGCCAGATGGCATTCGTCACCGCGGCTGACAAGTCACACAACTAAATGAGCTACTATTGATTCGCATGATTTTTCATCAGGCAAATTAAAAGCCGCAGTTTTCAGATCGAGGTTCAGTCTGCTGCTGGCTTCTTAAGAATTCTGTTCTCGCCCATTAAATCAAGTCTGAAAAGTTCAATGAAAACTCCTTTAAGTCCTTTATGTGAGAGTGTTAAAGATATCCTTAATCTGGTGAACAGGCCGGTGTAGTTTGTTTTCCTAAAACCCGGAAATCAGTTCCCTCGCACGGAGTCTGTGAGGGTTTTGAATTATTTTCGGTTAAATGCCTGAAATACGGTCTGTGTCCACCACAGGCTCAAGATATTTACATATTTTGTTCTACGATATAAAATACATTGTTAAATGTTCCACAATTTCACTATAAAGCGCTTATGTGTCTTAAAAACGGCTGTTGCTAACAAGTGGCTAAATGAGACTACAGCCTGGCCGACAGTAAACGTCATCACACTGACAACTGAATCTTATCTACTTGTGGATAGTTAGTTAGTTACAAACTATACTAACTCTAACCTTTAAACTTGTAGATTGATCAGTTTATAGAAAAACCTGTATGGTGACTGTGTACTAAGACGCTTAGTGGTGGTGATGTTTAAATAATGCGACCACCGTGTAGTCTGTTTATAGCCTGACATTAGCTTTTTACCTCTAGCAATTTCATTTGTGCTTTGAAAATCACATAAGTGGCGTTTATCTATGGGGATTATCTCACTGAACGAATCAGCCACGTCATAACTAAATGTGTTACATTATTAATATTTATTAAACTGAGACACATCTTTCAGCGCAGTCTCCTAAACAACATGTTAGCAACTTTCTGCATATCAGAGGCTACATCGGCTGCTATATTTACATTTCCACAAAACGTGTAATAGCACTTTACATTACATGCTTATTACGCTAGCTGACTTTTGTGCTGTTTCAAAATTGGTAAATGTGACACCACTGGATATTTTTAAGGTGAGCGCGAGACTCTTTTTAGCCGTTTTTGCGACGACAAAAGACAGATGTTTTATTACGGGAAGTCGAGCCATTTGCAGCTGTGTGTGGTGACAAAGCTGTGTGTTTTTAAGGATACCTGGACATACAGGTAGCTATTTAGAGGTAAAACTGAAAAAATGTTTTCCTTGTATAAACCAAGTGGTTTTGAGCTTAAACCAATTGTTTTGTGACGCGAACATATTTTGCCTTCAGTTAACTTTTGCGATGTAGCTCATTGTCATTTAGCCAGCAGTGCTAGGTGCTGGCTGAGGCGTGTAAGGAGGGGAACCAATTTTTAAAAACTTAAAAACATTGTTTTGTGTTTTTGATTAATGCAAGTGTTTTCAATGCATATTAATATATGAATTTCAAATGAAACGTTTTCACGGTTAAAGCCTTTCTGCTAGAAACATGGTGGATTTTTTCTTTGTATAGCCTATTTGATGAAATAGTGAATAATTTCCTAGATTAGTGTTGATATTCTTGGAAAACATTTCTGAAAAAGATTTCTTTTATCCACTTCATAATTTTTGAGTTGAACACACGAATTAAGCTTCTTGCATCAGTGTTTAAAAGCATTACTTCCGATCCTTGCACAGCCTGCTTTTTTTTTTTTTCGCAGGAGGGAGCCGGTGTCTGTCCACCCAGTTAGGAATGCATTTAATCACTATATAAACATGTGACTGTGGTCTGAGAGGGGGCTAAATGACACCACGCTGCATGTCCTCCAGTCTGCTCTTTAATCACAACCCTTACATGGCCGCCCAATAAAAACGCCCCGCGCAGTTACACACACTCATCACGCCGTTGCTCCTGGAAATTAAATTGGGCCTGTGTGACATCACCATCAGGCTTTTGATTGCTTTACTTCCTCTTCATTAACTTAATTATTTGGCTATCAGTAAACCCCACAAAGTAATTAATATCTGAGAGCCTTTGCAATAATTAAAACAGTTCACTGAGAATTACTTTTGATGTGATACAGCAGAAGGAGTGCAGTGGCTGTGGATGAACAGGAAGGAGAGGAAGAAGATGTGAAGGAAAAAGTTTTTTTGTCTTTTAATGCTGTATTGTTAATGAAAACATGGACCTTTTTCCCATGAGGGAAATTTTCATGAACCTTTTTTGTATTTCTTTCTTTTGGCATGAAATTTTGTTCATCCAATCATGTCCCAGAGGAGATGAACACGACTGACTTTGGTGATCCTCCGAGCTTTCTTGTTGTGCCATCAGTAGGTTGATATTTGTGGGTATGTGCCAAGTAATTAGAAATCCCTGTTCCCCTTCAGGACGAATTGTTATCTTGCTGGTGATCCCCTCTCTGAGCTCCATCAGACAAAAATGTCTGCTTTGGTTTTTGGCTGAATTCCAACAAAACAAATGACCTCCTCTTTGTTTATAGTGCTAATTAGCTGATGTTAGCATGCTAAAATGCTAAACTAAGTTAATGAACATGGTAAACCTTACACCTGACTTTAGCATGTTAGCTTTCTCACTGTGAGCAGGTTAATAAATTGGAATTGGCGTTTAGCTTAACACACCGCTGTGTGCAGACTCTTTCACTACATTCCACATTGCATCCTTTTTCTTTTTACTTTCAGCAACTACACACTGCAGCTGCCCTCAGAAATTACGTACTTTTTTATAATGCCTTTACTTAGCCTGTCTTGCTAATACATCCATCAGTCTGCAGCGTGAAATTTGCAACATAACTGAGCCGTCATCTCTCTCATCCGCTCAGTCAATCTGACAAATCTTCTGCTGCACAGAGATTTGAGGGTCACAACGGCCAGAAGAACATGCTGGCTTGCATAATTGCCAAATGCGACCAGATGCAGTTCAACGTCCTGGTATATTTTGACATAGTGCAATGTCTATGTGATAGAGAGCGGCAGTGATGACACATTTTTGTAGGCTAACCCAGAAGTTAGCATCATCCTGGATCCCTCGTCAATATGCCTTTGGGATTTTTATCATTGTAATTTGGATTGTTGCATAAAATAATGTCTGTAGCAAACACAGCACCACTTTTATGATTTTGGAATTGAAATTAAATCAGCATAAGTAAGAAGCTAATGTTGGGCTATAAACAATGTACATCATGGTTGCATGACTCTAACGTTACCTGGCACCTGTAAGCACTAAGCTATACATATTTGCTGTAAAACTGATCAATCTACAAGTTGAGAAGTTGCAGTTAGAACTGACTGCAACTAAAGTCTGCCTGTAGAGACGGACTGGCAAGTAGATGAGTCTCCGTGTTCGGCATGATTCCGTTTATCATCTGTGACGACCTCTGTAGTCTCATTTAGACGCTTGGATTAGCAAGGGCATAACAACTATTCACGTGTGGGATATTTACTGATGCATTCTATGTCATGGAACAAAACATAAACATCTCTTTAGAGTATGTTAACGGTTTGGCACCCCGGTATCTAAGTTGGTAGAGCATACTCCTCGTGTACAGGTGCCGTGTCCTCGCTGCAGAAACCAAGGGTTCAAATCTGACCTGTGCCCTTTCCTGCATGTTGTTCCCTCCCTCTATCACACCCCTGTCAATTCTACAGCTGTCCTATCAATGAAGGGAACACAAAGCTCTTTGAAACTTCTGTGTTGTGTTGGAGGCGGGTGCTTATATTTTTGTTAGCGGACTACATTTTGAAACTAATGTGAGCTATTGTTGCTCGCTGGTAGCGAGGCGGAGAGATACACTGAGACGAGGCGATCGAGAACATGCGTAACAACACATTCTTTAGGTTTTCTGTTGCAGGAAATCCGACCTGGGTCCTTCACAAAGAGATCCACAGTTAAACAATGAATACATTTACAATTCTACATTGTCTCATACAGCCCCTTTAACCACGGGCCGTATTTCAGGCATTAAACCAAAAACTAACTGATTTCGAGGCTAGGGAACCGTAAGTGCTACTAAATCTTTTTCCTGGCATACTAAACTGTATGGTAGCGTGGATACTCTCATTTGTTCTTTTCTTCTTCATCTTAAATTAAAACAAACACTTCAAGAATAGCACGACGACTTCCTGGAGGACAGTCGATACTGATCCGATTGCTCATTACTGGCCGCCCTTTGCGATCGTTGTTTTATTAATGCATTTATTAACGTTTGATGGGGCAAACCAATCAGGAACATCGATCAAAACGCGGCTCATTTTTCAGCTCTTCTTTATTTCCTCAAAGTCGTATTTGTTTTTAATTTCACAGTTACACCACAAACAAGTTTCAGATAAATACATGTACGATTCATCTTTGCAATCATTCAAATAAATTAGGTTCATTTACATGTAAGTGACAAGAACAAATCCGTAAACATCGTCGAGAACAAACAAAAAAAACAAAAAAAACATTGTTATTCACGGAAAAAAATGCACAAAAGTAAATGAGGACGTTCTCACCAGCGTTTGACATGTTTTCGTCTTCATGGTGCACTGTACATTCTCACGCTGTCTGAAACGCACCACAGTCCACTTGTCTCCCTTCGCCTCCTTCATTCATGGTATGCGTTCACTGGGTGGAGTTCCAGCTGTCAGTGGATGGAGCAAAGACAAAAGTGACCGGAAGGTGATTTGGCAGATGCTCGTGAAAACAGCTAAAATTTTTTAGGGGTGAAATGAGCATCTTCTTTTCGGCATGCTACGAAATGTACAGTACTTAGAGATGAGATTATTCAGAGATGGTTTACACAGTATATTTGTGTCATGATCCTGCGAGCGTGTGAATGATTAGTGATTCCAACGAATGTCCTGATTGGAGCACATAAACGTTCACAGAGCAGACAAGACAAAGATCTCCTCTGGTAACCTTAAACACAGACGTGTCCCAGTGAAATGTCTCTGTAATGTCTCTGGGTGTCTCTTCACAGTCCCGCCCCGATCTTCCTGTCACCTCCTCCCACCTGCACCCCCTCCAGCTCATCATCAGAGAAAGGGCTGTGTGGATTGTAGCCAATGTCAGTGCTACGCTGTAAGAAGTCCGTGGGTTGTGGCATCCCAACAGGGAAACCGTGCCTCGCTTCCTCCTCCTCCTCTTCCTCCTCCTCTTCCTCCTCGTCCTCCTCCTCTACCTCCTCCTCTCCGTCCTCCAAATCAAGATCAATCCCTCCGTCATCTGGATTCGCGGCTCGTCTGCTCTCGTCGGGTTTGTTGGTGGCTGCCTTTGCCCCGCCGCGTAGCCGCTGTGTCTCAGACTGGGCCGAGGCGGTGGCCTGCTCCTTCGCTTTCCGACTACGTTTCCACTTCATCCTCCGATTTTGGAACCAGATCTTAACCTGTGGAGAGATGACAGAGTAAAGAAAAGGTTATCAGAAGAAAATATAATCTAGAATTTGTCTGAACAGATTTAAATACATGTTTTTGTTATTAGATGATCATCATTTGCAGCTCGAGAACAGAAGTCACTCTCAATATTCTAAAAAAATAAAGATTCTCTGCCAGTTCTGGATGAGGGATCCCTCATCAGCCGAAGCTGTTCTGATTGTTAAACCCTCTCAGATTCTATAAATAAACTTGACTGGACTGATGCTGTATAAAAAGAGAAATTTGTCGACCTCAATCTTACGTTTTCTCAACAATTAAAAAGCAAATAACTTACTTTAATAGTCAAATCAGAGTCGAGAAATAAAAAATATTTGTAATTCAGAAAAAAATTGTTTTCCTCTTTGAATTTGCACTACGTAGGTTTGGAAAAGAAATTCAAAATCAGAAAGGGAAATATTTATAATTGAATGAGGAAATAATTAAAACTCAGACATATATTTTATTTCTTTCTTAACTGAATAAACAAGCCGTCCTCGGAGTGTAATTAGGTACCCAGAATGATGTTTAAAGAGAAACGAAGCTTCCTGCAAATATGATTTTAAATAAAGGAAACTGTGATATCCTACTGATGACATTTTGTTCAATTGTTCAGTTGTGAAAATCAATGAGTAAAATTTAATTCCCAAAACTACGTAGTGCACCTTTAAACAATTTAAAGAAACAAAAACTATAAATTGTCTGGTTTGTGGTGAGTTTTTAAATATATCACCATCTATGATCAAATACATTATAATTTTAATGTATAATCAACATTAGGAGAGTTAGAAAGGAATAAACAACGGATGAATAAACAATCTGACACACGCAGAGCATTGAAGTCCGACTTCAGTTCTTTGTGAGGTAAACTCAGCAGCTGAGGCTGATAAAACATCAATACACAAAATGTGACTGTTGTGCGATGTGCTCCTCTACACAACCTGTTTGTTAAATTCGTTGATGAGATGATTTTTAGCCGCCACATTTTGTTGAGAAATCAGTTTTAAACCAGGTATGATGCACTTTCCTAGAATTAAAAGATATTCAAAGAATTGATCTTTTAATGGCTCCCATACGCTACTGCCTGATTGTTATTTATATGGTTTATATAGCTCATGTTTTTTTTAAGGTGGTGATTTATGTTATTTTTTAGGTTTTAGATCTTTTATCTTTTTTACCTCGACACTGTGAATAAAAGAGATTTTTGATGACACTCAGACTTTCTAAATAAAAAATACATTAGTGTGTTACCTACAGGAGTCATCCGAGAAATGTGCCTGCTCTCATTCACTTTAGTATAAGTTTGATAAATATCCTGTTATCCTTTTGGATGACTGAGCTGTGTTGGTTTTGGAGTTTTCATCATGTTGGGTTCTCCCCTCATTCTTATTTCTGTGACTGTTTCCCTTGAAATGAAGCCGTTGGCTCTCGCAGTGGACCCAGTTTCTCTCTTACCTGTGTTTCAGTCAACATGAGTGAGGTGGCCACTTCGAAGCGTTTGGGCCTGGACAGGTACTTGTTGAGTTTGAACTGGTTCTCCAGCTCCAGCAGCTGCTGGCTGGTGAAGGCGGTGCGGGGCCTCCGGCACTTCCCCAACAGACCAGACTGAGGGCCCGCTGGAGGTGGAACAGAAGAGTGATCAGTCTTTGGCTCCGTGGTTTGACACCTTTTTTCTTATTTGACAGCGGCCAACAAATCCTCATGAATTCACTTGATTTTTTATAGGAGATTTTAGCCTTAACACATAATAATCCAAGTTATTTTGAAACATCTGGCCATAAGAGAAGATTCAGGTCTTAAATGAGTCTGAAATATTTGGCCAATAACTGCCACTGTAGACTTATTTATATTATACCAAGGACATAGGAAGTTCAATGTAATGTTGTGGGTGGGAACAGGCACACATATGCCCGCACTCTGTGGCCATCATTAACTGTAATAGCTTTACTCCGGTTTATTGTTGACGGGGGACGCAGCAGAAGCGGGCACAGAGGCCATAAAAACACAGGCATGCCATTAACTTAATGAAAATTCAATGAAGGCTTTTGGGATTTTATTGATGAACTACAGGACGTTTTAGGTGTTTGTTTATAGTTTCTTCATCACACAAAGACAATTTTCATCGGGTTGGCGTTTATGGAGGAATAAATGGGCCAAAATTCAAATATGACACACAGATAAGCAGTAAAAGGAGGCTGACAGGGACGGTATGTGGCTGTTACTGACACAAAATATATGAACATCTCCTGCTTTTTACCCTGAGTGAGATAATATACAGAGAGTACTGGAAAACCTTAAAAAAAGGCTGTAAATCATGGTTAATGTGTATTATGTATTTTTTTTTACAGCTTCAATAAACAAAATTCCAGTTTTTTGTATTGTAGGCTATTAGTCTTTTTTTAGAACAGAAGGACAAATCATCCTATATAATTTAAATACTAAATCAGTTGGTGTTACTTTGATAATTCTGGCAATTAAACAAAAAAACAAAAACAAAACAACAACAAGAAGAAAGAGCTTCTGACATTAAATGATTAAACCGGCATATTGTAGCTAATCTTAAAATGGGCCTAATAATAATAATGATAATAATCTTGCTCTGTCGAAACGTTACTGAGATTTATTTGACAATCACTTCGTGTTCAATGAGTTTATGACACCTCGGCGGTTCTTCAGAGGTGAACCCGCCTCATTAAATCTTCTCCTTCCTGCTGAACTGATAACAGAAGACGGTTCATAACTGACACACTTTTTCTGTCTCTGACGAATTCTAAAACAAACATGTCGCACCTGTCTATCGTGCCTGACGGGCCTTAAAAACACTCGTATCTGTTTATACTCACAGCTGTAATCTGGCAGTCGCGGCATCATGATCCCAGCGCGGATCCAGTGCTCCAGGGGCAGAGACCCCGCCATGGCGGCCGCCTTCAGGTGCTCTGGGTAGGTCTGTGTTAGATGTGTGAAGCCCGTGTACGCGAACGCGGGGTGCTGGCCACCCAACGCTGACAGCGGGTACATGGGTGCGGGATACATGCCGGGAATAGAAGCGAGTCCTGGATGCGGGAGGTTGAGGATGCCCGGTTTGGGGATTAGTCCTGTCTGAAGTTGCGCGGCCCGCGGGGACGGGGTGTCCGCACGGCGGCAGGAGACCGGGCTGCCTGCGGGGCTGTCGCTGCTCAGACCCGGGGAGAGGTCTCTGCTCACCCGGTTGGTCTCATCTGCGAGCAAGGCGTCAATTCTGAAGTTTCTCGATTTCTCCATGACGGCTTCGCTGAAGGGGGGACCGCAGAGTAAACGCGTAAAGTTTGGACGGGCGCGCACCTGTGCCGTGCCTCAGCGCGCAGGAGCCTCTTCCACTCACAAACTCATGCGCTCTTCTTCTTCTCGGAAAAAAACGCAGACTGGACGGATAAGTTATAAATAAACATAAGACATTCTTAGCTTATATCTTATTGACTAAGACAATAGACTACTTTTTAAAAGAAGCTTTTTAAATTACCGTTTGCACGCGCGCCTCTCCATCTATTTCCTAGAAAAGAAAAGCACCCAAACGCGTCACGCTGCAACATCGCGTCCGTCCCGATCTTCGACACCAACTTCAGACAAACAGAGGTGTGTGTGTCTCACTCCATCAGCACGTCCTCCTCCACCCCTGCAAGGGGCCGGTGCGAGCGGGGATTGGCTGGAGTCTGAGCTGCTCTGACGGGCCTCTAATCAGCTAATTACTCGCTCGTTTCTCCCCCCAGAAAGCATTCAGAGTGAGGTAATGTCCAACCCCTGTCCCGCCTGCGAACACCTTCAACTGCATCAAAAGCGCGGAGGTACATTAGAAGATTAGCCAATTGTATTCTCAGTATCTATCTTACTGCCAGCTCCTCGTACCCGCCATGATTTCGGCTTCCACATTGCCATAAATAAAGATATATATTTACACCAGACCAATAATCAGTGCTGAGAACATCCTCCACATCTTACACACGGATACTGGCTGTTTTTTCTTAAGGTTATTGGATGCCTGATCGGTGTCCACTCCACTCCAGTATTTAAATCATTAATATTAACGGCTTGCTTGATTCTCATACTAAGGCCACAGCGATGCTATTAAACTTTACGACCAAGAACTGCACACAAACCGTATAAAAAGTGTAATGGCTCGGCAGAAGAAGCTATAAGTTAATTGGCCTTCTGCTTAAGGTGAACTAATGTCAGTTAAAGGCCCGAGGAGGCTGAGGAGAAGTCTGATGGCCGCACGTCTGTCGGCTGAGCAAGTGAGAAGAGGCCACATCACCAACTAAAGTGAAACCTTGTGGAAATAATAATAATAAAAAAAAGAACAAAAAGGCTATGATAAAGTGTAAAGCCGTGGTTCTAATTGTGCTGCAGGTTATTTCAATTAAGACAATGCTGAGACTTTTAATCAAACCATTTTATATTGAAAATGCTCAAGATCTTAGAGTAAACTTAATTTAAAACACAAACTGTCTTTTCTTTTCTTTTTCTTTTTATAAATGCAACCTTTCAGTCACAGATTCCAAACATTTTTCAAAATAAACGTATTGTTGATCCCCCAAACAACCAAAGCCCCCCCCCCCCCCAAAAAAAAACTGTATAAACCAATAACACAGTTTTTAATTCTAAAAGGTTCATTTCACCTATATTTTCTCTACATTTTACCACTGTCTAAATTCTGTTTCAAAGACCAGTACTGAATATTCTATTTATTCAGAAAGTTACTTATTTGCTGGCGTAAAACTGATCTCTTTTTTTAAAAATGCAGAATATAAAAATAGGTCTTCTGTAATCCTGGAAGCCTATACTCCTCAAATAAAGCCTACAGTTTAAGTTGTAGGATGCAAAACACATTCAAATAGCAGAGGAGATGAGCTCAGTGTCCGGAGGCCCTGCACATGCTCTGTCGCAGACTGAGTTGTGGTGTCCAGCAGACAACAGAGCTAAAACAGTTGGTCAGCCTCAAATAATTGGCATCAATTTTGGCAATTGATTTTTTTCACAAATTCACAAGTTGCAGTTTCCAAAATATGAATATTTTCTGGTTTTCTTCGTCGTCGTAGAGGGAACATCTATGAGCTTTTGCCTGTGGGTCAAACAAAACAAAACATTTTAAAGATTTCACCTTGAGCTGGGAGGGTAGATGAATATTTCCACCAAAGGACTGATCGAAAAAGTAATCGGATTAATTGATATATTGAAAAGAATTGTTAGTTGCGGCCAGGGATGTCACAGTATCAGATTTTCACTACACCATTTTCACGGCCAAATAAATTCAAGATATCAATATTATGGCGACATCGATAGAAAATGTAGAAAATAATCTAATTAATATAACTGATTATAAGATAGTGTCAATCCTATCCTGGTGTGCACTGGCATATTGATACATACATGTTTTTATATACCATCTTTACAACCAGATGCATAAGGCCGAACAACTTCTCTGGATTTTTCAAACATATAATCCTTTATTATTTACACTATATATATTACATTTATTATACAACTATTTATTTATTTTCTAACTTTTTTTTTATCACGATTGTGGTGAATATCGCGATATTGCCACACCCCTAGTAACAGCCCCTCAGACAATATGATTAAATCAGTTCCTTGCAGAAACGGAACTCTGTTCTTGGACACAGTCACTGGAGGAGTTTCATCAGAGGCCTCCTGTGTTCTCCTTGAGCAGGCAGACACCTTGAACATCTGCCGGCGCAGATGCGTTTGCTGTAGATGTCACAGTGTTACGGCCTTAATCCAGACTGCGGCTCCGGACTCCACCCAAAAAACCTCTAAATCGTGTATCTGAGGAAATTGGAATCCATTCTGCAGATATGAATAAAACTGAATCATTTCCGGACCCCCGCTCACGATATGTAATTGGCTGGTTCGTGCGCGCGCGTGTGGTTGACCTCCAGGAAATTGGAGCGCGGGCTCTCGGGTCTCTCTCTCTCTCTCTCTCTCTCTCTCCCTCTCTCTCTCTCTCTCTCTCTCTCTCTCTCTCTCTCTCTATCAGGCACAAGTTGCTTTCTGCTTGTCTCTCTCTCTCTCTCTCCACCTCTTCCTCCCCGCAGAGCCTCGTTTTCTTACTTTTATGATTTGAAAGTAATTTAAGTATCCAGGCCCGGGATACATCGCTCACTCGGGCCTGCTGACAAGAGGCGCACAGATTAAATTGAATGGGAAGGCTGCAAACTACTCCAGTGTCAGCTGAGCGTCGTCCTCCCTGAAGGGATCAAATGGTGCTGTGTGTGTGTGTGTGTGTGTGTGTGTGTGTGTGTGTGTGTGTGTGTGTGGTGTGTGTTTGTGTGTGTGTGTGTGTGTGTAAGCCAATGAGCCATGAAGTCCAGCATTAGTTTTTTTTTATTTTTATTATATTGATTAAAAACAGTTACATTTCTTTCAATGCTTTAAATGTATGCTTAAAAATGCGCTGAAAGTGCACGCACATCTTTAAACAGTTGAAAATGAGAGGCTAAAGTAAGTAAGGAAACTAGTTAGTAAGAAGGGAAGTCAGTGAATGAATAAGTAAAGAATAAATTAATAAAAGAAGATAAAAGATGATTTTTGTGAAGAAACATTATGACACGCAGGGATATTTAATAATCTGTTTGGTGTCTCCAGGGGAAATGCTCCCTGTTGGGCCACCGGTAGACATTTGTCATTTTCTTTCTGTTCTCACTTTGTTATATGGGTGACAATAGTGCACCTTATAGCTGGTTGCCCCTCGCCATAGCATAAATGGCCGTGGCCGCAGTAACTTGCCGGCTAGCCAGTTTCTATCCCAGCTTGTGGCTACTGCCGCCACAATAATGTTGTAGTTATAGTTGTGAAGTCTCCAGAAGCCCTGTGATCCCAAATGCATTTGAAAAGACGTCATTTACGCCCTGGACATAATGATTTCTCACATTCTGGCTAAATTTTCATTTCTTGGTGAATTTATCCCTTAAATAAAATGTCAGTTAATTGAATTATGACTGAACTGACTGTGCCTTGCGATGCCCCTGAAGCAATTATGTCAAGTTACAGTCGAAGTTAAGCATTTATCTTCCTAACATTGCTGCACAGGACAGGAGCAACATGTTTCCTAAATGGGCTGCTGGTGCAAGATCATCTTTCCTCCATGTATCAAACTGTTTAACTTGGCGGGAAAAAAGGACACGTTGGAGATTTGTAGGAGTGGTTTGCCTTTACAAAGATATCCAAGTTCAGCATTTTTAGCCATGCTATTGGTGTGGTGATGTTGTTTGGTCCACCACTTTGACATGTTTTAACAACTATTGGATGGAGTAAGATAGCTTCTCAATTTTGATCTAGATCAGATCAAAACGTTATTTGTCCAACAGAGCCACTATGGTTCGTGAGAAAAGCTGTACTCCGTGTTAGTGCTACTTAGCCAAAGTTTAACTAAGGTAACTAATAAACAGTATACCTGCAAAAAAATCTGCATTTTAGCAATGTCAATGTGATCATGTTAGCATGTTAGCATTGGCATTTAGCTCAGTGTACTGTTGTTTCTTCGGGCAGCCACATAGAGCAGCTAGCATGGCGCCGACACTCTTGGCCTTGTTTTCCTTTTGCTTCACACCTTTAAATAGCCGAGGTGGTGATGTGAGCCTATATTGATCCATTAGGGAAAAACCTTTCAGAGGTCAGGGTCAGCCACAGTGCATCACAACAGGACTAGCAGGATTTACTGTGTTGCTGATGGACACTTCAGCAGTAGGTGTTCACAACTAAGTCAAAAACAGTAACAAGCAAGCCGCAGATCATCAAATGAATAATCTGATTGCACTGATCTCAGTGGAAGGCTGCTTAACACTGAATCAGATATGCCTGACTTACCCTTTAAGCATGTCCTCACATGCACGTGCCCTCTTGAACCCTTTGCGGAACTCTTGAGATGCAGCACACAGCCGTCACACCGTGAGAAGACAACTGTGTTCAAAGAGACCGCCGGCCCTTGACGTTGCACTACAAAGCCAGAGTTTATCGACGAGTTATGCGTCAGTAAACTTAGTGGCCAACAGGAGTTTACTGAAACATTAAAGAGCTTATCAGCAATTACAGGCATATTTTTCAATCATTACCACAGCTCTGAGACAGCTTGCCCTGTCCTAAAACTAATCCAGGTGCTCTCTGTGCGCAGGCCTAGTCAGCACATTGTTGACTCCCGTTGGGTCACTGATCCTCGCTGATTTATTTAACCTGCTGATAAGCTCCTTTCTGATAGATGATAGATGAGAAAGTTCAGGAGCTGAAACAAAGCAAATAAGGACCTTCCAGGGATTGTTAGTCTGATAACATGGATGATATAAAAACAGGTCAGCATCATGCAATGGGCCATGAAGACACGGACTCTTCCATTCAACTTTCCAGATGTGTTGATCGATTCTGATTCAGCGTGCTTTGGAAGCGTGTGTTTGTTCATGCTTTGCAAATCCCCACCTCTGCTCTTCCTTCAGGTTTGGTTTTCCCAGAAGACCTGGAGTACGATGTCCGGACCGCGGCTGATGAATGATCCGGGTGCACAATGGGCTTTCTGTGACGCGAAAATCAGCTCCCTGTACCCTTGGTAATTAGACTAATTCCCACAGTGTTAAAGGCAGCCAATAAATCAGCTCGTGTTCTGCCAGACCTTGAGACCAAAATTAATGTCGTCTCATTAAGGAGATAAAAGTAATTTATTAGAGTTTTACTTCTCGTCTTACTCTCCGTGCCCTGTCCCCATCATTTATTAACCAATATTGAGCTTTGCCATATGACATCTAGCCCGCTGGATGTGAATCTCCTTTTGTCTGTCTTTGCTACTTTGGCCCGTTCCCACTCCCATCTCTTTCATCAGGTGTATATCAGCACTTTCAGGAAATGCTGGTGGAGATAAAGTGTTTGCTGAGCCTGGAATCCATGTCATTAGTTGAACTTTTTTTTTAAATCGGTGGTTTATTTCCAAGGGAGAGCCAAATAAATGCCTTACCAGACTGTCCAAATCTCTCTTGGCAGAGTTAATGCTCCTGGTGAACAAAAACCATTCCGGTAATTACATTGTGTTGTTCAAACTGTAATTATGAGCAGCCAAACATCCAGATGTCAGGGAGTTCTGACAGCTGCAGCTTCGTACTTTTGATTCGCTGAAAAGACCGACAGATGTGTGGAGAGATGACCTGGCCACACGGCTGCAGAGCCACTGCCACCAGAAGTTGCATCTAGATAAAATCCAGAATATCACCACAAAAGCAAGAAATTAAAGGGTCTCCATGTAACAATTTGTCATAATTTACATGCTCTAATCACTTTTTTATGGGCCACATGTGAGCGTATTGTAACTTGATGTGACTAATGAGACCTTCCCTGTTGCTCTCTGTTGCCTATATAAGCCTGTGGACGATTTATTTCAGAATCAGAATCAGAAAAACTTTATTGTCCCCTGCAAGAAGCAGTGGAAATTCGTCTTTGACGTGTTCACAGATGTGCATAGAAAAAAAACAAACACAAGTTAAAACACAGTAAACGTAAAAACCGGCAACACAATAAAATAAAATAAATACAGTGCAATACGTACAATACAGAATGAGGACATTAAAAAGGATTTTATAATGCGTTGTTGATGATGTTGATGGCGGATAGGATGAATGATTTTTTCACTATGTTTGTCCCAGCTAGTGGGACCCTGTAGCGAAATGGAAATGGAGTCTGCTATCATAAACTACAACACAGAGCCACAGAGCCCCTTTTAGCCAGTTTACATGGTGTGACTACAAAGCTAGCAGCGGGGGGTAACCATCCTGGAATAATTCATGGACAAACCCAAGTCGGAATAATGGGAAGTTTTCCTTCTCTTCCCGTAGTCCTTACATTGCGTGAGCACAGCATTATGCCAAAGTGATATTGTCTGAAACCAGGAAGGCTGACACTAGCCTACAACTGGCCCTTGTGCCGCTAACTAGAAGTAAATGAGACTGTCCTCCTAATAAAATGATAGCGTCACTTGTTTCAGGAAGTGCCCCAAATAAACACGAGAATACATTAAGGTGACGAAGCCCTCGTTTCTAGTAAGTATGATAAGAGCAAAACAGGAAGTACACTGACGTAATTCAACAACCCCTCAGACTCCGACACAGGAGCTGACACTCAAGGTTTACAGAAAAAGGTTTAAGAAAGTTGCATTCAGTCATCTAATTCCAAAATGTGCCGCTTTCGCTCTGATGCAACATCCTCTCACCCACTATCCTGCCAACAACACTATCTGATTGGTAACATGCCACAGATAACAGCCTATACACACTGAATTATCTGAAACCGCAAAGTTACTAGTAGAGAGGAAGTCTAAAGTAGTAGATAAAGTAAAGTACCTCAAAACTGTACTTAAGAACAGCACCTGAGTAAATCGTACTTAGGTTTATTCCAGCACAGGTTGTTTGAAATTTTGGGACAAAGAGTTTCATTGTTATTGCAAAAAAAAATAAATCCGGCCTGGTGGCAGTCTATATCGATATAGATATCAATCTGTACGCGGATGGTATCAGTTTTCTACAGCCATCACACCGTGCAGTCAGTATTTACCGCAGAATGTTCACTTATGTGTCATTGCAATGGTCTGTCTGCAAGTCCTTACTATACATCACTGTGTGAGCCCCCTCACATTTGATCCTCCTTGTGCCTGAAGACGCTCAGCCACACTCGGCCACTGTGTGTATTGGTCGAATGTATTTTCAGTATAACATTTATTTGAGCTGTGAAGTCCAGCAAACGCCAAAGATGGATGGATTAAAAGATGGAATCAGATCTTTTAAAGACTCTTGACTATCATATAACTATTATATTGGTGAAGCATGGTTTAAACTGTGTAATGGTGATATACTCACCCTACCTACCCGGCCTTTAGGTTAGGTAACACTGTTGCAGTAGTACTAAAGATATCTAAACAAATGCCTAGTGTCAAAATGTAAAGGATTCATCTAATGACAGAGTATCTGATCTGAACAGCTCCCATACATCTTCCGGATACACTCTTAGCTAATCAGTGGCAGCTTAGTAAAGCCGACACATTAGATAAACCACAATGGAGGCAGAACAAATAAAACAGCACAGGTTCAGAGTCTGCTTAACATCTAAATTGGGGAATTCCAACCTTCAACTCTCCAATCTCTTTCCCAGCTCACCTGTTTATTTTTTTCCACACTGGAAACAAAAGCTTCCTTTCAACATTATCCAGTCCAGTGTGAGTTTTATGACCATTTAATGGGTCCGTCCATCTAACAGCCCTGGGTTTTACTGTCACCCATACAAGGGCCCATTGTGAACAGACATGGGTAGATAGGAGATAAATACACCTTATCAGCCACAACAACACATCATTACTTTCACCCTGCTATCTCACCGTCTCGCTATACCATGCATTATCTGGCCACTTATGAGGACATTCAGAGCCATCGAGTGCTTTGAAGATTTCCGCCAGTTGGCTGTTTGCTCTCTCTCGGTTTCATTTTTGCGGATCACCTCAGTTTCAAAGCTTAACTCTTTTTGTCTCTGTGATACTATTCTATGTCTGTGAAGGGCAAGCATCGGCTTCTCTCCGAGAGAAACAGGTGGCTCGGAAAACAGAAGGAAGTGTCCGCCGATCGGACCATGACCACCTTATAAGAACAAGCCCTCAGTCTCAGTCTTTCATTCTGTCCACAGTCAGGCTTCTGGACACAGACGGTCATTTTAAACGGCTGTTACATCCTTTTAAACCAGTTTGTTTTATATAAACCATAACAAAATGTTTTATTATATATGTTATAAATCCTGCTGCTTGTTGTTTCCAGTGTATTGACATGTGAGTTTTGGAGTTGTGTACTCTGCTTCCCCAGGGATCAAGAAAGTTGTCTGAATCTGAATCAGTGTCTTTCAGTCCGCTGAGAGCCACACTTTGCTGTGGAAAATGACATTCAAATCTGCATCTAATTGCCACTCTGGGAACGAGTCTTATTGCTCCTGAAAGCGTGTTTTCTGTCATGCTTTCCGCTGTGAGGAAATCGCCCACTGCCATTAGCACTCAGGTAATGTCTTCTTATTGCCCAATTTACCTGTTAACACTAACCAAAGGTTACTGAGGGCAGGAGGACAGACATGCAGTGAAAGATAGTGAGAGCCAGACACAGGCAGTTTTGTTTTTCAAATAAAAAGAGAAAATTAAGGTTTAAGTCCACAAAGTGCAGCAAGACTTCTCTCCATTTTTGATTACTATGTCTGCCAGTGACTTTACACGTGTCCGTTTGTTTCTTGGTTGGCTTGTCAGCAGGATTACACAAAAACTACAGAAGGGATTTCCATGAATCTTGGATGGATGATGAGCCCCAACCTAGAACAGACCCCGTTAACTTTTGGTGCAGATCTGGATAAAGGGATGGATCCAGGATTGTTTTTCTGTAAAATTGTGAGATAGGGCTAGATAGAGACTCATCCATTTTCAGGGGATAATGCATGGATATGAATGAAAAAATAAAACAATATGAAACAACATGTGTTTAGGTGGATGGTATCTATGAGTGAGTATAATATGATGTTGATCCTAGAGCTGGTGATCATAAACAATGGTAAGCAGTTATGGGTGGTTTAAAAATCAGAATAGGGCTATCTGACAGTTTGATTTTGGATTGGGCTTGATTAAATTAAGGGGGACTGTTGAGCCTAGGCAGAGGTATACACTCTACCCTGTGCCAATCTAGTAGTAGTATTTTTTATGGATTGAACAAGCAAGATATTACATGTTAATTTAGCAAATTTGTTACCTTTGGATTGTTTCCCACGTCTCGGGTATTAATTCTAAGCCAAGTAAACTGCCTGCCAGCGTTAGCTTACTTATTTAGCTTACTTACTTATTTACCGCACATACATGACAGTTTTATGGTTCTTCTTATCCTCAAGAAGACAGCAAATTAATTTACCTTCTTTAAGAGTTGTAAGAAACAGGTCTAATGTCCTGTTTATGTATAAATGTTTTTGAGTCCAATAAATACATTTAGTATTTTTCATAACTAAAGCTTCTAAAGATAAGGAAAAGAGGGGTTCAGGGTTTAAGAGTTTTATATTCAAAACATAATAATCCGTGTGCATGTAAGCTGTCCCTGAAACATCCGCATGATAGCATGCGGATGTTTCAGGGTCTCATTCAAGATTTGATGTTACCTTTTCCTTTAGAGTTAATCATACAGACTTGCCACATGCACACACATGTTGAAACAAAGTTTCATTTCACCAAATTAAATCTAAAGATCTTAAGTTGCTGTGAGCTATGCATGGCGGGACACGCAGAACAGAAAACAAATCAAATCAGGCTAATCTCTTAAGCAAATGAACCTCTTTATGGTAATGCTAGTAGTGCCACCTCCCATAAGGTAATTTCCGTGAGGACGCAGTCAATATTCCAAAAAATTTAAATGAATTGATCAGTCACTTGACTCTGTCAATAGACTAATGGAGCGCTGTTAAGATTTGTCAATCCATGAAGTTATGGCATAGGTAAATCACGGCATTGTGGTGTATTTTAATGGCTCTCGATTGATCAAAACGTCGTCAGAGGTGTGACAAAGTACGGTCAGTCAGGCTCCTTTGGCGACACTTCTGATGAAGTGACTAAACAGGCTGAATACTCTCACAGAGTACCGAGAGACAGATTTCTAGTCATTTAACTTCATCTTAGCACATTTCACAGGTAACACAGTTTTTTTTCCTTTTACTTTTATTAACTTTACAGAATGGGGCTGTATCAAAGTAGTAGTATTGTTTTAGCCTGATTCACACCCCAGCACAATATTCACTGGCTTTAAGGGAACAATGAAAGTTTCAAGTGTTTTAAATACAATCGTTCAATTCATATTTATTTTCTTCACTCCCTGGTCATTATATTGGCTCTATTTATGGCTACAAGGGTAAAGAGGTCAGGGAACTCATACCTCTCTGTCAGCGTGCTAATTGGTTTGAATAAGCCGCCCCTCCTCCCAATAAACTACACGTGCTCAATCTTTAAGGTAGCCTAAATCATTTTTAGTTAGCCTGTCACAAAAGGACAAATTCTTCACCTCGCTAAAGTTCAAAATGTGCTTTGCAGGTCTCAAACGTGTTGATATTTGTTTTATGATTCTGACTTCATTCTTCAGTATTTTGCTTGTTTTGGTTTTTGTGTTGTACAGCACTTTTGTTTAGCGTGCTGCATGTACTCAGTTTATATCCTCCTTCCACGCCTGAAAATCATTGGGGGAAAAAATTAAAAAAAACAACACCTCCCATATTTACATAGCTAAATCTCATGTTTATTGACATTTGGTTTTGTTCAAATATCCTTATGAGATTAGCTCTGTTTGTGATATTGTGTTTGCTCTTAGTGCGCTGACGTGTTGAGTTTCAGGAAACGTTCCAGATGTGCCAAACTGGGACTGGTTATGAGTGAGCTAACTGAGGAATTAGCAATTCCATAATTGGTCGTTCTGCCAGAGGTTCTGACAAGCTGAGATGATGAAGCGCTCACTGAGGGATTTGTCTCCTGCTCTGTCTTCACACTGTGCCCAGAACAGAAAACTTCAGTCATTGATTATAACAGGGGTGCCCAAACTTTTTCCCTTAGAAGGCCAACAGGGAGGCTTAAAATCAATCAGAAATGAAAAATGCTTATTTAACCATTTTAGATTACATCCACGGCCACACTGTGCACCTATTTAACGATATACGGCAACAAATGTACAGCCACCCTTTGTCTTTGTGCAACACAGGTCATGACTTCTTTCCGTAAAACTACAAAACAATGCATGTGAAAATGTCATGTTTAATGAAAATTACCTGCCTGATATGCAATAAAAAGGTTGCCATTCCCAGGAAAATAAATAACAAAACACAATGCAGTACATAAATGGCAATAACATCAGCCCCCTTCTTTCCTATTGGGTTTTTGCAGCCTGCTACTGAATGACCCAATGCCCGGTACTAGTCTACAACCCGGTGGTTGCGGCAGCCACAACCAATAGACAAAGATGTGTGTGTGGTTGACCCTTCAAATGGACTACAGACCAGCAAAGTGAGTTCTGTGTGTGTCACATCATCAACACTCATCCAGCACGAGCAGGTGAGGGTCATCCATGTGCGTGAGCGTACCATAAGATCAGCTAAAATGTTAAGGTTGTTGTCGGTTTGTCTCGACATGCTCAGAGAATGACGGCACTCTGACTGTCTAACCATCGAATAGATGATATTTATGAGATATAGTTCAGATCAACAATCAATGGGACATTAATCCTCTTGTTTAAAGAAAACTTAAGACACATCTGCACCTGTGAACCTCGGGGTCAACAGGTGTTGAAGCTTGTCTTGAAAAAAGTAGCCTGTAGTGTGACAGGCACTTGATGTTTGTCACATAATTGACAATTTGAAGTCAAAATGTTCGTTAAGGTTGGGCTGCTGATTGTCAGTCGATCGGAGCCCCCAGCTAGTTCAGCTACAGCTGTTCGGTTTCCTTTTAGAAATTTATGGTGGGACTTTGGATTAAGACGGTAGAAACATCAATGTGAAAAATAAAAGATCCTATTACATCTTCATTCTGTCTGAAGTCTTAAATAATAATATAGTTATACCTACTATTTTCAAAACTCACTGAATCTGCCTTTAATGTCCTTCATTGTCCTCTCTATTTTCTTTCAGCGGCTCCCCCTCCCTCAGGCTGTGGGCCTGCCCTGACAATGCAGCATTATGGAAATAAATTGTTCCATTAGGTGCATTGTGTTCTGTCATCAGGCCAACCACACTGGGTTATTAATGGACACAGCCGCTGCTTTGATTAAGACGGGAGATTTATGAAAAAACACGCAGCGGTGGCATGTCACTCAACATAGTTTCCCTCACTGAGGTGTGTTCACACAGAGGTTTGCTCACAGGAAGTGACCTTAGGAATGTCACCAAAGTGGAGGAACCATTTCCTATTTGGACAGACTGATATCGAAAGACATGGAGTAAGCGGATTAGAGCTGCCACAATTGATAGATTAGTCGACTAGTTGTCAACTATCAAATGAATAGGCAAATATTCTGATAACTGCTTAATCAGTTTGAGTAATTATTTTAAGAAAAAAGTCTAAATGCGCTGATTCCAGGTGATTAAATGTGAATATTTTTAGGTTTCTTTGCTCATCTATGACAGTAATCTTTGGGTTATGGAAAAAACAAGACATTTGAGTTTAAAAGCAATTGTAAGTTGCAGCCCTTCTCTCCGTTCAGGTCATTTAAATAAGACGTAAATGTATTTAACTTGTTTTGCTTTGATACTCTGTGTGATGTGTTGGCTCTGAGGCTGTAATATGGCACAGCTGCGCCTCAAGCTAAATGCTAATGTCAGCATGCGAACACACTCACAACGACAATGCTACCATGAGGATGTTTAGCAGGTGTCATGTTTATGTTCACCTAATTAATTGTTGAGTGTTAGCATGGCAGCATTTCATAATTGGCGTTAAACTCAAAGTACAACTCAAGATGATGGGAATGTCATTAGTTTCACAGTTATTTAACGCCAAGTGTTTGTCGACCATTGTTTTAAAGCCTCGACTTTGACATTATGGTCGAAGCTATCTTGGTTTTTGGAGCCAGAAGTGACCATATTTAGATGAGCGGGTGGAGCTGTGGAGGATCTCCCAAGGACATGCTGTGGTCGCGACATGTCATTCACAGTGCAGCCACAGTTTACTCTAAAAAGGACCATAATTCACTCAGTGAACATCATGTATTGAAGAAGACTTGAAACTAACCATTGAGACCACAAACTCATTCAGAAACTGTTTACTGGGGTAATAAATCAAGTGAGAAGTAGGGGTCATATTCTCATAAGCTTACTTACAGTCTTGTTTTAGATCAGTGGAATTGCCCCCTGCTGACCGTTAAAAAGAATGCAGATTTAAGGTACCTCCACATTGGCACCTTCTCAATAGTTTATATGGCTAACATACTGGATAGATGAACAGAAGACTGCCATCTACCAATCTGCTCGTTATACTGAATATCTCTAAGACTAACACGAGGAAGTCAGGGTGTTAATGCAAGCTTGCTGTTGGACAGAGAGCCAGATATATCCCCTTAAATATGTTGCGATGGCGGTTTGAAATTCACAAGCACCTTTCAATGTCAATGTGACCGATCCAACACTTAACGGGACACCGTTTAGTTTTGCTAACAAAGACTTCTGCAAAACGTGACAGCGATGTAAGAGTATGTTTCAGTGAGTGCAGCATATCAGAACAGTGTGTAGGCTACATGTTACTTCTGTTGGTATTATACAGGCCTTAGTCACTCCCTCTCCACACAGGTGTGTGTGCGTGCGAGTGTGACTGATCCCATTTATCAGGCCAGTTAACCCCTGGCAGCAAGTAGTAATTCGGAGCAGGAGACCAGAGGGGGATGCAGGCACTCGCTCTAATTAAATCCCCCCTCCACCTACACAGACTGCCTCCCCTCCTCCTGCAGGAGAGACACTGACCTTCCAACCCGGCCTCCCCCCTGCTGCCTGCGTCTACCACCTCAGCTCTGCAAACTGCAAAGTGACACATAGAAACAGTTTTCGGCTCTGAAAGGAGTTTACACTTCAATCTTTACTGTCACTAACTGAGGCGACAATACATTATTTCACCGTTGAGATCATAAACTACAGATTCAATTCAGATTAAAGTGTTTGTACGTCACATCACACCGAGCTTAATGAGAGAAGGTTCTCGTCCCTCCTTGCTCAGCGCTGATACACACTGATACACTGATTAATCTAAGTCACAAAGCCTCATATAAACACATAACGACTGAAATCGCCTCAATCAGCTTGCAAATAATCAGCACAGGAATTTTCTATGTTATAACATTATGATTAAATACAAAATAGGCAGAAAATGATGAAGGTCTAACACTGAATATGTGCTTATGTGTTTTAGCCACAGTAGTGTCTCTGGGGACAGCAAATGTATGATGGATTGCCATTAAGATCATGGTCCCCAGAGGATGAAGGCAGCAGACTTGCATGATCCCCTGACTTTTCCTCTAGCACCCCCGTGAAGTTGACATTGTTTATCTCTGAGTAAAATATCAGACAACTATAGATACATTTCATGATTCCTGATGGAGAAAAATCTTACAGTCGAAATTTTAATGTGTTCAGAGTTTATTAGAAACAGTTAGCACGCCTATACGCCTAATACCCCTTCCACACGTAAGGCATAAATAAACCCAATTAGACCTGCTAACATCTGGCTTTTATGTACAATGTATATGTAAATTATGTAAATAAGCCGTTGACTTGTTTATATCTTTCCATCGGTCTGTGTCAAACAGCACCTGAACATTGTCCAGTCGGCGATGGGTTCCTAAGGGAGACTGAAGTAGAAGATATTTAAAAAGCAACCTCTGTTTGTGTCTGTGTGGTTGGAGCCTCGTCAGCTGTCAGATCGGTACCGTGCATGCGCAACTCATCAGAGATCAGAAAGACATGAGATGTCTCGCAACGTCTGTGAACACAAAGTGTAGTTGTGTGTAAAAAACCTGCTAATTTCAGTGCAGAAGTGGTGTAAGATGATTATACTTCCTAAACATCAGCGCGTAGTCATTGTGAACTTGTAAGCATACTGATGTTTGCATTTTGTAGCACCACAGAGCTACTAGCATGGATTTATACTCTACCACTGTTTATGTGTGAAAGTCAAAATTCTGGTGTGTAAGATTTAGTGGCACCTAGTGGTGAGGTGGCAGACTGCAACCGACAGGATACACCTCGATACACCTCGATACACCCCCCGAACAGTTAGTGTCTGGTTTGTCTGCTCTGAGCTACTGTAGAAAAACTGTGCTGCAACATGGCAGAGTCTATGGAAGAAGACCCACTTCCTCTGTAGATATTAAAGGCTAATTCGAAGGTATTCAGTTTTATACACTAATGAAAGCATACTAATAAATATGATATTCCGTTTCTGTCAATAGATGCTCCTCAGTCCCCCTGAATGGTTCACAGTGAACCTTTAAGAATACAGTGATGTAGCTGCGGCCAGCAAGCAGCAAATGCATCCATTTAAATTCTAAGAAACAACAGGAACGCTGTGATCAGCTGTGTATTACATTAATATATACACGGATCGATTTGAGTTTTTCGCTGTTGTAACTTTATTTGCTTTCCCAGGACTGCTGAGCTAATCAACACATGATGATCATGCTTTTCCCCTTTCAACTTTGTACGCCTTCACCGAACTGTTGACCCTTTTTCTAATCCAGCCTGTTTTCAGTGTGAGTGACATGCGATCTGAATGCTGACTCAAAACAAATGCGTCCTCCCTTCACTTGTGGAGTAATGACAGTGAATAAAGTGGCATTAATGTGTTTGCGCGGGTATGAACGCTCACAGCTGGCTTTTGTGCGGCACTCTGGGTTCAAAAGAGGGTTAAGAGCAGGGTAATCTGTCTGGCTGACAGCATCAAAGCGGCTGGCATCATTAATATAGTTCCGGGCTGAGGCGTAGTCACAACGGCTCCGTCCAGTGTTTGTGAAGGTTACACATGGACTTGCATGTCCACGTGTAGGAACAGGTATCTGGATTTGTGTGCACGAATTAGAAAAAGAATTCCGACGTTATTCGTTTTAACTAATGGTGGTGCTGCATTTCTTGGCCCGTTTTGTGTTTGGTAATATTTGAAGTTTATCAACACAAAGTACATGGAATTTATTGGCATCATCACTTTGAACTCTCACACGGCAGTGATACATTTTGAAATGATTTGACTCACAGTTCTTTCTACACATTCATCACTGATGTTTAACTATGACACAGGGAGAAGTCCATCATGAAAAAAGGCTGATAATTAGCGTGTTTATCACTAAAGTTCAAACAGGTTCTCAGGCAAGCTAACTTTGTGAGGTATCTGTGAGGACACATTTATTCTGGACCAAAGCCAGACCATTAAGCTGTAAAGCAAGGCCTTTTTTGAGCACCTATGGTAACATGTAAGTGAAATATTTAGTTTGGTACCTGAGAAATTTTAAATGGCACTGGAACTTCTGCTCTGTACAAACCTCTCTAATTTTGTTCCGATTCATTTCATGAACATTAACGTTGACAAAGGTAATGTTCAGATGTTTTGCGATGGTTCACTAGAGATTTGGACCTGCAGCTGCAGCATTCGTCAGGGGAGCTGTGTGCCAACTTGATTTACTCAGACCCAGTGACGTATATACTTAAACTTACACATCTGAACAAATATTTCAAGTGTTCCCTTTATTATGCTACCTTGATTATTCAAATAGACCTTGTAGTCGCAGAGATACACTCTGTTAATTATTGAGCAGAGACACAAAATAGAGGCTGGCTGTTAAGAGGTTCATAATCAGATGAAGACTGATATCATATCAATGGTTGCTCAGGACTTACAGTGCACTCGTCAGCACTGGTGAAGATAATCTGTACTTAAGTACAAGTAAATTTACATTACTGAAATATTACTCAATTACAAGTAAAACCACTGGTTTTAAAATAATATCAAAGTAAAAATACAAAGTATTCAGTGGTCATGGTTTTGTTATCAGATGGAGATTTAGATATAAATTCAATTGTGATTTAATTAACAGTAACTAAACAGATTACTTGTTGTGATGCATACTTAAGTACAATTACAGACTTGAAAGAAATTTCATATAAAAGTAAAAAGTACCCCCAAAACATATTAATTACAGTAATTAGAGTAGATGTAATTAGTTACTTCCGCCCCTGCTTGTTAGATGAAACTCATCTAAACGTCCTTGACCACTGTGTGAAATGATATGCAGATTTTTCCTCATGCTCCATAAATTGAGATTATTTAAACAACAAATGAACATAAAATTGTGTTCCGACTGAAGATTAAGTATGTTTGTTACATCATGAAAACAATACGATAAGGCTTCAAATAAGAAGGCGACCAGAATGAGATCCAGGTTTTACAGGACTCGTGTTTTGACCTGGGTTGTAATTCAGATAAATATATTATTTCTTTATCTTTTTATTTTAAATATTTCTATTAATTTTTCTTCCCAATATTACCTCATCAGTGTCTGTTTGTTTGCGAGATAGGGGAAAGAGTAGGGACAGGAACAATTTAATGTTGATCCTAGATCTAGTGAGCTTAATTCATGGTTAAGCTGCTAAAGGTAGTTTAAAATTCAGTTTGATATCAAAGAATCAAAAAAAAAAAGATACTTCTAATTTCTAATACTTGATATTTCAAGATATGTACAATTTATGGAAGCATTTCCTTTCACAATACTTCAAGGAAGTATTTGAAGAAAACAACATTAATCATAGTCTTGGGGAAAACAGGGCAGATAATTAATTTCTTCAGTTTACAACAGTGCAACACACCCACAACATTGTGCACTGCAGCTGTGGGTTGCCCTTGAAAAGCTCTCACTCTGTTACTGAGCTATTACTATACGAATACCTTCAACCTACAAAATGGGAGCACTGCACTGGCTCTTGCCAGTATGGGACACCGTGCTGAATGTCAAATGAACAGAAGACCACTTCTGGAGTGCCAGTAGCAGGTATGTTTAGATCAAATAGCAGCAGGTAGAGTGGCAGAAGAAAGGGAACCAACTATACAGTGTGTGTGCACAAGTAAAAGTACGTTTCAATTAGAACAATGCATTGAAAGACTTTATTTATCTAGGCCCCAGTTTTAAACTATGTTTGGTTTAAGGTGCATCTGCTCATGTTTACCTGCTTCCAATGAACTCATGTTTAGAACTACTTCAGGGATGGCCTCTTTGGTTTGTTGAAAGGTGATCTGGGAAATGTAGTTTGAAGGCACAATTTAAAGGATTCATCCAGAATTAAAAATTCAGTCATTATCTTCTCACCATGATGCCGACTGAAAGTTTGGAGTGATCACGTAGTCCACAAAACATTTCTGTGGATTCAAAGCAAAACAGTGTTGCAGCATCCTCCTAAACAACTGGAACAGAAGTGGACTTGTGAATCAGTTGGAAAGATGTTATCTACATCCTCACCACGCAGTCGTGCTTGTGCACCGACTTTAGACAGGGTCTATGCCAACACTTTTACAGAGGAGATTTCAGCTTTAAAAAGGGCGTAAATAACGTCTTTTCAAAACAATTTGTGAGCTTCCGGTGAATTGGATTACACCGGAGGAGCCATTTTTGTTTTTTTTTCCTGGTTGTTTTCTGCTCAATGAGTCCCCATGTACTTTTAGAAGAGTGCTGCAATGCTGTTTTGCTGCAAAGATCCAGAAATGTTTCGTGGCCTATTCCATCGGCCCGGGGGTGAGTAGTTAATGGCTGTATTTTCAATTGTGAGTGAATTTATCCTTTAGGTCGAAGACAAACATGCAAAGCCCACTTTACAGTAGCTAAATTGTTTGCGTGATCGCATTGCAAAAAAAAAAAAAAAAAACATTGCAGATGCACAATTAATGAAAGTGTTTGTCGTCACGGTGAACACGATGGATTCAGGTCGTTCTCCAGATTTGTATTCTATTTACATGTGACTGAAGAGATACCAGTGTGTTTCTGCATGCATGCATACAGAGGTGCACGTCAACATCTCATTTATGTAATGGCTCCACATTTATTGCGCGCTGACATGACTGACAGGTGGAAATGACATCACTAACATTTAAATCGTTGTCCTTTCCCTCTGCAGAGTAATACAACCTAAGTGATGCATATTCCACCGTCGAGCCATTTCTACTCTCATCTACTTCATCTTTACTCCACCTTTCTCAAACACACACACACACACACACACACACACACACACACACACACACACACACACACACACACACACACACGCACACAACGTGCACATGCTTTAATCCCCCTCTCACTTTCTGTGTTTCATTTTATTGTCCCGGCAACCTCACAGTGTCACTGCGCTATCCAATTGGCATAATTGAGCCGGGTCAGATGATAAAGAGACCTATAACAATCAATGCAGGTGAAATAAAAAACAGCTCCCAGTTATTACTTTTGTCCTTTTCCGACGTCAATCAATGCCCCTCCCCTCCCCTCCCCTACACACACACACACACACACACACACTCACACTGACCAGTTTAACAGACTGGGACTGGTACGTTTATTTAAGGGAAAAGGTTTGACATCCCAGAAGGAGGTGTAAGGAGACATGAAGAGGTGAAGGCAACAGAAGAAGAGGAAGAGATGGAGGAGGAGAAGGAGGAGGAGGAGGAGGAGGAGAGCAGAGATAGATGAGATGTGACAGGCTGCCACTCTTCTCTACTCCTTCTCATCAGCATGACACAGCTGTCGTAGCCCTATTTCAGGAAAATTAAACAGCCTTACGGTAAACTGGCCTTCCTGTTGGGGGGGGGGGGGGGTTCTGGAGGAGCGAGGAGTGTGTGTGTGTGTGTGAAAATGAATGAGCTTGTAGTATGCAGATGGCCTTTCTGCTTTTCTCCTCCCCCAATCTGTTCCCCTCCCTCAAGCACCATCCTCTCCTTTTGACATGGTAATGGCTCCAAATTGATGAAGACACTTCACTCATTCGGTGACAACTCCACTGCCAAGCGACATAAACACTTCCTCCACACCTCCTCGTCCATCAATCATGATGAAGCCCCTCCCTTCTGACCGCTTGGCATTGGCTGGGCGGGCCGATGTTTAATCAGCTAATTTGCTCCTCTCCAGCCGCAGTTAATGACCGTGCCACCTCGGGATTATCTTGTCGTCCCATCCTCTTAATCAGCGTTGATGAACTGCTCATCAAACTATTAGCCTCCTTTTGACTTTTGCCTTGGCAAAGGTTAAAGGCCTGTGATTAAAACTAATCTGCTGGGTCACATTTCTCTCTTTAATTGGCAGAATTGTAGGCATTTCAGGGGCATTCCTATGGTGGCCGAGAGGCCTCGACTTAATCAAAAAAAAAAAGAAAATGTCTTCATAAAAAATAGATAAACACAATTAGGATCTGTGCAACAAAAAAGCAAATAAAGAAATGTTGCTTATGTTTGATGTGTTTGCAGAAGTTTTGCCCCAAATACTTCCATCCTGTTATCAAAGCAATGATGTTTTTCCCTAGAATAAGTTCCTCGTTAACACATTTGAGGACACTAGTAATCAGTTCATCTTACTTACTCACTTCATTAACAAGAATTTTTTAAAGAACTTGATTATATATATAAATGTTTAAAAAAGAATCCCAATGAGTCTGGGGGTAAAGAGAGTACCATTATCCACTAGTGATACTGTCAGATACCTTCAACTGGCAATAGACAAGATTTTACTTGAACACATCATTGTGAAGTAAATGTTTATTGCACAATGTAATGGTTAAAGAATAATAATGCAATCTGACATGCGATTGGTTCCCTATAAACCTCAATCATGTCTCCATCATAGACTAAAATGTTGAATAAACTCTTGGGTTTGTCGTGTGCTGCACTAAGCATGCCCCTTGAAAACTCTAGGAGAGGGCAAAAGTTGTCTGTTTCCACTTTGAGTTCAACTAGCCTATTGGTGTCAGGCAGTGATGGAATGTAGCTAAATTTAAATTTGAGATACTCTTACTTTACCTGAGTGTCACATGCTCATACTGTTAGGAGAAGCACGGCATGTCTTTCCTGCTCTGTGAAATTCAGAATAGAGTTAAGTGCAGAAATGATGTAATCTATCATTATACGTTCTGGTTTACGCGATTCGGGTACACTGGACCTGTCCACTTTTGAGCTGAAGATCTTGTCCTAGCTTCCAATTTAAGCTACTTTCCGCTGCTTCAGCACAACCATGGAGCACTTTCGCTTTAGGTAAAAGAGTTGTGATGCCTTTAAAAGAATTCATAACATCCAACCTGTACTGACCTTATACGGCATATAAAAACTATCGATCCCCCCTCCCCAACTCCCACTTTAAAAGACTTATTGTGGAGCTCCATTTCATCTAATCACTTGGCAAAAGAGTCCAGGGTCTAAATAAAGAAAGAATAAATAAAAAAGTCTCTGGGCCAACGTGTTGCTCTCACCTTTGCAGATGAAATTACCCGAAAAGCTGTTACAAATCAATATAATCAATGCAATCAGCTAACTGACACAGGCAATCTCCTGCCAGTAAGTAAAATACCCCCGGCGGAGATCTTTCAATCTCTCGTGCCATAATTGCCCCCAAGGGCGACGTTAGGGTGTAGCATTTTGTACACTTAATTAAATTAGTGAGCTCTGTGGACAGGGTGGGTTGCCGATCTCACTGAGAACAGATTGGTCTGGCCCTGAGCCAGTAATTAAGGCAATACCTTTCCTGATTACGCCAATCCCCCTTAATGAACTCATTATGCATTTTAACCCAAACACTCCCATGAATTAATGAGCACAAAGAAAAGCCGCCGGATGGAAAAGGACGCCACGAACACAAGGCATAACTCATCCACTCAGTGGGGGAGACGTAATGTCCATATTTCTCCCTCTTTCAGCTGCAGCCAAGACTAATTTGGACTTGAGTGACAGCAAAAGTTCTGGGTCTGCACACGTAAAGCTTTAAAGAAATAAGACCCCTCGTCTGGTAAATGACGGGAGAAAACTTTACTGGGCCCACTTTACAAGGTCCCACTGGAATCAGGTCTGAATTCACTCTACTCAGAACTTTTGTATGGTCATTTGGCACGGACACGGCTTCATGCCCTCACCCAAACATATGTGTAAAATGATTTAAAGAGACCTAGGAACACTGCGGGGTGGGAGCAGTTCAGCGCTGACCCATAATGCTTTGCTAATTAAATAATTCACTAATTGATTCATTGCCAAATCAATAAAGCCCTCAGATGGTTTATGGTGTGAGAGCTAAAGCGTGTTTGTGTTTGAGGACTGGGGTGGGATTTCAAATGAAACACACACACACACACTCTCCAAACTGCCAGTGCACACCCCCTGACTGAATGATAAGCAAAAGCACAAGGAATTGGTGCTAAAATGCAGGCAAACGTTGAGTTGACCTTGAGCTTGTGTTGTATGACATCACTTCAGCCACTCACAGCCGGATGATGAGGAATATAAAAGGAGGGGACAGAGTGTGACAGTGGGTGTGTGTGGGCACAAGTTGAACCCATAAACACGGCTCTGTCCTGAACACAGTCCCAGGGGAGTCTGGGGTTTGTAGGTGGGCCTGAGGAAGATATCAGCGGGGATATCTAATTAAAGCGTAATGAATCCTTCGGATGATTGTGGACAAAAAGGGTGTACGCTCTGTAAATATGCGGCATGTTATGTGTACTTTATGACTGTTCATTTGTCTGTGTGCTGGGGAAGGTCGGAGAGTAATTGGGACAACAGTGAAGTGTGACACCTCACTGATCTAAGTGGAAGTAAGGGCAGTAAATCCCACTGTGTGAACAGATTGATATAACCCTAACCAAGCACCCAAGCGCACACACACACACAGAATGGCCCCCAGTGCGGAGTCACATGAAGGTTGTGCTTGTCGTCGATTGGAGATGATTCTTCCAAGACTGAGCCGAAAACAAATTTACTCAAAGTACTGAAACTGCCTTTACTGATCAGAAACCTTTAACAAAGTTACACCTAAATGATTCAAAAACAACAATCCGTCTTTAAATAAACAATGTTATTTCTCTTGACTCAATCATCACAGCCTCAGATTTATTAATAACTACAGGTAAACCAATTCTCAGGCTGATAATCAGCATTCATTCAGATATCAGTATCAGTCAGATACCCAAATGTATTAAATAAAATGTGGTGGAGATGAAGTAAAAAGTAGCATATAAAAGAAATACTCAAGTAAAGTACCTCAAAACTGTACTTAAGAACAGTACTTGAGTAAATTGTACTTAGGTTTAGCTATTTTGAGAAGAGTTTAATTTATACCACAAATGAATATCGGCCCTAAATATTGGTTTTCAGTCTCCTTGATTTCTAATAACTGTAATCACCATGAAGAAGTAAAGATACGGTAAAGACATATCAGTCAAGCCCTATTGCTGTCGTGAGAATACACATTTTAATGTGTTTTCAAGGAATGAATCCCACCTTTCACAGTGTTTTTTTGCCTCTCTAGGTAAGGGATGTGTAAGGGATAAAGCCCGACAAGGCATCTATTATAAGAAATGAATTGACGCCATGTATGTATGTGTATAACAACAAGACTAGCTAGCCAATTATGTCATTGTCCACAAATGAAAACTGTCATAAAACAGAAAAAGGACCATCCCAAGACAATTATTGCTTTTCCTCCAATGAAAGTGTGATTTTACACCAACCATGACAACACGTTTTGATTTCTATTTACGCAACTGAAGCTGGATTTACTCTAAAAGGAGTCCCTCTGTAGGTACCTGAGGCAGTTAGTTCAGAGTTCACCAATTACTGTATTGCTCGACACACAATTCCTACGTGATCCGGCCCTGTGGTATCTCTATCTTGATCTCTATCTCTGTAGCCTTTGCTATAGTTTCGGATCTTACGCACATAGCCAACGAAGGTAAGGTGTAACTCAAGTATAAATTAAGCTCAAGTTCTTAATAAAGTACACAATATACACAAGGTTCATTTTGTTATTATTGTGAGTACTAAGTAAAAAGGTCCTTTTTATAAGAGAAGTTGACTTTTGAGTCTCATTTTTAATTAATCAAATACTGGTCATTGTTTTTGATTACTGATTCACATTCTTTTCGTGACTGACTACTTTTTCATCTAGGGTGCCATTTTATTTCACAATCATATCAAAAACTGCGTACAGAATGCTACATAAATAACGTTGACTCATCCTTTACTGTGCATTGAATAAGGGGTAAAGCATAATTTAAACAGAATTTTCCATAATCAAATAACACACTCTTGCATACAATATCATCTGTGAACTTTACTAGTACACTTAGAAAATTCCTAATTTTTACCAGCCAAGTGATAGTTCTCCATTAACAACCACACAAATATTCATAGCCATTTTACAAACTTAATCCATTAAAAGGAAATATATTTAAACAGTATGTCAGTTACCATTCCTACAATCAATTGTTTAAGTTAACTGTCAATCAAGAAAATATTTTGGTTCTTATATGGTTCAATATCACCATTTTACAGAGTCATCAAAACATTTGTCTTCACTTAAATGCCCAAAGCATAATTCAATCTAATAACAGTTTTAAATGGTACCATTTAGGTCTATTACTTAAGACGGTCAGACCCTCGGAGATGTGGATGAGCCCTGAGAGAACAAAAGCGTGACACCACATTCACACATGACATGGAACCCAATGATGAAAATGTAGTCATTATCTATTCACGCTCATGCAGATGGAACGTCGGTTCAGGTTGCGTAGTCCCCAAAACACTTCTGGAGCTAAAATTTTCCCAAATAACTGAAGGAGATGAGGACGTGCTTTGAAACAGAAAAAGTGGGGGGAAAAAAGGCTCCTGCACCCACTTCAGTCAGGGTTTGCGCCAACACTTTCAGTTTAATTTCAGTTTATAAAGAGTTTTAATGACATCTTTTTAGAATCAATTTGCAATCTCAGGGGCTTCCAGAGACTTGGATTGCGCTTAACTCGCTGTTTGGAAAACATTTCATGTTTGTTTTCTGTTATTATTTTACGTTTTAAAACATATCCCAAGGCAGTTTAGGTTTTAAGGCGAATGCTGCAATGCTGTGAAGCTCTAGAAAAATGTTATGTGGACTACTAAACTTCACCTGTTTTCATCGGTATGGGAATAAGTAGATAATGACTGAACTTTCATTTTTGGGTGAACTTATTCTTCAACAGAAGCAAGGCTGGAATGGGGAACAGTTCAAAAACACAATATACAGAGAAAAGTGAAATAAAAACAGGGTTAAACCGCAACAGGAGATATGACAATACAGTTAATAACATATTTCCAAGTCATTCCTTTAAATGATTAAAAGTTCATTTCCTATTGTTTAGGCTTTTAAAAGTAACACTGATACTCTTCACCTTGTTTTATATAGAACCCAAGCACACATAATCAACTGTGCAGGTAGAAACATGGTCAATCATCAGGTCAACATGTGGAGCAGGGGAATGTGATGGTGGAGCACCTCTGTGTGTTCAAAAGCAGCATTGCAGGTGAGGAGCACCCTGCCTCTCAACTTTCCCCAGTAGCGAAACTGTGATAGTGAGGGTGTGGAGAAAAGCTGATGGCAAGGATGTTATTGTGACACTCGTGTAATTACAAGATGTTACACACAGAAAACTTAGGAAAACAGTTAAAAATAATAATGTGAATTGGACCATAATCCTTCACTGTAGGGAACGTAATCTGATATGTATTAAACTCGGGTAGCTTTCATCAACTGGAAAGTTTGGCAAAGATTTTATGTAGTCCCTTTTACTATATAAAAAGCAAACTACAATTTTAAGATGTTTTAATTTCTTTAAGAATATGCTGTGAAGGCTACAGCCAGCAGCTTGTTAGCATGAAGGCTGAAAACAGTAGCTAACAGCTAGTCTAGTTCTGTCAGAAGGTAACAAAATCCCCCTACCAGCATCTCTAAAGCTCACTCATTATCACAATATATCTTCTTTGCTTAATCTACATACAAAAACAACCCTGCAAATAAACCTCCTTAGAACCACCACTTGTCTTCTTTAAATTGTGTGTTTTGTACAGATTAAACACACAATATATAAGACGATAATAAGTGAGTTATAGAAGTGCTTGTAGGGGATTTCTTTACTTTAGGACAGAGCCAAGCTAACTGGTTCCCCCTTTTTCCAGCCTTCATGCTAAACTATGCTAGCAGGCTGCTGGCTACAGCCTCACAATGAACACACTGGCATAAAAGTGATGTCTATCCTCTCATCTAACTTTCTGAGAAAACAAATGATCACATTTTTCAAAATTTCTAAATATCCCTTTAAGATTACACAATAAAGGCATTTCATTATTAGAGCCAACATTTGACCATTGCAAAAACATCATATTGGATAATTACATCAGGCCCTTCAGATTCGTTAGATATTTCTAACTTTATGACAATGCACCATCGTACACAGGCTGGATCAGGTCAATCAAACCAAAAGTTGATACTGTTGCCAAGCTTCCCAAGCTGAGTGAAAGTCTGTACCAAGGCCTTTACAGTATTTTCAAGCTCAAAATTAGAGGTGTTTATTTATGTGTGACAGGTCTCCCAAAGTCAGCGCACCGTGCAAGATCAGACCATGTTGGTTTGGGTGTTGGGGCTGCGACTCTGCAGGTCCTGTACCTGGTCAAGAACCCAGTTGATGTTTGGTCTCTCCTGGGGATTTGACACCATTATGGAGCTCAGCAGCATCTGAAGGCCCTGTGAGTAACTGTGTATGAGAGAAGCAGACATTAAAGTATCACCTTGACATTTGATCTGTATTTAGTTGGACAAAACTCAATGAGTGATTTTTAAATACAAGCATGAAACATTAGCATCAATTTACAGATCTATTTCTCTTTATGAAAAACAGAACAACATGCAGTGAGGTTTCCAGGACAGATCTGACTTAATACATAAAAAACCTTAACTACAAAAATATATCAACTTGAGTGTTCACATTGCATTATTGTTCAATAAAAAAATCAGTCGCCATAATGTTATTGACTCACACACCAATTAACTTGTTGTTCAACACATGGTGCGAACGGTGCACCGTTAGATGTTTTTAAACAGAACTTGCGATCCTGAACATTGGTTCTGTATTACCTGCATCATCCTACATACTGTGTATGCAGTAGACCTCAATCCTTGTATTGTGATGATTTGGCTTGAATGCACAAACCGTTATAGCTCTACAATTAAAATTCATGTAATTCATAAAGTCAGACTCTTATCAAGTGAGCTTCAAGTCTGAATGACCAGATATAGACTGTTGGTAAAACCCGGCTATTGGGTGCCCATTTCTGGCGTTTTTTCCCCCCTTCTCTTCTGCCATTTGCTGGTATGATACACATATAAATGTTCTTAAAACTAGCTTCACTTCCGTGCTTTGAAAATGTAGCATGTGACGCATCAAATGGAAACTTTCCCCAAGTTACACTGTAGGATAATGTTATAGTTTGAAGACTCACCTGCAAGACTGTGGGATTGCCACTGGATTCTGGACTGCCAGGGCAACACTGTCCCCCTTCTGAAATACCATGTCATACGGCCCCTCCAACATCATCATGCAATAAAGCACACAGCCAAGTGACTATTGGGGTATGGGAAGACATCAAAAGACAAGAAAAGAAACAGTAAGTTAAGGACTGATCACTTGATTTCAGAGACTTTGTGATCTCACTTGACAATGCAACCTATACAAAATACACAATTGTAAGGGGATGGAATACAACTACTTTACCCAGATATCAGTGCGCTCATCTATTATGCAGTGGCTCTCGACATTAAAGAGCTCAGGAGCCCTGTAGGAAATGGTGCATCGCTGGGCTGCCCAGTCCTGAATGGTCATGGCTTCTCTGGATCCTCTGACCTGAAATGAACCAAGTTTTATTAAAATTGCCACAGGGTAAGAATCATGTAGTTAATTTTCATATTTAGCAGACAAGCAATAAATAACACAGCAAGCTGAAAACAAACTGCCTTTTTTGGATGTATATTTGATGCCCAGCAGACAGGTATGTTGCCCGCTCTAGAAAAATGTTACGTAAACATTTATTCGATAGCAACAATTGCCATGGTCCTGCTCTCGCATTTTTGTCACTTGTAAGCGGAAAGAAAAACAAAAACGTGACAACCTTCCTGCAGGTAGCAAAAGAGCAAATTAATTGTGCTTTAAGAATAACCCCTGATAACATCACTTGCTCTTCTCTTTGCTACACACTTTTTTACACTGGTAAAACACATGGAAAGTTAAAGCTGTACTCTTAGACATTTAAGACAATACATGATAATTGCTGATGGTGGCTTCAAATGTCTGCCTGACCACTCTACTGTTCAATCACTCACAGGTTTCCACAAAAGCTGCTATCTAGGGATGTTGTGGTTGGGAAGAATGACATATTGAATATGTGGTTCATCGACATTAAAAAGGTTACTCTGCCATCTAGAGGCAGAAATCTGGACATATTTTGTCCAAAAATGTCAAGTATAGTGAACACTTGCTCTCAAAACATTATCTACACATTGACTTGATGAGGGGCCACTGTTTGTTACATTATAGTATGTGCAGATTGGACATCTCCCAACACTGCAGACTACTTGTCTTTGTTTGCCTGGATCTTTGTTTTCATTTCAAGACCCCTTTCTTGTAGCTAACCAAAGTTCTGTTACACAAAACAATTAAGAGGTGATATAATAAATTTCATAAAAATAAACAACATTATTTAACATTTAATGAATGTTCAAAATTAACAGTGAAGAAATAAAAAAACTAATTCAAAAGGTAATGATGGTGGCCCTGCACTCTATAGGAATGTGGTCAGCCTCAGGATTCAACGGAACTAATTTGGGATTTGGTGTTTGGTTTGGTCTTTGTAGACCCTGCGCCCATACCTCGATTCTGGCACGGTTCATAGAGCCCAGGTCCATCAGAACCGGCCTGTCATCCTCATCCAGAAGCACATTTGTGGGCTTCAGGTCTCTGTCAAATTAGAACAGACAAGCTGCAATTTAATATGCAAATACTAAAAAACAAGGAACACACTGAAGTTGCCATTTGGATAATTATGTCAATGATCTTATGATAGTTAAAACACAGTTTGAAAAATACAATGTTGTTCATTGAGCTAACATTATGATGTCGTTGCTGTTGACAATATACAGTAAATTAATTTTTCAAGTTAAATGATCAACCACTTTATGCCGAACACCTTCAATGTCACATGAATGGTAATTAGGTATACTCAGATAAACTTGGTACCTAAATATCTGCACATTCCACACAATGTTTTTTTTGACCACATATTATAAAATCAAACAAATTTAATGCAATTCTCGATTAAAGTTTACAAAAATATGCCACTTTCACTCGATCAAGACAACGTACAACATGGCAGAGGGCTACAAAATGTTAAACATGTAATTGTACTTTTCAAGACAGAGGTTCACAACGTTTAGTCTAATATTTGACATTCATATATCAAGGTCAACATTTTTTCCCCCAATGTGTCGTGGTGGGCAACTTGATTCATTTGGCAGAAATGTTTTTTAGCACTAGAATAACATATTTGGAGGTAAATTTTGAGCACTCATTGTTACCATTACTAGCTCTGGACATTTTCCCATGAATACCTTATTTATGCTGGTCATATGTGTCCTATGCAAATGTTTGTTGTATATGTGTGTAGGAGGAGGCAGATTACCTGTGTGCAAAGCCTTTTTCATGCATGTTCTTGAGTCCAGAGCAGATGCCACGCAAGATTTGCAAAATCTGTTTTTCAGGCATTGAGCTCCCCTTGTCTCTCAGCTTCTCCAGGACAGACCACAGGCTGCCTTTCTGCTCACACAAACACATCAGCTTATCAGAATCACATCATTTACCTGGACGTTATTTTGGACAAACACCCCAAAATCAACTTACTCTCATATAAGGCAGAAGTAACCAGGCTTCACTCTTGCCTCCACGATCAACAAACGTGTGAGCAACCAGGCTCAAGATGTTAGGGTGATTAAAAGTCTGATGCATCTCCACCTCTGTCTGAGCCTCCTGACGGCCTTCACGGTCATGGCACAGGATCTTTTTCAGGGCGTAGAAGCGTCCATCCTTTGCTCCCTCCACCAGATCGACAAAACTAAACCCACTGAAGACAGGACACACAGGGGTTAAAGTTCAGGGGTAGCATATGAGTCAGTAGCCCTTTTTACACAGCGATGCTGCATTATCTCCGCAGTGGTGGTTCGCCAATTCTACCCGAGGTTGTTCTCACAGAGCAAAGCATCTCCGCCTTAAAGACAAACCACTGTATAATTCACACAGAAAGCCGGCGCTGCGGCTCCTAAAGAGGCATGACGATACACGTCATGATTATAACGTCAGTGTGTTTTCAAGGTGTTTGCCCGGTGTCCCCCCTGCCAATCTAAACCGACGGACAGTTTATAATCAAATGGATGCTGTTATAATGTGTTGTGATTGAGATCCTGACCCTCCAAACATCCTGGAAAGTGACGAAGTTAAGTTTTTTTAACTGGAAGCTGTCTGACTCACTCACAGGGACTGAGGCTGTTTTCCGGGGGAAAGTTCTCTAAAGTCTCGGTCCGGAGGGCTGATTTATTTTCATCACAAACACCTGGTGAGTTAAAGTATGCTGCCGGTGACAGGCGTTGTTTTTTGGGCAGAAACGTGACGAAGAGTCGGTAGGATGGGCGGGAGGACAGACAGGAGGACGGATGCTTCTCCACGTACAGCTGTAGTATTTTTTTCCTCATATAAGTTGCCAAAAACAGTTACAGTTACTACGTTACTTTTGTTTGGTCATGTAACGTTGCTTTGTGGGAAATTTCTCTGTATTAAGTTGAGTGAGAGACCTGTGCAGTTATCAGACTGTACCATTGACACGCCTACGCTCCGCGCCGCCAGCTTATCCATTCACACAGGTTTGGTTCGCCAATAATACGGCCCTGATACTAGCCCAAGAGGTGGATCAGCGCCACAGTGAAATTTCACCCCTCGCCACATCTGAAACTTTCAAACAGAGGAGGAGGCAGAGAATTGGCGCAGGATCCCTGCACGCAAACGGCAGTGTGAATGGGGCTAGTGTGGATGGGCGATATTCCATATTTTGGTTATTGTCACCAAATCTAAGGAAATACCAATATGAACATCTATTAGTACTGTACTACTTCCCCAGCCTGTCTCAGCCTTAAACCTGTTTGTCCTTCTGTTGACATCAATAACAAATACACAATTTCATTATTTATCAAAAGGTAAATGATTTCTTATAACAGTGGGGGCACTAGACTTGAAAGACATGGTTCCCCAATGCTTGTTTGTCTAAAAGGCAACTTATGTAAGACTGAATAGAAAAAAAACCTTCAATGTCCATGGTCCATGGTCCATCTAATGAAGACCGATATCACCCACAAACATTTGCTATACAGACAGGACTTGTAGGATCACTTCATTCTTGGTTTTGGTCTTTTTATGGCAACAAATAACTAAATTATGCACTTTAAACGTGTAGTTAAGTAGTTCAAGACTCACCCTTCGTCTAATTTCTGGACAAAGTAATATGTTTTGTTATCAATGGTGATGGAGCCACGGGAGCACATGCACAGGGTCTGCCCCATCTTGACTGGTACACATTGTTTAAGGGCCTGGGAGAAAGACAAGCAGAAGTTTACAGACACAGCCAGTGAAATACAGGCAGTGATCCAGTGTTACTTAGCTACAAGCTAAAAGCTATTATCAAGAAACTGCGAGACAAGCTATGGGTTCATTGTAAACAAAGACACAGACAAAAACACATGGTAAGATAGCAAACAAATTGTCACAAAGCAATCTTCCTCTGTTAACGTTAGCTAACACAGAATATCATTCACCCAAATCTAATGTAAGCACAACAACTTTCAGGCTACAGCTGCGACATTAACGCCATTCTTTATCGTTAACTCAAGCGCTGTGGAGTTTTAATTAGTATCTGACATAAGGAGCAGATTAATATAGCACACCAATTCTTCAACATCAGGTTTACGTCTTTAATCTTACCAGCTAGCTGTCTGTATGCCAAATTAGCTTACTGCCATATTTTCTCCTCCTTCTTCCTTCTCCTCCTTCTTCTTCGTCTCTTTTGGTTTAAATGGCCGTTGGCAGCCAGAGTAAGCTCTCGGGTGCATTAGCGCCACCTTTCGTTTCAGAGTCAAATCACATAGAATACGTTTGATAGACACACAAATGTTGGTGTTTCTTCTTCTTCTGTTTTAACGGTGTACGTTTCAGCGTCTTTGGCTCACAGCGCCAAAAGAAGACTAGTGGACATGAATTCACTGAGCTGGCAAGCTTGAGAGGAGATACGATGGCGGACTACAAGCATAACAGAAGGAGTTTCACCGAAGACGGAGGTGATATTTGTGCTGGTTTAACGACTAACATATGGTTAAGAAATGAGCAGTGTTTCCGCTTAGTCCCATTTGCTGAATATACATTAAAACTGTCCCATTTAAACTAATGTCAGAGGAAACGTTCGTAAAATGTAACTTGGCTAACTCGATGTTAGCCATGTAATATTACCATTGGCTAGCCATTGCTAGCGAAGTTACACTCAACATAGTCTTAACGTTTCTTTTTAAAACTGTATGTAGGAACGTGGCTGGTTCTGACTACTTGGTTTAAGTTATTGTCACGCTAGCCCTGCAACAAAGCAACGTCTTTCTTGCAGCAGACAGTTAAATTGTTAGCCTGCTAACTCAGCATTAGCCTAGCTAGTGTGTAAGTAGCTAGCATAAGCTATTGGACACAGGTTATTGCCTTAAGGATGAGTAATAACATTATTATTATTGCCAGATCCTACGTACAGTACTCCTAATTTAACTTAAAGGCAATTACTGTAGGTAGATTTTATACATAATCTCCTGGCTGACTTTTAAAACAGGACACATGCTACCTTTTGTTTCGTTGATGGGTAGAAACGTAACCTTAGCCACACAGGTAAAGATGATATAGATGGTTTATATTATTCTCCAGTTCACAGGAAACCGTTGTTCACCTTGGTGAGTTGTCTTGCCTCAAGCAGGGCCGCAGGAGGAGGAAGGCAGAGTGAAAACTAAGCCTGTCTCTTGTAGCAATGTGGGGGGAGAAGGGACAGCAGTCAAACGCACATCCCAGCATCTCACTCCCGAGGATGAGGATGAATCCTCAGAAGACCCACCAGCACCCCGCAAAGTCTCCAAGATAGGCTTTAGCATGAGCAGTCCGCTGGCAAAGAAGTCCAACCCCATATCTATCAAACTTGGAGCAACAGTGAGTGTGTCGCAATGGACCTTGTGTAAAAGAAGGTTTTACATTCGAACCATTTGCATTTTATTAACTTAAGAAAGTGTTGTTCTCTCATACCTGTTCTAGAAACCTAAGGAGCCTGTACCATCACTCCCTCCAAAAAAGACAGGGCTGGCATCTGTTTTTAATGAAGATGATGATGTAAGTGTGCACGCAAACAGTGACATCATGATTGAAAAAATACATTGAAAAAATAAATATTCAGAGGCTCACTTAACTTTCTCTTGCCATGTAGAGTGAACCTGAGGAGATGCCTCCAGAAGCAAAGATGAGGATGAAGAACATTGGCAGGTATAAACACACTCATATATACGTGTTTCCTCCCTTTTTTTCTTTTGTCAAAATGTGAATATTTTGTAAATAAATTGCTGTTGCTATGTTTCACATTTAATTATATGCTGACCTAATCGTCTAACATGTTTCTATTTAAGTTTGGAGTGACTAATCTGCTGTCTTTTCAGGGAGACACCCACATCTGCAGGACCCAATTCCTTTAACAAAGGCAAGCAGGGCTTCTCTGATCATCAAAAACTTTGGGAGAGGAAGATGAAGGCCCAAGCAGACAAACTGTAAAGAAAACTAAAACAAAAAAACAACACATTTTTGTCTCTAATGGATAATTTTCTATAATTTGACAACATGTCAGCGATACCTATGAAGGCTCATATTACTTCTCACTGTAGCCTTGTGTTTGACACCTTCTCAGCATTGTGGACATGAGACAAAGTAAAATGTAAACCTCCCATGATACTCCATGACTGACTCACGTTTACGTTTTTAACCACTACGGGCTGATGCTAACTGAGAGAAGAGGTACCAGACTGTCAAACCTCTGATCAGAGGAGACAAGATGGGATATGAGACATACAAATTAGCCAGGATATTGTTTAAACTGTGTAGAATTTGCTACAGTTGCATTCAACTGGCTAATGAGAAAAAACCTAGTATCTTAGAGATCCTCGTGCCCCTTTTGTGACTTGCTTGTTCCTATCTGAAGTGGCTATGGTCCTGAGCGAGCTCTTAGTGTTGCTTGTCTTATTTTTATGTAAAAATGTACATACAAGTGTGACAATGTTTTATTTTTAAATCCACAAATGGGAGTGTGCATTTGGGTATTATGTTAATGTGCATGTGTGTGTGGCATAGTCTAGACGAACAGATTGTTTTCTTTCACTCAGTTTCTAAATGTACAACCCTTTGTTTTCACCAGCTGTGCCACCTCATAGGCATTCTTGTTTGATTTTTATGTTGTTGTTTTTTTTATGTTTGAGCTTTGTGCCAGTATTTCTGGTTCTGCTTATTTAATACCAGATATCTGCCTGCTTAAAAACAGAAGGACTGATAATGTGTTTTTAGTTAACAACTGTGTGAAGACCAGAATCATACAGCTGTGATGTGGACACCAGGGTGCTGGTTATGTTTGAAGATTTCTGGGTGGTTAAAATGTACGTTAGGCTCATTTACAAAATCTTTATTGTCCGCGTGTCGGCAGTAAGTCCAAACTTCAGAAGTAAAGCCCCAGTCCTTTTTGGTTCAGATAATTGTGGTACGTCTGTGACTTTTTGAAAGATCCCCTTGATCAAAAATATAAACTTTCAGCTCCCCTGTAGGTAACTGACTGTTGAGAAGGGGCTTTCCCTGAGTGAATACATTTCCACTGCCCGAACTTGATTTATCAAACACCTCTATTGGAAAAAATATTTAAAAGCCAATAATAATAAAACTCATGGATGAAACATAGTTTGTCAAATTTGTATTGCGGATGTGTCTGTTGTAACCCCACAAGTTGTTTGCACTTACGAAGATGAAGATGAACTGTTAATAGTATCCATCTTTTTCTGTACATTTTGTCATTTATAAATGTTCAGAAATCAGTGAAAAATGTATTGATTATTCCACACTGTTTAACTGATGCAGTTTATTTAAAAAGAGTTCATTTGAAAATGATACATTATGATTAGGCATCCCTATGCCTCCCTCATGGGGATTTCCTCTAATTTTCTAATGTCTATAGTAATACAAGCTGTCAAATAAATATGCTGTGCATATTGTTAGGAGAAAATGATTAATGCAGTCTAATCATTGGTCCGATTAGTGAACCAGCTGAACTCTGTGATCAGGCAGTCTCTTCCTCAAAGTCTTCCAAAAGTTGATGGTGGCTCTGCCAGGTTTTCCTGAGGTCCAGTCCAGACTGGGTAGCACCTTCAGGGCCCTCTGGACCAGAATGGGCAGCAGAGGCTCTGGCTGGACAAGAGATGCTGAGGCTCTACTCGTCCATATTAGCAGGAGTTTGAGGCTAGAGTTTTGCAGCAAAGCCTAAAGATATGGACCAGGTAACAAATCATTAATGAACTGTGTTTTTCTTAGTGAAATATTAAACCTATTTTTTTTGTTAAATAATACATTACCACTCAACAACTCCTGTCTAAATAGTTGAACTGATTTGGTTTTGCTTGTGGCTTTTTTTTTTTTAAAACAACTTTCCAATCACTGCCACAAATGTCCTTGTTTCAGTTGTTCAGCTATTGATGTTTTAAAATGAAACCAATGTGGTTTTCTGAGGCTTACAATCACTATTACAGTTTCTGGGAACTGCAACCCAGAAAACAACAGTTTCTTAGAATAGAAACAGTTGAACAAGCAAACAGTGAATACCAGATAATGGGATGTACAATATAAGCGGTTAAGGCAGTGTCAGTAAAATTTTTGACAGTAAAGTGTATGCAATCTTTAGTTAATGCGCTAAATATGCATGTAAATCCTCAAATTCCTTCCTCCTAGCACATCCCTGTGGTAGCAACATGGCTCACTCAAATGACCTGCTTACTTCCCAAAGAAAAAACAACCCTAGGAATCCAAATCTGAATACATTTTTAATTGGTTAATCCATCCATTCATTCTATGCCACGTATCTGGTCACATTAAAGTCATTAATTATATCAGTAGGGAAGTATACTGAAACAAACTGCGATAACAGTACATCTAGGCCATATCTTCCTTACTGGAAATTTTCAAACATTGTATACGACTGTAAAACAGGTATTAAAATCCATTCTGCGTCCTTCAAAACAAAACATGGTGCATACTGCAGAAATCTATGACATGAACAAACCCTGGATTACCTTGATGTGACATGAAAGTGTCGCCAGCCCGTGAAATATAGTCCTACCTGAACTCCGGATTCCAGTTCAAACACTGCATTGCTGTTGGACAGGTAGTCAGCTGACAGGAGACATATAAGCATTTGGCTTCTCTGCACTGCAAGGACCACATCATTTGTGTATGCTGAAAAACAAAATGGAAACCATCAGTGTAACTTGCAGTCAGCACACACAGAGACAAACGAGCGATCCTCTGACCTCCTCCAGGAAGCATGTCCCTCTCCAGCAGGCAGAGGCGATACCCCCACTGGTCCTCTAACACTTTGGGTAGCAGCACTTCTAGTGGTCTCTGGGTGGCTTCACCCTCCTCACAGTTCAGTGGATCCATGCTGGATGAACATGCTGCCAATAAAAGCGATCGTTAATGTATTTTACGGGTGTAGTTGCGTGAAAATGAATCAGTGCAGTGAATTTGTTGGCCTACCTTCGGCATCATTTTCAGGTCTTGATGGGGAGGAAGGCGTCAAAGGTCCCTCCACCACTGCTGATGTGGGGCGCCACACGTACGACAGAAACACATCAAACTCTTTCACATCTGATTGGTGGTGGTGCATGAAAAAGATAATTGTGACACTAAATGCTGGGTGCTGCAAATAAATGCTGCATTTATTTTATCCTATCTTGCAGCTTTGGCAACACTTGGGTGATAAGATGGGTGATGAGGTTTGGTGATTTGGTTTTTGTCACCACTCCATTTAGCACAGTATCATAGAATGCTGCGTACATTTATCAAGCATTTGCAGAGGATTAAGACAATTTCAGACTATTATTATGTTTCAATTAGTTTATTGGTGTTATTGATTTAATCTTTTTATTGTTGTAGAGCTTGATCTTGTGTGTGCATTCTCACCTCTGTCATGTTTTCCATGTTGGAAGCGGGATCTGTAGATAAGCTGCAGCTCCAGCCACTTTCCATGCAAAACAATTCCCAGCCCAGCTACCAGCAGCAAAGCTGCAAAGGGATAGCCAACCAGCAACGGCAGTTTCACTGAAACCCAGTCCAAAATACACTCATTAGATAGTGTGATGTCTTTACAGCAGCAATAATTGGTTTGGGGGGTGGCAAGAACAAGCTGTAAAGACAAAACTGATCTTGAGCAAACACGTCGAAACACTCCCAGTAATTCAGAGTTGTGTTTGTATTCACTTGATAAATGTCCAATTTTCATATTGGAGTCCACCTCCATCCCTTTCTTTACTAGCTAGTATGTCTGTCTGCCATTTGGTAATGGATAATTAGAGTACAGGTGGTTAATTTGAGCTTTTTGCCCATAAATGTTTGCTGTGTCAGAAAATGATTGGTGAGACAGAACCAGAAAAAAAAATAGCTGGGAGACACTAAAAGGCTGAGGGAGCGATAAATCTCTCTTGAAACCTTGACTTCACATGGTGTGCTCCCAATGAAAGTGAATCAGAAGAGTCAAGGTTACATACAAAGTCTGTGCAAAGATGCTCATAGATGCAGCAAGAGTGACCCAAACACACACAATGTCCCCTCCAGGTGGGGAGGACAGTTGCTTCTTGGCTGCTGAAACCTGGCAAGCTCTGGAAGAGAGAATCAGGCACAGAGCCAGAGCTTCTGGAGGAATAAACAACCAGAGTCGCATCAGATTCTGCTTTTACAGGCGGGAGGAAAACTCAGAAATTACTTTTAAACTTTTGGGGCTAAAAAATGGATTTATCTTCACTCCCATTTATCTTCCTGACTGCAGCCCGCAGAGTTGACCTCCATTGTCGGATGTTTACGTACTCTGTGGTGGCTGCTGACTGAAGCCGGAGGGGAAATGCATTTTTAAGTTGTGAACAGACAGAGGAGAGAGGAAAAAGAAGAGAGATCCCAAATCCCTGGTGAGTGCTGAGTTCATTGAGATGCTCATCTGAATTTTAACACACTATTATACACAACCTCACTGCATGTGGTTTCTCGCTAGCTTATGGCTAATGTACAGTAAAGAGTTCTAGCTGTTTGGGGCCAGTAAACAAGAATGATCATGCTATCAAACCCACGCTAATGCAATACAATTTGCATCACTTGTGGAACAATTCACCAAATTTCACCAAAAGAGTGATTCCTTTCACACTATGCATGTTCATTTGATCCCTTGTAAATATAAAAATATTGATTTGTGCAGCTTTAAGTGTTACCTGCACAAATTAAACCTAATGTTTCAAACTCACCACTGGCAGACGCAACCGTGTGCACATGGGTGTTTTGAAAATAGCTACAGTTATTAGGAGATGCATTGTGGGGCCACCGTTGAACTGGATTGGTTACATAATCTCTGAACTCAACAGATGGAACTTTTTCGGTTTGAGCAAAGATGTGAAACGGGGTCAGATGCTGCCTTCTTTCCGACCACAAGTGTTTAAACAGAGGTTCAGTCTTCAGGTTCATAGCTCACAGCAATAAGGATTGGCTGCACAGAGCCACATCCAGCTGCCTCAGTTACTGGCTTGAGGCAACAACTCCACCTTCAACTTCCCGTATTCCCGTGGTGTAAAATGTGTCAAGCATCTGCACTTTCAGGTAGATGCACCTAGCTCACAACCTGGAAGGACTTTAATCATATTTTTTTGTATTATCTTTATTGTGATTTAATGTTGACATCTTTGATCTATATTAAAATAACTATTTGCATTGTAATGTAACAATTGTACGTAGCAAATATAGTATGAACTAAACTAAGATGAGAATATAAAATAGAAATGATTATACCTTTGATTTTCTTCTCGAGCTTGATGGTGACACTGCTGTTTCCAACAGTGTTACTGGCGATACAGGTATATGTGTTGTCCAGGTCCTGTAGGCGCACCTCTTTTATGATGGCTCTCTGTGTGACCTTGAACCCTTGAGGTTCGACTTCCTCGGATCTGAATCACGGAAAGAGTTTCAGGTAATCAATGAAACTTACAAAATGAAACCTTATGAAATCTTACCACACAAGCCAAGCTTAAGCATCGCGTTTACAAATTCACAACCGACTAAGTGACTTACTGTGGCTCTTCCAAGTCCAGCGGGGTCGCATTCTTCGTGTTGCCGCCGTAATTCACGTACCAAAGCACCTTTGGCAAGAACTTTATCTCAAAAGGAAAATATATCTCACATTGAAGAGTGTGGTTCTGACCTAGAACAAGTAGAAAAACATGGCCATTATAATCTTGAATGTCACTGAATGTCCTGATAAAAGTGACATTAAATATTTTACTTATGTATGTATGATGCTACAGCTACAACGGTGTCATAGAGGGTTTGGACACACTTACCAAGCTCCACTTTCTCTGTTCTGCTGCCATCAGGATGCCTTATTTCGGGAGGGTCGCTTGGTGAGAAACCAGCTGTTGGGGCAGGGTAAAGAAGGTCATGCAGTGCCGTATTATGACCTGTGTACTGTGTGTCTGAAAAACATTCATTCTGTATAATTCAGAACTGACCTCAGCTACACCACACCCACATGGAAGAAAATAACTCTTTACATGATGTGAAGAATCAGGACATTTAACTTAGAAGTATAATAGGAAACTTTTGCCATTTGCAAGTTCAACGGAGGGCTTGCGAATACATAATCAAACAATGAAAGTAGAGTACATTTGATGTGTATAACAATCACAACAGGGTTTCATCGGGAGATGTCTGTAATGATTAGAAAAGTCGAAGCTAAAGAAAACGCTACACAACTTTCAAAGATGTCAGATTTCTGTGCTGTTCACACTTCACAACTTTCTCTCGTGTAATCGGGAGTATTGCAGTTTTTGTGGTTTGCGCACTCTATGACTGATCAGCGACAGGGGGTCACACATTACAGGATCACACACGTGAGACCGCCCATGCAGTTTAAGTTGTTTGTGAGCTCTTCTGCAGCGAAAAAAAAAAGACATAACAATGCGGGTGAGAGGATGGATTATGATGCGTAGGCAGCAAGGTTTGTTTCTGCACTGAGCTGCTTACTCATATTGTGGTTCAGCAAGGACGACAGTTACAAGGTTTTACCTGGTTGGTAAAAACAAATTCATTTTGAGGAAAAATCACTTTTTTTTAACATTTATTATTTTATTAGGTTTGACTGATATATATACTGGATGTGATTGTGTACATGCAGTTACCACTCTCTCCCTGGTCTTGTTAGCCTGAAATAACAGCAAGGTGTTGCCAAGATGGCTGCCGAGTGGCAAGACCTGTCAAAAAGGAATGTGGCAGTACACAGCACCTGAGCCAGTTAGATAGCTCAAACACTAAGCGCACGGCCCTTGAGCTCAAGAATAGAGCGCTACTGCACATACTCCTGATGTGGCTAATGTTAGCACAAAGCAGGCACGTACATAATTGTCCTTTTTGGACTGATTTGCAGTCAAACTTGATGGCTACTTGATGTCTGTGTGGGATTTTTTTTCTGTTGGATACTTTCCAGTTTGCTCTGGCTGGTTTCTAAATTCTTACCAACCACAGCTCAAGCTAATGCTAGTAAGGGAACATACATTTTCACCGCAATCCCTCCAGTAGGTGTGGTGACAATTCACCCAGTACTTCCCCTCTCCCACTGCAAATGCAGAGACACATATCACTTACGTACTGCTCTGACGTCAACACTCCTCCTGAAGGTCCACTTGGCCCCTTGTTCATTCACTTGTCTGTCACAGAAAAATACACCAGTGTCCTGAGGCTTGACTTGGCAAAGATGTAGCCGTCCATTCTTCACACAGCAGTCTCTTTTCTCACACACTCTTTTGTTACCCTTTAAGAAAGCAGACATGTTGAACTTTGAACTTTAACTGTAATTTATTTGTTTCTGTTGAAAAAAACCTCCATCTATGTTCAGTCTACCTTGTACCACCTGACATCTGTATTGTCACTACAGTCGAGACCTGGGCAGGTGATCTCCCCCCCTTGACCCAAGAGCAGGCTTTTACTGTTCTCCTCAGGCTGAAGGCATTGCAGACTGCTCTTCTCCACCACCTGTAGATGGAAGGACAAATTGCTGCCACTGGATGGCAGAAACACGGACAATAAACATTACCATTTCATTTGACTCCAAGATGTATATTAGTATTTTTTTAAAAGACTTTACATGTCCAAGTTTACAGATTAAACCAGTATATATATATATATATATATATATATATATATATATATATATATATATATATATATATATATATATATATATATATATATATATATACAAAAACATGTTTACATAAACAATAATAAAGAATTGATGATTTCTCACTGTTGGTGCTAGTACTTCTCTAAATTTGATTAACTAGTGTCAACAAAGGCATGACCTTTTATTTTGCATTTACTAGAAGTCATGACAGTGAAACATGATTATTTACCATGTCAGGGATGTGTACTTTCCAGAAAGCCTGGCTTCAGCTAACACCTTCCTCCCACAGACAAAAGGTGGCTGTTCATTTCCGTCTTCTCTGCCTTCTCCAGTCCTCGACCACACCATCTCCATGATGCGGTTCACACATTTTAAGCACGGCACCATGAAGATTTCCCCCTCCACAGCTCTATAGTGCTGTTGCATGATATCTTGCTCTAGTCCTACAAACAGATGATCAGTTCTGCTGCTGGTACAGACTCCTCTGTGTGTTACATCTTAGTTGTGCAATGTTAAGATATGTGGGACGTCTTTTATGATTACATTTATGTTTCTTTTTAAACACATCAACAATCACATTGAAAAAAAAACAAAAACGAAATCTTTTTTAAAATATTGAAATACAATTTGAGCTGAAGTGACTTACCTGTTCTTTTCTTTTGAAAGTTTCCCACACAGCATCCCTGCGAGAAAACAGGAACCATTAAAAGAATCACAATGTGTCCAGGCGGCATCATGCGACCCCGAAAAATGTAAACACCGCTTGTTGATCGATCACGCTGACGTTTCTTCATATTTCAGCAGTTTTTCCTGTTAAGTAACCGCATCTGGAGTTGTTGGTGAATGTTAGCTCCTCGCCTCTTCGGTGGCAGTATGCGGTGCAACATTTTTTCACGGAACATATCGATGTTCTGGTAGGTGGTATCGTAGGGTTTCCTGTTTGGTTGTGTTTGAAAGTCTTTTCGTTGGAACCTGCTCTAGAACTGTGTTTCATGTCAGCGGGCAGTCGCTTCCTGTGTGAACTGCAATAGTGTGACATTTTACTGTGTTGTGAAACAAAACACTGTGGCAAAACATGTTTTTGATTTTCAGAATAAAAACCTGAAATACATAGTAGGCTACAGTGATGATTAGACACACCTAAAATATGGTACTTTTTAAAGCATTTTAACATAATAAAATTAAGGAGACTATACTAAAGAGAGACCCAAACACAATTTTCGAAGCATAAATTAAAAAACTAAAAGTGAGGTAGTAAGTAGGTTTCACCTGCATGTGGTTTACACCCTGAATTTCTGGGTCACACCAGTTTTTTCACTGGCCTATTTTCTAATACCACCGCACACTCTGGCCTGTATATCCTCTCATATGTCCAGACAAGAGTGTTTTAGCAGTGTTTCTGAAAAAAATCTGTGCCGATACAACACATCCCTGCTTGCCAATTTGAGATCTTAGAAAATAGGGACATTTTCAAAAAACAAAGGGTTGCTTCTGGAGGTCCTAGCCCCGCAAAAAAACGTTACATTCGTGGGCTGTGTTTCCTGCAATCTGATAATAAGTAAACAATAAGTAAACAATAAGTGACATTTTCAAAAACCAAAGGGTTGCTTCCAGAGGTCCTAGCCCCGCAAAAAAACGTTACATTCGTGGGCTGTGTTTCCTGCAATCTGATAATAAGTAAAATACAACTGCATTATATATCGAACAATTTTAATATTTGACTTGAAAAATGAACACATTAGCGTAAACTTGGATAAATCTGTGACATGAAGTAATAGTAATTTTCTGCCCCTGCCCTGTGTTTATCAGCGTGGTGCAGCCCAGCCTGTTTCCTTTAAAACTTTACTCAAGAAACAGAAAAGGCAAGGAGGGGCCGAGGAAAAGCAGGAGTTTTTGAAAAACCTATTATATTGAATGCTCTGTTGTATACCATCACTGACTACTTGAATTTACGGTTTCAGTAAGTTTAATTTAGTTTCTTTCAAGTTGGAATGACACGTTTTTTTAAAAATTGTTGTTCAATTAAAAATCTGCATGGTTGTATTTTTCACTTTAATAAGGACAATGGGTGATTATATTTCCTCTCAACACTTCGTGGGTTTATTTTGTTTATTTAAAAAAAAAAACAAGAGCTTGTGGAACGTAGCAAATTCGTCTCTTGCTCAGATTTCCCTTAGCAGACAACTGTCTATGTACACATCCACCCGAAATTAAGCAACTTTGAAAGGTTAAGTAGAAATGTAGAATTTATCTGGCATTAGCATTCATTCAATTCTGTCTCTGACCATCTGATTAGTATAAATCCAGTCTTTAGAGGCATTTTGCTCTGTCGTGGTCTCCAAATTGTGAGCTGCAACATATTCTGTCTACATTTGGTTTACGAGACCCCCCTTTTTCTGGAAATGGCAAATGAATCCAAATGTGCACGTTTGTGTTGAAAGCAGGGTTAGCGAAACCAAAACACAGAGCTTACAGAGGCTAAAAAGCTTATGAGAGATATAGTCTGGACAATATTTTGGTGGGGTTATGATTGAAGATACAGTTTATTTTGAAGCACAGCTGGTGCAGTGAGCAGAGCAGCATGACAGTGTCAATACAGATAGTGATTCGCGCTGAGTAAGAGAACAGAGCTTGCTTGTTCAGAAACAAATTCAAGTGAAAGTTTTATACACAGTGGTATTGACGAAATGGATAATGATGAAGACAAAAAAAAGCAAGTTATATACTTCAAATACAAGCTAAAACAATGCTGTTGTTCGAAACATCTGCCTAATCAAGTGGTAGCCAGTTTGCATACTAGCTAACATTAGAGACTATACGTTGCAAAGTAAGGTATATGCGTTGCTACCTTAGCCAACGTGGCTCATGCTAGCAGGCAAACATTAACAATGATAATGCAAGCTAACGTCACCATCAATAAACCTTGCTAATGCAAATGTGACACAAGCTAGCAAATGTTACTAATGTTAGAAACTAAAGAAAATTATGTTGCTACGTTAGCTAATATTGCTAATGCTAGAAAGCAAATGTTAACATTGATAACGCTAGCTAATGTAAACATAGATAAAGCTAGCTAGCTGATGTTAGGCCAGTACAGTATGTTGAGTGCAAACTGTAGAACTATAAAAGCAGGGATAATTATACTGCTGTTAGAATTCTTCCACAGACACGACAACACGACAAAACAATCTTTTTGTTCACATTTTTTAACACATTGTAAAATTATTAATTCACATTCCTCATAATGTTTTAGAGGAAAACAGATGCTTTTATTCTGCACATTTTTAAATGCTCTGTAGATGTATGTAAAAACAATACAAGCTATTATGATATGCCTGTAGTAACAGTGTATAGCCTGATGTTATAACAAAAACAAGTTTCACACTTTGATGTTACATTCATCCATTACATGATTTTGCAGGTGAGACGAAAAGTTGCTTGTGTCAGTGGTCATACAAGGTGAGTTTTCTACTGGGCAATTCAAGAAAACAAGATGTTATGTAGGACTGAAAAGTAAGTAAAGTTAAGGGTCCGGTGTGTGAAATTCAGGGGCAGAAATGGAATATAATATTTCATTACTGTATTAGCACCTGAGACTAAGATATTTTTGTTTTTGTTGGCACGGAATGAGGCTTTTATATTTACAAAGGAAGCAGGTTGTCTTCCATGGAGTCTGCCATGTTTCTACAGTAGCCCAGAACGGACAAACCAAACACTGACTCTTCTGAGGGGCTTCTGCTATTTTCTCTTCTCTATTCTTCACATTTTTAGCACAGATACAAGGGCTGTTCAGTTGGTTCCAATCTGCAAACTCACCCCTAAATAGCACTAAAACCCTTAACAGAGGACCTTTTAATGAATTTACTATCTATTTAGGTAAAAGCCTTATTTTTGATGCGTTCTGCGGGGCAGGTAGGTAATAGCGAAGCTGCTTCCAGAAGGAGGAGGAGAAGGACATGGAGCTTACGCCCTTCCAGGTGACGCAGTCTCCAGCCTCGCTGAGGAGCTGTAAGGCCTCTGATAATGAACCTGATCTCCGCACCTCTGTTGCCTCGGTTCTGATGAAAACCAGGTCAGTCTGTCGCTCCACAAGGGCTTCATGGATAACACTGAGAAAGCCAGCTCCTGGACCAGGATCTGAAGAGGTGGGAACCAAAACAACCGTCCGGCTCTGCAGCACGCAGTCTAACACAGCCTCCTGTACAGCTGCAACCAACCAGAGTCACATTACATTACTTCATGAAGATGCTTTGGTAGATTTTCCTCAAAGTATATCCCTAAACGGCTACAACTTGAATTATTTTTGGTTGATTCTGGCAGCTCCTGGGATGAAAGTGGTATGAGCTTCCAATGTAAAGATCTTGATCTGGCTAGTGTGTGCTTTTGTTTTGAGTGAACATATGAGGTAGCACATTTTTCATACAATTATTCTTCTTGCTGATGGTCTTATGTGCTTCGAGGAATCAGTGTCAAATCGTGACAGTAAATAACAAGTTAAAAGTTCCTTGTAGTACACTTAAACACGTACCTTGGCCCGGTAAGACGTCACGATCAAAGAGACAGAGGCTGTAACTAAATTTCTCCTCCAAAACACTTTCCAGCCATTTTCTGTCATCGTCATTCAGTCCTGCATCCGTGTCGCTCTTGTAACACATCAAAAAGGCGTCGTAGCTCTTTCCATCTAAGCGAACAACAAAAAACAAAAGCTTTTTCACTGATATCACATTGCCCAAAAATGTATGAATATGTACCCCTCAAAGGTCCATATTCATGGACCTTTGAGGGGTCCATGAAGGATTTAGTAGCATCAAGAAGTGAGGTTGAGGTTATTTGTCCCTTTGTAGATGTAAAAGGCTCCTTCTACACAACCCTAACATTATTCTGAGTATCCTAGTACATTTTTTGCCAATAGATCCTGCTATATCCTTCACAACTGACCTTAAAACGTACCTTTTATAGTAAAACAAAGTCAATAAAAAACAAATACCTGAGGTGCTTCTGTGGCAGCCAAGAGTGTCTCTTAGGAAAAGAGAGATGTTTATCTTGAACTTCACGTAGATAACTACTGTCGAAACCATCACCATCACAACGCAGACAATCCCAAGAGCCAGGGAAAGGTAAGCAGGGCGAGCTGTAGAGAAATAACAGAGAGAATACATTTATGAAACAGTAATTAAACACTCATTAATGGTAGTAGATAAAAAGACAACAGTCACTGCGTGAATAAAAGCTGGATTAAGTGTCATGCTGAAATGATGAGTCAGTTAACTGATAAACAACATTTGACATTTGCAAACACAATTATTTATTCTGAAAATAAATTAAAAAACATATAAAAAGCAATAATGAGAATAATTGTTAGTGAAACAAGGTGATTGAACAGGTTTGAGATTTAAAGGTGTAAAATGTAAAAATTTTAGTTAAAAAGTTTAGAAATCGACTTTACATCTAAACAGAATGTGAAGAAATAACAGTTTTGACATTACGATGTCTATATATTGTTTTGGAGAGATATCTACTGAAGTTAGCATGTTAACTAGCTAGCTCCAGCCTGTCCCCGTCCAAGCTCCAGCGCTTGCAGAGAAAAACTAATTATCTTCCGGTCCCCAAGCTACCTGTCCGTATAGTTAGCTGCACAGCTAACTGAGCTAACAAGCTAATGGCTGCTACAGTTAGCAGCAGTTCACAGTTACTCTGGTGGTATGCTACACCCTGAGTATGACTTTGCCAAGTGGCTAATTCTTACATCTTGCACCTTTAAGGTATTTAACACTTTTGATCTGTCCATCCATCTTACATACGTTTTTGAACCAAGTTGATGAAGACAAAGCTGGAGGGTTGGCTGTCACATTCCAGCTTACAGGTGTAATTTTTTAACAGATCCTCTTTCGACACTTTTTTGAAGACCAGAGATGCTGTTAGCTTGAACTCGGGAAGATCCTTTTCACTGGAAAGAAAACCCAAGGAAAAAATCGGAGGGAACAAAAAGGGACAAAAGGGAAGTTATTTGATTGTTGATGTGGCCGTAGGTCACATTTACACTTCCAAAGTGGAACATCTATGTGAAGTGTTTACGTTTTGAATTTGTAGAAAACTGGTAAACTGTTGTTCCTCATCACAAATGATTGGTCCATTAACCAGAACAACTCATCATACTCTGAGTACACAACAGCTTGACAGTCAATCACCACTGTTGAGCCTAGAAAAAAAAAGACACACAAGATGTAAAAGTACTAATTTACAAAGGTAGTAAATGGTTGTATGTGAAGTTATGCTGCAAGACTGAAGCTCACCGAGATCTACAGGAAACACTTCACTCATGCGTGGTGAAATGATCTCTGCAAGTTTCTTAAGTTTTTCTGTGGGAAAAAAAAAGAAGACAACACTTTAAATCTTTGTTTTTGTTTTTTGAATATGAACTTCCATGGAGATATCTTAAAAGTGGTTTCTCTCACTCTGTGGCTGGACTTCAAGCTTCACCGTAGAGGTGATGTTGTATATTTGACCATGATACAGGTAAGACCTGGTACAGGTGTAGAAACCTCCGTCATTCTCCTCCACACTCGAGAAGTAACTAGCTGTTAGGGATGACTCTCCTTTCTAGAAGATGGAAAAATTGACCAAAATCAGCTTTTTCATCTCTACAAAAACTATGGTAAACCATAACACTATAGAAACTAATTATGTATCATGCAAGATAAGCTTCTTCAACTCTCATGAACACTGTATTTAAATACCTTGTGCCATATAGTGTCGTTGATGGTAATATTCAGGATGTTTTCAGCAGGTATATTTACTTCAGGGCATGTCAATGTGCAGGACTGTAGTGTGTAACATGTCACTGGGTACGTTGTCTTCTTTTCATACTCTCTGGTCTGTGTTGTATATACCATCAGCTTGAACCAGAACTTTCTGCTGGCATTCCTGTTATGTCATTAAAGAAGAGATTATTATGAAGATTTAAAGGATAAGTTGACCAAAAATATTATTATCACAATATTATTTTAACGTTATAAGAATATAAAACAAAGTCAGGATCATTGTCAGACTGTCGCCACTTTACCCCTGAGAGCATGAGTAATTCCCCTGATGGTTTACAGAGGCATTGAGAATCACAAGAATCCTTCCATGAACCAGCACGCCCATCTCCATCTGCTCCGCTGATGACATGTCACCGGTCAGATTCATCTCCTGGCTGGTGCGACTGGTCCAGATCAGTCTGCCATCACCGTGATCGTACCCTCTGTAAGGAGGGCACTGCAGCGCCACCATCTCACCTGCCCTGACATACTTCTCTTCTGGTCTCCGGGGACACACACCTGCGAATAAGTGTCACAAATGTTTGTCAGTTTTAGTGTGTAAAACTATCACATGAACTGGTTGGTGAAGCAAATGTTACAAATATAATTGCTGCTTTGTCGTACAGAGAAACAGAGGCATTTCCCCAAATGTCAAACTGTTGGTAAATTGAGTATACAAAACCAGTATTGTCGGTCCACTAATTTTGTTACTGTTACAGAAAAAAGGACCGAATGCAAGACACAATGGCAGATAGGAAGATGTAAAGCGAGACAGAGTATAAACCAGGATGACGTGAGGAACACAGGCAATGTCCCGGGTAAAACACAAGAAGCAAACAGAACCAGAGAACAGATGTGGAAAACAAGATGATCCAACCGATAGTGGGGAACAAACACAAAGTTAAATACGCATGGGCTGATTAACGAACAAAACACAGATAGAAAACAGGCACAAAGAGATAAGACAGAAAGATAAAGACAGGAAGTGCAAGTAAAACATGACACATGATATTATCTACTAAATTAGTTCAATTAAAAAAACTTCATTTGTACCCGCGGAGCAATTGAAGGACTTAGTACTTAGAAATGTACTTAGTACAATTTTGAGGAAGTTGCACATTTGCTTGAGTTATTTATTTCATTAATTTAATTTATTTGATAACTTCAGTAACTAGTTACTTTGAAGACTGTATGCTGCATCAGAGCGAAAGTGGAGCATTTCTTGAATCAATTTCTTTTATCGCCAATTCGATAAGAAAAATATAACTGATATACTGTATATAACTGCTGATTACTGAATCCAACAATCTGCCAACCAGATAATCCATAGAGAAATATTTACATGTTACATGTTAATATGCTTAATTCATTTTTGATACTTAAGTATGTTTATTGCCATGTACTACTTTAAGGGACTTTACTTGGTTACTATTTGTATGGGTGACTGTCACTTTTACCTCAGTAAGATTGTAACACACTTTAAACTTTATCTTAAATATGACTTTCGGGTACAACATGTTCCCATCAAGCAAATCTTCATTTAGAAAGACATGTGCGGTATACTTTAGGCTGATAATAAAATAAATGACTACATTTCTTTTCTGACTGAAAGAGCTTAGTGGGTCATATGTGAAACCAGCTGGGCAGATGACACTGTCAGAAGCACATTGGGGGGTTCTTAACCACATCCCAATTTCTAGGAGCCTCTCGTCTTGTGATTTCAGCTAGTCGACTTTGTGGTGAGTTCTGTAAGAGCTGATGATTACATCTTCATGCCACAATGTTACATAGAAGCAACAGTCTGTGTTGTTGTTTTCAATTTTGTAAATTATTCAGAAATGGCTCATTCTGCAGTTAGTTCTTCTACTTGTAAAACTTTAAGTAGCTCTTTTTGCACATAAGTGAAACATTTGTGTATTTATTCCATCCATCATCTTCTGCATATTGCTGTGTTAAATCCAGTCTATAGTGGATTATCCATTTAAATGTAATTTCCAATGTTGGATTGAATCTTTGTTTTTTATTTATTTTTTTTTGCTTTTGGTTTCCTTCTTTTCCTTCTTCCTCTATTTTTCTTGCTGTGTCCATAGAGAAGTGCGTAAAATGCGTCTTTTTCTTTTTTTCCCCTTTTCTTTTATTTTCTACAACGCAATCAAATCGGACAAAATGGTGCATTTTTCTCCCTTTAACACCACCGAGAGCTCTCTCTTACCTGTTAATGACGCAAGGAGGAGAAAGAGAGGGATCATCACCATCATGTCAGCCTGCAGCAGCGCGCACCAAACTCTGAGGAGCGTCGTCAGAAACAAACGCACTCCGGAGGCAGTTCCGCGGAATTAAAAGTGGAACATTTCCCCAATCTTGTCAAACCACATGGGGCTCGGTGATGACGATAAATGAAACTTAAGGACGAGCGTCATGTTCACGCTGAAATATTAACACACCCTGAATCCCCCACCGACATTTATTTTTGTATCATTAGTGTCATCCTAAGTATTTATAGACTGATTTCAAACATAGCGTTCTTGATAATGATCTTTCCCCTCCAACATGAATGACATAAAATGAAACTTGAGCTCACAAAAATCTCCTTTGTAGTAGTCTCATGGCAGCCAAGGGAAACCCAGATCACTGCCCTGCGCTGGTGCACGAGGCAGTCTGTGACGGGGGCTCCCCCTGATTGGACAGGGGACATTTACCTTCTGACAGAAGAAACAAACACGCTCACAGTGATCCAGCGACCCGTCCTCTTTATGACCAAGGAACAAGTCCAGAAAAATAGTTGCACTGATGAAAGAGAAAATAAAGATGTGCCTTTGAATGTTGCAACAGAGGGGATCAGGTCAAAGGTGGCTGTAGAGCTTTATATACTTACATATATATGTACTTTTACTTTTTTAATTTACATAAATGTGAGCAGTGTGTTGTTTATACACCTGTTGAGGGACTAATGTCTCTTATGTAAGTTAAATAACTACAACATCAAAAAACTATACTTATCATCAGCTAAATGTACATAGAGAACATTATGTAACTTTTTCACTTTAAATAACAGCTTCACAATCAATTTGATGGTAGTGTGTCTTGTAATAGGGCGAATGGTGTCTCTGGCACAGCTATCACTTGTTTCTGCACCATGTGTCTTCAGTGGGAGTGAAGGATCAAAGCGTTACGTACGTGTTTCCTTCAAGATACAGGTTTGAAACACATTGTATTGTTATGACATAGAGAGATCTGTTTGTGGTTAGCACCTTCATCATCTTTGACAGATTTTGTTCCAGAACTGATATTTGTTTTTGCAACAGTGGTGTCACACTGTAGTAGCAGTACTCCCCCCCCCTTTTTTTAAACCGATCATGTAGGTTGGACCAACTAGACCTATCTACAGGTACCCTGTCCACAGCAAGAAGAACAAAAGGCTTAGCTTACCTGACTAAATCAAGAGGAGTTGGATTGACACTACTCAACTTTCCCTCACTTCAAAATTTTCTTATTTTAAACGTTTCTGCGGTCCTGTGACAGAGGAGATTTACATTCTGATGTACTATTTACTATGTCTCCTTGAAAAGAACGGATCATCCTCTGTTGAAAGGACATCCATTCGTTGAAGCTGCATTTATGGATACGTCCACTAGGTGGCAGACAAACATCGAATAAACTGATATAGGAACTGCACTCATCATGTCATCTGCTTGGTTCTTAAAGTTGATGACCAACTTATTCAGGAAACATGTGGCAACAACGTGATTCCTGTCACCTGGTGAATATAAGTTAAATATTCACCGGCCTTTTGGCTCACTTGTTGTTTCCCAAAATGTGTGTGTCAAAGCTGCTAAATGGATAACATGATTCACACTCAGTATTATATTTGATTTTACTTGAAAGTACACAATATAGTAACTACTGATTGCGTAATTAGTAATTAAAATTATACTTACCTAGTATTACTGTACTTGGATGTACACAAAAAGTGTAACTAATGATTAAGTCAGCAGGTAGTTGATAATTAATCAGGAACATATCATTCACAGATATTTGTGAACTAATCATTATCCAATGGTTCATTAACATGTAACATTGTATCTCTCTGTCTGCTCACTAGAAACTCAGTATTATCGACTTTATAGTCCTTGAATCAGTTTTTAAGAAATAACTCATTAATGATTCATTTCTCACTCGCTCCTCAGTAACTATCACATTTTTGTGCACCTTACTGTAAAGTGTTCACAGTGATTTATGTGAATGTAACCCTTTCATAGTTCTCATACTAATTTCATTTGGTTCATATCAAAATATTTGCTTATGTAAGTTTAAAAACATTGGTACAACAGGATTTACAGAAAAATAACATTTTTATCAATTTACTACTGTTTTGTTTGAGGGCAGTGGTGTCAACTCCCAAGACTGGAAACACTCAGTTCTGCATATTTTCAATATATATATATATATATATATATATATACCTATATATATATATATATATATACCTATATACCTATATATATATATATATATATATATATATATATATATATATATACCTATATATATATATACCTATATATATATATGTATATATATACCTATATACCTATATATATATATATATATATATATATATATATATATATATATATATATATATATATATATATATATATTATATTAGGGCTGTCAAAGTTAACGCGTTAATAACGCGTTAACGCAACGTCCTCTTAACGCCGTTAATTTTTTTAACGCGCGATCAACGCTCAGTATATTTAAAAAAAAAAAAAAGCAAAAAAAAAGCAAAACGCGCATTGTATGATTACGGCCGTCGGCGGCACCCGTAGTCTTGATACAGAGGGTGGCAGAAGAAGAAGAAAGAGAATCAGAAGAAGAAGAAGCAGGGTTGGCGATTCGTTAAAAACACGCCGGACTGAAAAGCAGCACTCGCTGCAAACTCCTCATCTCTGCTGTCACTCACGGTGGCGGACATTTATTTCGCCATCGCCCTGATAATTTTGCGGGACACTCTCTCGTGTTGTGGCCGTTTGCTGATAACTCATCCCCGCATGTTTATCTCAGGCTCCTCGCTAGCCTTCTTCCTCCCTCCAGCAGGCAGAGAAACGTCTAGCGGCTGCTTCTCCCGAGTTTTCCTCCAAATATATCACGACAGAAAGTTTGAATTTCAAGTCGTACTTGTTATTGTTTTGCTGCACCGGAGCCATGGCGATCATCAGTGTGATACTGACTGACAGAAAGCAGCACACTGTGTGAAAAAGGCGAAGAAGAAAAACGTGCAGTGTCAGTGGACACCACTTGCAAGCCAAACAGATGGCAGATGCAGAGAGCCCGTCGCCCCCCCTCGCCAAAAGCAGACAACCCTGGATTTATTTTCCTGCATGATTTGAAGTGTTGAATAAACGCTGAAAGCGCACGCATATTTGACCTTTCTTATGTTGTTAAAAGTATTAAGAACATGAAAAAATACATTAAGGTACATTTAGAACAGAAAAAAATGTGCCAAAAAATAGCGATTAATATGCGATTAATCGCGAGTTAACTATGGACAAAATGCGATTAATCGCGATTAAAACAATTGATCGTTTGACAGCCCTAATATATATATATATATATATATATATAAAATGTTACTGACTAACCTCCTGTATGCTTGAGCTTGACTGAGATATATTTCGACTTGGTGACTCACTCTAAGGCCCCAGGGAGTTTTACAGATTTTGCTCACCCGATGACATACCCCAAATAAATCAAGAATAGCTCCACAACTAGAGAGTCAATATGCATGGTCTTGGTGTTATGGCTAGGTAAGACTTCAGGGATTTTATTCCAAGTGTCAGTAACATTGTCAGTGTTAATATGCCTGAGTAAACTGTGCTAAACAAAGACGAACATTTACATTTTTATAGTAATATTGTGACATGACTTACTGATCGTCAACATTACAACACAAACACCTGTGTGCTTTCCTTCAATGAAAAGTAAAATACTGTATCTGCATTCCAAAAAGGCATATTTGCTGAATGAGATACAGTATGTTCAACCAATCAAAAGCTGACCTGGTGGGGGCGCCGTTTAGCTCAGTTGGTAGAGCGGGCGTCCCATGTGCAGAGGCTTTGTCCTTGCTGCGACTGCCCCGGGTTAGAGTCCTGGCCTGGGCGCCCTTTGCCACATGTCACTCCCCCTCTCTCTTATCCTGTTTCCTGTCATATCTTCAGCTGTTCTATCAATAAAGCCGATAAAAGGCCAAATATATATAGGAGGGCTGGCCAAAATGAGGATAAAGCTGCTGCTTATGTGCTCACAGGCAGCTAGCTCTAAGGGGCAAATCCAGGGGCGGGGCCAGACTTTCTGGAGGAATAAATGCCCACAATCACATCGGATTCTGGCCCAATCTGAAGCCATTTACTGACAGGGAGATCTGTGAATACTTTTTAACTTTTGGGATTAAAAAGTGGATTTATCTTCAATCTTCACTCCTGTATATCAGCCTGACTGCAGCAGCGATCAGTGGAACTGTCAGTTGTTTATGCGGTGGGGAGGAATGTACTTTATTTCATGAACATAACGTCACAGAGAGCAGAGGGGGGAAATAAGAGGGTGAAGTGGTTTCTCTGGTGGGCGCTGAATATGGTGAGAGGTTGACAGTAAACAGTAGGGATAAAGTAAGCATAACTCATCAAAATATGTAACAATAATGCTGAAACGTACCTGTTGTGTTTTATATCTCTAGGTTAAATAATAATTATCTGATATAAAGAGTATCAAAGCTGTCAGCCATCTTGCAGTGTGAGCTTATAAACAGTCAGTATATAAATTACAGTTGCATAATAAAAAATATTGATACATTTGTTGTGGCATTGCTTAATATTTTAACAGTTATCATCCTGAGTAGCTGTCTGAGATAAAAGTTTCAATTTATCTGCATGCTGTGGGGCAGGCAGGTAACGCCGAAGATCCTTCCAGAAGGAGGAGCAGGGCGACATGGAACTTTTGCCTCTCCAGGTGACACAGTTTCCAGCCTTGTCGAAAAGCTGCAAGGCCTCGGATAATGAACCTGACCTCGCCTCTGTGGCCTCAGTTTTGATAAAAACCAAACCAGTCTGTTGCTTCACGAGGGCTGCGTGGATTTTCTTCAGCATTCCAGCTCCTGGACCAGGATCTGAAGAGGTGGGAACCAGAACCACCATCCGACTTCTCTGAACGCAGTCTAACACAGCCTCCTCTACAGCTGCAACCAACCGGAGTCCAGATTAAACACTACTTCATTTAGCTTTTTAGGTACATTTTATTCAAAGTGTATCTTAAACACGTACCTGTCCCCGGTAAGATGTCACGACAGAGACTGTAACCATATGTGTCTTCCAAAACTCTCTCCAGCCATTTTCTGTCATCGTCATTCAGTCCTGCGTCTGTGTCGCTCTTGTAACCCATCAAAAAGGCGTCGTAGCTCTTCCCATCTAAGCGAACAACAGCAACCAACAATAGTGCTGTCACATTTTGATACAGCTCGAGAGGACTTAACTGACAAGCCAATAACATGAATCCCACCTGAGAAGCTGCTACAGGAGGCAAGAGCGTCTCGCAGGAGAAGAGTATTGCCCATTTTGAACTTCACACAAGCAACCACTATAAGAACAGTCACCATCACAATGATCACAATGCTGAGAGCCAGAAGGAGGGAGAAAGAAGAAGCTGTAGGGACATAAAGGACAAAGTTCCACAAAAATGACAATTTATTTAAAGTAGGAGGCACCAGATGACCGGTCCCTGTAACTTGAATGTACAAATGAGATAACAGTAGTAAGCCAAAGCTCTATCCATGTATCTTATATACGTTTTTGAGCCAAGGTGATGGTGACAAAGCTTGAGGGTCCAGATTCAGATTCCAGTTTACAGCTGTAAGTCTTTGCTAGATCCTCTTCTGACACTTTCTTGAACACCAGGGACGCCGTCAGCTTTATCTCTTCAGTATTACTTTCACTGGAAAGGAAAGGATGAGGGAATTTTCAGATGGACAACTGAAAGCTATAGTGTTGATTGTTGATGTGGCCGTAGGTCACATTTACACTTCCAAAGTGGAACATCTGTGTGAAGTGATTACGTTTTGAATTTGTAGAAAACTGGTAAACTGTCGTCCCTCTTCACAAATGATTGGTCCATTAACCAGAACACCTCATCAAACTCTGAGTACACAACAGCTTGACAATCAATCACCACTGTTGAGCCTAGAAAAAAAGACACACAAGATGTAAAAGTAGTAATTTACGAAGATAGTGAATGCGTGTAGTTGTGCTACAAGATTGAAGCTCACCAAGATCTACAGGAAACGCTTCACTCATGCGTGGTGAAGTGATCTCTGCAAGTTTCTTAGGTTTTTCTGCGGGAAAAAACAGAAGACAACACTTTAAATCTTTGTTTTTGTTTTTTGAATATGAACTTCCATGGAAATATCTTAAAAGTGGTTTCTCTCACTCTGTGGCTGGACTTCAAGCTTCACCGTAGAGGTCATGTTGTATATTTGACCACGATGAAGGTAAGATCTGGTACAGGTGTAAACACCTCCGTCATTCTCCTCCACACTCGAGAAGTAACTAGCTGTTAGGGATGACTGTCCTTCCTAGAAAATGGAAAAAATGACCAAAATCAGCTTTTTCACCTCTACAAAAACTATGGTAAACCATAATACTATAGTAACTAAATAGGTATCATGCAACATAAGCTTCTTCAACTCTCATGAACACTTTGATTTAATACCTTGTGCCATATAGTGTCGTTGATGGTAATATCCGGGATGTTTTCAGCAGGTATATTTACATCAGGGCATGTCAATATGCAGGACTGTAGTGTGTAACATGTCACTGGGTACGTTGTCTTCTTTTCATACTCTCTGGTCTGTGTTGTATATACCATCAGCTTGAACCAGAACTTTCTGCTGGCATTCCTGTTGTGTCATTAAAGAAGAGATTATTATGAAGAGTTCATGTCACTTTAAACATTTTGCAGGGGCTCTGAACCTGAAAATAGAGACGGAAGGAAAATAAAATTCCTCTTCGCGAGCAAGCTGTTTCTACATCCAGATAGTTTTAGTATTATTTTTCAAGACCTGTAGATGTCTGCCATCAAAACTTTAGAACAGAACTTTTTGGCAGGTTCACAGTTTTATTTTGGGTTACTACTAGAATAGGCTTACATGCTTTAATGCTAAAAAAACAACAAAATAAAATGTGTTCTTTTAGGTACAGCATGTATTGTCAAACATATTGGAAAAACTCAATATATTAAAATGTAGTTTTTATTACATTATATTTTTCATTCCATGTCAAATCAAAATTTCCCTTCAGCCTCAGCTGTACTTTGTGAGTCAGGGGCTGAAAGCTAAACTAAGATGATGAACTTTGTAAACATTGTCCACTTAACATCAGCATGTTAGCGTTGTTATTGTTAGCATGTTTGTGCTCTGACTTTTAGCTGAAGAAACCTAAACTGAATCATTTGTGCCGCTTCTATAGTCTTGTTTAGCGTATGACTCAGTGGCAAAAGCCTCTGAAGTTGAATTGTGATCTCTGGAGATATTATTTCCCTTGTAGTAGATGAATAGTGTTTATCAATTTGAGAATGTCTCTGCTTTACCCCTGAGAGCATGAGTAATTCCCCTGATGGTTTACAGAGGCATTGAGAATCACAAGACTCCTTCCATGAACCAGCACGCCCATCTCCATCTGCTCCGCTGATGACATGTCACCGGTCAGATTCCTCTCCTGGCTGGTGTGACTGGTCCAGATCAGTCTGCTATTACCATGATCGTATCCTCTGTAACGGGGGCACTGCAGCGCCACCATCTCACCTGCCCTGACATACTTCTCTTCTGGTCTCCGGGGACACACACCTGCGAATAAGTGTCACATATTTTGGTTAATGTTGTTGTGTAAAAGCATAACATGAACTGGTTTGTAGTCACGAGTATAAAATGTTAAAAATATTATGTCTTCATCTGCCATTTTCTTTAATCCGTTGCTACAGTTTGCCAAGATGCTGCATGCAGAAATGGTACTCCTGATCTCTGATAAACATTAATATTTATTTTTTTTACCCCTGTTAAAAAAAAAATATTTTCCATCAACATGGCAAGTTTTTCCTCACTCGAATCGAGGGACTAAGGACAGAGGATGTCGTTCACTGTACAGATTGCAATGTGATTGTGATTTGATTAAGTCAGTACAAGGTTTGATCACCATTATTCACACTGGTAATAGACGTATCCATGGATATTCCAACTTGTATTTGATTGCAGCTGTGGATCTTATTTATAGCATTTTATCACAAAAACATCAAATGTCATGATGCTGATGATTTATTATTGATATTATTGTGTGATGTTTTTTGTTTTTTGCCAAAGCACAAAGAAGACTAGATGCATGTGTCAATACCAAGTATAATAACCAAATTGTTGGTTGAAAGCGAAGTGCCTACTGTGTTGTTGGCTGACGAAACTAAAGACTTACAAAAAAGGAATAGATACCTTTAGTTGTGCCTGACTATTACCGTGATGCCTTCCATGAAAGCTGCGAGATTTGTATTTTATGTGCACTGTAATGCACACTACTTGAACTTGGTTCTTGTTGATGTGGTGAAGTCAGTGTCTGAAGCTAGTGACTGTTTTGCACTTCTGCAGAACATGTATAGATCTGTATCTGGCTCTGTTGTTCATATCAAGTGGCTTGCTGTTCAGAAAGAGCTGTATCCACAGGAGAAGCCTAGGGAACTTACAGATGTTAGGTGAGTATGCAGATACATACCCACCTAACAGGTGACAGGTTAAGTCCCCTTGGCCTTTAATTGTTATTCTGTACCCCTGAATAACGGTGACTCAATATTTTCCTTTATTAGTATATGGACCCCCTGGTAAAGCCTTGCCCACCTTCTGGCCACCCCTTGTATAAAAGTCTAGTTCCACTCCTGAATAGTGTAGATTGGCCCCTTGTGAGAGTATACCATGAGGATGTGACTATTACGAATCGTTATAAGCAAAGTATCACATCCCTGTTCTCCAGTGGCTAATGGTCTTGTGATTTCCATTGTGAAGGGTATTAGGCCAATCTATGTGGAAGTACTCTGACTAATGAAGGCTTATTCATGTTACGTGACATGTCTCATAACCTGCTGTATTACCACGAGGGGATTTCCCAGTGTGGGGTTGTCGATATCGTGTGTAATTAAGTAAGCAGGATGTCTGTAGCGCTGACTTAATTAAAAACTTTTTAAGACCTTTTTTTGCAGTGTAATATCTGTGTTATCATCAAACTGGAATGGCACCGAGTGGACAGCATACATCTGCCAACAGTCCCCTTTGATTCAACTCGGCTTAAACCAATATCAAATAAAACAGAATTAAATCAGCTGGATCCAGATTTTTATTTGGATCCGTATCAATTCCAAACGGCACTTTTTTCAATGCATTATTTATTATGAAAGTGAGACAATAAATTCCCCAAATCATATTTTTATCTTCTCGGCTGTATACAACAGTAATTCTTGTAACATGATTAATTAATTAACGTGACGGGACCCAGACAAGTATCATAACGTAAATGAATACATGTTATTGTCCACCGGAAAACTTATTAATGCCGCCTCATGCCTGAAGGGAACTGAATTCAGTGTTTTCAGATGCAGATGTAATGGTTAATGAACCACTGAAATAATGAAAAATGAGTCCATTATAAGTTCAAAACTACTATTTACATCAAAGTCACAGCAAAATGGTAAAGTCATTGTGCTAGAAATCCACCACTGTCAGTGATGTATCACCAGAGTTTTGATCTGATGCAATGCGCAAGTAGCATTACACTGCTGCAGTCAAGGCAGAGCCAGTGTTAACTGCCGTCTATAAAGTTAAATACTTTATGCAAGTGGTTTTCAGCAGACAGTGCTGAATGGCTCAGTGACAGATAACACTGGGGGGGGGGGGGGGGGGGGGGTTGTGAGATGATTAATGAGGGGTAGAAAAGGGAAAAAACTAAGTCCGGCTGCATAAATCTACTAATTTCTCTGAATTTCTCTGAAAAATTGACCATTTATTCCACTGCGTGTGGCTGGGTGATTTATTTACAATGTGAGAGGATAAGAGGGGCAATATCTCTCTGGTGACAATGAAAATAAGTTGTAGAAATGTGAAAAATGGGGAATGAGCGGGAAGGTTGGGAACCACAGGTTTAACCTTCAACAGTGTGATGATGTTGATGTAAAATCTTAATCAAATGAGTAACTAACAACAAAATAAATGGGGTGGAGCAAAAAGTACAATATTTCCCTCTCAGAAGTAGACTAAAAGGCGATTCAAATAAAAAGTAAAGTATAGGTGCCTTTCCACCACTGTGTATTTATATTTAAGTACAGGACTGCACATTCATTAACACCCACTGGATCCCAACTTTAAGTTTGGAGTATCTAACACCATAATCAGTTTTGATTATAGTCACAGCTGAGAGATTTACACAGAATTCAACCTGTCTGACTGCTGACTACTGTGATAAAGGTGTCAGTCACTTACCTGTCAGTGAGGTGAGCAGGAGAAGCAGAAGAGAGGGAAATAGCTGTGCTGCCTTCATGGTGACGTCTCACGTCAAGGACCCAGCCGACTCATCGAGCCCGCATGGAAAGGACGCGCCTTTTATAACCAGCTTCTGAGGAAATACAAAGGTCATTCTAGGGTTTTTTTTTTTTTTTCAGATTGTTTTTCTTGTACTGGACAACTTATTGAAACTGAAAGTCGGAGTTTGAAAAGCCCACACAAACATGTCCTGCTCATGTTTACAGCATAATGTCGTTGACGTGGGGCTCAAAGTGTTTGTCAAACATTTACGGAAAGGCACCAACACATCGACCAGCCTCAACAGCCCGCCATGAATGAACGAAGATTGCTTTCTCATGCAACGTTTCATTCATAATATCTCAACATTGTAAAGAGGAGGTCTTATCAGTGTTTGGCAGCTGCTGCAGTCTTTCTCCACATCCTTCCAGCTATGTATTGTAAAGTTCCTTCCTGCTGGGGTCACTTCCCGAACAACCTGTACCGCCACTTCCAATAAGTTCAACATTAGGATGATTTTCTGTAAGACATGCGGCTGTCATCGCAGACAGTACCATGACCTTTAACTGTAAAATCCGTGACGTGTCCTTGTGAATTATAAGGTACTTTCCTGTTTTTACCATTATCACTTTCATTTAATTACTTTATTAATAATAATAGATACAATTATTATTATCAAGGAATAAGTCGTGCTAATTATCATAACCATAACAAATAATTATAACTACTACAATACGTATAACAGCAACCTCTTTTTTTTGGAGGCTCTTATTGTTTTGTGTTCTCGAAACTTTCTGGTACTTTATACTTCCACTCCACTGCACTGGGGAGGCAAATGCTGCACTTTTCCCCCCTCCACTACATTAGTTAATGGTCACTTTTCACATCACATGCTGCATCAGAGCCAGACGAGTGCATGTTGATCGACAATCAGAATAAAAAAAAGAAACACTGGCTCCAGTAATCAGTGTTTTACTTTTACTTGTACTTTTGATACATTTAACATCAGATGCTGAATGTTACTTTAGTTCTATTTGTATGAGTGACATCCATATTTACCGGAGTAATGTAATAACACGTAACTTTACTTTGACTGCAGTGTGACTTCTGGGTGCTTCACTCAGCGCCGCTCAGCCTGAAACCTGTCCTGCTGTATCCGCAGTGACAGAGAGGCGCTACGACGCACCAGTGCGCTCTGCGGAGCCCCGCAGCGCATTACGTCGCATTGCTAAGGGATACCGAGGCGCTCAGGTGCTCGTCTCGATCTCCGGCGATTGTAGACGAGCAGGAAAAAAAAAATCGAGCAGAGCCTCGTTTTTAAGTGCTTCACCCTGTGAGGATTCTTCCAGAGATGGCTGACATACTGCGGCTGGTGTCAGAGGCGGACAGACGGACTTTACCGACTCTTTCCCAGCTGTCTGAAAACGGTCCGATCGAAACTTCTGTCTTCTTTAAACCAATGAAACTTTGTCTAACTGTTCGTCCAGCTGCGGCCAGTTTATGTCCTGTGTATACAGAGCCAAGAGAGTGCGCATGTGCCATTCACGACGTCTCCATGTCGACAAATAACCAAACATCATGCGTTTTTTTTTTCAGATATCAACTGCATCTGGGCAGATGTATCTGCCTACATTGAAAGCCAAATGACCTTACAAAAAGTTAGTCTATCTATCTATCTATCTATCTATCTATCTATCTATCTATCTATCTATCTATCTATCTATCTATTCACCTACCTACCTATCTTGTACTAGGGGGTCCACCTGGCAGGACTGGGGACTTTCACGTTCTCTCAGCAGAAGGTGGATACAGGAAACAAGTTCACAGTGATCCGGAGACCCATCTTCCTCCTGGCCGGGAAACTCACCCAGTCTCTTGGTTGGAAGCAGGTCAGACCGCTGGCTGCAGGTGAGCTGCTATAACAAGAGCAAACAATTACAGCCCTGTTCCTATCTGGAAAATTGGTAGGAGAGTAATTGTTATGACTGATGGTAATCCTATTAAGATCATGGCAATAGCTCTCAAGTGGACTTCAATGAACAATTCAAAATTCTGGGAAACACAGTCATTCGCTCTCTTGCATAGATTTAGATGAGAAGATTGATATCTTTCTTGTAAAGTAAATATGATGCTAAGCTAACACCCACTACCTTAGCTTAGCATAAGAACTGGAACCAGGGGGGAACTGTTAGCCTGGCACGGTCCAAACATAACAAAATCTTCCTACCATCACTAATTAATACGTGCATTATTTGTCAATTCTATGCAAAACCAAAGTCTGAAAACACCAAATCCCCCATTTTACTGGTCCAGGACCAGCTGAGCAGAGCTTCAAGCTAAATGTTGAACTTTTTATTAGAAGCTGCTGTAAGTGTTGTTTTCTTATTAAAATAATTGTAAAAAAAAACAAAAAAAAACCCTCTGACAACAGTAACAGCAAAAGGCATGTTCTGGTATCACTGTCGACTTCAACCAATCAGGACAGAGAACTCCATAAAGTAGCCGTCCTGTCTGCTGCTGAACTTGCAGAGAGCAGGATCCTGTTTACCATCAATGGTGGAACACGGAAAGCTGCCAATTCCAGCGATCCCGGAGACGGCTTATACTACCAAATAGGTCAAGCAAAGAAAAAGGCGAAGAACAGGGGCAAAGAAAAAAGAAAGAAAGGAAGAAAGAAAGGAGTCCTGCAAGTGTGGTGACATAGAGAGGAGAGAAGGGATTGCTAATGGCAAAGAGGACGGTAGCAGCAGCTTTAATTAGTCTGCAGATGAAGGAAGTGTTTGTTGAAACTTGTTAACGTGTGGCTAACTTTTCAAGTATTAAAAGAGCAATATGTAAGAGTTAAGATCTAACAGTTTTGAAATCATAACATCTATGTATTGTGTTGTAGAGACATCTACTGCAGTTGGTATGTTAACCAGCTAGCCCTGGCCTGTCCTGGTTTAAAGCTTCTGGGCTGGCTTGTTTTGAGTATGGATTCGACATGTGGCGAAGTCTCACATATTGCACCGTTAAACACTTAATTGACAGTAACTGAAGATGTTATGTAATGCTGCAGAGAAATAAGAAGCCTTGATTTAAGTAAAAACAGGGAGGATACACCTGAAAATCATAGCTGCCCTCATGAAAATAGATGCTCATTTCAAATTCTGGGAGGTGGATCAATATCAATCACATTATCTGTGTATTTATCTGTGTCTCTATGTGTGTGTGTGTGTGTGTGTGTGTTTCCTCTGCAGCAACACATCTACCAGTGGTGCAGCTGAACTTTGCAGCTGTGTCACGAGAGACTCCGTTCAGTCGGGACGTGGTGGAGGGCTGCGTTAGAGAAACTCTCCTGCTCCTCTGCAGAGCTTTGGCCTCTGAACAGAATGTGTTCCTCACGTGATTCACATTGTTTTCGGACCATGACGGCTGTTTCATTAATCTCATGCGATGTTATTGAAAGGTGGGGATGAAGTTCAACAGAGATTTTATAAATGCCATGGATGGCACTGGCAGGCTGCTTCTAGCCTTTAACAATGTAAGTATAAAGAAGTGCATGTGTGTGTTTGAACGAAGGTACAGGAAGTGTTATTGCAAATCGTACGTACTTTTGCCCCTCCAGAGACCTGGCAGCAGCGCGTCTTTAATGTCGGGTGGACTTTCGAGGCTTCAGAGGCCACAGATTACTAACCCCATCACCCTGCCAACTGTCTGCTCTCCTCCGTCGGACGACAAAGCTGGTGACAAAGGTCTGTGGAGCCTGTCACCAGCTCCAGACCAGAGGAATGCAGGAGGTGAGAGAGCTTTTTTGCACAAGGCTGACAATTTGGGATTTGATTGCGATGAATGAATCTAAATTAAGTCTAAACCAAGTGTTGAATCAAATCCAAACCCTTTGAAATCGCTTAGCAACTTTCTGCAAAAGAAAAAAAGGCATTCATTCCTCACTGTGAGGATGAGCTTGAGGAGCAGTGGCTGTAGAAGCTAAAATAAGCATGATGTGAATCACTTTTACTCAATAAACACTATAAACACATTTTATCTTGTTTGTTTAATATGTAACAAAGAAAATGTGCAGAACTTTTTCTCAGGGCCCTGACACACTCCCTGAGAGAAATCACTCTCACCATCTGAGCCACTGATTGGCTGTTTAGCTAAACTGAAAGCCCCCTGAGCATGTTGTTGTATCATCCATAAATACACCAGTGCCATAAGTTTTTATCAGACATATTCTCGATTGGAAGTAGCTTCATCGGCGAGAATGATGAAACAAGTGGTTAATACTGTGGCAACAACAAGTGTTTAGTGGCCACTCAATATTTGTCATACATTCATGAAGGCAGTAATCTATCTTTATCAGGAACACGAATATTTTCCAAGGTGTCAAACAAGAGTTTCCTCAACATTTGTTCAGGAGCTGCAGACAATAAGAACAGTAATAAGAACATTACCATGGCTGCTAGCTTAAATGGGACATTGAATATTACAATTTAGAAATCAAAAAACAGAAACACACACAAAGAAGAAATGAAACAAAGTTTACCTCCTGACAGTACTGCTGCAAAAACAATTACAGAGCAAACACTGCCAACCTCTCCTTTAAGCTGTGATCTTGCAGCTCAAGATGAACTGGTTGCACCAGCAGGTTGAGGTGGAGCCCTGTTTCAAATAAAATGTAAAAAAAAAGGCTTTTAGTTTCTATTTGTTGCATGTAGAAAGCTGATCAAAGTGAAAGTGAAAGCTAGATAAGAGATTAGATGAGGTTTAAAGGTTTAAAGCTTTGTATCAAGTTGGGGCTGGCTGCTGAAACTAATCTCTCTTCATAACACAAGTAACAAGATGTAGCAGGCTAAGATACAGAAACGAAAGTGTAACTATTGAGTGAGGAATGACAGAAACAGTAATGACGGGTGTGGAGCATGTGAAGAGCCAGATAAGTGCAGTGACTTTCAGGAGCAGTGAACCCACTCAGAGTGTTGTGTGTCTCTACAGAAGTTCCCCAACAGAGAGAATCTAAATCCCATCAGACTCCGCAGCCTGCCAAGATGAGAGCTGTCAGCCTGACTGAAGAACCGAATCCAAAACCCCCAGTGGAGGCCCCAGACAAGTACTTCACACACAAAGACACACACAGAGAGACAGACGAGGACACACAATCAAGGGAGAGGTTCAGTTTGCAGTGCACAGAGCTGTTGTTTGCAGGTGGATGAGTCAGTGAGAACTGAGAGCTCAGTGGTGGTCTTATATTGTTTCTGGCCCGAGGCCTCTTCCAGCTCCATCAATGATGCACAACAGGCTGTGGGACAGATTCCTTTTCTGTCATCACCTGTCTGCACTGTCAGCCTCCCCCCAAGGTGCTTTACTTGAGTATTTCCACATTATACTTTTACTCCACTACAACTCAGTGGTAAATATTATACTTTATACTCCACTACATTTGTCTGACAGCTGTAGTTACTTTTCATATTACCTTCCTGCCCAGTTAAAACCACACATCTCCAGACGTGTTGAAGTTAAATGTTTGTGATAACCTGTCAGTGTTGTAAAAAAGTACCCAAAAGTCATACTGGAGTAAAGGTCTTAAAGCATCTGATGTTAAATGTACCTAAGTGTCCAAAGTAAAAGTAAAGGTAAATTTTGTATATACACTGTGTAATATGGGACAACTGATTATCAGAATTTGAATAATCAAATACATTAATTTAAAAAATGTTCTACTTTGGCTCTGTTGCAGCATATAATCTGCAAAGTAACTAGTAACTAAAGCTTTCAAATACATGTATCGGAGTAAAAAGTATTAAATAGCAGAAAATGGAAATGCTCAAGGGAAGTAACTCAAAATTGTACTTAAGTACAGTACTTGATTCCATGTATATGTTACATGCTATTGCTAAAGTAGAAGCTGTACACGTACAAAGCACTCACTGTGCAGTTTACAGTGGTAACTAACCTCTCTACTCACAGGCCCACCGACTCCATCTCACCAACAGAGGTCGCTCCCAAACCGAAGGAGCCTCGTGTTACCTGCTCTGGCCATGCCCAAGCTGGACAGGTGAGTGTGTGTGTGTGTGTGTGTGTGTGTGTGTGTGTGTGTGTGTGTGTGTGTGTGTGTGGGGGGGGGGGGGGGGGTTTAGGGGCAGTCATATATCTGTGTGCAAATGTAGATCTAAGCTAGCTTTGATAGCATAGACTCTAAAAATCAAGGTTTAGAATGAGATTGTATTGATATTAATCAAGTACAACATTGCCCTGGGTCTATCTGCCTCTTTGCTTTGACAGGCACCATCCTTCTGAGACCATGCATATGATGTAAGAAGAAGTAGTTTAGAAAATGGAGAATTAAGTTAAATCTAGAATAAGTTCGGGAAGTAGAGCTTGACAGTACAATGCCTTTATTACTGTATTAGCTTTATTGGTTTTGCAGGAGCACAGGTCTTTGTCAAAGGAGCTGTGAGGATGTAACCACACAAATGCATTCTTTACAAATTATTCACATTTGAATGCCTGTGTGGAAAATAATAAAAAAATGTTCTATAATTATCATTTTCCTGTGGCTTTCATAGGAGCTGTGCTACCTGTGTATGCAGCGGGCCCAAAACAATGTTCCGGTGTACCTGAGGGAGCAGCAGCAGGCAGAGGAGAAAGCTCAGGAGAAACTCTTACTGCTTAAAGAACAACTGAGAGACAAGCAGCACATGGCCGAAGAACAGGTGAGACTGTTTGAACTTTAAAGAAATGCCTGTGCCAAATAGACCGCTCCAAAAAAACTTACAGTAGTACAACCATTAACAACCAGTGGGTTCCCAGGGTGAGGGTCAAGCACTGGGACCAGTTTAAATTTAAGTGAAATATACAAAATATAAAGCGTTTAAGGAGTATAAGCAAAAAACAGTGCCTAATGGAACAACAGTAGAAGTTAAGATAAGTAGGTACAAGAGTAACCTAAAAATGAACTAAAATAGAAGGAAGTAGTATTGGAAATGAAATTGAAAGTAATATTGTAACAAAACAGCTGGAGATATCTCTAATATCTGGATATTGTTACTTATACCTGTAAACTTTGTGTTTATGTTTGATTCAATCAAATTCTTTTTAATATTCTTATACAAAATTTGATTGCAGAAAATACTCACATGACGTCAAACATCTCGTCCAACTACCGTAAATCACCAGCTTGTTGCTATTATAGTGGAAATGCATTGTGGGTTATATTCACCTCTGGAGTGACACTTATGATGGCAGTAGGGAGGACAAGGGGTCAACAATGCTAACGTCAGCAGAGTAGCATCTTCATAATGACAATGCTAACCTGCTGATATTAGCATTTAGGCCACCATCTGAATTGGGCATGCTAACATTTGGTCAGTAATGCAAACACAAGAAGGCCTACAGCTGAGCACTGAAGAAATGTAATCGGTTTTGCAGGTATCTGGTCATACACCAAATGCTGTTATTAAAGTACATTTGGATCTGATGATGGTGACAAAAAGTATGGGGGTGACCAGAGTTGACCACAAGATGTAGCTACACTAGCGATCCCCAGAGCTATACTGCTAGTGTGGTTAAAACTATGATCATGTGGGCCAAGTAAGTGAGGGCTTTCTGACTGTAAAAAAAATATCTTAAAAGTTTGTAAAGTGTTTGAATAAATATAGCCTTTTTATACGTTTTATATGGCTCTATGTAAGTACCTACTTCATGCTGTCTGCTGCAGGTTACTAAAGGTGATTTGTGAGTGACCCGGGGGGTTTGTCAGGAAAAAGTAAAAGCTGCCATAACAACTGCTTAACCAAACAAAAATGTAAAAGATTAAACATCTCAACAATTGAGGAGTAAAGGGTGGTTCCACACTGGTCAGGGCCAGAGAGCTGAGCAAACAGCTTGTATCCCCTTGTGAGGACTGGGAAAGATGTCTGGAACGTGGAATATTATAAATTCAAAATCAGACAACTTTAAGTGCACGTTGTTGTTGCCAACATTAACAAAATTCAATAAAACGCCTCTAAAACAAAACACAGTGTCCTTAAGAATTGGTTAGGAGCCAAATAAAGTCATTTTGTTTAACCCTGTGATGATATGTTGTGTTCTCAATGTCTCAATGAATCAAAGGCGCCTGTTTCTTTGTGTTCATCTGGCAGGCAAAGCTGAATGAGCAGCGTGAGCATGCAAAGCAAGTTGCAACATTCAACCTGCAGATGTCTGAGAAGAAAGAGAAGACTCACTGTCCTCTTTACCCTGTGAGTAGAACCTGGACATTCAATTTTTTAGTCTTTGTTAAGAGAAGGGCGACTGTTTTATCCGTTTACAGTGCAGCCAAACACGAAAGACGCCACAGTCCTTTTCCTGCAACTTGATTTCATGCTGCACACAGTGCACTTTCAGCAATGAGAAGTAAAAGTGTCCCTAACGACAAAATGTGGTTTCTTCTTCCTGTTCCATTACTTCCTGAAACATTTCAAACTTGAAAACATGTTTTTTAACAAATGCTGAAAATGACAATTTCTTGTCTGCTGTCCACACGTGTGTTTTGCAGTAGGTAAGTGTAGCATGCAAGCGACGGAAAACAATTTACCCCTCTTTTTCGTGCAAAACATCATGGACTTGCCTTGCACAGCCTTCCACTTTCACAGTAATTTTGTTGGCTAATTTCAGGCGTTCATTTCATGTCTGCATCCTCATAAGCAAAAAAAAGGAAGTGAGTAAATGTCTCAACAAAAATCTCAACATTTTGCGCTGTTGGTCAAATTTGCAGTGATCAGACAAAATTGCAAGGTCGTAAGGACTGCTTGAATTTGGGTAATTGTTTTTGAACCTAACACTGCAACTTCCTGGAGGGACGGAAATACTTTGTGTTACCTGTGACTGCTTCACGATAAAAGCCACCCGGTGTGTACTAGAGAGTGCTTTGAATGTGAAGAAGCAGCAGTGGGAAGTTTGATTTAACTGAATACAGTTCTGATAGACTGTTGGAGGGTTAATAGTAAAGAGTGAGGCTAAAAAATGTTTCAGGAATACTACTTTAAAAACATTAAATCGTACTTTAAAACTCATGTCACGCACTGCATTCTTTTTAGTGTAACAGCAGCTTGTTAAAATTCAGTGTCTTCTCTGGGCTTCTTGTGTTCAGACTTCATTCATCTTCCCGGCTCGGCCCCTTACTCCAGTCAGGAGGATTCAGCAGCATCGTTACATGAACGAGCTTCAGAGTCAGATAGAGAGCCGGCGGCAACACGAGGTTCGGGACCAGCAGACCCGTCTTCTCATGGAGCATCTAGACCAGGTCCAGCTGGTCCAGGAGTGAGTCTATGACAACAGCACTGCTCAGGCATTTCAGATAATCAGCTGTGGTGATAACTAGCACGTCATCTGTTGTGTGTGTGCGCGTGTGTGTGTGTGTTTTAGGTTAGCTTTGCAGAAGACCCAAAAGCTCCAGCAGAAACACGAAAGAACTAAGCACTACAAGAGCGCTCTGGACACCCAGGCAAGAATACACCACACAGAGCTGACTGTCAGACTTGACATTTTGCAAATGATGGCGTTCCCATACTTTCACTATTGATCACCAGTGACAGTACGAGCAGAGTAGGTTACGTAGAGTATATTTTTTTCTCTGAGTACATTTAAAAAGTAGCCGTCAAGTCAACATTATACAGCAGGAAGTCCAGTTTTGAATTATTCTCAAAAAAGAAGACACGACCAGCACTTCTTGAGAATACACAGTGATTAGTTTTCATTTTTATGTTTTGTCCATAACGATTGCTTGGTTAACAAAAAAAGCTGGTGTTAATACGCACTTTAAATATATATACAGTGAATTTAGACTTGTATTTCTGACAATGCTTATTTTCTGAAGAATCTCACTTGATGAGGAATGATGAAGGATGTCCAGATGTGCTCTGTTGTTCAGGCTGAGGAAGGTTGTAGGTCAAAGGAAGGCAGCAGAGTAAAGCTACCGCCCATCCTGTCAGTCGAGGGTCAGACTGCAGGCAGGTTGCCCACTCTTCATGCATACACTAGAATATAATGTACATCTGTCACATATTAGGTTCTACGTTTAACATCAAACTTACTGTGAAAATTGTTAAACAGGATGTGGTTACTTGGTTCGTTGCTGTGTTAGATTTAGGGTCATTACTTTTCTTAAACGTCCCGTTTAAGAGAATAATCCCGTCCTGGAAACAGTACTAACTTACCCAAATCTCTGACTGCACTGTGAGTGTTGGAGTTGCATTGTGTGTAATGTAGTCTCCAGATTTTGAGGAAGAAACAAAAAAAATATTTTGGAGTCTGCTGCAATGATTTTAATGATTTATTGCCCATTGTGAATAAAATTCATGCCAGCTGTTCCGTTGGTGGACCAAATGATGATTGTGTCCTATGTTCAACATTCTCAGGTGCTGCGTATGTCTCTACTTAAATTCAGATTCAGATTCAGAATACTTTATTAATTCCCAGGGGGAAATTGTTTATTGTTAAAGTCATCAATTTCAGGGAGAACCTGATTTACAAAATGTCTAAAAATATTTTGGAATATCAACAAACAGCAGCAACATGAGTGAGAAAGGACTTGTCACAAGGCCATGTCCAGCCCAGGAGGAGTTTTTTGCACAATCCACTCTGTGTTAATCTACATCTAAAATGATTCTGTTCTGTCCTTTAGGTGGGAGATAAGAAGTACACAGACCCTCCAGAGTGCCAGGCTGACAACTGCAGGTTCAACCGCTGTGAGACGGCAGCCAGTAACACCGAGAGCCGAGAGAGGGCGCAGAAGGTCAGCTCTGTTTCTCATTGCTGCCATAAACATTGTTTTCCAGTCATAGCCTTATCCAGATGTCAGAAATAACCACCGTTGAAGATGTTTAATTAAATTACAAGTGTATACTTTGTTTTGTAGTGGAAGATGTCGTGGGATAGTGACTGAAAGGTGCAAAGTATCTGAATTGACCGATTTTTCATACTAAAAAAAAAAGGATATTGTTATGTTGAAAGTAACTCAACATAACGTCAAAATGTTTTAAAACTGAAATTCTTACATATTGCACCTTTAGTAAACATAGTAAAACCACAGTGTAGAAATACTCTCAGAGGTAAAAGTCTAAAGGTACAGAGGTATTAACAACAAAATGTAGTAAAAGTATCAAAAGCAAAGTTAAACTATGCCAACCATGTTATATTATTATTAAATTGCTGGTACTAATGGCACTGATGCATCAACATTAAGCAACAGTTTCATGTTGCATCGAGCTGAGGTTTGGCAGTATGATAGCTTAAACTTTAAACGTCCACCAGATTTGATTTATCTGAGCTTTGTATAAATTCTTAACTAGCATTCAGTGGAGCACATAGTACAAGATACAATAAAAAGGTACAATATTTCCCACTGAAATGTTGTGACCTTGAAGTATCAAGCAGCATAAGTACAGTAACATGCTCATATATATTCTTTAAAGTCACGTGGTGTTATTCTACACGCTGGCAGCTCTTCCAGGTAAACTTTGGTGCTGCCACTCAGAGGAAAAAGGAAGAACTTTACAGCCGTCAAGAGCAGCTGGAGAAGGAGAGAGAAATTCTGAAACAAAGCAAAATGGAGTGAGTAAAGAAAGTGGGAAGTGAAAGAGACACCAATGAGAATGTGTAAACTATAGTAGTTTGATATGATTTCCTGTCCAGGTTGCTGCTGGATCGCATTAATCACTTCGAGAAGAGGAGGGACATCAGTAAGTCACTGGAGGACGAGTGGAGTCGCAGTACGAGGCTCAAACACCAACGAGAGGAAGAGGAGAGGCGCTTTCTGAGGTGTGTGGATGTAGGCTCGCCCTGAGCCACCATCATTAATAATGCTGTAATTAAAAATTCAAATTCAAAGTTCAAATGCAAAAGTCAGAACTGCCACAACACTCGTGATCTAAGAGACTTTGACCTAGAAGACACATCCCGGCCTTCATCATTCATGCAGGACGACATGATTTCCTGCTTTGTTCTGTCTCCCTGTGATCAGGTCTGCTGGTCAGCTCCTGGTAGATAAGCTTGAGGAGTACAGGCGCTGCTGCCAGTGTAAGAGGAGGACCACCAACTGTGGAGAGACCAACATCTGGAAGGACTCCCACTACCTCTCTGGCTCCCAGTTCATGATCTGATGAGCAGTGGAGCCTTCAGCGGGACTTGAACATCGATACCTCACAAACTAAACAGGGCCTCAACCCTCGTAACTCATCATGTGGCGGCAACTAAAGGATGAATTTACAAGTTAAGCCTTATTGAAGCATACTTGGATGTTTTGGTGTGTACTGTCCTCTCTTCTTGCTCTTCTCCCAAATCAGTCTGTGGAGTTCATGTTTGCTGCTCTTTCACTTTCCCTAGTATATGGTTGTTTTTGGTATTTGTATGTAGTCACCCACAATATATTCAGTCAATAAAATATCTACACACATACACTGATGGTAGAGGCTTCTGTTTACCCGCTCATCAGGGGGAATCCAGCGCTTCCTATGCATTATTTTCTTTCTGCCACAATACTCTAGAAGGAAGCTTGCATCCACTCATGGACCAGACATGGTCACTACTGACATGAATCGAGTCCTTCTTGGCGGAGTTGTACCATCAGTTGTAACATCAGCTAAGCTGTGAAACAGAATGAAAATAGTTCCGACATGAAAGTGCTCACAAAAAGGTCTGTGGGTTATCTTGAGTAACCTGGTCATGATTTCTGGGATGAGAGATTGCTGTTAAGTTTTTCAAATATATATATGTATATATATATATATATATATATATATATATATATATATATATATATATGTATATATATATATATATATATATATATATATATATATATATATATATATACATATACATATATATATATATATATTTTTATGTTTTTGAAATCACAAGTGGAATGCAATCTAGTTGCATTATATTCAGCAACTCACACCAAAACAATCTAGATGGATAAATAGCACTATAAACAACAAAAAATATATTTTCTTTTTTCGGCAAGAACTGTCCCTTTAAATATTTCATAAAAAAGAAAAAACGTAAGAAGAAATAGCATCATCAATCAACAAGTAAAGCCTTATGTCATTTAGCATATGTATATTGCTGCACAGATTTAACAGCCTAATGAGATTTCAGGTTGTATAAATAAAACTGACTTGACTCCAGCAACAGATTTGGCCAAAGCACACAGAAAATTTATTCCTTATTTTTCGGCTTTACCCGCTCACCTGTTGTTTCTATATGTGTGTTTCTTGAGGTTTAACCCTTTGTTGCTCACATTTATATTTTATTTTGTATAGTGCAAACAGATAAGTAAAGGAACAAAGTCCTGCGGTTCTCATTTAGTTTGGTCAAAAAGCACAGTGTATCAATGTGGGACTGTGCACTTTTGGAGGCGAAGTTCGGAAGAAGCTAATCACCAAGTAGCTACAGTAGTTAGCATGCTACCTGCATAAGGGCTTCCATGCAGTTTGCAACAAACACAAATAATCTTCATTTCTCAGTGCTGTCTATGAGAGAATAAAGCAGGCTGGGTCATGTTGGGTTTTTGACTGTGAAGTTTTCTTCTCAGGCAAACTAACAGGATGCGTTACGATAAAACAATGTTTTTAGATTCTGAAACGGTTTACAAATTCATGTTTTTTGTCAGTGCCTGTCCTTGTGTTAGGACTTCAAATACTTCGAAGCGTGGCTGTCCCGTCTCTGACCCTGACGAGTAATGAGGGAAGTTCTCTCTGCTAGAATACACACATACAGAGAAGTACATTATTTACAGAGAGATCAAATGCAAGAGGACCCCAAGAGGCCTCATGTTTGTGAACACTGTGGGAATAGCTTCAATAGAAGAAGCAAAACGCAAGTCTTCATAAATCATTGTTGTTTTTCGTTATCAACGTTGATTAGATTAAAACAAATTGGAGCAAAGAGAAAGTGAAGAAAATAAAAGAAGATGAGGATGAAAGAAGTTGCAGTTTCTCTGGATGATAAATGTGTAGCAGGATCATGACAAGAGTCTTCTGGCTGAAGTCCCAGTTCTCTGTGAAGCCAAAACTCCCCTTTTAATCAGTTCATGGAGGCATTTCGAAGGTCTTTGTACTGGAACAGATGCACAATTAACTGGCCCACACACTCCAGCTGATTAATGTTCTAACTGGGAGTTGGATTGTGTGTATGGACGAAGAGATGTATGTGTGTGTGTGTGTGTGTGTGTGTGTGTGTGTGTGAGTGTGTGTGTGTGTGTGTGTGTGTTTGGAGCTGCATGTGTGTGTGACATATCTCACATTCTTATACGTTTATAAATATGATCTGATGAGATATGCATGGGGAAATCCAGACACGAGTCACAGATAAAGTCATAAATGTGCCAAAGTGCACATCTGAACCCAGTACTGTCAAATACTCCCACGTCTCTGTGGTCCTCTGCCTCAAGTGTTTGGATGTAACTATGATCCACCCAACGTCCAGTGGTGTATTATTGTAGAGATTTAACAAGCCTTTGTTGACTCTCCCATAAGCATTGGCCCAAAACTCTCAAAACTTAAGTGGACTTGTTCGAGATCAACCCTTGAAGAGGGAGCGGCCCTGTCATTGCGACCATAAGCATGCTGATGTTTGGACTTGTGCTCGAGGAAAAGTGTGTTTAAAGGTCCAATTTGTAAGAAAGTTGATTTTTGAGTCTCATTCTCAACTCGTCAAATGCTGAAAACTTTGGGTTGGCAGCCGACCTGACCTACAATCCAAAAGCGTCAGTATTTGACGCATTGGGAATGAGACTAAAAAGACTTATTTAAAAATTGGAACTTTAAATGGACCTGGAAATAAGAAGTACATATTTTTCCATTTACCTATACTGCTATTTATCCATCTAGACTGTTGATTTAAGTTGCAGAGTTTGGGAGATAATCTTGTGGCTCTTCTGGACTCTTCAAATGTTTTTGCACCAAATGGATCAAATTATGATGAAACAAGCTGAGAGGATAAATGTATGTCTCTTCTCAGCCACAGTGCTTCAAGTGACAATGTTATTTCACAGTTTGGCCACTACAACCAACAATTGGCTTCACAACCTAGCGCTCTTCCTCGGGGCTTGAGAGGAAGTCATTTATGTTTCCATCCAGCAATGTCATGAACACAAGCCTCTCGTCCATGAGTGGAGAGATGCTTTCTTCTGTGCGATGATACTGTTGGCGAGTGTAGTTCAGTAGAAAGAAAATAGATCCTACACGAACCTGCTTGTGGGTTATCTTGATTCTTGAGTAACTGGGTGATGATTACTGTGAAGAGACATTACTGTTGGGTTTTAGAGGCAGAGTATCATCTGGTTGCATCATGCTGGAGAGAAGACAGACATCTCGGTGGCTGATATCTCCAAAACTACGCAACTAACCCCAAAACAGGTTGGATGAATAGCACTGTAGGTAAGTAGAAAAACATGTATTCTTGATTTTGAGGTGAACTCTCCCTTTAAGTTAAAGTCTACTAGCGGAGATCAAATCCCCTCCTGGTGTCTTTTGTAATTCAAAGTTTTAAATACTGAGGGTTTAAGGCTTGGAACCAGTGACACAAACATTAGTTGTGTGTGAACTCATCAGGACTGTCTTTGATTAGGCTCAGTGAGGGTACGTCGTCTAAGCTGAGTCATTGGAGTGCATTGTGGGGCCATCAGAGGGGTGGAGGGCACCGCCTCATGGGGCATCTGCGCTCCCCTCTGAGAAGCAGACAGCAGGAGACTGACGACAACATACTTTAAGTTGTTTGTCATGCACATAATAACTGTGAACTCTCACAGGGGGGTTATGTGAGGATGGGTAAAGTTGAAATGGCTGAAATGTCAACTTCTTTCCTCTAGAGTAAATCTGTGAAATGTGTGAAATTAAGGAATCTTGTGAAATAGCTACTGAAGACAGTCCATTTCACTTTGTTTCTCTCTTCCATCACCCTTTCTTTTGTGTGTGTGTGTGTGTGTGTGTGTGTGTGTGATTGTACTTCCGTGTTCCCAGATTCCCAGGCCTAGTAGATCTCATAGATATCCTTCATAGTTTTGCTGGCAGTCAGAACATGGTTGGCATTTTGACAGCTAGTGTCCAGATCCAGATGTTCCCACCCTGCCCACACGCTGGTCCACAGTGACAAGAGCACAATCCCCATTAGCCAAGCACATCGTGAGAGAGGGTGGGCCGTGTCACTGAAAGACAACCAACACATGGTCACTTGTTTATACTCTGAGAGACACTAATGGGGAGCAACATGTGTTTATGTCCGCTGTATGAGCAGCCACTGTATGGATTTCTCCAAACTTTGAAGTGGTGTAAATGGGACTCTGGAGGGCAATACAATCAAAAACAAAAACACAAGAGCAACAGTGTGAGAAATTGTTTGTTTATGGCTGATTTAAACTGCAAATTTTAGCATATCCGGATAAGTAGCATCATCTAGTGTTGTAACCCGAGGGCTACTAACAAGACCAAGAGCATATTATTTAGTACGTAAAAGAGCGTCCCAGTTGCCAGAAAGAAATGTTATCAGTTAATATTACTGCAAACCACAGACACGTCCATTCCGACATTTGGATAAAACATGCCATATCAGGTTAATATCCCATGTTTATTTACTGACTTTGACATCAGGAGGTGGAAGGAACAGTGGTGGAGTTACAGCTGATGAAGATGCCAAATGGGGCCGCAGTTCGAGTCTGCATTGCGACATTTGTAAGCGTGACACCACTGGTGAATGTTAAGGAGAGATGTTTTTGGCAACCACAATGGGTGTTTTTTTAAGTAGAGCTCGGGACATTTCCAGCTGTGTTTGTGGCATCCAAGAGAGGTTTTTTAAGCCAAACCGTGATGTTTTCCTAAACCCAACAAAGTGCTTTTTGTGCCTAAACCCAACCAGAGCATAAGCACAACATTGTGAAAAGAGAGAAACAGAAAATTGAACCTAGACAAAAGTAAAGTTGCAGCATAAAGAAATGAACGGCTTGAACACATCTTGTGGTTTTGCAGAAATGCTAACATTATTTATTCATAGGCTAAAAAAACTGGATCAAAATCTTTCTCACGGACAAAAGAATCACAAGGGCTTTAACATATCAGACACAACTGATGCAGATTAGAAAAGACAAAAGCCTTCAAAAGCCAGATCTGTTATTGATTAGGCTCCTTTTCAGTTTGTCTGAGAACCAAAAGCCGTTTCCTGTGATGGAACCAGTGCAGGCCAGAGCCTCGAAACAACCACGCCTGCTCCCTCAGTCCCTCAACAGTGTGTCTTACATATGAACACGTGAGTGCGCGCAACACACTCACACACATGCAATGTGCACACACAGGATCAGCACAACACGACCGGAGGGCAGGTCATGTCACACACTCTGCATGTCAAAAACTCTAATTTCCTGTAAAAAATACACTTGTACTGTTCTACTGAAGCCTCCTCCTTTCCTGTTCCTCTTCCGATCATAAAGGTACACTCTAATGGTTCACAAATGAATAACCTCAACACACATACACACGCATACACCCTCTCAGAAGTGCAGCTCGCCCTCCCCTCCTGATCTCTATCCTCTTATCCACAGTATCCCTCTGCTTCTCCTTCTCGTCACCTCTTCTACTTTTCAACTTTGATACATTCCTTCTTCCAGATGACTGCCGTTCCCCCTCCACCACCTGTCTACATATTGATCCCATCCTACTTCCATCTATCTCTTTATGATTGCCCGTCCCCAGCGTGTGATCTGTGGTTCCTGTCCACCTTAACACAACACACATGTATTCAGTTATAAGCACAAAAACACAGCAGCTGCATGGAGCCCATCTTGGCAGCGCCGCATAGAGGTCAGCATGGACGTGCCAAAGCTTGTGCACATGCTGTGGTTTTGCGGTACAATGCCACTGAATTGTACAGCACAGGGCGGTGTGTCATTAAAAACTATTTTTTTCAAGCTGACAGTTGATTCGCAGACAGCAAGCCATGACTCACTGTGAGCATAATGACTTTCATGTTAAACAGAGGATAAGTTAGCTCTAGAGCTTCTCAAACAGTCTGAGCTGCCTTGGAGCATTTTTGTATTTACTAAAACTCCTATGAATCGCATGTCTTTGTGTGCAAACACGTGTGTGTGTGCATGTACTGAACATGCACTGGTTGATTCAGGGAGGGGGGTTGGCTACCTTATCCCTATTTTTGAAAAAAAAAACACTGAGGATGTGCCCTCTTGAATGCCCCTGTGGTAGATAAAACATAAGTGCACTCTAAGGTGCCCACCCAGTACCTTTTCTGCCCCACGATATATAGCTGGTGACTTTTTAATTTTTCTTGTCCCTGCCAATCAAACATCCTGAGCACACGATGTATTTGTGTGTAGCTCAGAATTCAGCCCTCTCCCATGCCTGTTTATGGTCAAACTATGCTAGCAGGGTCTGTCAGAGCACAGCCAGAGGATATGGGAAGAGTGAGACAGTGACTGAGTGAGTGATGAGAGAAAGAAAGAAAGTATAACTTGCCTGTGCAGTACAGTTTAGCTGCTTTATATAACCTAAGCACAACTCCTCCAGATTTTTCATCAGATTTGTTCTGCCAAACATGAGCGAGCTAAAAAGCTAGAGATCAAATTTAAGGCTCCAACTCTTACTAATGATCTCACTCTGGTTTATACCTTATGTCCTGGCTTGAGGTCACTTCAGTGCTTTAGGCTTCCACAGGGGAAATCTGATTTGCAGACATTTCACATGTGTAAACACAAGAAACAACAGTGGTGGATAATTGAAAAATGTAAAAAATACTCATTACATTGAAAAAAGTGATTGCATTACTTAACTAATTACTCAAATGACTCTAAAGCATCCACACCCACGTTATTACGTCTCCTAAAGAGGTTATTTTTCCACCCTGTCTATTTGTTTATTGGTTGGTTTGTCAGCAGGATTGTCAGCAGGACAAAAAAATGCTGATTTCCAGGAAACTTAGATGGAATATGGATCTCAGCCCAGAATGGACCCCATTGACTTTAGATGCAGATCCAGGAATTTATTCTCAATTTTCTTTAAGAATGTGAGATTTTTTTTTCGTAACATTATCATTCTTTTCTCAGGGAATAATGCAGGGACCTTGATGACAAAATATCAGGCATGTCTAGCTGAGTGAGTACAATTTTGATGCCTTGGCAGAGGTATGCACTCTACTGAGAGATCTTCTAGCTTCATATATGAGGCTGTGGCCCATCAGCAGTGGAAGTACAGAGATCATTAACTAAGGTAAAAATACCAGATACAACAGTAGTGAAAAGTAGTGCTACTGTTAGAATCTTGTGTAAGTTAAAGTACAGAAGTATTCATGGCTTCTATAAATGTGCCCTAAAATAAAGTACTCCTTCTTGAAATTGGCCCCACGGCTGATAATTATACTGCATATGGCATTATGAGATGGTTTACTTTTGCATCAATGCATAAGCATTTTACTTAATTTTTCGGTCAGGTACCCTTGTTCAGATAGATTCACTAGATAAATGTGAGGGGCTGTTGAGACAAAAAAACAAAGTTTATGTTTTGGATTTTTGATTGTTTTGGGTGGTCGGATATTTGACCTCTTTGAGTCTCGTTCTTCATATGAAATCCTTCAAGAACATCAGAGGTACAGTATCTGAGTGTGAGCCTTTCCACAAAAACATTACTCAATACTATACCCCAGACTAAATACATATCAGCCCACTATCAAACTCACGGTAAGACAGTGAACAAACCCCCAAAATATCCGATGGTGTGCTAAGGGGGTGAGTCACTGTAATGTAATATCTGAGTTTCAAAATGAATCCCTCACACTGCTCGTCACATTACTGGAACACTCTGTGAACACATTACTACCAAACACTGAACAATACTCACACACATTGACCGAACAAGCCTGCATGGAAAACTGTCAGTGGCAATAAGGTTAACAAAGGCATGGAAGGCTCTCTCTCTCTCTCTCTCTCACTCACACACACACACACACACACACACACACACACACACACACACACACACACACTGAATTGCATGCAGGCCAGTCCCCGTGTCATCACTTTGTAATCAGCTACACTTCACTCCCTCCAATCCCTCTGCACTTGCTGTGTCCTTTAATAACTGAGACAAAGGTTGTCTCCTGGTATCACGGAGGAACAGTGAGCTGCAGTTTCAGGTCGAAGTCTGAAAGCACAAGGTGAAGATACTTCTTTTTTTGCAGCAGCAGTTTGGCAGATAACATTGGGGAGGAGTCACTAGAGATTTGATCCAGCTGCAAGCAAATCTTAGTAAAGGTATTGCAACAGCATGACTGATTACACCGCTGCTCTGCCTGAACACAAACACCACATTCAATGTCAGTGTGTGTCCATGTGCTAGCGTGCGTGAACTTGAATGGGATTCGGTACAAAAACTCTATTCCAGCCCCCTAATTGCCTGCTGCTAATGAGTAGAGTCTTGATAGATGTGAACAGCTGGGAATAAGGGGGAAATAAAGGAAGATGGAAATATTGTTGATAATCTGCCAAAACTGAGAAGCAAGGCCACTCTGTGTGTGTGTGTGTGTGTGTGTGTTGACAGGCTGCTGAAGAAGATGTCTCAAGTTATGAGGACATTTGGTCATTTCCCACAGCATGAAAATTTTAATTCAGGGTTTAGATTAAACTTGTTTACGGTCGATTAAACTTGCACTAATCCCTTTTGTTTCGGCTTGATCAAATGTGTATGTGACAGTTGTCATTATCATCCCACCCTGCAGTTTCTCTAAGCTCTTATTCTCTGACCTGCAGCTTTACTGTTTTAGTTAACTGTCACTGCCATACTTGTGTTAAAATATACAAAGAGCGCTTTAGAGAGAAGAATATTTGATATTGGTATCGAAATTGCCAGATGGGGATCTACCCTCCAGTCCTATGGCAGAAAGTTGTTGGGGTTGTTATGGTTATAAAAAAAAAGGATCCAAATATAAAACGTTAATGGCAAGAGGACGTTACAAAAAGCGAGCGCTATTAATGCAAACCTGAATCCAAATAAAAATCAAAAGCAGGCAACATAACTGACAAAACACGAGGGGCAGAAAACACAGACACAGTGACAGAGAGAGGGAAAAAGACTTAAACACACAAGGGCTAATGGACAAATGAAATGCAGGTGTACACAGAAAAAAGGCAGGACAAAGACAGGAAGTGGAAAGTCACAACACATGAGGATGAATTCTACAAAATAAAACAGGTAACATCAAACCAAAACCTAAGTGACTAAAAGGGGACGCATTTTCAAACTGGCCCAGGGAGACTGCTGTGGCAGAAATGGAACAGGCTGAATAATACTGAATTTTCCCCCTCGAAATACGTTACTCGAAACCCTTAACTTTACCCTTGAACATTTAAGATAGGCACAAACACAGTTTCAAATGAGTGCAATCTTTGTTCACTTTCAGCGGACACATTCGCTATATCAGCTTTCCAAGTAATAATGAGGAATTTACAGCTTGTTCTGCTTCTCCCCCGTGGCCGATAAATCGATTTCTGCTGTTTTAAAATAAGGGTTCGGCAGTGTGTTGTCACAACTATCACAAAGTCACGCTGTGTGTGTGTGTGTGTGTGGATTGTAGCTCAGGTCCAAGATCAGCATGTAACATAACATGATTACTCACTGACCTGAAGTTGAGCCAAACTGGCTGTGGGCCATTTCCTGTTGAGCCCCTGATCCAGACTGTATGTATTCAATAATACAACACTTCAGCCTTAGTTTGATAGATTACAGTGAAAAAGTGAACTGCAATCAGAAACATTTCAGGCACAGATCCTTGGAGGAAATGTTGGATTACGCCTGAATCCTACTGGCAGACACACTGTAATATGCGCATCCATCTTTGTCAAAAACTGTCTTAAAATTCTGCTTTTTTAAGTGAATTATTTTGGCAGTGGGGAAAGTCTGGTTTCCACTACAGTTACACTCTCAAGAAGTGTTAAGAACCTGAAATGAAGCAGGGGAAGGAAGGTCAATTGAGCTTACTGACATTCTCTCAAAAGATGTGAAGTAGCTGATGAAATGAAACAAGTGGAATTTTATACAATTAAGTATGATTATCCTACTTTATCAAGTACACATAGTTTTGAAGCAACAGAATAATGTCCACACTTTGGTATGTGGAAAACACGTTTAAGATATCACACCAACAATAGACTATACATAGCCCAGACAGGAAAAAAGAAAACACCCGGAACATAAAATGTCCCGGTGGTGCTGTTCGTACCAGCAGAATAACACTGGAACAACATTCCCACTGTCATAAAAACACGGAAAACCCCTTTGTCAGAATGACGCAGAGGTCTCCCTCCTGCTGTGACGCATCCCTTCCCACACGGAAGCTCTCATTAATCCGAAATGCTCCACACTTCCTGCTGGTCAGCGACTTTGCCCTGGTTAAAGGGTTACTATGGTAACAGTTGCCTTGTGGGAGCAAGAGTGTCTGGGTAGAGGAGGAAGTAAAATCATGGCTACAGAGACATGTTTCTCTGGTGTGGACACTGCAGCAGGCAGCACCGTAGCAAGTTGTGTTTGTTTATTGCTCAGCATCAAGCAGCTTTACAGGAGCGATTTAAAGATCAGTAAATACTGTCAATATTTTCTTGTATCCGTATCTCTTTGAAACGGAAATTTAAAGGGTCACTATGAGGTTGCATTTTAATATTTACAATATCAGGAAGTTATAATGTAAACTCAGAAATAAATATATATTTTCTTTAATTGAATAAACAAGCTGTTCTCAGAGGAAATATAAGTTCCCAGAACACTGTTTAAGGATAGGAAGGTGGCAGGGTCTGCCGCATATAAACAAAGTAATACAGTATGAAATTGTGTTGTCCTTTAAGGTCAATTTGTTGAATCAGTTTATTCAGTCCTGAGACAAAGAAAGTTTGTTTATTTAGTTTGTTAAAGTGAAACTCTCACCAAAATGCAACCTAGGCTTTTTTTTGTGAATGTATATGAGTCAAACCATTGTGTAAAAGCATAATTATGATGAAAGAGGCACTTTTAAGATTTAACGTATTTTTGTTTTTGGGTCAAACTCATTTTCAATGGGAGTGCTTGGGGCACTTTTACGATAGCATCAAAATTGCTATTTTTAACACCCTAAGAAGTAGTATTACCAGGGTCTCTACACATGAACACGAGCATTGAGAACACTGTTTGTGTACACAGAGTTTGCTCAAAAAAGTTTTTGAACAACTCATGTTAGCAGATGCTTGTTCCGCTAGCCCAGTGGTTCTCAATTATTTTTTGTCATGCCCCCCCGGAGGACCCCCCGAATTGAAATACTATTGAGAACCTGATAATATTTATTAATTTATCTGTATGAACCACTGTGTGAGTTGCAGCATTCTGCATACAATCACCTGATTATCAAAATGGTTTCATGCTGTCCACTGCCAGAGTTTTTATGCATAAAACTCAAACAGGTCTTTCCTCATTTCAGACCGTGTTCATGGTAAACCCAAGGGCTATGTAGGCATCGTCATATTTCCTGCTCCATAGTTCCCGACCGAAGGATTAGCAGAAGAGCTTGTGTTTGTCTCTTTTTTGAGATTTGTGTGCTGGTGTCAACACGGAGTGTTTTATTTTGAAAAGTAACCGGATGTTATATTGTTATTTCGGCGCTTGACTTCCTGTCTGCTCGGTGCAAAATTCAGCTGAATTGCTGCATAGTGCTCCGGCATCAGCCAGATATAGAAGTCCTGCGTATCTGTTCCGGAAGGCTCCGGATTGCCGAAGCTGGGACGTAGCAGATACGCAGCACAGTGTACCTGCTGGAAGTTAACACAGAGACTAAAGTGAAACCTATCAGCTCCGCTGTACGAAGTACTGCGCTAGCCACTGTCCTGCCAGTGGAGAAGTGTCAATTTCCAAATGTGACGTAACGTGGACTGCTAACATGAGTTGTTCAAAAACTTTATTTTTAGCAAACTCTGTGTACACAAACAATGTTCTCAATGCTTGTGTTCATGTGTAGAGACCCTGGTGATACTACAAGCAAAGTTTCATGTTGTGTCGAGCCTTCTTAGTATTTTAAAAATACCCACCCTGCCTCACTATTTGAGAAGTACTGCGCTAGCCACTGTCCTGCCAGTGGAGAAGTGTCAATTTCCAAATGTGACGTAACGTGGACTGCTAACATGAGTTGTTCAAAAACTTTATTTTTAGCAAACTGTGTACACAAACAATGTTCTCAATGCTTGTGTTCATGTGTAGAGACCCTGGTGATACTACAAGCAAAGTTTCATGTTGTGTCGAGCCTTCTTAGTATTTTAAAAATACCGAATTTTGATGCTATTGTAAAAGTGCCCGTTAGCACTCCCATTGAAAAATTTGTTTGACCCGAAAACGAAAATACGGTAATCTTAAAAGAGCCTCTTTTGTCGTAATTATGCTTTTACACGGAGGTTTGACTCGGGTACATTCACAAAAAAAGCCTAGGTTGCATTTGGCGAGAGATTCGTTTTAAGGCAGAAAAAAACAGTCAATGGTTACAATTTCTTCCCCAAAACTACGGAGTGCACCTTAAGATTTCATCACCCATTTCCAAGTTAAATCCTCCATTGAAACAGAAATTCTTCCTGTGAAACAATTACAAAACAGGCAACCCCTGCAAATAAAGGTGAGGAGAAAAGTGTGAAAATAATAATATAATATACAGTCACTTTACACCCATGCTAGCTGCAGTTTTAGGCTGGAGTTAAGGCTCGGGTTGCCAACCATCCCTTGAAAAACGTAATCGTCCTGTATTTAGAAACAAATTTACGCGTCCCGTATAGAGCTGAAAAGGGACGCACTTTGTCCCGTATTTCCGTGAGAATCAAAATGGTCTTTGACATGTCAATGGAATCAATGAATGACAGGGCGATTTATATGAAAATTTACGGTAATCTTATTGCCAGCCCTCTCCTGCTCTGTGACCAATGAGCTGACAGCACACTCACACAAGAGGATAACAATGCAGAATCCGGCTCTTCTCATTGGTCGAGGTACTGTTGCTTGCAAGAGGATACCGGAAGACAAGAGACTGGGGCAACTTGTGGTTACAGTTGTTGATATTGTCCGGTTTAGCATACTTCAGCTTGTTAGCCATTAGCAGCTTACTAATGGCTAACAAGGCTAACAAGCTGAGTTAGCAGCTAACTCGATAAACAGCGAACAAAATGGTATTTGCCTAGGTATTTATCTTATATTTGCACTAGAAGTCAGCACTAGCTACCCTGCGGTATGGAAATGTGAAACCTAAGTTTGGGGTACCTTAGGTCACAAACCATAGTCTATTCTTATTGGCATCTTGTTTTTCGTTATAGGGACTGATGAGGGCACGGTCCGTTTTGTGCGTTGGTGTGTGGCAAACACGAAAGTGTTTAGTGGAGGCAGAGCCACGAACGCGGCTGGATACAAGTAAGTGCATACGTACGGCAATAATTTATAGCTATTCATAGCTTAGCAATATACATATCAAATGTTGCTGCTAAATCGCTTGTTGTCTGCTCAATCTGTAGACTGATGTGTTATACAACTTATACTATTGCATTTATGTGCCCCTACACACATTAACCAGAGTGTTTCTAGAAGAGAGAGGACTAGTGGGGAGAGTGACCACTGCTTTCCTAAAAAAAAAAATGGGAGAACCTTAAACAGAAATACAAGGGTTATGTTTTTTGTTGCTGTTCTTCCTCCTACATAGGATCTTAAGAACCCCTCGACTGGGGTAAGCACAGAGGGGGGTAAGACCACTGCCGCGTCCTGGAAGTGGTTCGAGCTAATGCACGAGGCAATTGGGGACAGACTGTCTGTGACGCCACCTGTCCTCATTGCCATGTGTGCCCAGGGCGCAGTGGTGTTTACATCCCCCTCTGTGACTACACCGGCTGGTCAGGTTGAGGCAGCTGAGGAGACTGCCGAGGGCAGTCTGACGCCCACAGCCACCAGAACCTCCACAGCGTCCACCCCAAAAAGACGGCGGGTGGACGTTGTAGAGGTGCTTCAGGAGCTGAGGGGTCAAGATGAACAGGAGTGGAGGAGAATGCAGGATGAGGAGAGGGAGAGAGAGGAGAGAAGAGAGGCAGAGCAGGCCAGGCAGGCAGCAGAGAGGGAGGAGAGAAAAGAGAGGAGGCACAGAGAGCTGTGTGAGAGGCAGGAGAGGTGGCACCAGGAGGCAGTGGCGAGGGAGGAAAGGTGGAGGCAGGAGGTCAGAGCGAGGGATGAGAGGAGGGGCCGGGAAGCTGCAGCCAGGGATGAGCGCTTCCTGGCGATTCTGGAGAGGCTGCCTCCAAAATGAGCTTCTGTTTTTTTATTTAGTTAGTTACACCATATATATATATATATATATATATATATACATATATATATATATATATATATACATATATTTATATATATTTATATTTATATATATGTGTGTGTGTTTTTAAATAATGTTAAGTTATGTTATTGTGACGAAGAGCACATCGTCACCTGCTTTGCACGCATGGCACCACGCACTTTAGACTAAGTGTGACTACAGATGCACTTTAATAATTGCAGGGACACTTTAAGAGGAGCAACCAAACTTTATTGAAGGTTTGCACAATACATTTTTGACACAGTTTTTGGCACATTTGTATGGATATATAGATACGTGTTTATTGAGTATTTGTCGCCATATTGATTGATGTTTGGCGGGTCTTGATCTGGGTGATGGGTGCTGTGTAGGCCACACAGTTTTACCTCGAGCAGAGGGACATAGGGTTAAATGTGCCTATTAAGTTTGATAATTGATCAAACAAGGAGCTACGTTAAAAATGTCTATTGTGTTGCTCAATAAGTGTGTGCATTGAGGGAAGTAAAGTGCGTGGTCTACTCACCAGTCTCTGTCTTCAGGGTGTGCAGGCAAAAGGCTTCCTCAGGAAACAGACATTGTTTTATAGTTCTGGGGGCAACCAAGTGTAAATTGGTGTGGGGGTGGTAGATATGTGCATCTTGTATTTTAGCAAATGTAAATTAAGTGGATATGTGTATTTTCTTTGGTGGTGGATGTAAATGGGGTGTGTGTATAGAAGTGAACAATTATGTTGTAAATATAGGAATAAAAATGGAGGAATAAACATGTGGTAGGCAGTGGATCCCGGCAAATGGAATCTTCCAGGGTCATTAGCTGTGACACCCTATAAATGGGCGCCATTTAACAACCATGCTGTCATTGTGCTGATGTCTCCATGCTGTGATTGTGCTGATGTCTCCATGCGTTGGGCTGAGGTCTCCAATTTTTTGGCGTTTCTGGGACTTACAGCAGGTACAGTGCAGCAACGGTGGTGATATCAGCCATGATCGTCGTGGAAAGAGAGCGGGTTGAGAAATACCGGTTCAAAAATGAGCGAGCAAGCGCGTCGTCTTTTTTTCCCTGAGCGTCTAGCGCGAATGACGCGAATAGTCCAAAATGATCAAGCGGCGCGATAGAAGCGTCTGAAGCAATTGTATTCTCGTCTATCGCGTTTGGTCTGAACGCCCCATAAGAGAAAGTGGACGTTAATTCATTGATTATAATTTGTTTATTAATGAAGTTTATTGAAATTAATTTAATTCTTTGTGCATTACTTAATAAAATCAGTCATTTTTAAGTTGTGTCGTCTTTTTTGCATTGCACTCCTATTAGGCTACAGTTGGAACTTTTGTGTACAGTAAATACTGCTAATATGTTGCCTATTACACATTTTAATATTTTCATATTGACAGAGTTTTCTTAAGAAAGCAAGGTAGTTCTGCACATTGTGCTGGGCATGACAAAGCCTGTTTGAAGTTATCTGTTTTGTATTTTCACACAGTAACCTGGGTGTGTAAAACGTTTGCATTTTCAATTCAAGAATGAAGGCTTCACTTGGTAAGAACTTTTAAGAAAGACAGCATTAGTAGTACTAGTACACGAAACTTGATCATTTATATCATCATAATGTCATGACTACGACTATATTAACTTGATCACAAAAGTAATTCCCTATAACTTAAATGACAGGTCGTACATGAGCTGCGTTGGGCTACGTTGGTAAAAAAAAAACATGCATGACGTAGAATAGGTTTAAATTACATCTACATTGTCTGTCGCCATCAGGAGGAGGAGGTAACATTGATGACGACGTCGGCGCATTCTCCACATTGCCTGGGTTAACGGAGCCAAAGGATCGTTAAAAAGTCAAGTCGTAAACGTCTTTTGTTCACTGTTCAAAGAGGGATGTTTTTTGGCGGGTGACGAGCCGCGGCGGCTTTCGCGATCGTAATTTCCGGTAAGTGCACCACGGAGTATATGATTTGGAACAACACTCATCGGCTGAAATCTGCGTACTTAGCAAGTGCCTATCGTGTACTACGTTGTTTCACAAGCGCATGCGCACAAGTAGTTTTTACGACAGAGACCATTCACCTGGTGGCAAGAAGAGCCAGCTGGAAGTCTCTGCCAATACATCCATGTTGAAACCACGGAACAACTTAGAGGTAACTATTTTATATATTTACATTTTTGTGCACAAAGAAGAAGCCTAGAAGGACTTGGTAGAGCCGGAGCACAGATTCAGCCGTACGATGGACGTCGGTGTCGTAAATCCGCGCGCATGCGCAGTGGAGTTCTCCCTGTAAAAGAGCGTTTTAAACATCATTTCTACGGTAAAGTCGATGCTTTTTGGTTTTTATTTGTATCTTATTTCACTGGCGAGCATGTCTGTATGTTTTTTCCGTCTTGCTATCACATTAAAGGGTGGATTTGACCATGCCTCCATTCATTTAGATAGGGGTCTGGTCTCTTTGGGCTTTTCGAGGTGTCGCCAAGATGGCCGCCGAGTGGCATGACTTGCCTAGAAGGACTTTGGTTCCACCCCTCCTCCCCACCCCGTCCAAAGCCACGCCCCCACAAACTTGAACGCACATCTGGCGGTGGGACCAGTGTTGCCAGATTGGGCGGTATTACGCCCAATTGGGCTACTTTTGTTTACGCCAGGCGGGGAAAAATACATTGGGCGAGTGAATAAAATTTAGGCTGCTTTTGTCCACATTTGGCGAGTTTTTAATATTGTGAAAACAGCACCCTGAACTACGGGAGCCCATGAGAAGCGCCGGAGGAGAGCGACAACAGCAACCCCCCCGACTGACGGCGAGGAGGCCCCCCCCCAAGGGTGTCTGGCAACTTTGTGGTTTAGACTGGTTTTTATTGGATTGGGCGGGTTCTAAGATGTGATTGGGCTGGAAACTGTCAATCTGATCTGGCAACACTGAGTGGGACTCAGCAGGGAGAAGGTAATACCAGAGCACGACGCAGCAATTCAGCTGAGCAGACAAGGAAGTCAAACGCTGAAATAACAGCAGATAAAAAAATAAGATAAAATATTTTTTCAAAATAGAACACGGAGTGTTGACACCAGCACACAAATCTCAAAAAAGAGACAAACACAAGCTCTTCTGCTGATCGTTCGGTCGGGAACACTTCGTGTTGTTGTTTTTAATAACACAGACCTATCCACCTTATTTCTGACTTCGTGAGTTTACCCATGGTTCATAGCGGTAGTCGGTCACGCTCTTCCGGTTGAGCTGGCTGACCTCGGTGTTTACGCTAGCGTAGCTGTCATGCTCGCTCTAAAAAAAACGGTTTTTAACACAAAGAAAGCGACAGAATGCATAAAAATTTGAGGTGGATACACAGTATGAATGTTTTAATAAGTAAGGACAGTTCTCACAGTGCCTCACTCGTCAGTTCTCATGGAGTGGGCAGATGACATGAAGCATTAGCCCGACGTTAGCTACATTGACCGTTAATTATCGTATATTTTCTGAAGGTTTTGACGGCGGAGAATTACGCAGTTACAAAAGCACAGAAGGATACAACTACCTGCACGGTAACACAATCGGGAAAGTACTGTTGAAGAAACACAGCAAGTTTATATTTCTGAAGGAAGCAGTAGCGCCCAGCCACAGCATCAATCAAGCTAAACATACAGTGTGGATAAAGCTAAAGGAAAGAGGAGTCGTGGAGACAGGCGGCTGCTCGGACATTGTCGGGTTAGAGAAGTCATGTAGTCATGCAGCAGCTATTCTGTGGAAGATATTCATAAACCAAAATATTTATTTTAGTGTCAAAGCCGCGAGCGACGCTAGTCTCCGTTCCTCCTTCCTCAGCATGGCGTGTGGGGCACAGGGCACGGACATGTTTGTCTAAGTTGTTGATGTACTACACGAGACGTTTCTGAAAAAAACTTCAATTTTCATGAATTGTTGTGGCAACCAACAACGGCACATGTTCTACCTGAGCTCATTTAAAAAGCAATTTAGCACTTATGACCTAACGCTAGTTGTTTAGGGCTAGCTTGGCAGCAGCGGTCCGTCATGCAGTTGCAAGGCAACCGGAAACAGAAAACCGCCGGCGGAAGTAGTTATGTGTCATGGCAGCCCCCATAGGCTTCTGAGGAAAGAGGTGGATAACTGCAGTCGCGAGTGATTATGTGATTAAAGTGGAACTCCTCGGCCTCCTGACGCCGGCTGTCTACTGTACTGAGCCGTGGCAGACTCAAACTGCAACCGGTGGGGATTGCCGGGATACCCGTATCCAGTGAAAATTGGGCCGACTCATTAGCCACTCTCATGGCTAAAAACAACACACAAAGAAGCTAACGTTAGCATTGGGCTAATACGAGCTACAAATTTAGCCAAGTTGGCAAACCTTACATATTTCATGAAAATAACAAATCCCCCCGAAACAAAGCAAATCATTACCTGTCCAACAGAAAGAGAGCAACCTCTGCATCACTTTTCAGGCCCTTCACATGCCCCAGTTGTCTCCGCCACACCGATGTTGACTCGGTCCGACTTCTTTCTTTATCCAGAGCCTTTTTCGTCGCAGCCTTTTCTGTCTCAGGCTTTCTTTTCCTTGCCTTTTTAGCACGGCGAGCTGTTACAAGTAACGCTGTCTGCATTTTCTCTGCCATTGTAACCAAATGAACGCCTTCTCCTGCAACTCCGTATTTCTGCAGAGGAGTGTGCTGAATATTTCCGGCATCAGTGAAACGTGACGTGTACATGCGCAGAGGGGGGCGTAGGCAGAACGAGACATGAAGGCATCCGACTTTTTTTCTGTTCGGGCCGAATAGCAGGGATTGGTCAGCTTTTTCTCAGTCCTGCAGCTGCCACAGAGGTCTGATTATTTTCGTTCCCTTTTCTGTATACATAATGTATTGACTACTCTCAGGATAGAAGGACCATTTCACCCAGTATAACAAAATGTGTTTCTGAACAACATTTCAGACCCTAGCTTTAAGTGCGAAACACAATATACATTCACAATATGAGACAAAATGGAGTCGTCAAGCAGTGAGGATGATCTTTTGGTTTTCTTACTTACCTACTTTCTTACCAAATGTTAACATGCTAATGTTTAGCAGGCATAATGCTAACCATTTTCACCATCTTCAACCCTTTTTACACATGCACTACCCGGAAACTACTACAGGACAAAGATCCTGATCTCTGGAGAGAAATTCCTGTAAATGACCCACCCAACCCCGAAAAGAAAAGAACTTTTCTCACAGTTTATATTATTGCACAAGAGGGGTGCTTCAAGGGGTGATGCTAGGGGGGGTGACTACAGCGTCGACCATAATAGCATATAGCCACTGACCAGGCTGTTGTATTTGATGTGCTGGTAGTCAGAGTCTGAGTCTTTCAGATAATTTCAATGGACCAACATGTACATGTAGTGTCCCTGCAGCTATGTGTACAACAGCCCTGTGTAGCACATGTCTCATGTAGAGCAGATGTTTGGCAGAAGTTTCCTGCCAAACACCAGCTGAGTTAATTGTGTTAATAACTGTGAAAGCGGTCATTATGTGACAAACATCTCAAGCCTCCCAGGGCCACATAACTTCTGAAAGCACAAGCGCACTTCTGTTTCTTCTGTTCTTACGACAATCACATCATCAAAATAACATTCTCAAAATAACATTATCTTTGGGAGGACTGCTGATGGCAGCCATTTAAAAACAAAGTCTGCTGCCAGCTGCCTACTGGATGCTTGAAATGCTTGAAATATGAGAATTTAGGCTGATAGACCATTGTTCTGTACTGATATTGTTCTGGGTGACCCTGAGTGTTAACTGCAGAATGTTTGTCTCTCCAAAACCACTCCAGCGAAAAAGGAATTAGTCGGGGAGCCAAAGTCTCAAAAGCTCAATAAAATGGGTTGAACCTGACATGGTCTGCCATACTTTTTATTTGTGTTTTTTCTGTTAACTTTGACCCTAAGAACCAGCAATTGGAGGATCTGCTCTCTCGGAAATATAAATACAGTAATATATATAATATATAATACATTGTAATATAAATTTGGCCATTTTAGTGTATGCACCCTATATTTTTTAAAAATGTGAAAAATGATTTTTCCCTCAACTCCTCAGTGGGTTGGGTAGGCCGTCAATAAATGCATTCCGGATACACAGAACACATGGGCTGATAACATCAACTGAAAAAAACAACATTTCTACATGATTTTGCATCAATTTAATGCAGAAAAAATTTAGGCGTTTTCTCACTTTTTCCCAATATTTTCATCTTTGCTTCATTGGCGATCAATTATTCCTCCAAGTTATGACATCAGTCAATATGCCATTCTTTTCACCAAACAGTATACTCATTCCACAGAAAGAAAAAAAAATCCAACCAAAATCAATGGATCTGTGGAGCTTTCACTACTAGTTGGCGATCAACTAGAAGCTAGAAACTAGGCTCAGAAGCTCCATAGAATTTTAGGCTACTGTCAAAATTCCGAAAGACATGCTGGATATTTAGCATCATGGCACACTTACACACACACACACACACACACACACACTTTTAGTTATTTGAATGAGTTTGGAACAACCAATCAACAGTTACCAACGGACTTCGAAGCTGCTCATCTGTCTGAGGTAAATGACAGTGACTTTAGTGAATACCGGTAGGTCTGCCCCAGCATTTTGGGAAAAGAATGGTAATATGGATATTGTAATGGTAATTAAATGAAAGGACCACACCAGTCTTTAAACAAGTATATTTCTTATGATTCCTCATCCCAAACATATCCCTGTAGCAGCAGCATTGATTCTCTAGTAGTTTACTTAGCTAGCTTTAGCCGTTTTAGCTAATTTGGGTGGTTTCTTTAAACGGCCATAACTCCTCACAGGAACGGGGTAGAGACTTTATTTTAAATGCTCAGAATCTTATGTATGGTATGTGTCTGATTTGCTTCAACCGGAAGTTGAGAAATTGCGAAAATTTCAACTGTACTTGCTAGGTAAAGAATAGATATGAGAATAAATGCTGCTACAGGGATACGTTTGGAACGAGGAATCAATATTGTGAATGCTAAAGGCATTGGTCCAACCGTGCCGAATAGCACGGATTGGTCACGGATTGGTCAGCTTTTTCTCAGTCCTGCAGCTGCCACAGATGTCGGATCAGGTCCTATTTTTGTTCCTTTTTCTGAATACATAATGTATTGACTACTCTCAGGATAACAGGATTGTTTCACCTAGTATAACAAAATGTGTTTCTGAACAACATTACAAACCCTAGCTTTAACACCTTGAAAAATGCACCAAAAAGTTATTAAGTTTTGGCTACTAAGAAAACTTCTAGTGTTGTTCTAATATTTGGTCTCTTTAAAATTAAATTAAAGAGTCTGGTCTATACCTGCTCTATGTGTAAAGTGCCTTGAGATGACTGTTGTTGTGATATGGCGCTATATAAATAAAGATTGATTGATTGAGTTGATCTGGGACCTCACTTAAAGTCTGCCAGTGACCCATCCATGATATAGTCTACTCTTTCTACATGACACTTTGAAAAATATAAATATAATATAATATAATATAATATCTATTAATATAACAAATATTTTAACTGTATGTTTAATGAAAACATGGTATTGATTATTTATATGATGATGTTTGTTTTTTGTTCACAGAGGAAACATCCATCAAAGATTAAAGTCTGCACTGACCTCGTGGCAGCACGGAAGTGGACCCTGGAACCAAAAAAAACCCCAAGCAAGCAAGCAAAAATATCTGACTTGGTGGCAGTGGGTGGAACCAAATAAAAGTTGATAAGGTTCTGATGAACTGCATTTGTGAAGGCCTTCATCCATTTGCTGTGGTTGAACAACCTGCTTTTAAAGACCTTGTATCAACACTGAATCCTCAATCCAAGATCATTTCCAGACCCACTCTCCGGGCCATAATACAGGCAGCTTCCACTCAAATGAAGAAGGCAGTGGTGTCACACCTCAGTGGAGTAAGTTATGTCGCAACTACCACCGATTGTTGGACTGCTTACCAGAGAAGTTTCATAGGGGTCACCTGTCTTTGGATAGATGAAGAAACCTTTGAGAGAAGATCCGCTGCACTTGCATGCCAGAGGTTGAGGGGGTCCCACACGTTCGATGTGCTAGCAGGTGCCCTTGATGTCGTTCACTGTCAGTATGGGTTAAGGGGAAAGTTGCAAGAACCACAACAGACATCGGGTCAAATTTTATCAAAGCATTCAGCGTGTTTGGGGAGCAAAGCCCGTCCATGGAAGCTGAGTCAGACTCTTCTGAAGAAGGGCCCAAAGTCACCCATCAAGACACACTCAACATCCTGGAAGAAAACAACGGTTGAATACAACTGCCTCTTCATCAAAGGTGTGTGTGTCACCTGTTAAACTTAATCGCTACAACAGATGCTGCCAAGGCACAAGAACAGAATGATACATACAAACAGCTATCATGCGCAGCCTTGAGGAAATGCTAAGGACTGTGGAACAAAACTGGTCGGTCACACATGGCTGCAGAAACTGTGGAAGAAGAATGCAACCTCCAGTTCATACGGCCAAATCAAACATGGTTGAACTCCACATACATGGCTGTGGAGAGGACATACATACAAATTATACATGAGAAGGGAGAGGGTGCCATCAGAAACGTGAGAAATTCAAGGTGAAAATGTGAGTGTTCCTGAAATGGAATACATTATGTAATCACTATTCACAGTTTGAAATAATGACTCTCTCACACATTCTCCATTACGTTTTCAACTAGGGCTGCAACGATTACTCGAGTAACTCGATAATTAAATTACAAAAAATGATTGTGGCAAAATTTCTGCCTCGAGGCTTCGTTTAATTCCTATCATCCGCGTTATGTGGCCTGCTTATAGCTCAGGGATCATTTTTCCGCACGGACTGTTATTGCGGACACACACCGCTCCATTCAGAATTGAGTTAGCGCGATGGCAGAGAGCCATGAAGCTGTCCGTAAAAGTCAGAGAATGTCCAAAGTTTGGGATAATTTCACACTTAAAAAAGAAGATAACAAAGTGCAATGTGTCTACGGCAAAGCAGAACTGGCATACCACAACAGCACGTCAACAATCATTCAACATCTGAACCGAAAGCATCCACTTGTTAACACCAGCTCACCAAGCGTTGCCGACACAAGCTAACGTAAACATTGATGTTAGCTAATTTAACAGAGCCTTCCATCGCTTGTTAGAACGTATGGTATTTGTGGAGGCTGTAGCCTGATGTCGGTATGACTAGATATCACGTTAAGATGTGGAAACTACTTTGTGTTAAAGTGCAAGAGAGCAATAGACTACACCAAATAACTCCTTTCCACACACACACACACACACACACACACACACACACTCATCTTGTCTCTCTCAATCTACCTCACACACGGGTGCACACATAAACAAATACACACCTTTACTCCCGGTGTTGGAATAAATACCTGTATGTTTTTTTTTCAGGAATAAAAGCCAATAGCTTGGTCTATTTAACAGGCCCGTCATTTGCCTTACGCATTATTTGGTATTATTGTTTAATAAGGCAAAATATTTTTTATTAGATTACTCGATTAATCGATGGGATAATCAGTAGAATACTTGATGCTAAAAATATTCGATTGCTGCAGCCCTATTTTCAATTACACCTTTTACACACCTAAGTCTTAAAGGCCCCCACACACCGCCCAGACGTCCAACTGCCTTATCCGATCACTCTCCAACCACTCCGTTGCCTCTTGTCTGACCCGTTCGGCGGAAAAGTTGCATTGAAACACACCGCTTCGACGTGTTGCCTACTCCACAGCAGCGTGTATGTTCTGCGCTTGTGCGAGATGCAATAAGCTGGTGGTGCTTGTGTTGTGAGTTGTAAACGGGAGGCTTATGCACGCAACTCTCTTTACTTTCGATCACAACGAAACTTAACTATTTTAGATAAAAACAGCTGCATACTAAACATGCAGCGAGGCATTACCAAACGAACACAAATTAATTCGTCCTGAACGGACATAATAACAGCTATTCTCGTGCCAGTACTGCAAAACATGAAAACGGGGAATGACGGAACGGAGTGCATAGAAAAACAAAGCGCACACAGTATTCCGCCCCTCCCACACACTGTGCTGATTCGCTAGCATACCGCCAATCAGAACGGCCATTCAGTTGGCACACAGCCAATCAGAGAATCCAATGGCTCAGACGTCCGACGGCCAACCTCCTCAGACTTCGTATGCTGAATCGGAGCCGGCAACGTCCGAGCGGCTCCAAAAGCTTCCGATGCAGCTGAACACACCAAACATATTTGTTTCCGACCTCCTCCGAGTCTCTCAAAACGCTTCAGACGTCCAACGGTTGGGCCGGTGTGTTCCTGCCTTATAAGATCGTCAAAAGAGACGCTCCCTGGTTAGCTGAGTTGAAACAGAGCCCAAGCTTCCTGTGTCTCTAGCAGCACCTCTTGACCACCTGAGCATCCTCTGGCATTTGGTGCAAAGCTGCCCTACTGTACTATTGGAGGACCTGAAACCAAGTTGCGCTGCTCCAACATGGAGTTCATTCCAAGCATTCCTCATCCCAGATACCACCCCTGCAACTGTGATGAGCTATGGTCCCTTCTTCCCCAAGTCACCAACAAACCCATATGTGGTTGAACACTCTGTTCAGTACTGCATGGATGTGACGAGAAAACATGGTCAATAGTATGCCATCATCACATGTGACCAAGCAATCTATGAGGTGGATCTGGGTCTGCAAAAGAAGAACAAAGAGAAGTATGCCAAACTTATCTTGCACATGGGTGGCTCCATATTGCTCAGAATTTCCTTGGAGCCATTGAGCATTTGATGCAGTCCACTGGAATCGAAGACATCATGGTCGAAGCTGATGTCTGTCTCTGTGGAACAGCAAATAACATCATCAGTGGAAAAGACTACTATACAATGTTGTACGCCCACACTATGGTGTATGCAGGCATGTTTGCCCTACACTGGGAAGCATTTGCCAGATGACAGCTGAAGCTCTCATGTTTGATGGCTGAGTTTGATGAAGCACGTTCCTCATCTACCACAAAGCTATGGCTAATGTACATGGATATGGTGATGATTCTTAGACGGTTCATCCATGCTGAGCGTGCAGGTCTGTAGGAGGAACACCTGGCTGAAGTGGAAAAGATGTTACCATACCATGTAGCTGCTGGCCGCTACAAGTACGTATCCTGCCTGCCCCACTACCTAGAAGCTATGAGAAGCTTACCTACACTGACTTAAAACATCTATAGGGAATTCAAGGATGGGAAGTTCACTGTATGTCAAACAGAAGGATGGTTCAATGGTGTCTGGACAGACATGGCACTTGAAAAAACCTACAACCGTGATGCCAAGACAAAACTCTTCACTGGGATCAGTCAGCAGCCAATGGCCATGGAGAAATACATGAAAGCTCTTCCAGTTCTGACAGTTGTATCAGAGCAGACAAAGGCTATGGCACACCTGGATGCGGATGACACCAAATACCACGAGGACAAGGACAGCCAAGGTGCAAAGGAGGCAGAAGGTGTAAGGAAAATAACAGATGTCATCAGCAACCAGATGAGCAATCCTTTCACATGTGAAGAACAGGAGCTGATCAACAATTTTCTTCGCAGCATAGCCAAAGAAGTCAATGTCCATGGCATTCAAAGCCAAAAAGGTCTATGAGGAGGAGAGTGCAGTTGTGCGGAACCTGTACTTTGTTCAAGACTTAGAGGAAGACAGGAAGGTGGAAGTGTTTGGCCATGAATGGACAAGTTGCCTAGCCTCCCTGTTTGAGCCAGATCCGTCCCTTGACCAAAGTTATGCAATGTGTAGAGGAGACAAGGTAGACTACCTGGCTGCAATCAAGACAGCCCTTGGCAGCTCATGGGGGGGAAGTGGACAAACTACCGCCATCTGACAAGCCTGTTGTAATGGTAGTAGATGTCATGGCGTTTATTCAACGTTACCAACATCTTGGGAGCAGCACCTTCCATGAACTGCAAGGAAAGTACCTAAGGCAGCTCCTTGGAATCCTCCCAGACAAGTGTGAATGCATCCACTTTGTTTGTGATCGATATGATGTCTCCCCTGCTGAAAGTCTGAAAGGTGAGGAACGAGAGAAGAGGATGAAGACCTGCCCCAGCAAAATGAAGGAGTACAAGCCACATGATACTCTCCCTATACCTGAATGGAAAGGCTTCATTTACAATCCACTGAATAAAGCTAATCTGTTGAACTACATGGGGGAAGCATGAGCAGCTCAGAACAAGTCGCTTCCTGCAGGATGCACACTTATTCTTAGTGGAATCTTTTGTGATCCTGGTCGCACTGTCCTCTTGTCAGGATTGTCAGGTTGAGCTCCCAGAACTTTCCTGTGAGAAACATGAGGAGGCAGATACCAGGATGTTTGCTCACATTGCATACCCAGTACAAATTCTTCACCACAAACGGGCTGTAGTGATTGGGACAGACACAGATGTGATCATGATGTGCATGTACTACATCACACACATGGATGGGCTGCAGGAGCTGTGGGTGAAGACAATGGATATCTTCCTACCTGTTCATGCCATCACAGAAGCTCTGGCGGGTAAGTATGATGTTGCAGCTTCAGATCTTACGTCCCTTCTCCTCAGCACCTACATACTTACTGGATGTGACACAGTGAGCTTTCTGTACAGAAGAGGAAAAGGGCGGGCCTACACAACTGCTATTAAACACCTGAAAGACCTTCTGCCGCTGTCCAGGTACAGTGACCCTGAGGAAAGCCTGGATGTTCAGGAAGAGGTTATAACAGCAGCACGGCGATACATGGTGTCACTCTATGACAGGAGTGACTTTGGTGGTACTCTATATGAGTATATCACTTCCTCAGACAGGGAAGGCTACATTACCCATGAGCCTCAGCCACGAAAAGCCTCGCAGGAGACCAAAGTGGTCACTCAGTGCTGCGGCTATATCGCCACAAGACATCCCACTTGACCTCCTGGCTGTTATCAACTCTGAATATTCAGATAAAGACATGACACTGAAATCGGCTAAGGATCAGATCAAGTGTTTTCGCGGCATAACACGGCGCCTTCCGGGTCATTAAAAAAGACGTATGGCAAAATCTGGAATAAAAAATGGCACTGTCTTTTCATCCCCGATTCCCATTTACGAACACAGTATCTAATATCAGTTAACAAGTCGTTTTCCGTTTTTCTTTTTCCGATTTTAAAACGAATAACGGGATACGAGTCATTTTCAGTTTTTCGTTCTTTTATTTTGAAGCGAAAAACGGGAAATGACTCATTATCCGTTTTCCGCTTGTCGACTTCAAAACGAAAATCGGATGGCCGTAACGTACACGGACCGGCAATGGCCATTCGGTCCACCACTTCCGTCCAGACAGAAATATCTGATAAAACTATAGAACTACTTATATATGACTAAATGCAGACTTAAATACATTCCCATCATCTGTGCTTTGTGTTTAGCGCTGATAGGAAAATATCAGCTCACTAACAAGCTAAACCAATTGTAGGCTAAGCAAAGAAGTGGCATCGCCCTGTTCCCACTCTCTGTGGCAAACACATGTTGACATGTCCTGACACATTTTGTTCAGCAAGGTAACTCAGAGATGAACACCACTTTTATTATTTTTGATGCATAAATGCAAAAGCCAGAGGAAAAAAAGGTAATTTTAGGCAATAAACTGCAATCGCATAACTTTAATGTCCCAAAAGTTTTTTGTTTTTGCGACAAAAGGTGAACAATTTCCAATTTGTTTGGCACGTGACCGATGTTTGTGTCTGCTCCACCGGACTGGCCTCATTCAAGTGAATAAAAGGGCTTCGTTTGTTCAATCAGAGCTGAACGGACCTGGCCTGGAAGTGACTCACAGGTCCCAAATCCCAACCCCCATCAAAAACATCCCCCACACCTCCCACAGACACACACACATGCAGTACTGTGGAGATAGTTGGGTCTGGACCAGAGAAATGGAGATCATTTCATCATCAGAAGTTCATAATGGGGCGATTGTGGTCTGCTGGGTGCTTATTATGGTCAGAAGTGATCTTGCTGGTATGCTAGTAGACTCCATGTTCAAGCTTGCGTCGTGTGGTCAGACCACCTCTGCCTGGCCAGTTTAACCTCTGACCTCTGAACTGTGAGGTCATCAGAAAGAGAAAAATAATGTTGTCTACTGTCAGAAATGAATACATAACAGGAAACCTGCAGCTGAATAACAGTCATTGTTTCAATGGTGCTTTGGGTTATCTGAGTCACACAGCTACAAAAATGCTACCATGCACTGTCCCTGCAGCTCTGGAAAGAACATTTGAGAGATTAATACAGTGTCTCCTGAGCAACAGATGCTCATCTCCTTCCTGACGCGGATCCACACACTGAACCACTTGTTGCTCCCTAAAAACTCTACAAGTACACACACGGCTTGAACTGCTGTGGGGTGAGATATTATCTCAAGATGTGCTCGGCTGTGAGAAATTAGTATCTCAATCACACATAACTGCTACAGACTCAAGGATGAATAGCTTTTGCTCAGAGAATGAGGCAATCCTTGGATGAAAGCCCTGAAAAATTCCTTTGTGAGGACTTGCAGGTTTAAAGATGGATTTGATTCACAGGAATTCCCGATATCTGGGGTCTCTCTGGAGCAGATGGACTGTCACTTTTCTCAGTGTGTGGGTGCTCTCTCAGGGATGGGTGGATGCTCGCAGTGACTCAACTTGGATCAGGATGGGAGCAACCAGTCCCAGCTTCCTTTGGCATGCAGCACAGTTGGATTTATAAAGCATGTTGCTTATATGCTTTGAAAATGAATATAAACAATATGATACAATCAAGATGAAACAAAATGTGATAATCTTCGGAGGCAGGGTTATAATGAAAAAGACAAGTTTATGACTAGATTTACTGTTGTGTTTTGTTGTGAAGTATATGTGGTTTGCTATTCATGACATCATCCATCCATCTATCTGTTCATCATCCATCCATCCATCCATCCATCCATCTTTCCATACATCCATCCATCCATCCGTCATCCACCCATCCATCTATCCATCCATCCGTCCATCCATCTATCCATCCATCTATCTGTTCATCCAAATCCATGCATCCATCCATCTGTTCATCCATCCACCACAAACGTCTTACTGGTATGAATGAATACACGTATTTGCTTTTTTCCTACATGTATGATCCTTATGACCTCATATTTGTTTGTTGAATATGTAGCTGGTACACAAAGTATCTTGTTTGTCTGATCTGTACATAAACCAAAATGTTTAAACAGCAATTGGTTTTCTGAGGATTCACATACTGTAAGTGCTTCGTGAAGAATGGTTTCACATTTATCAGAATGTCTGGGAGTAAAGATTCCAGTATGTTGACTGTCAATGGGGACTGTCTGTGGGTGTTTTCAAAATGTTAAGGAAATATGAAAATAAAAGCCATGAAGGCCTCAATTATACCTGTATATACCTGTATTAGGCCAGAAACATTATCATTACGCAAGAGGAGAATGCAAATGAAAACATCTGGCCCGGTTGACACAAGAAACATCTCTGGTGAACATATTCAACTCTTTGCAAATGGCAATCCTTAAAGGAGTTATAGAGCTAACCAGAGTGTCTTCATGACTGCAGTACACAAACATGGTGCCTGAAGGGAATATGTTTTGCTGTACCCACTGTGCAGAAGGCAGAGAAAAAGGGGAGAAGAGAGGAGACAGGGGTGTCGTAATTAGGTCTATGCATACAGACAAGTTTAGCTAGAGCTTTATCAAACCTCTAAGCCATGCACGTTTTGAGTGGAAGTGACATATTAAAGAATGCAACTATGCGTGCCATTGATTTTGCGTCGATTGAGGCATCTGCGCCACATATCCGTATAATTGCACTATTTCTTTCCTTACGCTAGAAGGTGTTGTGGTTATATTGGCCACCACTGGAATGTTTTTTCTGCCTCAGGATTATTACCAGGTGCCTTGGTCAAGGGCTCTGACTGGAGAAATTACCCAATAAACATTCTTTGAACCAGAGCCCACACAAGGAGAACATGCAAACTCCACACAGTGATGTCTTCAGCTAGCTGGGATTTGAACCCAGCACATTCTTGCTGTTGGCCCCTGTGCTAACCACTGCAACACCATTCTGGGGTGGCCCTCCCACACTTTATGTCCCCGGTCCAGATACGTTTGGATGCACAAAACTTTGCAAGTGTGTCATTGAGGCATAATTTGATGGGTGTGGTTCGACCCATAAGTCCTGTAAAAAATATTGTGTAGATAATATTGCAGTGATGACTAGTCATGTAGTCATTACAATATTAGTAATATTAACATCATGTAGTCTCGGGTTGGAATGTCAAAATTAAGCTGTATTGTTCTTAACGGTTTCATGATGTTATACACTAAACATTCATATGTTTTACTGCATTTTGTCAGCCAAGGTGCAGCAGAGTCTGCTGATCAGAGGGTGTTTTGTTAAAACTGAAATTGTTGAGTGAGTTAACTTATTGTATATTTGTGGTGTTTCAATCAGAAGTAGACTCTTCACTTAGAAAAGTAGTAACATTCAGTTCAACCACAGACCAAAGATTAGGATGTTTCCCATGCCCTTCAACATCAAATTTCACCTTACAAAATTGTCATCCCTACGACTAGTATTACTGATTATTCAGTTGGAAACACATTTTCTAATTACATCGAACACCCTGTTGTCCAATAAAACATGACAAGTATGAAGCAACTCAAACGTATTTTACACTTGAAAATGATGATGTAGGACCAAGAATAATACAACTAAAGCCAGATTTAGCAACAGTCACATAATTTGACATTTATTTCTTTAACCTTACCCCGACGCAGGACCTCTCAAAGGACTTGAAAGGGTCACATCATCCCAAGAGGATGAAAAGAAACGGCACAAATAGGGCTGTCAGGCGATTAAAAAAATTAATCTAATTAATTACAGGATTTGTAATTAATTAATCTAATTAATCGCATTTTAATCTCATGTTTGCTAAAGGTACCCAAATAAAGAATTCGAATTCTAGGAGATTACAAAATTGTATTGCATGACTAATCAAGTGAATACACTAAGAAGAGAAGAACTTGCTGTTCAAAGGCCCGAGCAACGATGTGCTCGCCTCGCTCCCCTGAGTCGCCTCCATGTCTGTTGTCACCCTGCTTTGACTAGCCACTAGGGCTGTAACGATACACCAAACTCACGATTCGGTTTGTATCACGATTTTTGACCCACGGTTCGATACAAACCTCGATTTCTTTTTTCTTTCTAAATAAAACATTTTATTTATGTAACATTTCAATATCTTATGTATATGATACTTGTCTAATAGTATCAGAGGTGCAGTATTGTGGAGGGTGTGTCTATCTGATGGTCTGTTAACTGCACAGATCCCTCACTCAACTTAATACAGAGAAATGTCCCACAAAACAACGTTTCAGAACCAAACTAAGGTAACGTAGTAACTGTAACTGTCTTTGGCAACAAGTTAAAAATACCACAGCTGTACGTAGAGGAGCGTCCTTCCTCCCGCCCGTCCTACAGACGCCTCGTCACATTTCTGCCATGCGTCTGTCACCGGCTAAAAAACTTTACCTCACCGAGTGTTTCTGATGAAAAAAAATCTCTGCGACGGTCAGTTCTCCGGACCGAGACTTCAGTGAACTTTACCCCGGAAGACAGTCTCCGTCGGTTTTGAATGACAGGGAGGGGAGACACCGGGGAAACCCCTTGAAAACAAACACACGTCATCATCATGACATGTACCGTCGCATCTCTTTAGGAGCCGCAGCGCCGGCTTTCTGTGTGAATTGCACAGCGGTTCGT